>CAMZMU010000057.1:5975137-6620395 GCA_947311845.1 Poa pratensis
TTTCCAATTGACACCGGAATCGTTGTAGGAATCAAAGTCCGATAATCCGGACTCGTCGTCGGAGTCCTCGATCTTGATGATCACCAGAGCAAGGGTCCAGCAGCTATAGAAGAGCCGACCTCCGTCTTCAGCTTCTTCGCGTCCCGGCTCGCGAAGAACTCCTACTCCCGCCTTCACAAGGTCGGGGTTCTCCCGGCGAAGCTTCTCCATCGCCGCCTCACCCGCTTGCGCGGCCCTCAGTTGGCGGCGTGCCTCCCGATCTTCATCCTCGATGGCAAGAGAGGCCACGCGGAATTCCGGAGCCACGGCGGTGGCATCCTCGGTGGTCTCGACGTCGGAGAAGTTCATCTCCGACCTCGGCCGGACGTAGCGCCACGCGACGGTGTCGTATGAGCGTGCGGCTCCTCCGGCATGGGGAACGTGCCGAGCCACATCCGCGTGTGGTCCACCGTGATCTCTGCCGCGTAGCGGCCGGAGTCACGAAGTCGCACGCCGCGGAAGCCCGTGCCTCCGGACCTGCGGCGCGGGGCTCCTCCCGTCGCGGCGCGGCCACAGTGAGTCGTGGCCATAGGAGCCACCACCAGAGCTGCGCCCGTAGCCGCCATAGCCACCGGAGCCACGGCCGTAGCCGCCGTATCCACCGGAGTTGCGGCCCGGCCACATCGGCGCGGCGGCGACCAAATCCGAGGTGGGGAACGCGGCGGCGGAGGGGAGGGAGAGTCGGCGGGGGTGGGGAGGTGAGGGGGCCGCGAATCTAGGTCGGAGCAGCGGCGGGGCGGGCCGAATCGCGGCGGCGGCGGCGGCTGAATCGCGCGCGGGGGCGACGGGGGAGGGAAAATGAAAAGCGGTTGGACCGCGCGCGCTGAAATAGAAGATATAGGGCCTATTATAGGGCACCATATAGGGCAGCTGTTAGAGGCTGTTTTTTGCCCTTTGTACTCTGGTGCCCTATAGTCAGCGGTTAGAGATGCTCTTATGCAGCTAAACACCACCGTCGACAGATGACAGGTGTCTCGACACAAAAGCGACACCGCTATCCGCCTATCGATGGTAATCAATGCGTACATCGGCGAGGAAAATTCGTCAAAGCTTATGTTCTATAGTCGTCACCGCTGTGTTGCACGCGGATTTTTTTTCCTTTGCGAGGGAAAAGCGATATCTTATTCGTCAGGTGGGTTACAAACTTGCAATCAGCTAATACTAGCTGTGACACAACGTTTAGAACCTCTCGCCTGCGAGACGAGCCTTAGAACTAATTTGGCGAGAGGACACCGATTAGCTGATGAGACGTCTACTCAGTGTCCTCTCTATTTTTGCTTTAAAAAAAAGAACACCGAGTAGACGTCTCATTAGCCCCAGTTCCCTCAAAGTCAGCCGGTTGTTCTGTTGCATAGACTAAGCTTGTTTCCTATGCGCTTAGTGGTACTACTGTAACGATTTTTCACACGGATAGCATCCCGTTTACTCTTAGCGTTTCACCTGCGACTCAAGTCTGGATGGGCCGACTCAACACACTGTACATGGATTACATAGTTACGATTCCGGCCGTCCATGGCTTCGGGTTTAAAAAATTCACGTGTTTAGAAAATTTGTTCACAATGTTCAATAAAATGTTCACGGAGTTACAAAATTCATGTGTTTATAAAATTGTTCACGGCGTTAAAAGATAAAAAAGAATCACCGAGTTAAAAAAAATCACGTGTTTGAAAAAAATTGTTCGCAGTGTTCAAATATGTTTTTGTTTATTTTTTGTTTCTTTTGTTTTTGTTTTGCTCTTGATTTATTTTCTTCCGTTTATTCTTTTCCATTTTTTCTTCACTATACTTATATATTTTTACTTTGATTTTATGTTTTTGGATAAATATATGGATACCTTTCCCTTGTATAAAATGAATTCATGTTTGAACAAATGAACAATTTTGAAGATTCGTGAACAATTTACTGAACATGGATTTTTTTACGAGATGTGAGAACATTTTCATATGCAAGAACACGACCATTTAAAAACATTGAGTGTTTTTTACACGTAAGCAAACATTTATTACATTGTAGGTGAACAATATTTTTTTGAAAGGAATGTGGTAGGGAAAGCCGCTATAGCGGATTTTGTTTTTGAAATAATAAGAACCCAAATCTACGTCCGTGAGGATTTGAACCTGAGTGGTTGTGTTGTACATCCACTTTCCTAACCAAGTGAGCTGGGTAATTGATGACGTGGGACACACGTTCGTTGGGAGACCCCAAGAGAAATATGAAGCAGTGCAGCAGGAAGTTTCTCTCAGTAAGATACCAAGGTTATCAGATCCAGTAGGAGCAAGAAGCACTTCTGAAGGTTGTCAACGGTGCCAGAAAAGTATTTGCGTGTGGAAGGGAGTTCGGCTGTTGACGTGGAACCTGCACACAACACAATCAAACTACTTTGCCCAACGAACAGGAAGGGTGTCAATCTTCCTGGCTTGCTGAAAACAAAGATTAAACGTATGGTGTGGAAAATAGTGTTTAATTGCAGAGAATGAAAAGGAACAATGATTGCAGTTGGTTGTATTATCAGTGTAAAAGAATGGACCGGGGTCCACAGTTCACTAGTGGTGTCTCTCCATAAAAGATAACTAACATGCTGGGTGAACAAATTACAGCTGGGCAATTGACAAAATATTGAGCGCATGACAATGCATATATATGACATGATGATTACTATGATATTCATGTGGGCATTACGACAAAATACATAGACCGTTATCCAACAGCGTCTATGACTAATAATCCACCTCCAGGTTGTCATACCGAGTTCCCCGTTGGTATTAAGTTGCAAGCAACGGATAATCGCATTAAGTAATGTGCGTAATGTAAACAAATGCATTAGACCTAACGGCGCACCCTTAAGCTAAGCATCGGTTATTTTATCCCTAGTGGCAAAGCACATCCACAATCTTAGAAGTTGCTGTCACTCTCCCAGATTACCGGAGGCATGAACCCACTATCTAGCATAAATACTAACTCTTGGAGTTACAAGCATCTACTTGGCCAAAGCATCTACTAGTAACGGAAAGCATGCAAGATCATAAATAACATATAAGATAGATTGATAATCAACTTGACATAGTATTCAATATTCATCGGATCCCAGCAAACACAACATGTAGCATTACAATAAGATGATCTTGATCATGATAGGCAGCTCACAAGATCTAAACATGATAGCATAAAGTGGAGAGACAACCATCTAGCTACTGCTATGGACCCGTAGTCCAAGATGAACTACTCACGCATCACTCCGGAGGCAGGCATGGTGATGTAGAGCCCTCCGGTGATGATTCCCCTCTCCGGCAGGGTGCCGGGAAGAGCTTCAACCCTCCCGAGCTAGGGTTGACGACGGCGGCTGCTCGGAACTTTTCGTGGATGGCTCGGGTGTCTAGGGTTTTCCCGTGAAGATGAATAAATAGGCGAAAGGGCGGCGGCTGGAGCGACCCGGGGGCCCACACCCACCACCAGGGGTTGGAGGGGGGCCGCGCCGCCCTAGGGTGTGGCGCCCTCCTCTCGCCTCCGTCTCTCCTTGGACTCCGTGTACGTGTTGGAAAAATAGGAGGTCCTGTCCAAGTTTCGTCCAATTCCGAGAATATTTCCAGAACTTTTCTAAATACAAAAACAGCAGAAAACAGGAACTGGCACTGTGGCATCTTGTTAATAGGTTAGTCCCAGAAAATGCATAAAAATGCTATGAAGTGTATGTAAAACATGTAACAATTGGTATAATATCAACATGGAACATCAGAAATTATAGATACGTTTGAGACGTATCAAGCATCCCCAAGCTTAGTTCTACTCGTCCTCGAGTAGGTAAAACGATAAAAACAAAATAATTTCTGAGGTGACATGCTACAATCATAATCTTGATCAAATAGTATTGTAAAGCACATGTTATGAATGAAGTGATCCAGGTCAATGGTCTATAGTTTGCTAGCAAGTAGATAATGAGCAAACAACTGAATCATATAAGCAAAAACTTTTCATGAATAGTACTTTCGAGACAAGCATCAAAGAGTTTTGCATAAGAGTTAACTCATAAAGCAATAGATTCTAAGTAAAAGGTATTTAACCAACACAAAGGAAGATTTAAGCTTCAGCAATTGCTTTCAACTTTCAACATATATATCTCATGGATATTTGTCAACACAAAGCAATATAATAAGTGCAATATACAAGCATATAAAAATTGTTGCACCAAAGTTGACACTAGTGTTTGCTTCTGAGATAGAAAGAAGTAGGAAAACTGACTCAACATAAAAGTAAAAGAAAGGCCCTTCGCAGAGGGAAGCAGGGATTAAATCATGTGCTAGAGCTTTTTAAGTTTTTGAAATCATATAGAGAGTAAAAATAAGTTTTGGGAGGTGTTTGTTAATTGTCAACGAATCAGAAAATGGAAAGTACAATATGACCCCTGCCAACCAGACTTTTAAGAGCGGCTCCCATGAAGGACGTTATTTCTACCAGCAAGGCAGATCATCCCTCTTCTCTTTTGTTTACACATGCAGATATTTCACTGTTTGTCATTGCTTGACTGATAAATCAGGGCAAAAATGTGAAGAGAATTAAGCGGTTAAAGTTGTAATTAATTGGGACTGGGCACCCCATTTGCCAGCTCTTTTTGCAAAATTAATGGATAAGCGGATGTATATGCCGCTAGTCCGGTGGTAAAGTCTGTTTGACAGTTGACATAAAGACATCCACCCCGTCCTCATGAGCTTGGTAAACATTGACACAAAAGGAGTAATAATTTTGAATAGTTTAAAGGTAGCACATGAAAAATTTACTTGGAGTGGCAAGGAAATACCACATATAGGTAGTTATGGTGGACACAAATGGCATGGATTTTGGCTCAAGGTTTTGGATGCACGAGAAGCATTCCCTCTCAGTACAGAGTTTAGGCTAGCAAGGTTATTTGAAGCAAACACAGGATATCAACCGACACAGCAAGACTTATATGAAAACATATTGCAAGCATTATAAGACTCTACACTGTCTTCCTTGTTAACCAAACCCTTTTACTAGAAAATATCTAGACCTTAGAGATACCAATCATGCAAACCAAATTTCAACGAGCTTTACGGTAGTTCTTCATTAATAGGTTTTAACTACATGATACAAAAGCTTAAACATGAACTACTTGATAACTCAAAACAATTGACAAGTATCAAATTATCCAATACAGTGATCTACAAGAATATGTAAGCTTTTCCATTATACCATCTACCACATGCACATTTTCTGTTCCAACCAAACACCAATCAATTATTTCAACATAAACTCTCCAAACAATTATAAGTGAAGCAAGAGAGTACTTTCTTTAAAAGAACTAACAGCTCTGAATAAGAGATGCATGAAAACAGGAGCTAAAAGCATAGCAATAGCTAGATAAGAATACTCAACAAGTATAAGTGAAGAATAGGAGTATTCATATGAAAAAGCGGAGCGTGTCTCTCTCCCAATCAAGAATGCTAGGGTCCAATCAAGTTGACCATAAGAAAAATAAAATACTGAAAATAAAAGCACACAGACGCTCCAAGTAAAGCACATATGATGTGAAAGAATTAAAATATAGTTTCACTAGAGATGACCTGATAAGTTGCTGATGAAGAAGGGGATGCCTTGGGCAGCTTAGACGCTTGAGTCTTCTTGAAATATGCTGGGGTGATCCATGGAGCATCCCCAAGCTTAAGCTCTTCACTCTTCTTGATCACATTATATCATCCTTCTCTCTTGACCCTTGAAAACTTCCGCCACACCAAACTCAGAGTAATTCTCATTAGAGGGTTAGTGCACAATCAAAAACTCACATGTTCTATAAGGACACAAACATGACCGTTACTTTTAACATTAACTACTGCCACTGATGTTATGTGAAGCTCTTCACCCTAAAAAAGAATTCCACTCAACACTAGTAAAAGAGAGAATGCGAAAAATAAAAGACAGAATCTGTCTAAACAGAACAGTCTGTAAAGACGAATTTTTTCGAGGCACTTACGTTGCTCAGATCGAAAAACTCAAAACTAACGAAAGATGCGTACATATCTGAGGATCACGCACAAAAATTTGCAGATTTAAATAATTTTTTGTGATTTTACAGAAGTAAAACGGTGAACAACAGAAATCTGTTCCTGCGCAGAAATCCAAATCTAGCATCATCTTCCTATTAGAGGCTCCACTTGGCACAACAATGCGATAAAATAAAGATACAAAGGAATTTTACAAAGTAAACAACTCCTTGACTCAAAAAAGAAAAATTGCAGAAATAAAATAATGGGTTGCTCCCATAAGCGCTTTTCTTTAACGCCTTTTAGCTAGGCATAGTGATTTTTATGATGCTCACATAAAGATGAAGTTGAAACATAAAAAGAGCATCAAGAAGCATATATAAAACATGTTTAAATAACACTCTTCCTATGCATAGGAGCCTTGTAAGAAAACAAATCAATGTAGCACAAGAGACTAGCGTAGGAAACCAAAACAAGTGCAGCTTCAAAACTTTCAACATAAAGAGAGGAGACTTAATATTATTGAGATATATGAAACCGTGTCTCCCTCTCACATAATGACCATAGGTTTTAGAAACCATCATATAAAAAAACACAAGAGAAAGCTCAAAACTTTCATCATAAAGAGAGGAAATTTAATAACATGAAGATTTCTATAACCATATTTTCCTCTCTCAAAATAATTTTCAGTAGCATCATGAATAGACTCAACAATGTATTCATCACATAAAGCATTCTTATCATGATCCACATGCATAAAAGTATCATTACTCTCCACATAAGCATAATCAATTTCATTAGTAATAGTGGGAGTAAAACTAGCACATCCATCATTATAATCATCATAAATTAGAGGCAAAGTATCATCAAAGCGAATTTCCTCCTCCAAAGCTAGGGGACTAAAAATAATATTTTCATCAAAACCAGCTTCCCCAAGCTTAGAGCTTTCCATGGCATTAGCAATAATGGTGTTCAAAGAATGTATGCTAATAACATTGCTACTATCATGATTGTTATGCAAATAAATTTCCATAGGCTTTTTAATTTTCTCTTCAAACACCTCATGTCCCAACTCAAGATAAATTTCATAAATCTCTCATGTTGTTTTCAGCCATAGGACTAGTTTCAAGGAAAGTAACCATTGATAGCAAGTAAAGAGCTAGACATAATAACTCAGCAAGACAAATACAAAGTAAAGAGATTGGAAGCGAGAGACTCCCCTTGCAGAAATCCTCTTACTCCCCGGCAACGGCGCCAGAAAAATTGCTTGATGACGTGGACACACGTTCGTTGGGAGACCCCAAGAGGAAGGTATGAAGCAGTGCAGCAAGTTTCCCTCAGTAAGATACCAAGGTTATCAGATCCAGTAGGAGCAAGAAGCACTTCTGAAGGTTGTCAACGGTGCTAGAAAAGTACTTGCGTGTGGAAGGGAGTTCGGCTGTTGACTTGGAACCTGCACACAACACAATCAAACTACTTTGCCCCAACGAACAGGAAGGGTGTCAATCTTCCCGGCTTGCTGAAAACAAAGGATTAAACGTATGGTGTGGAAAATAGTGTTTAATTGCAGAGAATGAAAAGGAACAATGATTGCAGTTGGTTTATTATCAGTGTAAAAGAATGGACCGGGGTCCACAGTTCACTAGTGGTGTCTCTCCATAAAAGATAACTAACATGCTGGGTGAACAAATTACAGCTGGGCAATTGACAAAATATTGAGCGCATGACAATGCATATATATGACATGATGATTACTATGATATTCATGTGGGCATTACGACAAAATACATAGACCGTTATCCAACAGCGTCTATGACTAATAATCCACCTCCAGGTTGTCATACCGAGTTCCCCGTTGGTATTAAGTTGCAAGCAACGGATAATCGCATTAAGTAATGTGCGTAATGTAAACAAATGCATTAGATCTAACGGCGCACCCTTAAGCTAAGCATCGGTTATTTTATCCCTAGTGGCAACAACACATCCACAATCTTGGAAGTTGCTGTCACTCTCCCAGATTACCGGAGGCATGAACCCACTATCTAGCATAAATACTAACTCTTGGAGTTACAAGCATCTACTTGGCCAAAGCATCTACTAGTAACGGAAAGCATGCAAGATCATAAATAACATATAAGATAGATTGATAATCAACTTGACATAGTATTCAATATTCATCGGATCCCAGCAAACACAACATGTAGCATTACAATAAGATGATCTTGATCATGATAGGCAGCTCACAAGATCTAAACATGATAGCATAAAGTGGAGAGACAACCATCTAGCTACTGCTATGGACCCGTAGTCCAAAGATGAACTACTCACGCATCACTCCGGAGACAGGCATGGTGATATAGAGCCCTCCGGTGATGATTCCCCTCTCCGGCAGGGTGCCGGGAAGAGCTTCAGAACCCTCCCGAGTTAGGGTTGACGACGGCGGCTGCTACGGAACTTTTCGTGGATGGAGTCTCGGGTGTCTAGGGTTTTCCCGTGAAGATGAATAAATAGGCGAAAGGGCGGCGGCTGGAGCGACCCGGGGGGCCCACACCCCACCACGGCGCGGTTGGAGGGGAGCCGCGCCGCCCTAGGGTGTGGCGCCCTCCTCGGTCGCCTCCGTCTCTCCTTCGGACTTCGTGTACGTGTTGGAAAAATAGGAGGTCCTGCCCAGGTTTCATCCAATTCTGAGAATATTTCCATAACAACTTTTCTGAAATACAAAAACAGCAGAAAACAGGAACTGGCACTGTGGCATCTTGTTAATAGGTTAGTCCCAGAAAAAGCATAAAAATGATATGAAGTGTATGTAAAACATGTAACAATTGGTATAATATCAACATGGAACATCAGAAATTATAGATACGTTTGAGACGTATCAGTAATATTCTTGGTGAATATTTTTAATCGTTAAATTGTATTCATACATAATAAAAATATGTTCATCTTTCGAAAAAATCGCATAATTCAAAAAAGTTTACGTGTTAAAAATGTTCACTAGGCTACAAAATTCATGTGTTTAAAAAATTGTTCACAATATTCAGAAAAATGTTTACCAGGTTAGAAAAATCGCGTTTTTAAATTTTTTTCACTATGTAAAAAATGTTCACTGGGTTAAATATTTCGCATGTTTTTAAAAGTTGTTCACGGGGTTAAAAAATTCGCTTGTTTTAAAAAAATCACAGTGTTAAAAAATTATTCACTGTTCTAGAAAATATTCACAGGGTTAAAAAATTTCTGTGTTTACAAAATTTGTTCAAAGTGTAAAAAAAACCACGGATAAAAAAATGTTCACGGGGTTAGAATATTCATTCGTCTAAAAAAATCACGGTGTTCATGAAAATGTTTATAGGGTTAGAAAATTTGCGTGTTTATAAAAATCTTCGCAAATCAAAAAATGTTCGCGGGGTTAACAATTTTGCGTGTTAAAAAAATAGTTGTTCACAATGTTTTAAAAAGTGTTCACGGGGTTTGAAAATTTGTGTGTCTAAAAAAGTTGTTCACACTGTTAAAGAAATGTTCACGGATAAAAAAAGGTTCACGTGTTTTAAAAATCCACGTCTCCAAAAATAATGTTCACGAAGTTAAGAAATATTCACATAGTTTAAAAAGAACACTGAATATTATATGTTTCAAAATAGTTTGTCGTTCTAAAAAAGTTTACTGGTTTAAAAAATTCAATGGTTCGTAATTATATATTAATGTGTTACAAAGAAATAAATAATTTAACTAAAAAATATAAATATAAATAGAACAGAAAAATAAAAAAATAAAAATTAAAAACAGGAAGAAACAGAAACAGAAAGGAAAAAAAAAGAAACAGGAGAAAGCTAAAAAAGGAAAAACGAATGGGCCGGCTTAACCAGGGCGACCTCTGTGGGCGAGACGACAGTACTGCTCGCAAAGAGCGATTTATAGTGTCTGCGCCGCAGGACGGCCCTCAGGCGAGCACGCAATACGTGGATCCTGAGCCCGAGCCCATGTTGAGGCCCAGAAAGAGAGTCCACGCTGCACAGTACCGGTAACAGTCGGCCGGAGAAACGGGGCAGTTACTAGTAGCAGTAACTAGGGTCCAAACCAGAGTCTTAACGCCGGGCCAGACGATTCCCCGTCCCCCTTCTTCCCCCTTTCCGTCGCCGGTGCGTCCGCGTCGCTGTCCCTCCCGGCGAGCGATCGGGAGCGGAGCTGAGCGGGATGGCCTCCCATCCCCCCAATCCCGCCGACGGCGGGGACCTCGCAGGTTGCGCCCTCTCCCCCTCCCTCTCTCTCGCCGCGTTTGCTTAAGCGGAGAGCTGCTTCCGCGCCGCTCCTGCGCCTGCGCGTCGCCGTTAACCTAGGGTTATCGGACTTCGAGTTTAATCGTTGTCCCTTGGTCTATCTCTTCGTTTCCCCGCCATTTTTGTTTGTGTTTGTTTTGGCGTCATGATTTAATCCTAGCTAGGGTTTTAGGACGGGTAATGTTGGGACATGGGGCTGCTCCTCCTGGCAGCTTGCCGTCCCGCGTGTTGATGTACAGACCGGGAGTTCGCGTCCTATGATCAAGGATTTTAAGCAAGGGAAGAGCATTAGGTCCTTGTGAAATGATTAAACGGTGGTTTTTCCCTTTCTGTTCGATTCTGCTTTGGTCTGCGAGTCCTCAGACGGTAACAGCATTGATCTGTCCGCTTAGAGCCTACCCTGGTCTTGACGCAACGTTCCTGTATCTGAGACACCGAATTTTGGTTTGTGAACGATCCTTTTAATTTCCGATTGGTGCTGAATCTACGCTGCATCTAGTTACACTAACACCTTTGTCAGAAGTTCAGAACTTAATGTGCTGATTGTACACCTGCATCTATGGACTGGGACAAAAAAATTTCTCCTTGTAACTCCATGCTCACTCTTGCAGGAAATAGTGCAGAATTACCATCTCTGCCCTTTCATGTTGTTACGAAACCTAGTCAACTTCCAGCCGAGTTTCTCGAGCCCTCTGCTGCCCATAAGTTGGTGATTGGATTTGACTGTGAAGGTGTTGATCTTTGCCGCCATGGTGCTCTCTGTATCATGCAGGTAAGCTGAACTGAATCTTATTGTAACTGGTTGCATACTTATGTATTTCTACTGTATTGATTTTAAGAAACTGGTTATGTGGTCTCTGTGTAATGGTGCTCAAACAAGACTTTTTTGTTGGTTCATTTGATTTTTCAGATTGCATTTCCTGATGCTGTTTACTTGGTCGATGCTATTGAGGGTGGAAAGGAACTAGTTGAAGCTTGCAAACCAGCACTTGAGTCAGATTACATCACCAAAGTTATTCACGACTGTAAAAGGGATAGTGAGGTGCCTAACTTATGATTTTTTTTGGTGGATTAAAAAAACGTTTGAAAATTGTGTCTCTGACTAACTGTTAAGATTGACAACTTATTATGCTGCAGGCACTGTATTTCCAATTCGGCATTAAATTGCACAATGTGATGGATACACAGGTAATCACTGTACATATGTACTACACATATTTAGTCACTACCTGTGTAAGCAAGTCAGTAATTTGCATCTAGTATATGACTAAATAGTGTCTGCTGTTTCTCAGTAAATTTCATTGGAATTTAAACATTATTATGAGCTTTGGACCTTTAAACTCGTACAAGGTTCAAAATATTACATGATCCTCCACCTTTCCAGAGATAGATGTGTAATTATTATGATAATAACTGTAGATATAATGATTTTATTGTTAAGGAAGTATTCAATCATCACTTCCGTGTGCAGATCGCCTATTCCCTTATAGAAGAGCAGGAAGGAAAAAAGAGAGCATATGATGTTTACATATCTTTCGTGAGCCTTCTTGCTGATCCTCGTTATTGTGGTACTTACTACACTTCACTGGATTGAATTGTTCAGTTATTATATCTGTCCTGTTTTCTCATAGCATATAATGCTTGTTTATTTTTTGCTGCCCTTTTCTTCTAAAAGGGCGCATCACTTGTAGGCTCTCCTAATCCCCTTGTTGGTAGTTTACTTGTGCTGGCTTCCAAGTGCTTTAATTATTTAAGGGTAGTAACATGGAACATTTGGCATATATATATTCTAAATTTCGAATGCAACCTATTGCTGTTCTTTTCTCAGTGAAATCTGATTTATATCGTAAAGCCTTGTCCTTGAGAAATATTGGAGCTTTTTTTAATACAAAGAGACACACCTTTGGGTTGCAGCTAGTGCTTTAACATTGAAGTATATGTCTTACGCAACCAAAGTACTGTTTATTTTAAGTTTTAGCATAAGTTCTACATGTTATGGTTGTAAGGTAGTTTATAATCTTTATTTTTGGGTGGATACCATGTCTTATCGTATGTACGTTGTGTAACTAATGCCAGTGTGATGAAGTTACAATCTGTTTGTTCACTTCAATTAGAACAAATGCTTTCGCTGAATTTGTTTTATGTCTGGCTGTCTTCAATTGGTTACATCTGTAATGTACAAATAGTTCGCAAACAAGCTAAAATCTGGCCTAACGTAGGTCGGATGTGTTCACAACCCCATTATTGGCTGCCTTGAATACCTTGTTTGCCAATGTTTTCCATTAAGATACTAGTTATTGAGATTAAAATACTGCTTTTGTACCTTTGTGGTCATTTTAATTTAGTTACAGTGTTGACATCTTGCATGAGCTGTCCATAATCCCATACTTGATGCTTACAGACACCTGGTTTACATCTTCTGTTTTGCTTAGCCAGAACTAAGTTAAGCAAAGTATCTTGGGTTACTGTCAAGCCGAACCTCTTCACAGAATGGGTTTGGGTTAAATATACTGTATGGCGTACAAGGTTCGCTGGGTTTGTAGTGAATTCAGTAACCATGGAACTTATTTATTATGGTTCCATCAATCTTGTTTTTGTTTTTGATGATGGTTCCATCAATCTTGTCAACATTGTGTTGCTTCTGTCAAATATCATGACATCATGTCAATTAATCCTTCCACTCTCAGTACCATTGGGGAGTTGAAATGTTTACTAACTGTATGAAGGACTATAGCTCTTTTTCTCTCGTGTTCGCATTTGATAGATTGTGTTTGTGATACTTTTATACTTTTTATGTAGGAATGCCATATCCTGAAAAGGAAGAAGTCCGTACTCTTCTAAGGCAGGTTAGCCATGTGATGAAAATTATAGAATTCCTGTTTAGAATATTATTTTCTCCAGGCTTGTAGTCGTGGACTTCTCAGGATAATGCTTTTTTTTTGCGGGGGCTCAGGATAATGCTTTGGCACATGATTTCCATTGTGCCGACATTATAGTTTTTTGAAATATGACAACTCATTCTAAATTATTGGATTCTTAGGACCCAAACTTCTGGAAAAGTAGGCCCTTGTCTGAAATGATGATTCGAGCAGCCACAGACGATGTGCGCTTCCTTCTAAATATACATGAGAAAATGATGGAGAAGTTAAGTGAAGTATCTTTATGGCGTCTGGCAGTTCGAAGTGAGCTATACTGTAGGTGCTTTTGCATAAATGATAACGAGCAGACAGATTGGCCACCTCTTCCTACTGTCCCTGGTTAGTGTGTTCACATGTGTTTTCCCCCTTCTGTTAAAAGACGGGAAGCTTACTGTATGGCCAGATCCATTTTCTGTATCCTGATATGCCACTATATAGCGTACAAGCCATTGATGTCACATTGCAGTGGAGAGATGTTGAATCCAAACGTTGTCAGCCATTGGATCAATTCCTTGGTTTCATTAGATTCTGCCACATGCTACCAAGATATTTATACTCTTATTCTCCACTCACCAAGGAATAAGATATCCACCCTCTAGAACTTCCGTTGCCATTGTAGAAGTAACAGGATCAACCTCCACTTCGCAACAGTGTTCATTTTCTGCTTTATCTATAATTTCTCGCATTCATATGTTTTTTCACAGCTGTCGTGAGTCCTTAAAATGGTCTCATGACAATGTCCCCAACATGTTCTGTATGTGATAGGAAAGAATTAAACACTAAAGTTTTTCGAAACTTAATTTAATACACAAATGTGCAAAGCACGTTTAGCTTACTGATACATGTAGTTCTTCAGATCAATCTTATATCTGAGACCTAATGATTGGGGTTGCTAAATGGTTTAACATTATAGGTGCATAGTCTTCATTATAAGCATTACTATACTAACATGTTATATGTGTCTTTGCTTTGCATTATTTAATACATTTAGTAATTTGTTTGATATTCAAATCTTACACAATTGATGAAGCATTTTTAGCAGCACAGAATATTTGTGCTAATTAATGTTTTTTCATACAGATAATATTGAAGCTGAAGTCCATGTTCCTGAAGTGGATATCCTGTCGCTCTTAAATGTGCCTCCTGGGAAAATGGGACGTGTTATTGGCAGAAAAGGATCATCAATAATGGCTGTGAAAGAATCTTGCAAGTAAACATCTTAAGTTCGATTCTTTATATGTCCCATGATATCTATGCTGTGAAACCTAACTTGATGTTCCCTTGTATTTTCGCTCCTATGTGCAGTGTTGAAATCCACATTGGTGGTTCAAAGGGGCCTCCAGATATGGTAAGTTGAGCATTATCTCCATAGCTGATATGATTATTACTGGACCATCATGCTCCACTGAATTTATTCAGCCTCTGTGTTTAAGTTGGTTAAGAGCAGTACCTTTAGTTTTGTAGTGATATGACTTGTAGAGTACCAAAACTTATCGGTGGGATTGGGTTAACAATTTATCTTCCGGATTTGAACCTAAAAAACCATTTTGTGTAAGGGGACAAAATAGGTTAACCGTTAGGTTAATAGGGTTAGAAGTGGTTAACCATTGGTTAGTAAGGTTCGAACCACTTTTGAAATCATGTAATGATGGTAAACACTATGCTAAGCTAGATTGATTTCTCTAACAAGCGAAACCAAGAACCAAATCTTAAATACAAAAGACTATAAATAATTCAGTTCTCATGACACAACCTGAACTGTGTATTCTAAGTATATATTCAGAGTTGTGTTGCTACACACTTGCAACCTGCTCTTTTACATCTTCTGATGTCCGGCCAGCACTACACCCAGGTCGTGCTTCTACAGTCCACCGACCATACACACGATCAACTATACATTTGCTGATCCAAGCCATGCCTCTACTAACCTGCTGGGAAGCAGCACTGGAGATGACTGAAGATGTTGCCAGTCTTGTGCTTATACAAATTGCATCAAGTCCCGGTCAACTGAACTTCAAATACACACATACAATTTGTCTAAAATAGCACTTCACAAGGTTAGGTTCTAACACTACTAATTAAGGACATGCAACTATCTGCTCTTCCTTATCACTGACCATCCAAAAGATGCTTGTTCTTCACATGGTGTTTTCGTTTCATACAATTCAGTCTATAAAATGACTACATGACTAGGAGACTAGGAAACATACCCGTGCGTTGCAACGGAGAAATAATATTTTTGATGAAAAAGCTGACACGAACCAAGTTTTGCTGTCCGGCCATCGTAACCCTATCCAAAGGAACTCCAATCGAAGCATCAAAATTGACTCTCCATATGTCAAGTTGGAGAGCTCTCTAAAAATTTCGCGTCTTCTGTTTGCACTAACATTTTTATACTCTCCAGTTCTCACCCTTGCAAAAAAAATGTATTGATTTTTCTTGGAACTACCAAAAAGATACAACGTCGGTTAATTTTCCAGAAACAACCCCCCATGCTGATTTCTTGATTCTCATTTTACAAGATGTAACTTCTATTTTTTCCATATGCTTTTTGCCACTGCATTTTCCTATACAGTTGTCAATATGCAATTATGGTGGTACTTTGTCAGATTCAATCGGCAAAGTATCCGGGCTGAATAGATAAATTTGTGAGATTCAATCAACAATGCATTGGGCTTCATTGGATCTGTACCAATATTTTCCAGTACACACATACAGTACCTAGAATGTGTTAGGAAAAAAACAAATCATTATTGGAATACACATCCGCGAAGGTGTATCCAGCTTTTTCGTCAGATCTGGACATTGCAAGCAAACTTGAACAGATTGAAGGCATCGAACTGGTATCACGCTAATCCAGTTTGTGAGATTCAAGGATATTCATATGGTCCATCAGTGCGAAGGAGATGGGATTTGGGAGATGGGATTGGGACATCCGGGAGAGGGAAGGAAGCGCAGAGGGGAGGGCGGAGAGGCGAGCAGGAGGCTCTTTGGCGCGGTGGAGCCGTGCAGGCGGCGCTTGGAGGTCGAGCTCGGGAGGCGCTGGGGTGTCTTACCTCGGGAGCTCGGAGGTTGAGCTCGGGAGGCGCTCCCACGACTGGTACGGGATAACCTTTGGTTAGAAGGGGATCGAACCTAAAGAACCTAACCAGTTTTTGGGTGAACCATCCGGCCAATTGGGCTCTTTTTTAGGTTAGGTTAACCTAACAATTGGTTAAACGGGAACCAAGTCCGAATTTTACCAAAACTTTTCCTATGTACTGATGCAGCCTCCTGGCTTGATAGGTTGGTTAATAGTTGTAGCTGCAGCTTGTAGTCATGTGGTTTGTTTAGTTACCAACAGGTTTTATTTGCGGCTTGTTGTCAAGCATTATTAAGCTTTGGGCATCATGTTGCTAACCCATTTCTGAAATGGAATGTTGTTCTTTGTATTTTTCGGAACTTTGGAATATGGCTCTTCTAATATCACAACGTTTGAACTTCACACACATGCATGGTCCCTAACAGAAATGTAGTTGTTGATTTATAGTTTTTGTACAAATCTGACTATTCTGGTTGTACCTTGTTGTTTCATTATTTATATTCTATTCTCCACTACCTACCGTAATCAAATGGGCCTTGAACCTATCGTGGAGGGATATATCGAATTTCTATCTAAGATGTTCACAGTAGGATGGTCTGATCTAGGGCCTGGATGTGTATGAAACTTTTCTATCCTCTTATGTTGTCACACTATGCAAGCCGTCGCAATCATTACCCTTCAGTTATTTCCAGCTGTTTGGATATGCAAGCCAACACCTAGTGAGAAACGAATTTGCTGTTAGTACCTGCAGAAACATAGAGTCGTCTTTGAATATCATATGGATGTCCTCAGTCACTGAACCATATGAATATCCTTGAATTGTTTTGCTGGTGATATTCTTGATTTTCTTAGCTTTACTAATCCCCATTTTACGTGCCTGCTTCATGTAGGTATTCGTCATTGGACCAGTGAAGGAAGTCAGAAAAGCGGAGGCTATCCTGAGGGGCCGAATACTGGAGTTTTAGAGAAACTTCTTTGTGATATAGTGCTCTTATGTTTTGAACACAAACAGGATACAGACATGAATTGCATGTGGTACTCTACCTTGTGGATCTCTGATCCTTTGGCAAAATAAAAATAAGAGTTGAAGACAGCTTCCCGTATCTTAATCTGCATTTAGTGGTGTGCTTGGTTCTTTCTCTGCCTTGTGCATCAGAATCTCGCGACTCATTAGATTTTTCAGTTTTCTTAAGACACGGCTCTACCTGTGCATTAAACTTTGGGATTGGGCTAATCTGGTGCTGCCCATTTATCGTTACCTGGTCCAGTAGGTGACGAAGAGAAAGGAACGGGTGTGTCCTACCACCACCGTTAGGTCTGTTGCCCAAGATTCAGCTTGGAGATTTTGCCTTGAATGCTGATGGCAACACGGCGTCCTGGAACAAACTAGCTAAGCTTTGCCTGCAAATCAGGCAAAAAAAAGCCCATTGAAGCGGGGAGGTTCGTCCAGTGCCCACAAATGATCCATCAGCCTAAATTCAGACTCGGGATGGACCCCAGGCAGGGCAGCGATGGATGCGCCCCTTCAGGACCACCTCGTGTGCTGCTATCTGACGCCTCGAATCACTGTTGCGTACTCGTCGTCTCAGTGTGCGTGTTTTGCTCCTCCTCGGCCTCCTCTCGTTTTCATCTCTCTCTTGCCCGAATGCCTGATCGATACACGTCTTCTTTCGTCGTGTTACTCGTTGAAATGGTTTATGTTGAGTCAAATCATGAGGAAAATGCAACATGTACGCGAGAATCTATGGCAACGCTAGGAAGGCCGATGAATATGTTGCGCCCTCCCACCACCAAGTGCCCGGCTTGACCAAAATTCTATCCGGCACCCCCGAGAGGGCCTCCAAACTTGGGGCCTGCTCGGGGTGCCGGACAAGCCTTTCGACAACGCGGAGCCTACTTGTCATAGACACAACGCCGGTCAAAGTTATTGCGGCGTTTAATGGTGGAATGGTTCCCCTGCGGGCGTAGAACGAAACGATGCGTTGAGCTGCGCCGTCCACGTGTTGACGTCGCAGCGGCTTCCCCAGGCAGCGGCTGAACACGCGTCGTCGGCGTCAATGCGTGCCAGAACAACCGGTGCTCGGCGTTATTGTTCGCCACCCAACCCTGCTCCTCCGGACGGCTTTAAAACGCCTTGCGGCGCGCCTCTCCTCTCCCCACACAGTCTGCCTCTCCTTCTCCCTCTCCCAAATCCGTCTCGCCGCCAGCAGATCCACCGCTCAGCATGGTGGGCAGCCTCGAGGAGCCGGAGGAACGCGAGCTTCGCGTTCTCCGCGCCGCGCGGTCCGTGGACCGTGCACATCGCCGCGAGCATCTGGCCCAATGTCGCCTCCTGCACGAGGAGTGGCAGATGGCCGAAGCGTGGTACCGCGAGATGCGGCGCGAGGAGAGAACCTCGTCCCGAGCGCCAGCATCTCCTCTGTCGTCAGCCGTGCCTCCAACGGAGACGACGGTTGAGGATGCTCAGCACCACCTCTACCACAACATCTCGGTGTCAGACGGCCGACAGCTACCCAAGGGGTGGGTGAGGAACGTCGTCAAGGTGTCGGTCGGGATGCGGCTCAGCGAGCTGGCGCGCCTACACTACATCATGCAGAGGTGGATGGACCTGTCGTTTGCGCATCGGGCCGGCCCCTTCTACTCCATTTCATCGCCGCACTGGCACGAAGTGGTGGAGGCGGAGTACCAGGCAGGCCTCGGTGTTTTCTTCCTCCCTGCTGGCATGCCGTCGCGTCCTCTAGAGTGGTTTAGTCGGACGAGAAGCTATTCGACGACAACGATGAGCAACTTCCCTTACCACCAGTACCGGCTCCTCCTCCAGCACAGGAACCTGCCCCAGCACCAGCGTCGGTACCGGAGAATGGGGCGCATGATGAATATGGAGAGGACAACTAGCCAGAGCCGCAGTGGAAGGGCATGCAGGCGGCCATCGAAGCTTCCTTCCGCCGCCGCTAGATCAAACCCCACCACACTCCGGCAAGAGCGACGACCCAGAGGAATGCAGGTTCCTCAAGGTTGCAGCCGTCGCCACCCTCGATGACACTTCTGACGATAGGGATCGGCGTCGGCGGCGAACGAGCATTGAGCCATGCAAGTTCCTCGATGAGGGCGGCGCTGGGATAGGCCTTTTCCTCATGCCGTAGCCGGAAGCGCTACTAGATCTAGGGTTTAGTTTAAACTTAAATGTCGGTTGTTAATTTCCGTTTAGTTTTAAAATGTATGCTTGTTAAATTCCATTTAAGCGTTCGCCGGATCTGTTGTTGTTTTGTTGCAAATTGTCAAAAAATGATCAAAAGTGAAATGGGCCGGCTGTTTGGGGGTGCCGATGTGGGAGGCAACCTGTGAATGGCTGGACAAGTGTCTGGTAACACCAAAGCGGACACAATTTTTTTTTGAGCTCAAAGTGGTTGTTTCCACCGCCCGAATAGATAGAAGAGATGTCCCAGTTTATAAGAGAAACCGGGTCCAAAAACCATACAAACTGTACAATGCCCTGTTTATGAGCAAAACAGGGCCAACAAACCGCACAAGCAAGGTGACCCGCCGTCCACATGACGCAAGTCGACCAAACGCCACAGACACACACCACCTGCTCCGGGGCCGCCACCGCGGCGTTGCAACCAGGACAAAGCTTCGCATTGCCCGAAGTCGAACCAGTCAGGGTTGACGAGCCTGCTGTCCGCACATCACCAAGACGCCGCCCAAACCCCCTGCTTCGGTGCCGCCGCCCCGGTGTAGCAACCAGGACGAGACTTCGCATAGCCCAAAGTCAAACCAGTCGGGTCAACGAACCTGCTGTCCGCACAGCCTCAGGACGCCACCCAAACCCGCACTTGGACACTACCCTGCCCCATAGGACAACCGCCGCGTGGGAGCCCGAGGCCGCCGCCTCAGCGTACCGCCACCGTCTAAGGCCGCCACCCCGACACCCACCTCCCCTAACCACAGAGCCGTCCTACCCATCTGTCGGAAACCCGTCGCACCGGGAGAGGCAATAACTCCAAGACGACGCCTCTAACAAGGAAGTGACGCATCCATCACCGTCGCCTGCTCCCGACAGAGCTTAGGCTTTCACTCAAAAATCATCAGTCCGCTCTCGTCGGGCCGGGTGTCGAGACTCCACAACGATGCAAACAAGGAGAACGACGCCCAAAAGGCGCCGCCATCGTCGGCACTGACCGGAGTTCGTGCAAGGTTTTCGCCCGGAGCTCGAACCACCCATGAAGCTATTGGAGCTGCAGGATGGGAGACCACATCTGTGGTCGACTGCCAACCTCCACCGCCAACCATGGTAGCCACAAGACCTCACGTCGAGACGACCATGCCGCGCACGACAGGTTCGGGGCCGCCGCCCGGCTTACTCGCTACCCAGGTGCCGAAGTATGGCAGCGAGGGACGCCACCCCTGCTGTCGCTCCGGAACCGCCGCCATCTCCATCCTCTGCGCCGCGCCGGGGCATCGCACCTGCAGCCCGCACAGCCCGCCCCAGGCCCAAATCGGGCCCGGTCAACACCCGCCGCCACTTCTCCACGGCGAGACGCACACACCCTCATCCACCGCACCGTCGCCGTGGTCCCGCTCCGAGCGCCGTATCCGCGCCTGCCCACGACGCTGCACCATCTTCCGCTCCACCGAATCGCGCCGCCATCCGGGCCTCCGCGTGGGAGACGAGAAAACGCCCCGCCGCCACCATCCTCGGGGAGCACGCGGCCTTTTGCTGGTGCCCTCCTCCGGCGGCGGCGACACGGGGAAGCAAGGGTGGGGCTGCTAAACGGCGGTGGCGGCGGGGGTTCCCCCTTTGTTGCCAGAGGAGCGGACACAATTTGATAGGTGCCGGAGAAAATTTAGTGGGTGCCGGTGGAGATGCTCACACAGTCCCATGACCGGCCGGTCTAGTTCTGCCTCTCATCCTAGGATGGACGTCGCCGCACTTTGGTACTGGGGTCGAGAGCTGCCGCGGAGGCGGGCTAGGCGATCTGGATCCCCACGAGAGCGCGCGAGGCGGAGACCGAAGGCGACGGGGCGGGCGGTGGCGCGGATCGGTATCGCGGCGGTGGCCCAGCTGCGTGTGCGGCCACGTGGGTCGTCCGTCACACACTTGTGTGTAACTCGCATACGGTCGAGCGGCCGACGGCCACGCGATGGCTACGGCACCGGCCGGTTCGGTGGACGGTGGTCCAGACGGAGGTGTTCGCCAGCCTCGGAAAAGGACGCCGCCTCGTTATGCCGATTCGAGACGAATCCGTGTCGCTTGCCGCCCGGCCCGGAGGACGCTTTGATTAATCAGGCTCACTCGCTAGACATGATGTGTCACTCACCAATGGAGTATGCTGGTGGTATTAAATGACGCTGTACTCGGATCGGTCGAGGCGATTTGATTATGACGGTATCCTGCAATTGGTATGCATACTAAGTGGAATACTGTGGTTTATCTCATTTCAACAGCGGCACGGCGGACAAGACATGTTTTGATGTCGCTTAGGCCAGCTCCAACGGTGCACCCCAAATTGGCTCCGAGTTTGTCCGAGCGGACAAGGGTCACGACCCAACGGCCCACCCTAAATGGCCGCGCGCAAACAGATCTGTCCGTTTCGCTCCAAACCTGGCCCAATATGTCCGCGTTCGGGCTGTGTCCTCTTTTGTCCTCCCGGACCCGATGGACAACCACACAGAACAGTGCGGCCACCCCCAATCCCCAATCGAGCCACCCCGTCTTCCACCCCGCGGCGCCGCTGGTCGGTCTTGCCTCGCCACTGTCCTGTCTTCCCTCGCTGTCGGCCGCTCTTGCCTCGCCGCCGACCTGTCTTGCCTCGCCGCCGTCCTCTTTTGCCTCCTCGCTGTCCAGTAGCCCACGCCGACGCCGCGTGCTGCCACAAATAGGCCGCTGTTGCCTTGGTCACGCTGGCATACTCCCTCGCCCGCAAACTGTTCTACGGGTGTCCAAGCCGAGATATGTCGCCCATCTTCTTAATTTGATTTGCATACAACAAGGGGTACTACCTAACCGATGGCATATACCCTGCATGGTCCACATTTGGTAAAACAATCCGTAATCCTGACGACGAGAAGTGTCGTCGTTTCGCTCAGCAACAAAAGGCCGCCAGAAAGGATGTTGAGCGAGCATTTTGTGTGCTCCAATCTCGTTGGCCTATTATTCGGCACCCTGCCAGAACGTGGAACAAAAAGACTATGTGGGAGGTGATGACTGCTTGTGTGATAATGCACAGCATGATTGTTGAGGATGAGCGTGATGACAACAAGTATGATCAAGGGTAGGATTTTCAGTGGGAATTGGTCGAGCATGTGCCTAGACTGGCGACGTTTCAACAGTACATGCACGTGCAACATGAGATACGTGATCGAGCAACGCACGATGGGCTCAAGATTGATCTGATTGAGCATATGTGGGCTCACCTGGGAAATCAGTAGTATGTACTCTTCAATTTATTTTGATTGGTATTTTGAACTCTTTTATTTATTTTGGTTGTGAACTATGTGATTTGTTGTGTGAACTTTATTGTAAAGTATGAACTATATTTATTCATATTTATTTGCAGACTGTACTGAAATTAGCAATAAGAGCAAAGAAAAAAAAAGGAAAAAAACGAGACCTGAAAAAAATATAGGGTGGGCCGTTGGGTTTGTCCTCCACCCCAAACGGACAAGAGGAGGACATGAGCCTCTTTTCTGTCCGCGGACCGCCCCAAACGGACCAAAGCGGACACATTGGGTGTCCGATTTGGGGTGGCCCGTTGGAGTTGGCCTTAGGGCGTAGATTGTAGTGAAAACAACTGAACTATTTTTTTCTTGAGGTTTAAACTGAACTTTTTAGGCACGATCATAGTTGAGTCTCCCCGCAAAAAAAGACAATAGTTGAGTCCATTCAGAAAAGAAGAAAAAATTGTTTCAGAAACTAACTGTTTTTAGGTTGACATTGGGCATGTTTGGTTGCCGGTGAGTACCTTGCCGTAAGCAGCCACACCCTGCCCTAGGGCTAGGGCCGACGCACCAAGGAGGGGAGGGAACCCCTTCCCCAAGGCAATTCCTCCCCCTCCCACTATATATACCCACCCGCTCCCTCATTGGGAGACACAACAGACACAACAATTCTCTCGGGTTTTGAGGTGTCCTCTCCCGGAGCTCTCCCTCTCTAGATCTAATGTGTTGAGAAATCTCTCTACTTATCATATAGGTCTAATCTAGTTGATTAGATCTAACACTACTACTACGTCGAAATACTGTCTCTCATCGTTGGCGTCGAGTTCTGGAACAATGGAACGCTGGCGGATTGGTGCATCAGACGCGTGGATACTAGAAGAGAGATCATACGTTTGATCTTGAACAGGGATATCGGCGACATTCTCACCACTAGGCTTGGTCGTGAGAATCTTCATCAGGCTTCACCGACGACGTTATCAACAAACGCCAACTTCCGATCACGGTGTTTGTAAGTGCTGATCTAACCCCTTTGTGTGGATTACATCTTCATGTATAGATCTTGGTCGTTGCGTAGAAGAGATTTTTTTTGTTTTCCGTTGCGCAACCCTACAATTTGTGGCCAATCCAAGAGATGATCTTTGGCGTGCTATTGAAAGGGTAATGCGATATCTAAAGGGAACCATGAGCTATGAAATTCATTATACCAGGTTCCGAGAGTACTCGAATGGTATAGTGATTCAAACTAGATTCTAATACTGATGAGACAAAAGACAAGTGGATATATATTCACTCTTTGTGGTGGCGCTATTTCATGGAAGTCTTGGAGCAGAGCACTTATAACAAGGTCAACGATGAAAGTAGAACTCACATCATTAGACAAAAGGAGTGTCGAAGCAGTATGGCTCCATGAACTTTTAATGGACTTGCCTAATACCGGCTATCCTCGTGAATTTTGACAACCAAAATATGGTAGTCAAAATGAATAGGAAAATGTGAAAAGTTGAGGACATGTTAAGAGAATATTATAGAATGGTACAAAAATGAAAACCTTTAGAGCTATAACTATGGATTAAGTCCAAAGGGCTAAAAATCAGGCAAAGTCTTTTTTATAAATAGTCAATCAAGAAATATGATATGCAATGCATCGATGGAGATGGGTTTGAGACCCACTTGAATTGCTGAGGGGGGGGGGGGGGGGGGGGGTAACCCGATGATACGTCTCAAACGTATCTATAATTTTTGATTGTTTCATGCTTCTTATATAACATTGCCACATGTTTTTATAATGTTTTTATATCATTTTGACATGATTTATGGAACTAACCTATTAACAAGATGCCCAGTGCCAGTTCCTGTTTTCTGCCGTCTTTTCGTTTCAGAAAAGTTAGTCGGGGAAGTTTCTCCGAATCGCCTAAAAATTTACGGGAAATATTTTTACATGGAAACAAAGACTGCGCCCGAAGGAGACCTGTAGGGGGGCCCCACAGGCCCCAGACGACCCCCAGGCGTGCCCCCCCGAGTTGCCCTTTAGCTTATAAATTGCCTTCATCCCGAAAATCCTCGATACCCGTTCATATTTTCCAGAAAAGTTCCGAGCCCGCCGCCGTCGCTAACCCTATATCGGGAGGGTTCTGAAGCTCTTCCCGGCACCCTGCCGAAGGGGGAGATCATCACCGGAGGCATCTACACCACCATACCTGCCTCCGGAGTGATGCGTGAGTAGTCCACCACGGGACTACGGGTCCATGGCAGTAGCTAGATGGTTGTCTCTTCTCCTTTGTGCTCCATTGTTTAGATCTTATGAGCTGCCTACATGATTAAGATCATCTTTATGTAATACTATGTGTTGTGTTTGCGGGGATCCGATGAATTATGGAGTCTTGACATTATGGTTCAGTTTATCTATGATATCTTTTATTTATGATCTTGCATGCTCTCTGATGCTTGTGTATGCTTTGGCCGAAGTAATTACTTGTGTCATTAGAGAGGGTATTTATGCTAGATAGTGGGTTCATGCCTCTCTTGTTCGAGCTCGAGTTGATAGAAACGATTAGAACTTGAGATGTGCTGTTGCTACTAGGGATAAAACAGCGGTGTTTATTGCTTTATGTTGTACTCATTGCTTACATTATGCACTTTGCTTATTGCAATTATTTGTTGCTTGCAACTTAATACTTTCGGGTGACAGGCTGGATAGCGATCCCGAGGTGGATTATTAGTCATAGATGCAGTTGGATAACGGTCTACATATTTTGACGTAATGCCCATATTAAATGAAATGGTGAACCATGTGTCATGATAGTATTGTGTTGCGTCCATGTTTGTCAATTGCCCCGCTGTAATTTGTTTACCCAACACGTTTATCTTTTGGAGAGACACCACTAGTGAACTGTGGACCCCGGTCTTATTTTCCTACATTGTTTACAACCGTTTTAAATAGCTTTTACTAGTCATTTGCTCGCTGGTCATTTTTGCTCTCATAATATTTTCCACCATACGTTTAATCCTTTGTGTTCAGCAAGCCGGAGAGATCGACAACCTCTCTGTTTCGTTGGGGCAAAGTAGTTTGTTCATGTGTGCGCAGGTCCACGTCAATTATCGTAAACGGCGCCGTTGACACCTTTCCGAAGCCTTCTCCAAATTCTACTGGATTGATAACCTTGGTTTTGTAATCAAGGGAAAACTTGCTGCTAAATTATATCAAACCTTACACTTGGGGTCTCCCAGCGAACGTGCTATTCCACGCCATCATCCGACCTGTCTTAATAAAACTCCTACTCCGATGCAGGTGCAGTTCTCTCATAGAATACTGTTAGGTAGGCTGATTTTATCTTAATGTGTTCTGGTTGGCTCTTAATGAGTAAAAACCCTGCCCACATGGTGACCTTAAAAAAACACATATATGAGTTACGCTATTGGTTACAGTTTATGAGATTTGGGTGAATCTCTATTAAGCTCATAAAGGCCGAGGAGTATGATTTATATGATCCACCCGCGGTGTAGAATCGACATCGTAGTACGGGTAATGACAAACTTGCTCCACACAAGACTAACAATTCTAGGCCTAGTCCATTGTTTCAGTTGTAATCAAGCGTCTCTCCTTGTCTATGTGGAACTTCAACTTGACAGTCTCCACCGAACTGCAGGTATATCAAATAGTAATATGAAATTAGAATGCAATATAATTTACCTGTGAGATCTGGTGGGAGATTGTTGGATGTTTATGGGCCTTGGCCCATTTTGTCCAACAAATTCTAAAACCGCAAAGGCCCATTCATTTTGGTTGATGGTATGTACATGAAGCAGGAGTGAGACTATTTAGTCCCATGTTGCTACTGGGGAGAGAGTTGCACAGTCTTATAAGGGATGCTCTTCTGTACCCACTAAGTGAGTGAGAATATGAGCAGTTCACACGCATTCCTCCTTCGCCTTCTGCCTCACCTCACATTGCACGCGCGCCGCATCGCATCACGTCGCGTGAATCGGGTTCGAGTTAGAACTCATTTTGGTGAAAGATTAAACTTTTACTTGGTGCACCAACCATACGCGTGTACGTGTCAACAGACATGTGCATGTTTGACACATGCCATGTTTCTTCCATTGCGTGGCGGTTGTATTCTCTGCCCATCCCCGGGCTATAGAGGAAAGAACATAATAGACTATTCAGACTATACAACTCACTCTATGTATCGCCCTTGCTTAGTTCTTGTTTTGTCGTGCTGCTTCCAGAGTTCCCCGCCACGTGCATGGTTGTCCGGGACAACAGTCCTCCGAAGCCACGCCACTTGAGATCCGGCACCGGAAGGGTGCCGATAAGAATTTTAGGGAGCGTCTTAGCGCGAGTGCTCACTTTCGTCGTCTAATTCCTCTTCATAACCATGGCTGACAACAACAACGTTGCGGTGAAGACCTTCCCAGTTAACACATATGTGCTACTTTTCTCTCTATTTGAATTAGTATTTGATTCATATGCATAATTGTTACATATGTCAAGATTGTCGTATGTGGCTAGATTTACTAGTGCAATTGTGATATTGATTTCGTTAATTAAACTCATCCTAAAATATCTCAATATTCCAACATGGTCTTCTTCTAACTAAGACCTCTTAATAAGAAAGAAAAACCGTTTTTCTTCATTGTACAAGATGATTTATATTTTTATTTAATTTTAACTGTGCCATAACTTTAGGAGCATGCACGCACAATTATTAATTGGTGGAGACAATACTAAGATATATCATGTTATAATGTTTTATTCTCTGAACAACGTGCGGCGCATAAGATAAGAGTGTGTTATCAATCGTTGTACGTGCTCTAAATTAGTCTACAAGAAACAAGCGCGACGAAGAAAATGATCGAGATTTGGATGCTGAAATTCGCTGAGATATGTACGTGCGCATTCAAGTTTCTGAACTTATCAACATTATTGTTTGTGGGAGCATTTGTACTTGGGTCAATCGTCTCACGGCCGGGGACCGCTTCCCGTGGATCGTATAAGATTATGAGGCCTGTTTGCACGCTGCAACTTGAAGCTGGTCCATCCATGTATGATCGATCTGTTGAAGGAGACGTGGATTGATCGCGATCGAGTTGGTAAGAAAAATCAAGCAGCCGATTTAACAGCAAGAGGGGGCTCCGTGTCGAGCTACCTGCAAGCCACGTCAACTGATTATATGTATATAGTTCACCATTAAAATATGCAGATATGGATAGACTATATAGAGTGTGAGATAATATAATACTATTATATACCCACTTCCATTTTAACGGCAACTGCACCTACTCCTTGGCACCTTGCTGCACACATACACACCCACACACACAAACTTGTCTGCTTTCTAACTGTTCTTAATTTTATCTGGTGTCCCAATGCAGCAGAGCCAGAAGCCCAGCACAAGTCCCAAACTTGTCACCTACTCCCACATTCTGCAGTATGAAACTATGAATAGGTACATACAAACAAAACGCTGCAAAGGTTGTACAAATCTCACTCTTGCAATTTTCTGCTTGGTTTACTGCTGCCATCTCCAGGAAAATGACAGCAGCTAGAGGATAGAGATTGTCACGTCCTGTGTGGAACTCTGGATGGCTGATTAGGCGTCGTGTTGCTTACTTGCCACTGTTCGAGACATTCCAAACCAGCAGCTGCCTCTTCCTCGGTTGTTGCTTTCCTGTTATCTCACTCGATCAATCAGTGGAAAGCAGTAATGTGCACACAAGGTTGTCCTCTCCTCCTTGTCTAATACCACTCCATTAGCCATTTCTTTATTTTTTTAGTTTATTATAGTAGTTAATGAATCACACGTGACGTACATATATGCATGGTAGCCAAGAGGATAGATGATCAATCTTAGGAAAATCTTAGGAAAATCAAGATTTAGTTAGTCATGTTCGTGCATTCCTTCTCCTTATACATAGATTATTCAGGGAAAATATATGCATGTGAGTTATCGTGGAGGAAATTTATCTTCTCCAAACTAGTGATAATAAACTAGCAAAAAGACTCGTGTGCTTTCTAGCTTGGGCCTTTCTTTTTCAAAGAATCATCTCCGTGATTTTCATCCATTCATTTTCTGATTTGGCAATATTGAGGATCAAACTTTACTAGACAATGATGGATTATGAGATGCAGATCGATGCTTCCAGATGCGGAAAATGTGCATTAATTCCCAACATTAGCCTTTATTTTTTTTGAAAGGAATCTGGTAGGAAAGTCCCTACAACGATTTTTTTGGACTAATAAGAACCGAAATCTAGGTCCGTGAGAACTTGAAGCCGGGGGCTGGGTTGTACATCCACTTTCCTAACCAAGTGAGTTGTGCTCAACTCTTCTCTCCCTTTTATTTTCGTTATATATTTCACCTGTAGACACATTACGAGTTGTAAACGTTTGAAAACCAATTTAAAAATTGAATTCAATATCTGGACTTAATTTTTGAATCGGAAAACAAGTTAATTATGTTGGACGAATGACACACTTACCATGAATTTGAAATAATCGTTCCCATTATTTTATTAGTTTTAGCCTTTGAGGGCTGCACAATTGTTAACTAGCTTAGCAAGGCAAACATTTACAAGCATTTGGTATGGTAAACCACATGTTTTCTTGACTCAGACTACGATAGACCATGTAACAAATATTGCTAGCTAATAAAGTCGTATTTATGTTAAGATAAACACATACGAAAGTATGGACTAAACTAGCGAGAAATCCTGGAGCTTTTAGGGGGCTCTATTTCCTTGGCATTTTAGAGGTTCTAGGGATATTATCACTGTGAAATATGCATATCGCCAACGATAATTGAATTCTTCAGAGGAAAACACTTGGAAAACTTCAAAATGGTGTCATTTTCAATCTGAAAGGAGCTCGAAAACGATTGAAAATGTTACCTACCTGTCCACACAAATAAAAATTCAGCATCCAATAATGAAATTAATAACCGAGTCACGGTCGGCAGGTTACTCGAAAACGGATTTTCTCCACACTCCACAGTAGTAGTAACTCCTGTAGCGAAATGACATCATGGAAAGCTCTCGAGATGATGCGTGTGGCCAGTGCCAACCCTGACATCTACACAAGGCCAGCCAGCGCGCGTCTAGTCGCTAGCTTAGCTACACGCGATCTGAGCCGTCAGTGTCTCCCACACATTTGTTCTGCACCGCTCATATTTACGTACGAATGTACTGCCCAGTACTGGCCAGCAGCAAGCTACCCTGCTGATAGCTCCAGTTTTAACAGCGTACGTACTGTGGCACTATCACATCTTCCTCCCCCAGAGCTGCATCATGCAGCCTAGCTAGCGCTAGCTACATGTATATATGTACTTTGGGTATCAACATAGTATCATATACACTCCACATACATTAAATTAGGCTGCAGCTAGCATACATGCATGCATGAAAGTGCCCAAAGTTAAAGCTGCCAGTAAAAGTGAAAATCTTTTTGCACTTGTGACAGTTGCTACTACTGCAAGGTCATTTTTAGGCTGGCTAGAGCTACGAGTAAGTAATGCATGCACTACATGTACACGCATTGACACATATGCACACATGCTTGTGTGAGTTTATGTGTAGACGACAAGGGGCAGTGGTGCTCATGAGCTCAAAGCCAGCCCTGTCTTTGATCTCTCCTATATCTCTTTCTTACACTTAACCATAATCAAATCATATAGCTCCCGCATGCAGAGCTAGGCTAAGTAATTAGTGGCAGCCTTTTTCAGTTTCTCCATCCTCTCATGTCAATTAAAGTATCCCCGCGAAAAAAAAGAGATGTCATCAAAGTAATCCAAATAAATCTCTCACCCTACATGATAGGATTGGAACACACAAGTACAATACACAATTAATATACAAGTAGTAGGAGTACTTGTATAATTGAGCCTGCCCCTACCTATAGATGGAGCCCTAGCTAGGCATGAGAGAGACCAGTACCCTATTCTCTGGTAAGTAAAAGCCCTATAGATGTTAGCAAGCTTATCTTTCAGAACCCACATAATCAAGAGCATTAATTAGATAGGCATACCAAAGTGAGTGATAATAGCCAGGAGCTAGCTGTTCTGTATGTGGCTATAGATAGATGTGTGCATCACTGCACTGCACTGCACTGCACACGAGAGTATGTCAAGACTCAAGAGTGAGGACCATATATCGATGTAGTGTGTACTAGTAACAAGTATATGTACACACACAGTACACCATCATAGTAGAGTCGTAGATGCAACCAGATTATCTCTCTAGTATCCATCTATTCTTTGGCTTGCCTCTATATAAGAGCCTGCTTGCTTTCCCCTCCGGCCTGCAGCCTTTTGCTAGAGAGAGAGAGCGCGCGCACACTAGACACACTGCGCGCAGGGCCCTAAAAGTAGCTTCAACACTGCAGGCTTCTTGTCTTATTGCGCCATTAGCATCTTCCTCCTCTTCCCTGCCCCTGCTGCCTCGAGTGTTTAATGCTTGAATGCTCCTTCTGTTGCTCCACACTAGCGAGCATATCATCACCAGCAGCACCGGTGGAGTGCGCTCTAGCTCAGCTTACTTGCGTCGCATTAAGGGTAAGTACGAGCGCCATTAATTTGGTCCATGGATCGATTCATATGTATCTCTCCCTTCACTTGCATGTTCTTGCTAATCAGTATCATCTCTTGCGAAGCTAATTGCAATATGTGTATGTGCTTCTTCATCAGATTCGCCTGCCTAGCTAAGAGGCTATCTAGCTAGTTGCTTCGATATATATAGCTAATCCGTCCACGCATGGGGCATCTTTCGATTTCCTGTTAGGTGGCGAGATGGAACATGGCTTCTGCAACGACATGATCTTAAGCGAGAGCGCGTGGAACAGCGGTGGCAGTTCTGCGGCAGGTGATGTTGGTAATGTCGTCGACGGGAGCGGCATGACGGTGCTGGAGAGGCTGGTGCTAGACGAGGCGCTCGCGGCGGCCATCATGGAGCTGCAGGGCATCCAGGGGCCGTACGGAGGCGGCAAGCCGATGTCCGGCGGAGTCGAGGCGGCCAGCCTCGCATACGGCGCGATCGGGCCCGCCACGCCTGCCTACGCCGACGTGGACGGGGTTGTCGTGCAGCGACAGCAGCATCACCATCGCCATCAGGGCGCGATGGGGATGCCTCCGGACTACGACCTCGTACCAGCTGCACTGGCTGTCACGTTGGCTACTGTACCTGCAGCACCTTCCTTCACAAACGGCGCCGCTGCCGCCGTTGACTGTGCCGGCAACGACGACGCGGCCGACGTGCCGACCGGGATGACAGCGGCAGCGACGACAACGAAAAGCCAGTGGGAAGAAGGTAACGGCAGTACTGGGAGAAGACAACGCAAGTCGAGCAGAAAGCGGAGAGCCGCAGAGCCACCATGCACGGCCGTGGACCAGGAGAACCCTCTCTGTAGCCTCCTCGCGTCCACCAGCACCGGAGACGGCGGCATTCAGATCGCGTTCAACACCACTGCGCCGTCCGCCAAGCGGACGAAGCCGTCTCTGAGCAGCACCTCGTCGAGCATCAGCTTTGACGGCCGGAGCTCTGTCAACAACGGCTGCGACGACGTCCCCCGGTACGAGCCGGACACGGAAGCGCTGGCGCAGGTGAAGGAGATGATCTACCGCGCCGCGGCGATGCGGCCGGTGAGCCTCGGCGCAGACGAGGTGGACGCCGGCGAGCGGCCGAGTAGGCGCAACGTGCGCATCTCGTCCGACCCGCAGACTGTGGCAGCGCGGCAGCGACGGGAGCGTATCAGCGAGCGGCTGCGCGTTCTGCAGAAGCTCGTCCCGGGGGGTGCCAAGATGGACACGGCATCCATGCTGGACGAGGCCGCCAACTACCTCCGCTTCCTCAAGTCCCAGATCAGGGAGCTGCAAACCCTAGACCGGCGGAATTACGGCGCTAATGCCATCTTGAACTGTAGCACCACCACCGCCATGGCGCCACTCAGCTACACCAACATACCTGCCTTCGCCTTCCCGGCCGCAGCCGCCGAAAACCTAGGAGGAGGGGAAGAGGAGGCGTTCATGAGCAGCCGATTTAGATAGATTAATAATTTGGGACATGCACGTACGCAAGTATTTTCATGTGTTTTGTCCAATGTAAGATGCATGAATCAGATGATCCACCATCATTAGCTACTGATTAGGGATGATCATATCGATCGAAGGAATTAATCATGATGTCTTCGTCTCAACCTTTTTCTTCATCTTCTGTTTGATGATCATGCATTTGAATGTGTATATATGCATGCCTGTACGTGCTTTCAGAAATTAGTCGACACGCTTTAGCAGAGCACAAGCTAGAAAAGGAGGGATTGGAAAGTTTTCTCCTTTTTTAGGATCATCAGCTTAATAAGTCGTCGTCGTCTCCATCTTTTCATGTGGCAAACATGTACATGCGTGAAAGCAAAGCTTTTCCAGCGAGCGTGTGTGAGCTTTCTGAGTTCCGATCCATATGGCCATGGAGTAAAGGTCGTACCAGCAGCTCGAAACATCATCATGGCAACTTTCTAAGGCATAATTAACCTCTCTGAAAGAGAAAGGCCTTTTCTTTGTGCAGGCAAAACCCTATCAAAAAAGAAAAGGGATATCGATCGATCGATCCATGGAAAGAAAAGATGGCAAAAATCATAGCTTCATCATTGCATACTTTCTGGTCGTCGTCGTCTTTGCTAGGGAAGGGAAACAAAGCAAAGCGGAGGAAGGAAAAGCATGCATGCAATGGTTAATAAACTATTTTGTGGTGTATGATCGAGGAGAGGTGTAGTGTCTGTCATGGCAATTTCGATGCCGATGGTTCGTGCAGTGTGCGCGCGGGGAGAGTTTTGAGCCCACTAGGGTCAGGTTTCAGGGTTTGGGCTTGGTGAGCTTTTTAGACGGCCGGGTGCAGGCAAGGCACTCGCTGCATCAAAAGGCATGCGTCTAAAAGGAATCATTCCCTTTCACTTTTGATTCAAAAATTACACACCTTTTCACCCTCGAGTTGCGTGCGCAAATTCTCGATAAGATGCTGTCATTACCTCTGAATCTTGATGTGATTTTTTCCCGATATTTTCCTTCCATATTCCAATCGTGCAAGCCTCATCTACTCCCATATAGGAGTAACAGCACGATTAGATTGGTTCTCATAAATTCAGTTCTAAGTAACATGGTACTGTATATGATTTTCTTCTTCCAATTACATAAAGGAGTCAGACAACAATTGGATTATTTTCGATCAAAATTCTTTTGGCAAGGGGGCAGTTAAAAAAAGAAATATGGAATGTAGTGTGTCATACTAAAGATCAAGGAGGATTTGGGATTCATGACCTAGAGGTCAAGAAAGCCCTCCTCGAGTAAATGGCTGTATAAGCTTCTTACTGAAGATGGGGTATGGCAAACTCTTCTAAGGAGAAAGTATATTGGCTCAAGTGTGGTATCACAGGTTTCTTGAAACCAGGTGATTCTCACTTCTGGGCTGGCCTTATGGCAACGAAATTTTTTCTCTTCCCGTACGGCTCTTTTATCCATCAAGGATGGCTCGGAAATAAGATTATGGGAGGATAGATGGCTAGGTAATGCCACACTCCGAGAACAATATCCAGCATTATACAATATTGTCATTGGACGTCACAAGAGTGATACGCTCGCTCAGGTGTTGGAAAAGTATCCACCAAATATGACGTTCAGAAGAGATCTTGTTGGTCCCCAGCTAGCATCTTGGAATGAGTTGCTACTGCGTCTGACTTTAGTCAATCTGACGCAGGGGATCAATGAGTTTCGATGGAATTTGCACAAGGGTGGCAAATTCTTGGTGGATTCTATGTACAAAGCTCTAATCCAGTCAAATGTGTCACTTGGTAATAACAAAAAGATTTGGAAGATGAAGATCCCACTCAAAAAAAAAGTTTTTGCATGGTATCTTCGTTGAGTGTTAATTCTCAATAAGGATAACCTTGTGAAACACAATTGGCATCGAAGTAAAAGTGCATCTTCTGTCATAAGGACGAGACTATTAAGCATTTATTCTTCGAGTGCAAATTTGCTAGTTCTATATGGTCAATCATCCACATATGTTCTACCTTATATCCACCACGAAGCATTGCAAATATTTTTGGCAATTGGCTTAATGGGGTGGATAATAGGCTTAAACGACTTGTTAGGGTGGGAGCGCTTGCCGTTATATGGTTGCTTTGGCTGTGTAAAAATGACAATGTTTTTAATGATAAAAAATCGTCTCTTATGCATGTTATCTACAGGAGTACGGCTACACTCCGTTCGTGATCACCGTTGCAACATGTGGAGCATCGCGACCTGTTTACGTAGGTATGTACAAGACTGGAGGATATGGCGAGGAGCTTTTTATCCCAACATGGATGGCAGCATAATGTGCGCACTACTAGAAAACTAGCTATAGGTGGAACCACTTTTTGTGGCGCACCAAAACAGCCGTGCGCCACAGAAAATATTCTGTGGTGCACCAGCCACGGTGCGCCACAGAATTCCTCTACTTTCTGTGGCGTATGGCAAGCCCATGCGCCATTGAATTCAAGCTTTCTGTGGCGCATGCTAGCCCATGCGCCACAGAAATAAGGTGGGCCCCACCACCAACGGCTGGCTTGCATCCTACGGCCCTCTTTCTGTGGCGCATGGAGCTGGATGCGCCACAGAAATCAACATTTCTGTGGCGCATCTAGCCCCATGCGCCACAGAAATATGGTGGGCCCCGGCACCAATGATTGGGTGGGTGCCTTTTCTGTGGCGCACGGGACCACATGCGCCACATAAATGGCTCCTTCTGTGACGCATAGGACTGGATGCGCCACAGAAAGAGCCATTTCTGTGGTGCATGTGGCCCCATGTGCCACAGAAATACTTTTCTAGATCTACAAAAGGTGGCAGCCCCTACCTACCACCCATTTTCTTCTTCTTAATCCTCCACGCAGCTCGTCTTCCTCCTCCCTCCCATCCCATTTTGCCCATACTTTTCTCCATTTTTTGTAGTTAAACCTACTTTGTTTGATAGATAATTGGTGAGGGCTTGGGGAGCACCTCCATATATACTCTCCTCCTCTCCCAATACATCTCTTTTTCTCCACTATTTTCTCTCCAACACCACACACTCTCTCATCGATCATGGTCACGTCTCGGTAACAAATCTACTAGGTGAGTATTGTTGGATGGACACGCATATGCATGTTTTGTGTGGCCGGCGGTGTGTATGGATGTTTGTTATAGGTGAAGCGCCTGTTGCGTGCGGGCGGTTTGCACGATGGCGAGACGATGTTTATACATGAAGCTTGTGTGGTGTGCATGAATATTTGCATGCTGTTGCTTTTTGTTGTTGCTTGTGCCGGCGTGGTGCATGGATGTTTGCCGAAATGTTGATTTATTTCCGTTTCGGCAAATTTTTGCACTACCCATATGTCCTACTTTTAGGAGAGGTCATGCCGAATTTTTCCGGCGACCATGCATGTGTGTGTCTGTGTGTGTGCATGTTGCAGTTCTAATTAACATACTCTCATTTCTTCTCTATGTATACCGCGTACGTAGGCAACCATGGTCGTCATGATGAGCTCCGGTCGAATCAGTAGATACAAGGAAGAAGAGAAGGCGGACATGATTCGGTGCAACAGGCGCCAGATAAGATGTCCGTGTCGAACATGCAAACTCGTGAGCTGGATCGACCCTGATTCCGGACAATTGGAGGATCAGCTGCTCAGGCGCGGTTTCATGCTAGGCTTCAACCAGGCGCCAACAGAAAATGGTGCGCATGAAGACGAGGGCGGGCGAGAAGACGAAGAGTCTCCCGGACATGGTTATCATGACGAAGGAGATGTCGGCGGACAAGATCATCATGATGACGAAGGAGATGCTGGCGGACACGGTCATGATGAAGGAGTAGATGGTGGTGGTGGCGCGAACACGCAGACCCCGCTAATTGAGGCCTTGCAGGACGCTCATGTTCAAGAACTGCTACTCAAGGAGACGAGCAACGCCAGAGCTGCAGCCAGAGAGAAAGCCAAGCTGGCGCAAATGGAGATAGACAGGAAGACTCCGTTGTATCCTGGGTGCCGGCCACAGGATACGCGCTTGCAAGTAACGCTTGATGCTCTGGAGATGAAGACAGAAAACAAATGGACCGACGTGAGCTTCAACAAGAACATGCAATTCATGCACGATCGTCTTCCCGAGGGGAACACATTGCCAACTAGTATCGAGAAGGCCAAGAAAGTCGTGTGCCCTCTTGACCTACCGCACGTTAAATACCACGCCTGCATCAATGATTGCGCAATTTATCGGGGCGAGTACAAGGACAGAACCACATGTCCGGTGTGCGGCCACGGATGGTACAAGAGTACTGGGAACAAGAAAGTTCCTCGAAAAGTGGTATGGTACTTTCCTATCACTCCCCGTCTGCAGCGTTATTTCGTGGACCCTAAGGAAGCAAAGCTCATGCAATGGCACGCGGAAATGGAGAACACTACCACAGAAAGGCCTTTCTGTGGCGCACGTTTTTTACTTTCTGTGGCGCACCTGGAGGATTTCTGGGTGCGCCACAGAATTCTCGCCACAAAAATTATTTCTGTGGCGCACCCAGGGCGTGCTTTCTGTGGCGCACCCAGCGCGGTGCGCCACAGAAAGAGGTCGGCAGCACCCTATACAGAGGAATTCTGTGGCGCACTGTTCCTTCGTGCGCCACAGAAAGTGGTGCGCCACAAAAAAAAAAGCGTGCGCCACAGAAATATGAAACAGAAATACCGGTATTTTTTCGTTTTGCTGTACAAATACAGGTATATACAGGATTTATACAGGTTTATACAGAAATACAGGTATATTTGACAGGTATATAAACAGACAAACACATTAATCAATATGTCATCACACATATTACTTAGTGCCCGATCGAGATACATATATACACATAGTCACAAAAGAGCCGAATGTTTCATCATTTCACACTACACATTACAAATCAAGTGTTCGCCGCCTAACTATGATCAAATGTAGTACACATCGGCGATGATGGTGAGCAAGAGCGCGCGGGAGCATGCATGATCATGGAGTCCTCTTCTTGAGCGGCGCCGGGAACGGTTGATAGCCTTCTTTCGTCTTCCACTCCCTGGTGTCATTCTGTGCCTCTAGTCGTTCTTCGATATCCCTCTGACACAACCCTGAAGATGGATTGGGATATATATTGGTTAGTGATATAAATAGAGTATAATTTATTCATCTAAGTAGAGAGGCAAGACAATCAATCAATTGTCATGGTTGGAAATCATATGGCTATCCTATTTGGGTTTCATAGCATAGCATATATATAATATATAACCCTACACATGCACTTCTATAATACCTCTGGGGTAGTGGTAGGACCCTGATTTGTGAATGACATCGTCGAGGATGATCGTTGACAACTGCAGCCGGATGCGATGGAAGTCTGTTCTGTAATCAGCATCGGTGAGAGAATCCGCCATTTTGGTGTATTCTGCGAGACCAGATGGAATCTTCATTTTCTCGAAATCCCGGACAATCGCTTTAAGGTGATGGAGGGCGTAGTAGGCCTCCTTCACGCTGCCATCCAGTTGCTTGATGCAATGGAAGCCGGTCCCATGCTGGAACTTGTGTGTGTTTTCGTCCGTGAAGAATTCCGACTTCTTATGGAAGGGGCCGCCCTTTTGGGCATAGGCCTCGAGAGCGTCATCGAGAACACCCTTTATTCTGGTGTATCGTCTCGGCGAAATAAGTGGCAATGGACCACCTCGGGGATACGTAGATGAGTGCGCAGTACTTGTCCCTGCTCAACACAATTGAAACGGAATGTTGGACAAAGGATCAGCGATGGAAGAAATGTACAAGAAGGCATAAGATCCGACGGTGGCGAGCGGATGTGTACTTACTCGAAAAAGAAAGGCAGAAGAAGGGCGTTCTTCCTCTTGTTGGCCAGCATGACCCTTACGAGGTACTCCGTGGCCGTTTCCCGTGTCTTTGATCCTTCCACTAGATGGCTGTCGCGCATGTAGTAGGGATCCACTATCGCGACGTACGGGGTATCATCTCTCCTGATCTTCATCGCCATATCGAGCGCATATAGGCGGACCATGTTATAGTCCAGCCGTTGAGTGTGAAAGAGTTTGAAGATGTCCTCGTACGCTATGAAGAACACATCCGCGGGGTCTTCCTGGACGAAGTCCACCAGCTCGTTTGGCACCTTGACCGCGAACGCCGGGTAACTCGGCTGCTTGTCTTTAAGAAGGAGCTCCTCTAGATGCAAGATAGATTCCTGCAAGGCAATCATGGGTCCTTCTGCAAGGCGGAGCAAGTCCCCAGACAAGATAGGTTTACCAGCTTCATGAACTCGGGGGAAGCCATCCGCACGGGGTGGAATCGTGTCTTCAAGACCCCGGATCTTAGGAGCTGGCTGGCTCGCAGAGGTGGAGGATCCTTTTCTCTTCCTGTGCTTCTTGTTCTTCATCTCTGTGGATTGTGGGGGTGAAGTGAACCCCGCTTTAACAGTTTCTTTCAGTGTGTTAGGGCTGAAAATGTTACCCGGTTGAGCTTGATGATCGCCGGCATCCGGAGGCGTGTCGGTGAAGGCCAGGCGTTGTGTGCATGAAGTGGGACGAGCAGGTTGACCGCGGTGGTCGCGGAAGGGTTCTTCATCCACAAGAGGCATGTACATACCATCCATGCAGGCGCCAGTGTTGATGTAGTCATCGACGTTGACATCATTCTCCTCCTCATTGTCGTCGTTGCCACCAAGTTGAGGTGCAACGGCTTTGTCCTAAACATAAACAATAGCACATCCGTTAGTCGGGAAAGTCGGAAAGTCGGGGAATTCGGAAAGTCAGAACTAACCTTGGACGGTTGCGGTGAAGATGTTCCCAACAACTGTTTGTGGCGGTTGGTGGCGGCGACGACCGGCGGTAGCTTCCGGCCGGTGGTGGCGGCGACGGCGGTAGCTTCCGGCCGGTGGTGGCGGCGACCGGCGGTAGCTTCTGGGTGGTGGTGGCGGCGACCGGCGGTTCCTTCTGGGTGGTGGCGACGGCTGCTTGTGGCGCCGGTTCATCCGCAACAGCTTTTTGTGGCCGCCTCGACGGGGGCCGAACGACCTGGGGCCGGGGCCTCGAGGTGGCGCCGCCGGTGCGCCTGACCCCATGAAGAACATCCCCAAGACGAATCTGGGTCTTCGGCCATTCCATCATCCACTTCCCGCATTCGCCAAGCTTCATGTGTTTCTCGGCTCCCGGAGGTTGCGTGGGGGGGTCGATGTCATGGAACTCAGGCAGTACCTCGCTCACATTGACTTTCATCACGACCTCGCTCATTCGGGTGTTGTGCATATCGCGGGTCAAAGGTTGTATGATCTTGGCCGTTGCGACTTCCTTCAACTCGCCGCCGACCCCCACCCTATGCAGGAGTATGCAAGGCATGTCCTGGGAGTCAACACATGTTGGGCACCATGCATGAGATATGGCAGTCATCAAAGGCATATATAGTCATAGAAGATGTCGCGGACTAACTAATTAGTTACCTTGGTGATGGCGTCGAGCTCGGCTAATGTCGAGACAAGGGCGCCGGTGCCGGCGGCCGGCCTATCATTCTCCGGCCGCTCGTGCGCATTATCATTATTCTCCGGCCTTGGTGTCTGTTGATCCACGACAGGGAGCACCGGTGGGGTCACCAGGACCGGCGACACGTTATTGCTGGAGGTGCTGCCGGCGAAGCTGGGCACGTGTATCGGCCCCTGTTGACCTCTCGCGTTCCAGGCAGCTAACCCCTCCATCAACCCAGGGGGTAACAACGTCCGGAGCTGCTCGTTCACCTTCTCGGCCACTAGCTTGTCCACCATGGTAGAGTCCACCTTTTCTTTCTCTAGTGTCTCCAGCTTCTTCCTTAGCTCGAGAACCTCGGCTCTATCTTTAGCCGGCTTCCTCCTCTCCTTTTTCTTGTCGGTGTCCGTGCTGTAGTACTCGATGAACTTCATCGACGTACCAAAGCCGGTCACACGGCCAGCTGACGTCGGCGGCTTTGACTTGTCCCTCCCCTTGAAAACGTTCATCGCCCGGTTGAAAGTCGTGTCCCACGGGCCGGCCTGAGCCTCCTGGGACGACGGGCCGGCCTCAGCCTCAGCCTTCAACTCAGCCTCCTGCGGACAAAGGAAATAAACGTGAACCCATGTAGAAATCAACGCAAATGGACTTTGAGATATCCGCGGTAATTAAGTTCCTTACCAGCGTTTTCTCGAAATCCAGCACATCTTTATAGTCGGTAACGAATTCCCCCGTCCCCGGCTTCAGATAGTAGCGGGACCGAACAAAGTTCCTAACTTGCTCGTCCGTGATTTTATGCCACATGTTCTCCTTCCCAAGTCTCGCAACCTCGGCATCCTCCTTGTCCCAAACGGGCTGTTTTCCTGCGTAACCGCCGCTTCCCAAATGGTGGTTACCTAAGTTCAGTGCCCGCATTTTCTTCCCCCACTCGGTCCATTTTTCAGCCTCCGGAGATGCCAAGGACAACTTCAATGCCTCGAACTCTTCTATGTCGATGTACGGCTCTTTGGCACTGATCTCTTCCCAGCTAAGACCCTTTTCAATCTTCGCCTTCACCCGGCCTCTCCAGCTGGTCAAGGCGGTGTTCATCTTCGTGATGGCGAAGTTGTCCACCTTTTTGTTTCCATCATCCGGGAAAATGTATCGTTCGTGAAGCTTCTTGAGGAGTTGTGTGCGCAAAGCCTCATTCTCCGCGCTCCTGAGGTCATATGTGTTGATCGACACGGTTTCCCGGAGGATGCACCCTAGTTGCATGCCGTACCCTTTTGCGATGTTCCTAGGCTCCTGTGGTTGGCCACTTAAGGAGACCTTAGTGAACGTGTCTGTGATGGGGGCCACCGCATTCGGTGTCCGGTCCTTCCTCTGCTTCTTATGCCTCTTAGCGGTCGGGTTACCACCACCACCGCCATCCGTGTGGTCGCCACCCCCGACATCCGTGTGGTCGCCGCCCTCGGTGGTGGTGGTTGCGTCCCCATCTCCGTCGGTGTCCTCCGCATCCTCCGCATCCTCCATCTCTAACAGAAAGTCACCATCGCCGTCACGAGCCAGTTCGGCGGCCTCCGCATCCTCCATCTCCGGGTTATTCACTTCCCAGAACGGCTTGTTCTTTTCTCTAGCTTGTTCTTCGACGCTCATGTGCTTAGAAGGACCGGCCTCGGAGGACATGTTTGCACTGCATTGAAAAAGAGGAAAAAAGTTAGTACAACAAATATAACAAAAGCATCACTTAATTTAGTACTAAGATACCCCGGCCCATGCATTAGCCGCAATACCCCATATGTCCTATTTTTAGCAAAGTCATGCTAAATTTCACGAAAAAATTTGGCATGACCTTTGCTAAAAATAGGACATATGGAGTACCCGAATTTGCCGGAACGGAAGTTAATCGACGTTCCGGCAATCTCAAGGGCCTCACGGGGTACCTGCAAACATTTCACAAAAATATCCACATCTCCGGCCGGCATCTCCGGCCGGCATCTCCACGACACGATGGTCGGAGCACAAACAACCACGACACGATGGTCGTGGCCACATATCCATAATTTCTCACCACTTGTCGACGAGCTCCGGAACAGCAGCGCGTCGAGGTCTCCTCTTCAAACTGCATAGTACATAAAAATGTCAAAACTTGTGAATAAATTAACTTCTCACATGTGCTAAAGGCAAGCTCTAATTAACATCATGCTAAAAACTATGCAGCAAGCAACTAGAGCAAGCAAAGCATTAGCAACTATGCAGCAAGCAACTAGAGCAAGCAACTAGAGCATTAGCAACTATGCAGCAAGCATTAGAGCAAGCAAGCAAGCAACTAGAGCTACTATGCAGCAAGCATTAGAGCAAGCAAAATAGGCAGAACAAGTTCCAAAACTAAAAGTCCTAGTATTGAGTCTGTTTTCGTGTAAAATGGAAAGGAAATACAAGGACGCCTGTAGGATTTTTCATCATAGATAGAACTAGAAGAGTTGTATGGCCTATGCATGGTACTAGCATGGTAATGCGCTAATTGAGGTAACAAATTCAGGCCGTGTACTAGGATGATTGGTCGACTTGATAGTCAAATAGGACAAAATTTTCAGTGAAAGATTGGACATTTTTTATGCAATACTACTACTCTAAAATGATAAGTACATTCAAATCAGCTTATGGTACTAAAATGGTAACCAGGCACAACAAATGTAAGCATAAATGCACCGTCTATATATGTACTCCACAATTGTCTGTCAGTTATCCTAACAAACACTTCATCCCCTTCCAGAATTAAGTCAAATACTATTATTAGGTTTGAATTTAGTCTCATTGTTATTCGATCCATGACATTTTCATTCAGACAATGCTCCAAAAGATCTCATCATATAAACAGAACACCCTCTAGACCCAATTGTTTTATCGTAGTGTGCGAGGGACCCCGTGATAAGGAGAATATGAGTCTTTCATCTTCCGTAGATGGTGCTTTGTTCTTTGCTAGCTCCAGTTGCTTTTACTTGAACCAACGCGTGAAGCTAGAGTTGTGCGCTCTGGTTACGTCTCCCTTCTTCCTCGGCCGGCCCAGTTTGATGTAATGTTGCTCGAGTAAGCATTTGTGCTGTTCCACCCAAGTTTCGATCAATTGTAAGTGTTGTAGCGTGACCCGGTGAGCCCTGTCGAAGTCGTCCTTTCGACCCTGCATGCTGACAAAGGTTGAGCTGGTGCCCTCTCGGTGACCATATCCATTGAGCCTGCCGAAGTGTTTCCTCGTGGGAGAGCAACATCCTGGTTCTCGGTGCTTAGATAATTCTGGCAGAAGGAGATGCACACGTAGGTTAGAAAGCCCTTGGCCATGCTTGCGTCTGGATGGGACCTGTTGCGGACGTATCCTTTCATGACACCGTTCATCCTTTCGAACGGCATCATGTAGTGCATGAACGTTGGCCCGAGCTGCCTGATGTCATTAACGACATGGAGAAGGAGATGCACGCAGATATCAAAGAATGCTGGCGGGAAGTAAATCTCGAGCTCGCATAGTATCAGCACGATCTCTTCCTCTAGCCTGTCGAGCTGCTTCACGCCGATCGACTTCCTGTTGATGACGTCGAAAAAGTTGCAAAGGGCAAGCAGCGTATCACGGACGTGCTCGTCCATTATACCTCGAATCGCAACGGGAAGTATCTGCGTCAACAGCACATGACAGTCGTGAGACTTCATCCCGCTAAACCTCTTCTTCGTTCCGTCCAGATATCTGCTTATCTGCCCCGCGTAACCATGAGGAAATTTGACTCCTAGGAGACACATGTAGAATTGCTCGAGCTCCTCCGGACTCATAGTGAAGCACGTAGCGGGAAGCACCATAGTGTTCTTCTTTACCCTTTTGCGGCGACCTTGAGTCCCTTCCGTCTGATCATCATCATCGTGATCGCTATCGGGAGCCTGAAGATCTTTCCTGACACCAAGCCATTTCAGATCGTATCTTGCTTTCGTCCCATCCTTGGTCTTTTCCGGCATGTTGGGAAGAGTGCCAAGCAGAGCCTCGGTGACATTCTTCGTAATGTGCATCATATCGAGGCTATGTGGCGTCTTGAGGACCTTCCAGTACTCCAAGTCGTGGAAAATAGACCTCGCTTTCCATACACCCAGCAGCGGATCTACCTTCGGTCGTTTCTTTCCCAGCGCGGGGCACTCCTCCCAATTTTTCAACAACTCGTCGATTTCTGTGCCGCTCCTCGGCCTCGGGGCTCCTTCGATCTCGTCCTTACCATTGAACAGGTCACCGCGTTTTCTCCACGGGTGATCCATGCGAAGCCACCTTCGAGCCCCTGGGTACACGGTTTTCGAAGACCGGGATTCCTTGGTAGCTGGAGATGCGGGGTCTTATCCATGCACCTGACACATGCGCAGAATCCGTGGCCTACCTGGGCCGATACATATGAGCAACCAGGATAGTCCTGCACCGTCGTGAGCAATGCAGCTCTCATGTCGAAATAATCTCCAGTGTAGGCATCCCACGTACGGGCTGGCGTCTCCCACAACGTGGCTAACTCCTCTTTCAACAGCGCGAGATACAGATGTATGTGGACACCTGCTTGTTTCGGCCCCTGAATGAGAATACTCATGTGTATGTACCTTTGCTTCGTGCACAACCACGGGGGAAGGTTGTAAGGCCATACAAACACGGGCCAGGTGCTATGCGTGCTACTCTGGTTGCCGAACGGATTGAGTCCATCGGTGCTCATACCGAGCCTGACGTTCCTTGCGTCGCCTCCGAAATTTCCGACGGCGTCCAACTCTTGCCACTGGCTAGCGTCTGAAGGGTGTGTAAGGATCCTGCCCTTCTCCGGATCTTCTTCGGGCTTCTCATTTTCCGCGTGCCATTGCATGAGCTTTGCTTCCTTAGGGTCCACGAAGTACCGCTGCAGACAGGGAGTGATAGGAAAGTACCATACCACTTTTCGAGGAACTTTCTTCCCACGGCTCTTGTACCGTCCTTGGCCGCACACCGGACATGTGGTTCTGTCCTCGTACTCGCCCCGATAAATTGCTCAATCATTGATGCAGGCGTGGTATTTAACGTGCGGTAGGTCAAGAGGGCAAATGACTTTCTTGGCCTCCTCGATACTAGTTGGCAATGTGTTCCCCTCGGGAAGACGCTCGTGCAAGAATTGCATGTTCTTGTTGAAGCTCGCGTCGGTCCATTTGTTTCCCGACTTCATCTCCAGAGCATCAAGCGTTACTTGCAAGCGCGTATCCTGTGGCCGGCACCCAGGTTACAACGGAGTCTTCCGTCTATCTCCATTTGCGCCAGCTTGGCTTTCTCTCTAACGGTGCTCGCGTTCTTGAGGAGCAGTTCTTGAACATGAGACTCCATCAAGGCCGACATTAGCGAGCTCTGCGGCGTGTTCGCGTCTTCTCCACCACCATCATGACCATGTTTGTCGGCATCTCCTTCGTCACGATCATCTTGCCCACCCTCCCATGAAACCGCGCCTGAGCAGGTGTTCCTCCAATTGTCCGGAATCAGGGTCGATCCATCTCACAAATTTGCAACTTCTACACGGACACGTATGTGGCGCCCGTTGCACCGATTCATTTCCGCCTTCGCTTCTTCCTTGTAGTTGTTGATTCGATTGGAGCTCATCTTGATGACCATGGTCGCCTACGCGGTATACATATAGAGTATGTGTTATTAATTAGAATTAATTAACCGCAACATGCACACACACATACAAGCTTCTCATGCGGGAAATCGGAAAGTCCGAAATGTTCGACGAAAAAATTCGGCATGACTTCCCCTAAAAGTAGGACATATGTGGTGCAAAAATTTACCGAAATGGAAATGAATCAACATTTCGGCAAACATCCATGCACCACGCCGGCGCAAGCAAAGATTCATGCAAACCACACACACAAGTTTCATGCCTAGATCGTTTCATGCCTAGATCCGTTCAACAATAGTTTGCTTCATGCAAACCACACACACAATCGCCCGCCGACAAGTTTCTCATGCCTTTAACAAACATCCATCCAACAATACCCACCTAGTAGATCTAGATCCGTTGCCGAGACGTGACCGTGATCGATGAGAGAGAGTGTGTGGTGATGGAGAGAAAATTGTGGACAAAAAGATAGGAGGAGAATATATATGGAGTCTCTCCAAAGCCCTCACCAATTATATATCAAATAAACTAGGTTTAATAACAAATAATGGAGAATAGGATGGTCAAAATGGCATGGGAGAGAGGAGGAGCTCGAGCTAGATGGGAGGATGAAGAAGGTCACATGGGAAAGGGTGGTGCCACCTTTTTGTAGATCTGGGTCAACTTTCTCTGGCGCATGGTGTTTGATGCGCCACAGAAAGTTAACATTCTGTGGCGCACCGTGGCTGGTGCGCCACAGAAACCCAACTTTCTGTGGCGCATGATGCTGGATGCGCCACAGAAAGTTGGGTTTCTGTGGCGCACCAGCCACGGTGCGCCACAGAATTTCCCCAGATGGACCCTGGCCCAATGATTGCACGTGGGACCCACAGGAATTCTGTGGCGCATGGTGTCTCATGCGCCACAGAAGTCTTGCTTTCTGTGGCGCATCTGTGGACATGCGCCACAGAATGTTTACTTTCTGTGGCGCATGGGCAAAAAATGCGCCACAGAAAGTGGGAAATTTCTGTGGCGCACTAGCATCCATGCGCCACAGAAATAATTCTGTGGCGCACGAATTAATGGTGCGCCACAGACTGGCAACCTCTCTATAACCCTACTTTTAGGAGAGGTCATGCCGAATTTTTCCGGCGACCATGCATGTGTGTGTCTGTGTGTGTGCATGTTGCAGTTCTAATTAACATACTCTCATTTCTGCTCTATGTATACCGCGTACGTAGGCAACCATGGTCGTCATGATGAGCTCCGGTCGAATCAGTAGATACAAGGAAGAAGAGAAGGTGGACATGATTCGGTGCAACAGGCGCTAGGTAAGATGTCCGTGTCGAACATGCAAACTCGTGAGCTGGATCGACCCTGATTCCGGACAATTGGAGGATCAGCTGCTCAGGCGCGGTTTCATGCTAGGCTTCAACCAGGCGCCAACAGCAAATGGTGCGCATGAAGACGAGGGCGGGCGAGAAGATGAAGAGTCTCCCGAACATGGTTATCATGACGAAGGAGATGTCGGCGGACAAGATCATCATAACGCAGGAGATGTCGGCGGACAAGATCATCATGATGACGAAGGAGATGCTGGCAGACACGGTCATGATGAAGGAGTAGATGGTGGTGGTGGCGCGAACACGCAGACCCTGCTAATTGAGGCCTTGCAGGACGCTCATGTTCAAGAACTGCTACTCAAGGAGACGAGCAACGCCAGAGCTACAGCCAGAGAGAAAGCCAAGCTGGCGCAAATGGAGATAGACAGGAAGACTCCGTTGTATCCTGGGTGCCGGCCACAGGATACGCGCTTGCAAGTAACGCTTGATGCTCTGGAGATGAAGACAGAAAACAAATGGACCGACATGAGCTTCGACAAGAACATGCAATTCATGCACGATCGTCTTCCCGAGGGGAACACATTGCCAACTAGTATCGAGGAGGCCAAGAAAGTCGCGTGCCCTCTTGACCTACCGCACTTAAATACCACGCTTGCATCAATGATTGCGCAATTTATCGGGGCGAGTACAAGGACAGAACCACATGTCCGGTGTGCGGCCACGGATGGTACAAGAGTACTGGGAACAAGAAAGTTCCTCGAAAAGTGGTATGGTACTTTCCTATCACTCCCCGTCTGCAGCGGTATTTCGTGGACCCTAAGGAAGCAAAGCTCATGCAATGGCACGCGGAAATGGAGAAGCCCGAAGAAGATCCGGAGAAGGGCATGATACTGACACACCCTTTAGACGCTAGCCAGTGGGAAGCATTGGACATCGCCTTCGAAAATTTCGGGGGCGACGCAAGGAACGTCAGGCTGGGTATGAGCACCGATGGATTCAATCCGTTCGGCAACCAGAGTAGCACGCATAGCACCTGGCCCGTGTTTGTATGGCCTTACAACCTTCCCCCGTGGCTGTGCACGAAGCAAAGGTACATACACATGAGTATTCTCATTCAGGGGCCAAAACAATCAGGTATCGACATACATCTGTATCTCGCGCTGTTGAAAGAGGAGTTAGCCACGTTGTGGGAGACGCCAGCCCGTACGTGGGACGCCTACACTAGAGAGTATTTTGATATGAGAGCCGCGTTGCTCACGATGGTGCAGGACTATCCTGGTTGCTCATAAGTATCGGCCCAGGTAGGCCACGGATTCTGCGCATGTGTCAAGTGCATAGATGAGACCCCGCATCTCCAGCTACCAAGGGATCTCGGATCTTCGAAAACCGTGTTCCCAGGGGCTCAAAGGTGGCTTCACATGGATCACCCGTGGAGGAAACACTATGATTTGCTTAATGGTAAAGATGAGCTCGAAAGAGCCCCGCGCCCGAGGAGCGGCGTAGAAATCAATGAGCTTTTGAAAAATTGGAAGGAGCGCCCTGCGCCGGGAAAGAAGCGACCGAGGGTAGATTCGCTGCTGGGTGTATGGAAAGCGAGGTCTGTTTTCCATGACTTGGAGTACTGGAAGGTCCTCCACACGCCCCATAGCCTCGATGTAATGCACATTACGAAGAATGTTACCGAGAGTCTGCTTGACACTATTTCCAACATGTTGGAAAAGACCAAGGATAGGACGAAAGCAAGATACGATCTGAAATGGCTTGGCATCAGGAAAGATCTTCAGGCCCCCGATAGTGATGACGACGATGATGATGATCAGACGGAAGGGACTCAAGGTCGCCGCAAAAGGGTAAAGAAGAACGTGGTGGTGCTTCCCGCTGCCTGCTTCACTATGAGTCCGGAGGAGCTCGAGCAGTTTTACAGGTGCCTCCTAGGAGTCAAATTTCCTCACGGTTACGCGGGGAAGATAAGCAGATATCTGGACGCAACGAAGAAGAGGTTCAGCGGGATGAAGTCTCACAATTGTCATGTGCTGATGACGCAGATACTTCCCGTTGCGATCCGAGGATAATGGATGAGCACGTCCGTGATACGCTGCTTGTCCTTTGTAACTTTTTCGACGTCATCAACAGGAAGTCGATCGGCGTGAAGCAGCTCGACAGGCTACAGGAAGAGATCGTGCTGATACTATGCGAGCTCGAGATTTACTTCCCGCCCACATTCTTTGATATCTGCGTGCATCTCCTTCTCCATGTCGTTGATGACATCAGGCAGCTCGGGCCGACGTTCCTGCACTACATGATGTCGTTCGAAAGGCAGAACGGTGTCATGAAAGGATACGTTCGCAACATGGCCCGTCCAGACGCAAGCATGGCCAAGGGCTTTCTAACCTACGAGTGCATCTCCTTCTGCCAGAATTATCTAAGCACCGAGAACCAGGATGTTGGTCTGCCCACCAGGAAGCACCTCGGCAGGCTCGATGGATTTGGTCACCGCGAGGTCTACCGCTCACTCTTTGTCGACATTCATGGTCGAAAAGACGACTTCGACAGGGCTCACCGGGTCGTGCTACAACACTTACAATTGGTCGAACCTTGGGTGGAAGAGCACAACAACTTAATCGAGCAGAATTACATCGACCTGGGCCGGCGAGGAAGAAGGGAGACGTAACCAGAGAGCACAACTCTAGCTTCACGCGTTGGTTCAAGAAAAGGCAACTGGTTCAAGCAGAGAGCATAACGCCATCTACGGAAGATGAAAAACTCGTATTCTCCTTATCACAGGGCCCCGGGCACAACGTAAGGACCTATCAGTCGTACGACATCAGCGGTTTCCGATTCTGCACCGAGGAAAAGGACAGGAATAGCGAATATCAAAACTCAGGAGTAACTATGTTATCCTACGGCGATACGAGGCTACTGTCAAGGAAAGATTTTCGGAAGGATCGAGGAGATATGGGAGCTCAACTACTGTGGAGAGTCGGTGCCAATGTTCCGTGTGAGATGGGCCAAGGACGTCGTCAAAGAAGGCCGGTATTTCACCACCATGGTAATACCCGATGCCAAATCGAATAACGCCTCCGCGAAAAATGAGCCATGGGTACTCGCTAGCCAAGTTGAGCAATGCTTCTACATTACCGATCCGTCAAAGCCTAGCCGTGTTGTCGTGAGGAGGGGGAAGAGGAGCATCATCGGAATGGAAGGAGACGCCAACGAGGAAGACTTGGACAAGAACGGCGATCCGAAGATCGAGGAGGAATTCGACAAGTACTTCAACATGCCTACTACTAGTAAAGAAAGAAGGAAGACCTCCCTACCTACTAAAGGTTGTCCGTTCACGTGAAGAAATCTCAAGGTGCCCATACTAAAATATTCAACCGCGAAGAAGGGAAAGAAGAGAAGCTAGCTCGGAACCGGCCGGGACGAAGAAGACTTTTTTTGTGTATTAAGTTGTGTGTGTGTGAGACAATTAAGCATATATATGTATATCATGAATAAAATAATGGTCTACTAACAAATGTGTGTATATTCTTTTCTTTAAAATGTGTGTCTGTTCTTTCTTTAAAAATAACTAAATTTTTTTAAAAAAAATAACAAATGTGTGTGTTCTTTCTTTAAATTTAACAAATTTTATTTTTTAACTGAATTCTGTGGTGCATCCTTCTAGCCGTGCGCCACAGAATAACAGAATTCTGTGGCGCACGGTTGGGGGGATGCGCCAAAGAATAACATAATTCTGTGGCGCATCCCTCCAACCGTGCGCCACAGAATTATTTTGCTCCCACTTACATGTGGGCCCTCTCGCGCGCCCGCCTCTCTCTCCCCAAAAATCCCCAACTCCCAAATTACTCGACAACCACCGCCACTCGCCGCCCCAACTCGCCACCACGTCCGCCACCCCGCCGCGCTCGACCCGCCCCACCACCGACGGCCAGGAGCACCTCCACCGCCACCCGCACCGGCGCCGCCCACCACGCGCCCGTGGTCGACCTCTCCTCCACGTCCCTGCTACCCCACTGCCTTTTCCCCCGTGACCCGGTGAGCTCCTCCAACTCCTGCGCCCGAGCCTTCTCCGGTGACCACTCGACGACCCGCGGCCACGGACGGCCACCCCGCAGCCCGTGCTCGTACTCCGCGGCCCTCTACACCACGCCCCTCTGCATCGTGGTCTTCACGGCCGAAGCAAAGGTATACCTCCTTTTTCTCTCTTCTTTCTTCATACAAGAGGGGGATGGACTGGATGACTGCTTGTACTGATTGAGGATTGTTTTTATGGAATATATTGCTTGTATGGAATACATATGCTAGCATTCTTGTACTTTGAAGAACATTTGCAATATGCTGTGTGTACATATGGATTGTTTGTGGACATGGTTTTATGGAATTTAGGATGGATGCAATCTGCCCTGTACTTTCATTAATATTTACAATCTGCTATTTCATGTGTAATGGTTAACTTGAAATGCAATAGATGGGCAAGGGATGTTATGACATGCTACAAGTTCCGATACATCATATCAACAAAAAATCTTTTCTTTTAGTATGCATCTGGCTACCCAATGCATATGCCTAAATGCATATGCATCTTTTGCCTACTTGATTATCTGCCTACCCAATGCATCTTTTAGTATGCATCTTTTGCCTACTTGATCAGTTAGTATCTGTACATGCCCAATGCATATGCATCTTTTGTGTTGATTGTTGTATCTCAATATCAAACAAGTAAGACTGGGCAACGGATATTACTTAAACTAATGCATTATTTTGCCGTATGCAGGAAATTTAGAAGAACCTCCGCGTGATTTCAGGTGAGATGTGGATGTGGTGATGTGGATGTGGATGTGGTGATGTGGATTTTGCCGTGTATGTTTGAGAGATGTGGATGTTGTATGTGTGTTTGTTGCCGGCCGGAGATGCCGGCCAGAGATGTGGATATATGTGTTGCTGTGATGTTGTTGGCCGGCCGGCGATGCCGGCCAACCTGATTTGTGAAATGTCTGCAGGTACCCATGAGGCCCTTGAGATTGCCGGAACGTAGATTAACTTCCGTTCCGGCAAATTCGGGTACTCCATATGTCCCTTTTTTAGCAAAGGTCATGCCAAAAAATTTCGTGAATTTTAGCATGACTTTGCTAAAAATAGGACATATGAGGTATTGCGACTAATGCACGGGCCGGGGTATCTTAGTACTTAATTAAGTGATTTTTTCTTATATTTGTTGTACTAACTTTTTGCCTCTTTTTAATGCAGTGCAAACATGTCGGCCAACGCGGAGCCCGGCCCTTCTAAGCACATGAGCGTTGAACAAGAAGCTAGAGATGCTAACAAGTCATTCTGGGAGATGTCCCAGGAGTTGGAGGAGGTGGAGGCCACCGAAGCTGCTAGTGGTGGCGAACGTGCCGATGATGAGCAAGAGGGTCGGGAGGATGACGCCGAAACCACCGATGGAGCTGCTAGTGGCGGCCATGAGGATGACACCACCACCATCGATGGTGGCGACCACACGGATGGTGGTGGTGGCAGCAACCCGACCGCTCAGAAGCAGAAGAAGCAAAGGAGGGATCGACACCGCAAGCGCTCGCCAACATCACAGACGTGTTCACTGAGGTCACGCCAATTGGTCTACCAGTGGTGCCGCCGGAGCTTGCCAAAGGGTACGGCATGCAACTAGGGTGCATCCTCCGGGAAAGCGTGTCGATCAACACGAAGGCCTCAGAAGCAAGGCCAATGAGCCTTTGGTCGAAAACCTCCTCAAGAAGCTTCACCAACGATACACGTTCCCGCAGTCGTTAACAAAAAGGTGGACAGTTTAGCCAACGAAGATGAGCACCGCCTTGAGCAGCTGGAAATCCGGGTGAAGAAGAAGATTGATAAGGGTGACAGCTGGGAGATGATAAGTGCCAAAGAGCCGACGCTCGACGAAGAAGAGTTCGAGGCATTCAAGTTGTCCTTAAAGTCTGAGGAGGCTAAAAAATGGACCAAGTGGGGGAAGGAAATGCGGGACCTGAACATAGGTAACCACCGTTTGGGAAGCAGCGGTTACCGAGGAAAACAACCCATTTGGGACAAGGAGGATGCCGAGATTGCACGTCTGGGAAAAGAAAACCCGTGGCATAAAATCACGGACGAGTAGGTTAGGAACTTTGTCCGGTCCCGCTACTATCTGAACAAGGCGACGGGGGAATTCGTTACCGACGATGACGATGTGAGGGCATTCGAGAAAGTGCTGGTAAGGAATTTAATTATCGCGGATCATCTCAAAGTTCATTGCGTTGATCTAATTAGATAATGAAGCCATATTTCTACATGGGTTCACCTTAATTTGCTTTGTCTGCAGAGGACGAGTTGAAGGCTGACGCTGAGGCCGGCCCGTCGTCCCAGGGGTCGACGGAGCCGTGGGACACGACTTTCAACAGGGCGACGAACGTTTACAAGAAAAGGGACAAGTCGGCGCCGCCGACGTCAGCTGGCCGTGTGTCCGGCTTTGGCACGAGCATGAAGTTCCTCCAGTACTACAGCACGGACGCCGAGACAAGAAAGGAGAGGAGGAAGCCGACTAGGGATAAAGCCGAGGTTGTGGAGCTAAGGAAGCAGGTGGAGTCACTACAGCAGGAAAAAGTGGACTCCAGCACGGTGGACAAGTTAGTGGAGGAGAAGCTCCGGGCGATCTTACCCCCTGGGTTGATGGAGGGGTTAGCTGCTTGGAATGCGGCAGGTCGACAGGGGCCGATACACGTGCCCAGCTACGCCGGCAGCAACTCCAGCAATAACGTGTCGCCGGACCTGGTGACCCCGCTGCCCAACACCGCGGCGCAGCCGCCGCTCCTTTTGGTCCCACCGACGCCCCCTACCGTGAAAGATACCGAGGCGCTGCCGGTGGCGGCGATGAATGATAGGCCGGCCGCCGGAGATACCGAGGCGCTGCGGTGGCGGTGAATGCCGGTGGTGGCGGTGAATGATAGGCCGGCCGCCGGCACCGGCGCCCTTGTCTCGACATTAGCCGAGCTCAACGCCATCACCAAGGTAAACTAAATAGTTAGTCCGCGGCATCTTCTATAACTATGCCTTGATGACTGCCATCTCATGATGCCCAACATGTGTTGACTCAGGACATGCCTTGCATACTCCTGCATAGGGTGGGGGGGCGGCGGCGAGTTGAAGGAAGTTGCTCAGGGCACGTCATACAACCAATGAGCCGCGATATGCACACACTAAAATGAGCGAGGCCGCGATGAAGGTCAGGTTGACTACGGTAGTGCCCGAGTTTCATGACATCGACCCCCCATGCAACCTCCGGGAGCCGAGAACCACATGGTCCTTGGAATGCTCAAGTGGCTCATGGAATGGCCGAAGACCCAGATTCGTCTTGGGGAGGGTCTTCAGGGGTTCAGGCGCACACCGGCGCCACCTCGAGTTTCCGGCCCCCGATCGTTCGGCCCTCGAAGCCGCCACAAAAACTTGTTGGGAAGGAACCGGTGCCACAAGCAGCCGTCGCCACCACCCGGAAGGAACCGGCGGTCGTCGCCACCACCAGCCGCCACCAAAAATTGTTGGGAACGTCTTACCGCAACGGCCGTCCAAAGCCAACGACATTGCACCTCAACTTTGTGGCAACGACGACGATGATGAGGATAATGTCGACGTCGATTGCTTCCTCAACACTGGCACCTGCAAAGATTTGTACATGCCTCCTGTGGATGAGGAACCCTTCCGCGGTCACGGCGATCAACCTGGTCGTCCCACTACATGCACGCAGCGCCTGACCTTCCAGGGTTTATATCAAGACACGCGTCTGGAGGCCAGCGATCAAGAAAAACTGGCGGCTAACGTTTTCAGCCCTGGCACACTGAAGAGGACGGTTTGCAAGGGGTTAGCACCCCCCGCATCCCCAGAGATGAAGAAGAAGAAGCACAGGAAGAGAAGTAGGCCAGGCGCCTCTGCGAGCCAGCCAGCTCCTAAGATTATCCAGGGTCATGAAGACATGGTATCACTCCGTGCGGATGGCTTGACCCGAGTTCATGAAGCTGTTAAACCGATACTGCCTCCGGAGCTGCTCCGCCTCGCAGAAGGACCCATGCACTCTTTGCATCAATCTATCTTGATGCTAGAGGGCATCCTTCTTAAAGACGAGAATCCAAATTACCCGGTGTTCACGGCCCAGGTGCCAAAGGACTCGGACTTTGTCCATGAAGCCCCCACGGATCTGTTCTTCATAGCGTTCGAGGACGTCTTCAATCTGTTTCACTCTAAACGGCTGGACTATAACTTGGTCCGCCTATACGCGCTCAATATGGCGATGAAGATCAGGAGAGATAATACCCCGTATGTCGCGGTAGCGGATCCCTCCTACATGCGTGACAACCAGCTGGTGGAAGGATCAAGGACGCGGACCATGGCCATGGAGTACCTCCAGAGGTTCATGCTGACCAACAAGAGGAAGAATAGCCTTCTTGTTCCTTTCTTTCCCGAGTAAGTACACATCCGCTCGCCGCCGTCGTATCTTATGCTTTCTTATAGATTTCTTCCGTTGTTGATCCTTTCCAACATTCCGTTTCAATTGTGTTGACCAAAGGACAAGTACTGCACACTCATCGTCCTAAGCCCGAGGTGGTCCATTGCCACTTATTTCGACTCTAGGAGTTTGAGCAGGAAGAAAGACTAAACCAGAATAAAGGGTGTTCTCGATGACGCTCTCGAGGGCTACGCCCAAAAGGGAGGCCACTTAAAAAAGATAAGGAGGGGGAATGTCTCACGAATGACAAAAAACACCGGTTCAGGCATGGGACCGAGTTCCATTGCATCAAGCAGAAGCCTGGCAGCGTGAAGGAGGCCTTCTACGTCCTCCATCGCATTAAAGGGTTTGTCCGGGATGCAGAGAAAACAAGGATGCCATCTAGTCTCCGAGAATGGACCAAATCTGCGGGGGAAATCACCGATTCTGAGCTTAGAGAAGACCTCCATCGCATCCAGATGTAGTTATCGCAAATCATCATCGAAGATGTCAGCACAAGAGGGGGGTTCTTCCACCGCGCCATAGGTAGGATGTATTATAAAAGAAAGCCTTGCCTCACTCGCAAGAAGTGCTTCTTTATTTTCTTTATTATAGACTTATCCACTTAGATGAATAAATCATACTCTATTTATATTATTAACCAATATATATCTCAATCCATCTCCAGGGTTATGCCAGAGGGACATCGAAGAACGCCTAGAGGCTCAGCAGGACACCAGGACGTGGACGATGATGGAGATGTATAAACCGTTCCCGGCGCCGATGAAGAAGAAGGCTCCATGATCGTCCTCCCGCTCTTGCTCACCATCATCGCGGCTGTACTCTACTTGATCCTAGTGTAGGCGGTGACCACTTCATTTGTAACATGTGACATGATCGATGAACTTTTGTATAGACTTGTGTAAAAATTTGGAACTTGTCACTATATGTATGTATCTCGGGCTCTAAGTAATGTGATGACATAGTAATGTGTCTGTTCTCATATACCGTGTCAACTATATTATTGTTTCTATTATATCTGTATAAATCATGTATATATACCTGTATTTCCCGTAATATACCTATATTTATACAGCAGGCAGCAGCAAATCGAGAATACCTGTAAATTATTCTGTGGCCCATGTTTTTTTTCTGTGGCGCATGGATGACAGATGCGCCACTGAAATATTTCTGTGGCGCACGCCTGCCGCTGCGCCACAGAATCTGGGTATTTCTGTGGCGCATGAGCCCGTGCGCCACAGAATTATAATTTAGTGGCGAGCTATCTGTGGCGCACCCACCGTGCGCCACAGAAGGCCAAAAGTGGTGCGCCACAGATAGCTAGTTTCCTAGTAGTGGCGGATCGGCCCTCCACCACCATAGGCATCCTTAAAATTTCTCATCATGATATGTAATTTGCCTTTCTTTATTTTTGGTACTACTGGACTTGTGACGGCTGTGTGCATCCTATTTATGCAGAGCCCAGGTGTAATGCTTAAATTTTTGTAAGTAATAAAGCTCCCTTTATCGAAAAAAGGGCACGCCTAGAACCCAATCGACTGGGATTAACTAAATCAGTCGGATGACTACATCTCACTTGCAACAAAAATTGCTTAGTACATGGAGCTGATGGTGCCCAGGCTCAAAAGCCCGTTCAGTTTGGAGATGGGGTTGAAGATGAGGTGCATAGGTTCGACTGGATTGCATCTTGGGTGGCGAATGCTGCATCGGCATATGGAGGGCAAGCTACTCTAGCTTATCTACATGATTGATACGTCCATTTTGCATCGCTATTTTGTATCATAATTTACTCTTATTCACTGATATATTTCATATTATATTACAATACTTATGTTATTCTATCTTATTTTGCATGTTTTACAATTACCCGGGATTTATCTGTCGGAGTCAGGATTCTGCTGAAAAGAGGACCGTCAGGAAAGGATATGTCGGAGGACCCAAAAATCACTAGAAAAAATATAGGAATTATTTCCTCACCAAATAAGGCAGGAGGTCAGAAGACCGCGAGGAGGGGTGCCACGAGGCCACCAGGCGGCCAAGGGGCGCGGCCCACCCCCTGGCCGCGCCGTGGGCCCACCTGCCCCCTCTGGCCCACCTCCGGTGCCCCCCTTCGGTGATATACTCCGCCTTGACCTAAAAATCATGGGGACGGAATTCGCATAATTTTTCCACCGCCTCTACGGGACGGAAAACACAGGGAGAGAAAAGCTCTCCGGCAGGGAGAAATCTGCCAGGGATACTTCCCTCCGGGAGGGGGAAATCATCGCCATCACCACCGTCATTGCTCCAAGCTTCATCGGGATCATCATCACCAGCACCAGCACCATCATCTCCACTGCTCCACTTCGTTCCGCTGTAACATCTAGGGTTGTACTTGTCTAGTTCATTGGGGATACTCTCCCGGTATTGATTACTCTTTGTGGATTGATGCTTTTGAGTTTATTCGGTGAAGTCTTGTGAGTAGTTCAGATTGTTATGTCCAGATTGTTATCATCAATCATATCACCTCTGATCATGATCTATATGATGTCTTGTGAGTAGTTCTTTTTGTTCTTGAGGACATGGGAGAAGTCTTGTGGTTAGTAGTGGAATTATGTTGATGAGTATTTAATGTTTGATATTTAAGTTGTGGTGTTATTCTTCTAGTGGTGTCATGTGAACGTCGACTACATGATACTTCACCTTTATGGGCCTAGGGGAATGCATTGTGTATTTAGTTTACTTATTGTGGGGTTGCCGGAGCGACAGAAACCTAAACCCCCGTTGGTAACTAATGCACGAGGGAACGTAGGATCCTAGAGTTTAAATCTGTGGTTAGAGTTATCTTAATTACTTCCTTGCTGTTGCGGAAGCCTGCAAGGGGTGTAATCACGAGTGTGTATTTGTCCAAGTAAGGGCAGTGCACTAGCATAGGTTCACCCACACAACACCTATCAAAACATTAAAATAAGTCAACGGTATGAAGCGAAAGCACTTGACATCTCTCCTGTGTATCCTCAGGAACGTTTGGTAATCATAAGTAGAACAACCGGCTTGTCCTTTGTGCTAAAAAGGATTGGGCCACTCGCTGCAACTATTGCTGCTCTCTTTTATTTACTTGTACTTTATTTACTCGCTTTATTACTCGTACTTTATTTTACTGTTATATCAAAAACCCCTAAAAACTTGTCTGCTAGTATTTACAGTGAAACCTTGCTTGAAATTGCTTATTGGGTTCGACACTCTTATTTATCGAAAGTACTACGATAGATCCCCTATACTTGTGGGTCATCAAGACTATTTTCTGGCGCCGTTGCCGGGGAGTGAAGCGCTTTGGTAAGTGGAATTGGTAAGGAGAACTTTTATTGTAAGTGTTGTTTTTATTTCGTTTGTTACTCTATATAATTATGGAGCCTCTGATTTGAAACGCTGTTTGGGACTAGTTTCCTCACTGCCCTTGTGACACGAAGGATCCCCCACCAGCTAAAAGAATTCCGTTTAAGATACCTATGAGAATTGTTGAACGTGTTATAAATAACCGCTATTCAGGAGATGGAACTGTCCATCCTGCTGATCACTTGCTTTTTATACATGAATTATGCGGTTATTTAAGATTGCAGGTATCACCACGGAACAATGTAAGAGGAAATTATTCACTATATCGCTGAAAGATAGAGCATTGGATTGGTACAGGTTATTGAAAAATGTTGATTCATTCGACTGGGAAGGAATTGTACCTCTCTTTCACTCTAAGTTTTATCTCTTCATGAAATTCATAAGATAGAAATTATATCTATAACTTCTGGCCTCATGATGGAGAAAGTATCGCCCAAGCTTGGGGGAGGCTGAAATCACTAATACTCAAATGTCCCATTCATGAGTTCCCAGAGATATTATTATCAATAATTTTTATGCAAGGCTTACTCTCATGACAAGGATTTACTTGATGCTTCTTCTAATGGATCTTTCACAAGCAAAAGGAAGAAGTTAAATTGGATCTCCTTGAAAGGATCCAACGCAATACTGAAGATTGGGAAAATGACGAAGGTAGAGAATCAGGTATAAAGTATGATTATGATTGCATTAAGTCTTTGTTGAAACTGAAAGTTTTCAAGTTTAGTGCTAAATATGGTCTTGATTCTCAAATTGTTGTTAATTGCTGTAAGATTTTTGCTTCGTACATTAACATTCCTAACAGGAATGGGTTAAGTATCATGAACCATTTAAAGAGCCTGTTAAAATAACTACCTGCTAAAGAAGTTCAAGTTCATACTGTTGATCATGTTTTACCTGTGCCTTATCTTGAGAAAATGCCTTTCCCTGTTAAAGTAAACAACGTTCTATTGTGCTAGTGTGGTTAATAAAAGTGAAAAGAAAATCTTTGAACCTGAAGAACATTAAAGATAGAACCTGCAGTAGCTAATAGTTAAGGATCTTATAACTGAAAATTGAAGAGAGCCATATAATTTTTGTGAAGATGCTTCTAACATTGTTAAGCCATCTAAGAAGAATGTCAAGAAAATTGGAACTCCTGTTATTTCGGTTAAGATAGGTGATCATTGCTACTATGGTTTATGTGACATTGGTGCTAGTTCAAGTGCTATTCCCTATGAACTTTATCAAGAAATCAAGCATGAAATTGGTCCTGTGAACTGGGAAATTGATGTGGTTATTCGACTTGCTAATAGAGAAACTATCTCTCCGGTTGGTATGTCAGAGACGTGGAAGTTCTATGTGGTAAGACTAAATACCCTGCTGATTTCTTAGTGCTTGGTTCTGCTGCAAGTAAGACTTGTCCTATTATTTTTGGTAGACCTTTCTTAAACACTTGTGGTGTGTTATAGATTGCAAAAAGGAAAAGATTATACTAAATTTGCTGGAGAACCTTATGAGTTCAATTTTTCTAAATTTGCTAAAAACCATCATGAAAAAGATTTACCTAATGAGGATTTTCGAGTTGAACAACTTGCTTCTATTGTTGTTGCTCCTAACAATGCTTTGCAGCAATTCATGGAAGATCATGAGAGTGAAGTTTTTATGCAGGAAAGAAATGAAATAGATGACGTTTTTCTTCGACAACCTGCTATTCTTAAACATAATTTACCTGTGGAAGAGCTGGGACCCCCTGCGCCTCCTAAAGGAGATCCTGTTTTTGAATTAAAAACTCTACCTGACACGCTTAAATATGCTTATCTTGATGAAAAGAAAATATATCCTGTTATTATTAGTTCTAAACTTTCAGGTCAAGAAGAAGAGATTATTGGAATACTTAGGAAACATCGAGGTGCCATGGGTTATACTTTGGATGATCTTAAAGGGATTTCTCCTTCTATTTGTCAACATATAATTAATCTAGAGCCCGATGCAAAGCCAGTTGTTGAGCATCAACGAAGGCTAATTCCAAATGAAAGAAGTGGTAAGAAGTGAGATTCTAAAACTTCTCGAGCAGGTATAATATATCCTATGCTGATAGTAGATGGGTTAGTCTGTTCATTGTGTCCCTAAAAAGGGAGGTATTACTGTTGTTGCAAATGATAATGATGAGCTTATTCCGCAAAGAACAATAGTTGGGTATAGAATGTGCATTGATTTTCGAAAACTTAATAAAGCAACTAAGAAAGATCATTACCCTTTACCTTTTATTGATCAAATGTTGGAAAGGTTAGCTAAAAACTCACATTTCTTTTTTAGATGGATATTTGGTTTTTCGCAAATTGCTGTTAGACATCAAGATCAGAGAAAACCACTTTTACTTGTCCTTATGGAACTTATGCTTATAGACGCATGCCTTTTGGTTTATGTAATGCTCCTGCCACTTTTCAAGATGCATGTCTGCTATTTCCATGGTTTTTGTGAGCAAATTGTGGAAGTTTCATGGACGATTTCTCCGTCTATGGAACTTCTTTTGACAACTGTTTGCACAATCTTGATAAAGTTTTGCAGAGATGTGAAGAAACAAACCTTGTTCTTAATTGGGAGAAATGCCATTTTATGGTAAATGAAGGAATGTTCTTGGACATAAATTTCCGAGAGAGGTATTGAAGTCGATAGACAAGGTTGAGGCAATTGAGAAATTGCCTTGCCCAAGGGATGTGAAAGGTATTCGTAGTATTCTTGGTCATGCGGGTTTCTATAGGAGATTTATTAAAGATTTTTCTAAAATTTCAAACCACTTACTAATCTTCTTCAAAAAGATGTTCCATTTATTTTTGATGATGATTGTAAGAAGCTTTCGAAATTCTGAAAAAGGCTTTAACCACTGCTCCTGTTGTTCAACCACCTGATTGGAATCTACCTTTTGAAATTATGTGTGATGCTAGTGATTATGCTGTAGGAGCTGTCTTGGACAGCGTGTTGATAATAAACTGAATGTTATTCATTATGCTAGTAAAACTCTTGATAATGCTCAAAAGAATTATGCTACTACTGAAAAAGAATTTTTGGCTGTGGTGTTTTCTTGTGATAAGTTTAGACCTTACATTGTTGATTCAAAGGTGACTATACATACTGATCATGCTGCTATTAAATATCTCATGAACAAGAAAGATGCAAAGCCTAGACTTATTAGATGGGTTCTATTGCTACAAGAGTTTGATTTGCATATTGTTGATAGGAAAGGTGCTGATAATCCTGTTGCTGATAATTTGTCTAGAATAGAAAACATTTCTTATGATCCTATTCCTGTTAATGATAGTTTTCCAGATGAACAATTGGCTTCAATAAAGGTAAATCGCGCGATAGCCCGTGGTATGCTGATTATGCTAACTTTATTGTCTCCAAGTATTTGCCTCCAACTTTCACTATCAGCAGAGGAAGAAATTCTTTTATGACTTAAGGCATTATTTTTGGGATGACCCACATTTATACAAAGAAGGAGTGGATGGTGTTATGCGACGTTGTGTCCCAGAGCATGAGCAAGAAGAAATATTGCGCAAATGCCACAACAGTGCTTATGGTGGACATCATGCTGGGGACAACCGCATAAGGTGCTTCAGTCAGGTTTTTATTGGCCTACCCTTTTTAAAGATGCTAAGAAATTTATTATGTCTTGTGATGAATGTCAAAGAGTAGGAAATATCAGTAGACGTAATGAAATGCCTATGAATTACTCTCTTGTTATTGAGCCATTTGATTGTTGGGGATTTGACTTCATGGGTCCTTTCCCTTCTTCGCATGGTAATACTCATATTCTTGTTGCTGTTGATTATGTTACAAATGGGTAGAAGCTATTCCAACTCCTAGTGCTGATCATAAAACTTCTTTAAGAATGCTTAAAGATGTCATTTTTCCTAGGTTTGGTGTACCTAGATATCTTATGACTGATGGAGGATCTCATTTTATTCATGGTGCTTTTAGAAAAACACTTGCTAAATATGATGTGAATCATAGTTTCTTCACCCTATCATCCTCAAACAAGTGGTCAAGTAGAATTGACTAATAGGGAAATTAAGTTGATCTTGCAAAAGACTGTTAATAAGTCTAGAAAGAATTGGGCTAAGAAACTTAATGATGCTTTATGGGCTTATAGAACTGCTTATAAGAATCCTATGGGCATGTCTCCTTATAAAATGGTTTATGGAAAAGCTTGTCACTTACCTTTAGAATTAGAACACAAGGCTTATTGGGCAGTTAAGGAATTAAATAGAGATTTTACACTTGCGGGTGAGAAAAGACTGCTTGCCATGAGTTCTTTAGATGAATGGAGAAGTGAAGCTTATGAAAATGCCAAGTTGTTTAAGAAAAAGTTAAAGATGGCATGATGGAAGAATATAAATAGAGAGTTTAATAGGTGATAAAGTATTGTATAGGTCTCGTCTCAGATTTTTTGCAGGCAAACTACTCTCAAATGGGAAGGATCTTATATTGTTGAAGAAGTGTATCGATCGGGAGCCATTAAGATAAACTCATTTGATGGTGATAGACCACAAGTGGTTAATGGTGAAAGACTCAAGCATTATATTTCTGGTGATCCCATTGGGAAAGATGTTGATATTATACAAGTGGTGACTCCGGAAGATTTCATTAAATTCGAATACCGGAAGACTCCAGAACCACTTTTGGAATAGGTATCAACTTTGGTAAGAAAAGTTCGCGTTTAATTACAGGAAAAATTTATTAATCGTTTTTAGGTAAAATAAAAAATTCGGGAACGAAAAAGAGCCGGGGACCGACTCCAGGTCGAGGAGGCGGCCTGGCGGCGCGGGCCACCCGGATCTCTTGAGGTCTGTATCTCGTGTTTTCGACGCGCTTTTGTTTCGAGCTGATTCTGCCAGGACCATCGGAAATCTAGAGCACCATGGTCTCCTCCAACAACAAGAGCAAGGAAGCTCTGAAGGATGATCTCATGGACCCAAAGCACAAAGAGGAGGAGGTCAAGAGTGAAGCTCATGATGAAGTAGAAGAGGACCCACGTTCGCATCCTCGCGCGACTGTTGCAAGTATCGGAGTGGTAGCCAATCCGTTCAGCCTCAAGAGGAATGCAAGGATGAGTACAGGTGGTAAGGCTCCCCGTCACAGCCTCAAAGAACACTTCCTCCAGACACCAACAATCCTTTCCACACTCTAATCCATAAGTATCAGTTTGAAAGAGTTCCAGAGGCAGAATTGCCTACTCGTTGGAATATAGATCGTTTTAACAATGGAGGAAAAGGAAGTTCTGGGTCTGATGAGAAGTGGGGCAATAATTCCAAGAGCTGGGACTCGCCTTTTGACAGAGTGATGAACCACATTGAACATAACACGGAAATGATTCGTGATTTCACTTACAAGATAGATGAGTTGAAGGAGACTGTTGAAAATCTTGTTGAAGAGTTCCGCGCATCACCAAGGGATCAAGCTTGAACGTCAAGGGGTAATGGCACTCCCTTGGCTTGTTCCAAGCTTTGGGGAGTGCCCCCGTATCATTATCTTTTATCTTGTATCTTAATAATTTTGTGGTTATATCTTTGGTAGAGAAGTTATCATATGAGATGGTTTGCAATGTGTAGTATCATTTTCCCTTTTAGTGAGTTATCTTTGTATCCTTTGGTGTGAGCTTGCCTTTGATGGAATATTAATGAGAAGCTTCATCTTTACTCTCTTGCACCTTTATTTTTAGCATTGCAATCTCTTCTATATGATGAACTTGTTGGAGTTTTGGCCTCACATTGGGTATAACTAGTAGATCTTTTAAGTCATGGCAAACTTACATTGGTCAATAGCAACAGTTCTTAAACATTTAAGTAAAGGAGAGGGAATTACATGCAAATATATTATCCTTGTTAACTTTCATGCTTGTTAACTAGCAAGAGTTTTATTCTTTAATTTAAAGGGTATGTGTTGACAAGAAAGGATGTATGATCTATCTTATTGCTTTTATATTTGTATGTATCTCTCAACACTGATGTTTGCTACAAAGCCTTGCTAAGCCTAAAGCCTTGTACTGAGAGGAAATACTTCTCGTGCATCCAAATCCTTGAGGCAAAACCCTCCAAAGCGTCCACCATAACTTCCTATACGTGGTATTTCTCAGCCAATCCAAGTAAATCAGTCTTGTGCTACCTTTAAACTATTCAAAATTGTTACTACTCCTGTAGCGTACCTGCACTTAGAAATTGGCAAGGTACCTGTGTATAGTGCAAACCCCTGGATCGATTCATTTGCACACACAGTTTAAGATGAAATATCACAACATTGTATCAATTATTACACGTGGATCCAGTACTTAGGAAAATATCCTTTACAAATTGCATAGCACGAAGCTAGCTTTGAAAGACTAAAGCAGCGGAAAATTATTCTTCATGGAGTCTCCATCATCATCATGTGCCACAGGCGAAAACATGTTGGTTGCAGACTCGAAACCCTTAACGAAACTCACTCGTCGTCAGAACAATCTGCAACAAATAAAATTTTGCAACAGAGTGGGTCAGAACCATTAGAAATGGATCTGGCAAGTGACACTATGTGGACACTTAATGGAATAACTCTATAGCCTATATGCATATTTGGCTGGTGGATTTCAAGGCTATTTTGCATAAAAGCCAATTTTTCCTAACACTTTGTAAAACATTTTCTTCAGATGTTTGAGACAATATGGCATGAAATCCATAGTCTCGTCTACCCTTGTTCACCCATCAAAATTTTACTTAGAGAAATAAGATGCTGGGAGCCTCCGTTGCCATCCTTGATCAGCTGCTCAAATTGTCTGTAACCGGGGACACGGCTAAGTACTTAGTTTTAACTCTGCAGAGGTTGTGCACTTTCACCATTAGACTTAACCAACCCAAACTATCCTCACACTCCAATAGTGATAGGGGAAAAGAAGAAGGTTAAGACGAGATCCTTCGGAAGCATTTTCCCACCCCATACTGGCCTGACGCGCTCCAACCTACAATCCTCTACCACCACCTGTCAAGCCGGGGTGAGTCCACGCAACTTATTCGATCAAGACAGAGCCCATATGACCAATCGCCGCACTGGAAGCATCATCACTTAGAGAAAACTTTGGTCCCTTTGTTCCTGGGTGGCAAACCACAAGTGAATATCCCTTCGGGACAACACTCAACTCTCGTCATCCAGTCAATACCAAATCCACCCAGGTGATTCATTTTAACTTAGTAGAATTTAACATTTCAATAAAGCACTTTTGCATAGCATCAATTTCTACTAAGTTATCATGGGTGCTAGACACAACTAGTATAAAGGAGATAGTAGGTTTAGCATAGCAATACTATCCAACACATGCATATAAAGAAATATTCTAAGTCATGCATAGTAAAAATACTTAGGAAGTTCATGAGGGTGTGCCACTTGCCTTGGCAATAGGGAGTGTAGTAGTAGCAGTTGCAACCACCTTCGTATCTCTCCGAAATTTCTAACACATCAAACAAACCACAAATAAACATACAATCATAAATGCAACACTTAGAAAAATATGACATGCATGGAATGCAAAATGATACACATAATTATGATGAGAAAGACATACAAAACAAATTAAGGGAAAAACATAACATAGCTATCCCATTTGGCTAAGGCAAGGTCAAGGTTGATCTCAAAGTAAACTTGGCAAAATAACAACTTGAAAAGTTGTAAGGCTAGTTCAAGTCTTCACAAGTTTGGTCTTCAATTAATCTTCAACTCCTTTGTAGCTTCATTGATCTTTTATGGTCTTCAATTAGCACTCAAGGAGCTTAGTCATAAACACAAAGGACTTGGTCTTTGTCCAAAGTGAGACAAAATAGAAAGAAAGAAGATAGAAAGAAAATATGTAGTTGGTCTTCTAAAATTCTTCTCCTTGCTTCATTTTAGTTTTACTTGATGTGATGACTTCATTGCACTTTGTGGACTTGTTGATTTTGAAGACTTGATGATGTTGGCAGAAGGTTGATCTTGAATGTAACTTAGCCACCATGGAGTTTAAGAGAAGCAGGAAGAAAAGAGAGAAAGGAAGAAGGACTGAGAAAAAGTAGGATGGTTGGTCTTCATGAACTTCCTCTTGATTTCTTCTAAGTACTTTTCTTCTTGGAGATGCTTCTGGAGTCTTGTCTTTATGCTAAGTTCTTCTTTGGTCCTTCATTGTTTCCACTAACTTCTAACTTAGTGGTTTTGACTAGAGGTATCAAAGAGCTAACATGCAACCTCAAAATTTCTAAGGAGGAAGTCATGTAAGAAGTACAAATTAATCCTAAGGACTAGAGATGCATGCCATGCCCTGAAATTATTCTAAGTTAATGCAAGGCAAGCAAGATGGACAAAAATGACTAAGGACCAAAGGTCAACAATAAGTCAAAATAATTTCTAAGGAAAAGTTAACAAAACTAAGAGGTGCTAGAATTTTCTAAGGAAAAAGTATTGTCAAAATACTTGTCAAATATTTTCTAAGGAAGAAATAGTTTTGTTTGAGAGACAAAATATTTCTAAGTACTTGTTATCAACTAAAGTCATCAAAATATGATTAAGTCATTTATCAGTCGAAAATAAGAAGAAAAATATTTTTAATAAATTTTTTATTATTAAAATAACACCTAAAAAGCATTTAATCAATATTTAATCAAAAATCATTAAAAATAATTTTACAAAAATACTAGAGTATTCCTACGGCCAATACTTAGGCATACAAAATTATAGCAAAAGAGTTTGCTCAAAAATCTAATTTTAAACTCAATTTATAGTCAAAATACTAATTAAACCACCTTTAAAAATTAACTAATTTAATTTCGTCAAAACCTAAAAATAACTATGCCAAAAGTTTCTACGTGTCATAAGCTTTCCAAAAATATTTTATTTGTAAAATTTGGCCAAACCAATAAAAAGTAGTGATAGATCTAAGATTTAGGGTTTTTCTGCAAAACTGCCGGTCTTCGGTTGACTGTTGACTCTGACCGCTGACGTGGAGGTTGACTCGCTGACGTGGCAGACTGACTGGGCTTTGACTACGAATTTTGACCAAAAATAAAGTTGCTCGGATGGAAAAACATGCTTAATGAAAGTTGTAGAGAATTGCGTGCTCTTTCTAACTATCACAAATATACCATACGTGGATGAATAGATTGGGCACAAATCGCAAATTACCTTTCTGATCCGAAACTTCAAACTCGAAAATCTCCTAACACGCTTGACCAAAAGAGGTGAGGCTTGGGGCAAAAGAAAAGTCTTGATCAGGGGAACAACTTTCGTAACTACGGCCCGAAGATTTGAGATTGTTTTCTCCTCCGAAAATCGTCAAAAGCAAACTGTATTGTACAGAGAATTCCGTACGTCAAAACCAAAAGAGTGCAATAGCAAAGTTGTAGGTAAGGGTTAGATCTACTTCTCACCAAAGGAATTTCGATTTGAAGAACCGAGCGCGAAGAGATCTAAGAAATACGACTTCAGATCTGAAGGATGGCGATTCGAAATTCTTCCTCCACGGTTGATGAAAAGAGTTGAGGCCTCTCGGGATGGAAAGATATTGAACAGATCTGCAATATTGCTTCAGCCTCCGGTGCGATTCGAGATCGTTTTGGTGGGTAAATAAACGAAATACGATTTTGCTGGTTAGGGTTTCGGTGGAACGAAAAGGGGAAGAGAGATGACGGCGGCTACAGGGGTTTATATAGGCCAAGGGTCGGTGGAATAGCTTGGGCTCGAAGTTATGAACGCGTAGGATCAAACGGATCCGGATTTGGAGTTATATTTATCAAGAAAAAGGAGTTTAAGTGGAGAGGATTTGGAATTCTGGAAAAATCCTGAAATTTCCATCGGGTTGGAACCGAGTTCGGTCCGGCTAAGCTTCCTAGATGGGCCAGATTTCAGCCCAGCCAGAAAATACAAAGAAAGGAAAAAAACAGATGGGCTGGCTGCGTGCGCGCGTGCGGCAGATAACGGGATGGTAGGTGGGCTCGGCCCAATAGGCTGAGCGCCCTTTTTTTTTTCTTAAATCCTTTTTCCTTTTCTGTTTTCTGAAAACAGTAAAACATTTATAACTTTTGTTTTAAAACTCCAAATGACCTCAAACCAATTTCTAAAAAATTGTAAAAACAAAACCTGTCTGTTAGAACTTTCAAATACACTTTTCCAAAACATTTCAAAATTCGAATTTCAAATAATGTATAAAGGTTTAATTAGACCTTTATGCTAAATTTTATAAGTAGGATTTTATAAATTCCTTTTGAACTTTATATTTAAAATCCAAAACAAAATATGAGTAATAAGATTCCATATCCCTCCAAGATAATTTTTCACAAAGTCATTTTGTTTATAAAAGAATTCGATAATTCAAAATGAATTCAAAACTCAAATTAAAATCCAAATAAATATTTTCTTTCAAAACAAAACTATTAAACTTAAAAATAGAGAATAGGTAAGTAATAGAATAACTTCCCATTCATACAAACAATTCACAACCAACCATTTATCCTAAAGAAATAACCACAATACTTCAAAATAATTTATTGGACATAGATAGTCCTTCTAATATATTTTCTTAAATAGGTTTTCAAGTGGAATTATTATTCCCACTTTTGAAATATCAAAATGCAAACAAAGCTATATGATGATGAATGCATGCATGAATTTTCTTTTCAAAGCAAAATATTTAATAGTTTTTTAAAGTTTTAAATTTTTCTGATTTTTCAACTTTTTGAAAAACTTGGGATGTTACAGACTACCACCCTTAAAAGGAATCTCGTCCCCGAGATTCGAGAAGGCTAGCAAAAGGTTGTGATTGGAATATCTGGGTTGGCTACCACCCTTAAAAGAACTTTTGTTGGTAGTGAAAACTTCGAAGTGGATACTTGATTGAGAACGTACCGCTCACCAAGCTAGGTTCCTCAAACACTTCTTCCACATTGATGTGGTTCACATATCCTTTACCAAAAGGCTTTGACTTGGCAGCTTCTTCGGCCTTCTTCTTAGCTGGGCATTCATTGGCGTAATGACCCTTGTTCTTGCATTTGAAGCACATCACCTTGCTGATGTCTTGCTGGTTGTTCTGGAGTTTCTTTTTTGGGCACTTAGTAGAGTAATGTCCTTGCTTCTTGCAGGTGTAGCAGGTGATATGGTTGAGGTTTTTCTTAGGTTGATCACTCAAGCAGAGCTGTATATTGTGGTTAGTGGCAGCATCTTCATTTATTCCACTAAATCCACCATTATGGTTATGCTGATGATGCTTGTGGCGGCTTCCTCCACTGGGGTGATTCCCATGTTTGTGACCATGGTTCACATTCGGAGTAGAGTGCCTCTTGGATGAAGGCTCAGAATGAAATTTGTTGATACTCAGCCTTCTCTTCCTGTTTTCATCCTTCTTGATGCTATCCTCCAGGGTGATTGCTTGGTCCAGTAGGGCCTGATAATCTGAGGCGTATGTGGCTGTGAAAGGAACTTTCATCTCGTCGCACAGTCTCTTGAGAAAATTTTCCTTCCTCTTCTCCTCGGTATCTATGTCTTCAGGGGCATAACGAGACAATTCATAGAAGTCATCTCTATACTCCTTGAGCGTCCTGTCCCCTTGCCTCAGGTTTAGGAACTCTTCTTGCTTCAGGTTCAAAATGTCAGAGGAGATGTGAGCATTACAAAATCCTTCCTTGAACTCTTTCCAGGTTAAAGTATCAAATGGGTGAGTGTTATGATAAGTTCTCCACCATCGAGTAGCTGGCCCTTCCAAAAGATAAGATGCAAAACTTACTTTCTCTGTGTCGGTGCACTCACAAGTTACCAGATCTTTGTCTACTAATCGTAGCCAGTCGATTGCCACAATTGGCTCATTTGTAGGGCGGAACGTGTTAGGTTTAAGACTTAGAAATTTGACAAGTCTATCCTCTCGGGTTAGCGGTGGCGGTGGTTCACTTTGATTTGCCTTGATCTGAGCCATCATGGTCATCAGCTGGGTTTGTGCTGCCATCATCTGCTGCAACATTGCTTCAATGTTGTTGTTGTTGTTGTTGTTGTTGTTCTCAGATGCACTATGGGGAGACATCTGTGGGTTTTAGAATAGATGAGTACAAGATAGAAAGATCTAAGAGAAATATTTATACCCATACAAGCAATTTGATGCAATCAACCACACATGATAAAAACTCACAAACTTTTGAGAAAACCAAACTAGTCGTTTTTGGATCGAAGTACACCTAGGATATGGGGAAACAATATGATAGTACTGCCATACCACAATTTGATAGATCAATACATCATTGGGATCTCGTTATTCTAATAAATAGGTGGTCTAGTCTATCTCCTTCTTGAGTGCTTCAAGTTCTTCTTCAGCTGTCTTCAAAATCTTCTAAGTTCTTGAGCTCATAATCTGATTTCTTCAATGATCTTCCATGCAGGTAGTGCTTCATGTTGAGTTGTAGCATTTCTCCAGGAAGTATCAGACTTTACTCTTGGTCATAACCAAACATGTCTTCATGGATACAAAGAGGTAGGTCATCTAGAATAAGATATAAAAAAATTCTAGAAGGTTGATAGTAGATGAGAGTACTAGAAAGGATAAAATGAAAACTTTTGTTTTTAGTAACCTGAATAAAAATAGATTTTAATCCTATGGTCAAACCTATTTCTATCCATGTCTAGGGTCTCGAATCTACAGGCAACACAGTGCTCTGATACCATCTGTAGCGTACCTGCACTTAGAAATTGGCAAGGTACCTGTGTATAGTGCAAACCCCTGGATCGATTCATTTGCACACACAGTTTAAGATGAAATATCACAACATTGTATCAATTATTACACGTGGATCCAGTACTTAGGAAAATATCCTTTACAAATTGCATAGCACGAAGCTAGCTTTGAAAGACTAAAGCAGCGGAAAATTATTCTTCATGGAGTCTCCATCATCATCATGTGCCACAGGCGAAAACATGTTGGTTGCAGACTCGAAACCCTTAACGAAACTCACTCGTCGTCAGAACAATCTGCAACAAATAAAATTTTGCAACAGAGTGGGCCAGAACCATTAGAAATGGATCTGGCAAGTGACACTATGTGGACACTTAATGGAATAACTCTATAGCCTATATGCATATTTGGCTGGTGGATTTCAAGGCTATTTTGCATAAAAGCCAATTTTTCCTAACACTTTGTAAAACATTTTCTTCAGATGTTTGAGACAATATGGCATGAAATCCATAGTCTCGTCTACCCTTGTTCACCCATCAAAATTTTACTTAGAGAAATAAGATGTTGGGAGCCTCCGTTGCCATCCTTGATCAGCTGCTCAAATTGTCTGTAACCGGGGACACGGCTAAGTACTTAGTTTTAACTCTGCAGAGGTTGTGCACTTTCACCATTAGACTTAACCAACCCAAACTATCCCCACACTCCAATAGTGATAGGGGAAAAGAAGAAGGTTAAGACGAGATCCTTCGGAAGCATTTTCCCACCCCATACTGGCCTGCGCGCTCCAACCTACAATCCTCTACCACCACCTGTCAAGCCGGGGTGAGTCCACGCAACTTATTCGATCAAGACAGATCCCATATGACCAATGGCCGCACTGGAAGCATCATCACTTAGAGAAAACTTTGGTCCCTTTGTTCCTGGGTGGCAAACCACAAGTGAATATCCCTTCGGGACAACACTCAACTCTCGTCATCCAGTCAATACCAAATCCACCCAGGTGATTCATTTTAACTTAGTAGAATTTAACATTTCAATAAAGCACTTTTGCATAGCATCAATTTCTACTAGGTTATCATGGGTGCTAGACACAACTAGTATAAAGGAGATAGTAGGTTTAGCATAGCAATACTATCCAACACATGCATATAAAGAAATATTCTAAGTCATGCATAGTAAAAATACTTAGGAAGTTCATGAGGGTGTGCCACTTGCCTTGGCAATAGGGAGTGTAGTAGTAGCAGTTGCAACCACCTTCGTATCTCTCCGAAATTTCTAACACATCAAACAAACCACAAATAAACATACAATCATAAATGCAACACTTAGAAAAATATGACATGCATGGAATGCAAAATGATACACATAATTATGATGAGAAAGACATACAAAACAAATTAAGGGAAAAACATAACATAGCTATCCCATTTGGCTAAGGCAAGGTCAAGGTTGATCTCAAAGTAAACTTGGCAAAATAACAACTTGAAAAGTTGTAAGGCTAGTTCAAGTCTTCACAAGTTTGGTCTTCAATTAATCTTCAACTCCTTTGTAGCTTCATTGATCTTTTATGGTCTTCAATTAGCACTCAAGGAGCTTAGTCATAAACACAAAGGACTTGGTCTATGTCCAAAGTGAGACAAAATAGAAAGAAAGAAGATAGAAAGAAAATATGTAGTTGGTCTTCTAAAATTCTTCTCCTTGCTTCATTTTAGTTTTACTTGATGTGATGACTTCATTGCACTTTGTGGACTTGTTGATTCTGAAGACTTGATGATGTTGGCAGAAGGTTGATCTTGAATGTAACTTAGCCACCATGGAGTTTAAGAGAAGCAGGAAGAAAAGAGAGAAAGGAAGAAGGACTTAGAAAAAGTAGGATGGTTGGTCTTCATGAACTTCCTCTTGATTTCTTCTAAGTACTTTTCTCCTTGGAGATGCTTCTGGAGTCTTGTCTTTATGCTAAGTTCTTCTTTGGTCCTTCATTGTTTCCACTAACTTCTAACTTAGTGGTTTTGACTAGAGGTATCAAAGAGCTAACATGCAACCTCAAAATTTCTAAGGAGGAAGTCATGTAAGAAGTACAAATTAATCCTAAGGACTAGAGATGCATGCCATGCCCTGAAATTATTCTAAGTTAATGCAAGGCAAGCAAGATGGACAAAAATGACTAAGGACCAAAGGTCAACAATAAGTCAAAATAATTTCTAAGGAAAAGTTAACAAAACTAAGAGGTGCTAGAATTTTCTAAGGAAAAAGTATTGTCAAAATACTTGTCAAATATTTTCTAAGGAAGAAATAGTTTTGTTTGAGAGACAAAATATTTCTAAGTACTTGTTATCAACTAAAGTCATCAAAATATGATTAAGTCATTTATCAGTCGAAAATAAGAAGAAAAATATTTTTAATAAATTTTTGATTATTAAAATAACACCTAAAAAGCATTTAATCAATATTTAATCAAAAATCATTAAAAATAATTTTACAAAAATACTAGAGTATTCCTACGGCCAATACTTAGGCATACAAAATTATAGCAAAAGAGTTTGCTCAAAAATCTAATTTTAAACTCAATTTATAGTCAAAATACTAATTAAACCACCTTTAAAAATTAACTAATTTAATTTCGTCAAAACCTAAAAATAACTATGCCAAACGTTTCTACGTGTCATAAGCTTTCCAAAAATATTTTATTTGTAAAATTTGGCCAAACCAATAAAAAGTAGTGATAGATCTAAGATTTAGGGTTTTTCTGCAAAACTGCCGGTCTTCGGTTGACTGTTGACTCTGACCGCTGACGTGGAGGTTGACTCGCTGACGTGGCAGACTGACTGGGCTTTGACTACGAATTTTGACCAAAAATAAAGTTGCTCGGATGGAAAAACATGCTTAATGAAAGTTGTAGAGAATTGCGTGCTCTTTCTAACTATCACAAATATACCATAAGTGGATGAATAGATTGGGCACAAATCGCAAATTACCTTTCTGATCCGAAACTTCAAACTCGAAAATCTCCTAACTCGCTTGACCAAAAGAGGTGAGGCTTGGGGCAAAAGAAAGGTCTTGATCAGGGGAACAACTTTCGTAACTACGGCCCGAAGATTTGAGATTGTTTTCTCCTCCGAAAATCGTCAAAAGCAAACTGTATTGTACAGAGAATTCCGTACGTCAAAACCAAAAGAGTGCAATAGCAAAGTTGTAGGTAAGGGTTAGATCTGACTTCTCACCAAAGGAATTTCGATTTGAAGAACCGAGCGCGAAGAGATCTAAGAAATACGACTTCAGATCTGAAGGATGGCGATTCGAAATTCTTCCTCCACGGTTGATGAAAAGAGTTGAGGCTCTCGGGATGGAAAGATATTGAACAGATCTGCAATATTGCTTCAGCCTCCGGTGCGATTCGAGATCGTTTTGGTGGGTAAATAAACGAAATACGATTTTGCTGGTTAGGGTTTCGGTGGAACGAAAAGGGGAAGAGAGATGACGGCGGCTACAGGGGTTTATATAGGCCAAGGGTCGGTGGAATAGCTTGGGCTCGAAGTTATGAACGCGTAGGATCAAACGGATCCGGATTTGGAGTTATATTTATCAAGAAAAAGGAGTTTAAGTGGAGAGGATTTGGAATTCTGGAAAAATCCTGAAATTTCCATCGGGTTGGAACCGAGTTCGGTCCGGCTAAGCTTCCTAGATGGGCCAGATTTCAGCCCAGCCAGAAAATACAAAGAAAGGAAAAAAAACAGATGGGCTGGCTGCGTGCGCGCGTGCGGCAGATAACGGGATGGTAGGTGGGCTCGGCCCAATAGGCTGAGCGCCCTTTTTTTTTTCTTAAATCCTTTTTCCTTTTCTGTTTTCTGAAAACAGTAAAACATTTATAACTTTTGTTTTAAAACTCCAAATGACCTCAAACCAATTTCTAAAAAATTGTAAAAACAAAACCTGTCTGTTAGAACTTTCAAATACACTTTTCCAAAACATTTCAAAATTCGAATTTCAAATAATGTATAAAGGTTTAATTAGACCTTTATGCTAAATTTTATAAGTAGGATTTTATAAATTCCTTTTGAACTTTATATTTAAAATCCAAAACAAAATATGAGTAATAAGATTCCATATCCCTCCAAGATAATTTTTCACAAAGTCATTTTGTTTATAAAAGAATTCGATAATTCAAAATGAATTCAAAACTCAAATTAAAATCCAAATAAATATTTTCTTTCAAAACAAAACTATTAAACTTAAAAATAGAGAATAGTAAGTAATAGAATAACTTCCCATTCATACAAACAATTCACAACCAACCATTTATCCTAAAGAAATAACCACAATACTTCAAAATAATTTATTGGACATAGATAGTCCTTCTAATATATTTTCTTAAATAGGTTTTCAAGTGGAATTATTATTCCCACTTTTGAAATATCAAAATGCAAACAAAGCTATATGATGATGAATGCATGCATGAATTTTCTTTTCAAAGCAAAATATTTAATAGTTTTTTAAAGTTTTAAATTTTTCTGATTTTTCAACTTTTTGAAAAACTTGGGATGTTACAGACTACCACCCTTAAAAGGAATCTCGTCCCCGAGATTCGAGAAGGCTAGCAAAAGGTTGTGATTGGAATATCTGGGTTGGCTACCACCCTTAAAAGAATTTTTGTTGGTAGTGAAAACTTCGAAGTGGATACTTGATTGAGAACGTACCGCTCACCAAGCTAGGTTCCTCAAACACTTCTTCCACATTGATGTGGTTCACATATCCTTTACCAAAAGGCTTTGACTTGGCAGCTTCTTCGGCCTTCTTCTTAGCTGGGCATTCATTGGCGTAATGACCCTTGTTCTTGCATTTGAAGCACATCACCTTGCTGATGTCTTGCTGGTTGTTCTGGAGTTTCTTTTTTGGGCACTTAGTAGAGTAATGTCCTTGCTTCTTGCAGGTGTAGCAGGTGATATGGTTGAGGTTTTTCTTAGGTTGATCACTCAAGCAGAGCTGTATATTGTGGTTAGTGGCAGCATCTTCATTTATTCCACTAAATCCACCATTATGGTTATGCTGATGATGCTTGTGGCGGCTTCCTCCACTGGGGTGATTCCCATGTTTGTGACCATGGTTCACATTCGGAGTAGAGTGCCTCTTGGATGAAGGCTCAGAATGAAATTTGTTGATACTCAGCCTTCTCTTCCTGTTTTCATCCTTCTTGATGCTATCCTCCAGGGTGATTGCTTGGTCCAGTAGGGCCTGATAATCTGAGGCGTATGTGGCTGTGAAAGGAACTTTCATCTCGTCGCACAGTCTCTTGAGAAAATTTTCCTTCCTCTTCTCCTCGGTATCTATGTCTTCAGGGGCATAACGAGACAATTCATAGAAGTCATCTCTATACTCCTTGAGCGTCCTGTCCCCTTGCCTCAGGTTTAGGAACTCTTCTTGCTTCAGGTTCAAAATGTCAGAGGAGATGTGAGCATTACAAAATCCTTCCTTGAACTCTTTCCAGGTTAAAGTATCAAATGGGTGAGTGTTATGATAAGTTCTCCACCATCGAGTAGCTGGCCCTTCCAAAAGATAAGATGTAAAACTTACTTTCTCTGTGTCGGTGCACTCACAAGTTACCAGATCTTTGTCTACTAATCGTAGCCAGTCGATTGCCACAATTGGCTCATTTGTAGGGCGGAACATGTTAGGTTTAAGACTTAGAAATTTGACAAGTCTATCCTCTCGGGTTAGCGGTGGCGGTGGTTCACTTTGATTTGCCTTGATCTGAGCCATCATGGTCATCAGCTGGGTTTGTGCTGCCATCATCTGCTGCAACATTGCTTCAATGTTGTTGTTGTTGTTGTTGTTCTCAGATGCACTATGGGGAGACATCTGTGGGTTTTAGAATAGATGAGTACAAGATAGAAAGATCTAAGAGAAATATTTATACCCATACAAGCAATTTGATGCAATCAACCACACATGATAAAAACTCACAAACTTTTGAGAAAACCAAACTAGTCGTTTTTGGATCGAAGTACACCTAGGATATGGGGAAACAATATGATAGTACTGCCATACCACAATTTGATAGATCAATACATCATTGGGATCTCGTTATTCTAATAAATAGGTGGTCTAGTCTATCTCCTTCTTGAGTGCTTCAAGTTCTTCTTCAGCTGTCTTCAAAATCTTCTAAGTGCTTGAGCTCATAATCTGATTTCTTCAATGATCTTCCATGCAGGTAGTGCTTCATGTTGAGTTGTAGTATTTCTCCAGGAAGTATCAGACTTTACTCTTGGTCATCACCAAACATGTCTTCATGGATACAAAGAGGTAGGTCATCTAGAATAAGATATAAAAAAATTCTAGAAGGTTGATAGTAGATGAGAGTACTAGAAAGGATAAAATGAAAACTTTTGTTTTTAGTAACCTGAATAAAAATAGATTTTAATCCTATGGTCAAACCTATTTCTATCCATGTCTAGGGTCTCGAATCTACAGGCAACACAGTGCTCTGATACCATCTGTAGCGTACCTGCACTTAGAAATTGGCAAGGTACCTGTGTATAGTGCAAACCCCTGGATCGATTCATTTGCACACACAGTTTAAGATGAAATATCACAACATTGTATCAATTATTACACGTGGATCCAGTACTTAGGAAAATATCCTTTACAAATTGCATAGCACGAAGCTAGCTTTGAAAGACTAAAGCAGCGGAAAATTATTCTTCATGGAGTCTCCATCATCATCATGTGCCACAGGCGAAAACATGTTGGTTGCAGACTCGAAACCCTTAACGAAACTCACTCGTCGTCAGAACAATCTGCAACAAATAAAATTTTGCAACAGAGTGGGCCAGAACCATTAGAAATGGATCTGGCAAGTGACACTATGTGGACACTTAATGGAATAACTCTATAGCCTATATGCATATTTGGCTGGTGGATTTCAAGGCTATTTTGCATAAAAGCCAATTTTTCCTAACACTTTGTAAAACATTTTCTTCAGATGTTTGAGACAATATGGCATGAAATCCATAGTCTCGTCTACCCTTGTTCACCCATCAAAATTTTACTTAGAGAAATAAGATGTTGGGAGCCTCCGTTGCCATCCTTGATCAGCTGCTCAAATTGTCTGTAACCGGGGACACGGCTAAGTACTTAGTTTTAACTCTGCAGAGGTTGTGCACTTTCACCATTAGACTTAACCAACCCAAACTATCCCCACACTCCAATAGTGATAGGGGAAAAGAAGAAGGTTAAGACGAGATCCTTCGGAAGCATTTTCCCACCCCATACTGGCCTGACGCGCTCCAACCTACAATCCTCTACCACCACCTGTCAAGCCGGGGTGAGTCCACGCAACTTATTCGATCAAGACAGATCCCATATGACCAATGGCCGCACTGGAAGCATCATCACTTAGAGAAAACTTTGGTCCCTTTGTTCCTGGGTGGCAAACCACAAGTGAATATCCCTTCGGGACAACACTCAACTCTCGTCATCCAGTCAATACCAAATCCACCCAGGTGATTCATTTTAACTTAGTAGAATTTAACATTTCAATAAAGCACTTTTGCATAGCATCAATTTCTACTAGGTTATCATGGGTGCTAGACACAACTAGTATAAAGGAGATAGTAGGTTTAGCATAGCAATACTATCCAACACATGCATATAAAGAAATATTCTAAGTCATGCATAGTAAAAATACTTAGGAAGTTCATGAGGGTGTGCCACTTGCCTTGGCAATAGGGAGTGTAGTAGTAGCAGTTGCAACCACCTTCGTATCTCTCCGAAATTTCTAACACATCAAACAAACCACAAATAAACATACAATCATAAATGCAACACTTAGAAAAATATGACATGCATGGAATGCAAAATGATACACATAATTATGATGAGAAAGACATACAAAACAAATTAAGGGAAAAACATAACATAGCTATCCCATTTGGCTAAGGCAAGGTCAAGGTTGATCTCAAAGTAAACTTGGCAAAATAACAACTTGAAAAGTTGTAAGGCTAGTTCAAGTCTTCACAAGTTTGGTCTTCAATTAATCTTCAACTCCTTTGTAGCTTCATTGATCTTTTATGGTCTTCAATTAGCACTCAAGGAGCTTAGTCATAAACACAAAGGACTTGGTCTATGTCCAAAGTGAGACAAAATAGAAAGAAAGAAGATAGAAAGAAAATATGTAGTTGGTCTTCTAAAATTCTTCTCCTTGCTTCATTTTAGTTTTACTTGATGTGATGACTTCATTGCACTTTGTGGACTTGTTGATTCTGAAGACTTGATGATGTTGGCAGAAGGTTGATCTTGAATGTAACTTAGCCACCATGGAGTTTAAGAGAAGCAGGAAGAAAAGAGAGAAAGGAAGAAGGACTTAGAAAAAGTAGGATGGTTGGTCTTCATGAACTTCCTCTTGATTTCTTCTAAGTACTTTTCTCCTTGGAGATGCTTCTGGAGTCTTGTCTTTATGCTAAGTTCTTCTTTGGTCCTTCATTGTTTCCACTAACTTCTAACTTAGTGGTTTTGACTAGAGGTATCAAAGAGCTAACATGCAACCTCAAAATTTCTAAGGAGGAAGTCATGTAAGAAGTACAAATTAATCCTAAGGACTAGAGATGCATGCCATGCCCTGAAATTATTCTAAGTTAATGCAAGGCAAGCAAGATGGACAAAAATGACTAAGGACCAAAGGTCAACAATAAGTCAAAATAATTTCTAAGGAAAAGTTAACAAAACTAAGAGGTGCTAGAATTTTCTAAGGAAAAAGTATTGTCAAAATACTTGTCAAATATTTTCTAAGGAAGAAATAGTTTTGTTTGAGAGACAAAATATTTCTAAGTACTTGTTATCAACTAAAGTCATCAAAATATGATTAAGTCATTTATCAGTCGAAAATAAGAAGAAAAATATTTTTAATAAATTTTTGATTATTAAAATAACACCTAAAAAGCATTTAATCAATATTTAATCAAAAATCATTAAAAATAATTTTACAAAAATACTAGAGTATTCCTACGGCCAATACTTAGGCATACAAAATTATAGCAAAAGAGTTTGCTCAAAAATCTAATTTTAAACTCAATTTATAGTCAAAATACTAATTAAACCACCTTTAAAAATTAACTAATTTAATTTCGTCAAAACCTAAAAATAACTATGCCAAACGTTTCTACGTGTCATAAGCTTTCCAAAAATATTTTATTTGTAAAATTTGGCCAAACCAATAAAAAGTAGTGATAGATCTAAGATTTAGGGTTTTTCTGCAAAACTGCCGGTCTTCGGTTGACTGTTGACTCTGACCGCTGACGTGGAGGTTGACTCGCTGACGTGGCAGACTGACTGGGCTTTGACTACGAATTTTGACCAAAAATAAAGTTGCTCGGATGGAAAAACATGCTTAATGAAAGTTGTAGAGAATTGCGTGCTCTTTCTAACTATCACAAATATACCATAAGTGGATGAATAGATTGGGCACAAATCGCAAATTACCTTTCTGATCCGAAACTTCAAACTCGAAAATCTCCTAACTCGCTTGACCAAAAGAGGTGAGGCTTGGGGCAAAAGAAAGGCTTGATCAGGGGAACAACTTTCGTAACTACGGCCCGAAGATTTGAGATTGTTTTCTCCTCCGAAAATCGTCAAAAGCAAACTGTATTGTACAGAGAATTCCGTACGTCAAAACCAAAAGAGTGCAATAGCAAAGTTGTAGGTAAGGGTTAGATCTGACTTCTCACCAAAGGAATTTCGATTTGAAGAACCGAGCGCGAAGAGATCTAAGAAATACGACTTCAGATCTGAAGGATGGCGATTCGAAATTCTTCCTCCACGGTTGATGAAAAGAGTTGAGGCCTCTCGGGATGGAAAGATATTGAACAGATCTGCAATATTGCTTCAGCCTCCGGTGCGATTCGAGATCGTTTTGGTGGGTAAATAAACGAAATACGATTTTGCTGGTTAGGGTTTCGGTGGAACGAAAAGGGGAAGAGAGATGACGGCGGCTACAGGGGTTTATATAGGCCAAGGGTCGGTGGAATAGCTTGGGCTCGAAGTTATGAACGCGTAGGATCAAACGGATCTGGATTTGGAGTTATATTTATCAAGAAAAAGGAGTTTAAGTGGAGAGGATTTGGAATTCTGGAAAAATCCTGAAATTTCCATCGGGTTGGAACCGAGTTCGGTCCGGCTAAGCTTCCTAGATGGGCCAGATTTCAGCCCAGCCAGAAAATACAAAGAAAGGAAAAAAAAACAGATGGGCTGGCTGCGTGCGCGCGTGCGGCAGATAACGGGATGGTAGGTGGGCTCGGCCCAATAGGCTGAGCGCCCTTTTTTTTTTCTTAAATCCTTTTTCCTTTTCTGTTTTCTGAAAACAGTAAAACATTTATAACTTTTGTTTTAAAACTCCAAATGACCTTAAACCAATTTCTAAAAAATTGTAAAAACAAAACCTGTCTGTTAGAACTTTCAAATACACTTTTCCAAAATATTTCAAAATTCGAATTTCAAATAATGTATAAAGGTTTAATTAGACCTTTATGCTAAATTTTATAAGTAGGATTTTATAAATTCCTTTTGAACTTTATATTTAAAATCCAAAACAAAATATGAGTAATAAGATTCCATATCCCTCCAAGATAATTTTTCACAAAGTCATTTTGTTTATAAAAGAATTCGATAATTCAAAATGAATTCAAAACTCAAATTAAAATCCAAATAAATATTTTCTTTCAAAACAAAACTATTAAACTTAAAAATAGAGAATAGGTAAGTAATAGAATAACTTCCCATTCATACAAACAATTCACAACCAACCATTTATCCTAAAGAAATAACCACAATACTTCAAAATAATTTATTGGACATAGATAGTCCTTCTAATATATTTTCTTAAATAGGTTTTCAAGTGGAATTATTATTCCCACTTTTGAAATATCAAAATGCAAACAAAGCTATATGATGATGAATGCATGCATGAATTTTCTTTTCAAAGCAAAATATTTAATAGTTTTTTAAAGTTTTAAATTTTTCTGATTTTTCAACTTTTTGAAAAACTTGGGATGTTACAACTCCTTTTGTGTCTTTGTTTACCAGCTCATGAGGAAGTAGTAGAAGGTCTTTATTACACTTGTCAAACAGACTTTACTCTAGACTAGCAGCTTACATCTGCTTATCTATAACTTTGCAAAAAGAGCTGGCAGCGGGGTGCCCAGCCCCCTTAACTTACAACTTTAACTACAAACTCTCCTCACAATTTGTTCCTGAGCAATCAGCCAAACATCTGCATGTGTAAACAAAGGAGAAAAGAGGGATGATCTGCTTGCTACAGAAATAACGTTCCTCAATGGGAGCCGCTCTTAAAAGGTCTGGTTGGCAAGGGTAATACTGCACTGTCTGCTACCATTCATTGACCATTAACATGCACCACTCAAAATATATTTTTACCCTCTATGCAATTTCAAAAACCTAAAAGGCTCTAGCACATGACTTGCTCTCTGCTTCCCTCTGCGAAGGGCTTATCTTTTACTTTATGTTGAGTCAGTACACCCATCTCTCTCATTCCCCAAAGGAAGCATTAGTGTTGTTGAGATTCATTCATTTATATGTTGCTAATTTGATTGATTATACCTTTTTACACTTTTCTTTTGTTATCACTGAACCTTTACTTGCAAGGATATAAGATTGAAAGTTCCCAATGAATGCAAAGGACCTGTGATAGTTGAACATGTGACATCTGCAGTACATAGCTCTTTTATATATAAAGACTCCTCTTGAAAGATAAGTTGGTTATGCTATTTGTTCTCTGACCAAGAGCAAGGTTTGCCCTTACGTATTTAAAGATTTTCTTGATATACTCTTACTTGTGATTGATCATTGCTTGACTCAAGTTAGATTTTGTAAGAAAGGTTGCTGTTCTAAAAGAATGTGTGTTTTGTTGAGTAAATGCTAATGCTTCATGTTCGTATTCTATTTATCGATACTTCGCTCCATAAACCTGTGGTCACGTTTATTAAGCTCAGCTTTCGCTTGGGGACAAGCGAGGTTTAAGCTTGGGGAGTTGATACGTCCATTTTGCATCGCTATTTTGTATCATAATTTACTCTTATTTACTGATATATTTCATATTATATTACAATACTTATGTAATTCTATCTTATTTTGCATGTTTTACAACTACCCAGGATTTATCTGTCGAAGTCAGGATTCTTCTGAAAAGAGTACCGTAGGGAAAGGATACGTCGGAGGCCCTAAAAATCACCAAAAAAATATAGGAATTATTTCCTCACCAGATAAGGCAGGAGGCCAGAAGGCCGCGAGGAGGGGTGCCACCAGGCCACCAGGCGGCCAAGGGGCGCGGCCCTCCCCCTGGCCGCGTCGTGGGCCTGCCTGCCCCCTCTGGCCCACCTCTGGTGCCCCCCTTCGGTGATATACTCCGTCTTGACCTAAAAATCACGGGGACGGACTTCGCATAATTTTTCCGCCCCCTCCGCGGGACGGAAAACACAGCGAGAGAAAAGCTCTCCGGCAGGGAGAAATCTGCAGGAAAACTTCCCTCCGGGAGGGTGAAATCATCGCCATCACCACCGTCATTGCTCCAAGCTTTATCGGGATCATCATCTTCATCATCTCCATCACCAGCACCATCATCTCCACCGCTCTACTTTGTTCCGCTGTAACATCTAGGGTTGTACTTGTTTAGTTCATTGGGGATACTCTCCCGGTATTGATTACTCTTTGTGGATTGATGCTCTTGAGTTTATTCGATGAACTAAGGTTATGTCCAGATTGTTATCATCCATCATATCACCTCTGATCATGATCTATATGATGTCTTGTGAGTAGTTCTTTTAGTTCTTGAGGACATGGGAGAAGTCTTGTGGTTAGTAGTGGAATTATGTTGATGAGTATTTAATGTTTGATATTTAAGTTGTGGTGTTATTCTTCTAGTGGTGTCATGTGAACGTCGACTACATGATACTTCACCTTTATGGGCCTAGGGGAATGCATTGTGTATTTAGTTTACTTATTGTGGGGTTGCCGGAGCGACAGAAGCCTAAACCCCCGTTGGTAAACTAATGCACGAGGGAACGTAGGATCCCAGAGTTTAAAGCTGTGGTTAGAGTTATCTTAATTACTTCCTTGCTGTTGCGGAAGCCTACAAGGGGTGTAATCACGAGTGTGTATTTGTCCAAGTAAGGGCAGTGCGCTAGCATAGGTTCACCCACACAACACCTATCAAAACATTAAACATAAGTCAACGGTATGAAGCGAAAGCACTTGACATCTCTCCCGTGTGTCCTCAGGAACGTTTGGTAATCATAAGTAGAACAACCGGCTTGTCCTTTGTGCTAAAAAGGATTGGGCTACTCGCTGCAACTATTGCTGCTCTCTTTTATTTACTTGTACTTTATTTACTCGTACTTTATTACTCGTACTTTATTTTACGTGTTATATCAAAAACCCCTAAAAACTTGTCTGTTAGTATTTACCGTGAAACCTTGCTTGAAATTGCTTATCAGCACCTTCTGCTCCTCGTTCGGTTCGACACTCTTATTTATTGAAAGTACTACGATAGATCCCCTATACTTGTGGGTCATCAATGATCATCTGGATGAAGACTCAAGTTTCCACGTGGTGATGTGAAGCTTTCCCAAATGGAGATCAAATCAAGTTGTCCTAGCAAGGTCTCACTTACATCTCATGTGCAGTTCATCAGTCGGCCGGGATTAACTATGACCCCGTGGGGTAACTTAACTAAAGTCTCAGTTACATGTCACGTGCAACTCATGTGCAGTTCTCGGGAAAGCACAAATCTCGGCAAATTCAATGGTTTGAATATTTTTCTTAGTTTCAACCCATGTACAACTCATAGATTAGCACGAATCCAATGGTCTTGGACCCGAATGCAATTTAGTTAATTCTAGGGCCGCCGAGAATTAGAAATCCCGTAAGTAAAATTAACCCATGTCTGATAGAGTTTGAAGCCCTTTTGATGATGCAATTTCAAAAGAATTTAGTATAATTCGGGTCATTCTAGGTCCCAAACTATTGAGATATTCTTAAGTCTGTGGCCGTTCAAAACAGCGCAACTTCGATCTAGTGATCGTCTAGGTGCCCATTTCATAAAAGTGCACTACAATGTGGATGCACTTTTTGGCAATAATCATGACTTAAGAAAGTCTTGGCAGAATGAGATCTAACAAAACCATCAAATGTTTCATGAGGATTTCTTCATGACTTCTCAATCTCACTTTTTCTTGTTCTCGCATTACATCGACACCTAGGCCCAAAGGAGTTGCCTAGGACAACCCATTAGAGATATAAACCCCGGATTTGGTTGCTTGCATTGTGATGAGGGCATCGCTTCGCTCTTTACACCAACTAGATGCCCGTTGGGCCGACTGGTGCATGCCCGAGTTAACGCAGATTTATTGCCGTAAGAAAAACATTGTGAATTATATTCTGTGTCACAAAACCCAGTGTGTACAGACGAAACATCTCAATCTGAAATCATGATTTACACCACTGCCTAAAGCATCATATATACTGTGAGTGTTATTGCCGGATGAAATTGTGTGACACAGCGCAAACATACATGATTTACTCGCCCATTTTAAGTGAAAATTCACAATATGGTATAGTAGCATACATTTTGAAACTGCAGGACGAGTATGAACAGAAAGAAGCTTCTTCACCTAACATAATTTCGACAAATAACCATGTACATTAGCTGATGAGCACAAAATAAAATGGAAGCCAACAAACATCAAGTTAAGAATGAACCTGGAAGATATAAGGGCTCAAAAGGAAATCGTTGTTTCACGGTTTATCAAAACTGGCATACAAGCAATAAGATTATCACCTTCAATCATTGCAGGTCAAGCTTGTTAAACATGGATGACTCATTTATGTAAATAAATACTACTAACATTTTGTCAACCACAAAGATTTTACAGTTTGGAAGGCAAGATGCTTCCTAACATAGAATTAGACAAATACATCCAAAATACATAGGTGGGTAGTAATAACATGAAACTAAAACAGAGATCTTCATAAGCATGGAAGCGATAAGCTTGAAAAAACTATGTGCATTACCCTTCCCTAGTAAGCTTCTTCATTTCTCGTGGAGACTGGCAAACAAAAGTCTCCCTGTGAGAATGAAACTGGTGTGAAGAAGTATTAGATCTGCAAACAAAAACCTCGCCTGTAAGTCACAAAACTACATTAGAGATCATACATTTTCATCAACGACACAAGCTGCTAATGTAAAAAAGAACTATTAGATCTGCAACACGGAAAATTACCGAGTCCAGAGCATATAGTATCTTTTGTCCATTTCCTGATGAATAGCTTCAGGATCATGTCAATCAAATCGCATCTGATATCTACTGAAGTTGGAACATATCTGATCTTACAAATCTTAACTATTTGTTTAATTGAGCATGGAAATGGTAATATATATACTGAAACAAGGTAGATATTTTATCATTGAACAATAGGCAGTGGCTAACTGAATTGATTGGAAAGAGCTATACTTATACTGTGTCACATTTTACATAAGGTACAATTTACCAAGACAATGCTAATTAATATTGATCGATAGTTCCATAGGAGTCCGTAAATAAAAATCCTTACTGAAAGAACTTCAGAAACAATAGATTCACATGATAGTTGATCGAGATATGAAAGCAAGTTCCAAATAACGTGTTAGTTTAATAAAGCAAATTCAGATTATCGAACTCGAGGACACATGGTAAAAAGCAAGTACTTCACACCCGTTTTGAAAGGGTAGATTAGTGTTAGCACCCGTTTTTGGCAGGTTGCCGGCTTTAGGTTCAAGACTCGCACCGAGGAGATTTGGCGACTCGGAAAAGACGGTGTGGAAGGCTCAAATGGTGACCCGGAAAGCTTCCCAGGAAAGGCGACCAGTAGACCTCGGAGCAGAAACCCGGAAGGCAGAAAATGGCAGCCCGGGAAGGCTTGACGACCCGGCAAAAGGCGGCTTACCGGGAAGCCGGCAACACCAGAACCCGGAAGCATGGTGGCGATAAAGAGGCTGGAGCAAGGCGAAAGCCAGGTTCGGGATTCACAAAATATCTAAGGACCCGGAAAGGCAAGTTGATTTCAGCATAAGGAAAAAGGTGAGTTCGAGGTCGACACGGAAGGGCAAAATCTGACTTTCCAACGAAGCCGGAGATGGACGATTGAAGACCGGGTCAGTACGAAGCTGATCAAGATCTTGCCTAATTTAGAGATAGAATTCGACTTAGACTACGATTTGTAATCCTTGTAGAAGTCCAATACTTGTACGGGAAGTCCAGCCGGTTCATATATATGGGAGAGGTGATGGCCGATTGAAATTAAGAAAACAATCGACAACCTATCAATATAACCCTATTTTTACCCTCAAACCCTTGTTCATGCTTCCGTTGTTCGGCGACTTCGCTTAGATTTCACCGAATATCGAAAAACCGAGCTGAGAGCGACCAAGTCCGGCTTAGCTCAGCCAATCGTTCCCGGCTTCCTCCGACGTGGCTTCCTGAGGGGCTGGGGCGTGTGGTTTCAAAAGAGCCGGCTTACTGTCTTGCGTATCTCGCTGGAAGCCGGCCTCCCGCGGGGCGAGTTGCGGAGTATCTTCCCCGGCACCGCGGGTACACGAGGACGTGTTCGTGTGACGCGTTTTGAGCGCAACAATTAGCAAGTGACATCCAAAAGAATTTTCAATGTGGACACATATCACAGCTAACCAGCCAGCAAGCAAAATAGCCTTATTTATAAGCAGTTGTTACACATGAATACACTATGCCATTGGCAAGTATTGAACATGAAAATTCACCCAAACTTCAAATAGCTGTTAAAGAATGAAAACGAAATTAGTTTTTCAGAAATAGCATGAGAATTTTCCAGAGATGTTTTTTGGGTTTGAGGTCAGAAAAATCTTTTTCCAATGACCATTTGACCGGTGATCACCCGGCAGCATTGTCACTGTGCAAAGGGGACTCCATGGCAACAGGAGCTTCTCATCGAGAAGTTCTGCACAAAAATGTAAAAGGAATAACTTGCCACATATATATAATTCTCAAGCCACTTTTGGGCCAAAATAATTGACCAATGAGGATTGAATAATTTACTTGACATAAACAAGTGGCAAACTAAATCAAGTCTCTCACCAAGGCGAAAGAAAAGACTCATGTTTTGACTGCATTCTTTGTACATACTACGATGGTTACTTTAGGGTAAAAGGCTGGGGCGGGCGCCTCTCAGCCGGTCAGGTGCGCCCCAATTTTTTGCATGCACGGTGACATTATGCCATCAAAACGACGTGCTATTTGACTGTTGTTTTGGATAACCAAAAGGAGAAAAAATTCTGGAATAGGCATGATTAATACTCCATCCGTTACTTGATGTAAGGTGTATAGGTTTTTTTTTAAATCCGAAATATAAGGTATATATAATGCGATTTATGGACAATTTCACCCATCCAAAAATGAATCCTAATTTATAGGGTGTATTGTTTTCAATTTGTGTCCATTAGGAAGTCATATCTCCCGATTTTTTCTAGAAGAAGAAGAGGCCACCGTATGCCAAATACCCATATCTTAATATTCGTGCAAAAAAAAACTATACACCTTACATTCAGGAATGGAGGGAATGGAGGGAGTACAATTTTTGGATAACCAAGAGGAGGAAAAAAGCAACAAGCAGACCTAGTCACCGAGATTATGATAGTGAGCGTGGTGGATGAAAATATTCATAGGAACAGAGGAGAGAATCTATGATGAACATACAACGTTTGCATCGAGTCTTGTACCTGTTCTTGCCTGAGAGATCTCAGCATGCTTCCTTTGCCTCGCTGGATGCAGCGTGCCTGTGGAGCACCTCCAACATTGGCTCGGTCTCCAGCTGACATCCTGTCAAGCAGCTGCGGTCAGAGTGGAATGTCTGAATTCAATTTAGGGACATTGCTATAAATAGACTCATCTTGTTATACAGGAGTAGCATTCGAACAAAGATTTAGAAATATCTTGTTGGATTCAACGTGTTGCTATTCAGGTTAGCCTACTAATTTAACATGCAGAGTACAAGACCACCACCATATTCTCGTATACTTTGGAGGCCCTGAGGCAACTAGTGCTAAAATAAAGTTCAGAGCAACAAAAAAAGACAAGTGTTTATTTACTCTGTTTTCTACTACCTAAAAGGATACTAAGCATGAAACCACAGATAAGCTAACACGACCGAGATAAAGAAATTCAAGTTCATCTGCTACGTGATTACAAGTTAAGAGTAATCTCACACTTGTCTGAAAACAATTGGAGTAAATAATATTAGACTACTTAAAAAGAGGTTAGGGATTGAACATTAGGCATATTTCATCTCGATGCTTTACCATGAAGTGCTTTCTCTAAGCTTCCCTGGAGCATATAATCGTACACCAACACAAAACTTTAGTTATCGAAGTTGAATCCTCTTAACAAGAAAATACTCTCATGCATTAAGGTGCCATCAATTAATTATACCCTGTAACATGCCTAGTTCCACCATCCCTTGCCAATCAAAATACCTACGTTAGCGAAAGAAAATTAGCCTTTAGTTTTGCTGAAACAAAGTAAACCATTTTAACACAGGTTCAGTTGTAAATACTCAATCTGATACAAAATAAACTATTTGCTGTATGCAGTCTTTTTAACCGATACAAAATAAACTATTTCCCGTATGTACAAACCACCTATCAAAAGAGAGGATAAGCAAAATATTTCTTGTAAAGTACACCATTTTAACACAGGTTCAGTTATAAATACTCAATCTGATACAAAATAAACTATTTGCTGTATGCAATCTTTTTAACCAATACAAAATAAACTATTTTTTGTATGTACAAACCACCTATCAAAAGAGAGGATAATAAATAATATTTTCTTGTAAAGTTTACCAACATATGCCATATGTAGTGTGCAAAAGGCTCTCATCTGTCACTTCTGCACCTATAAATTGAAGAAATATACACTTGAAGAAATATAAAAGATGGAAGATAACTAAGTCATGTAGCAGCATGAACATAATCTCTTAGGCACATCAGCAACAGTACACCAAAGGGCGATATATAAGCCAGAGGAACACAAATTGGTTACTTAAAATCAAACGCGAATTTAGCAAGTACATTAGCTGAACATTAGTAGGTGAATAAAAAGGCATTATGTCACACATCGGAATCTGTTGCAAACTAATAAAGCGTCAAAAGGTGAAGAGCATAATTACCTCATGACAAAGTTGTGATTTTCTCTCCCCAGGATTCCTCGTTGCTCAGGACATGAGTCTGTCCACATCCTCATGTGCCTCTCTTTGTGAAATCATTTAATTTATTCCTGCAAGTAGAACAAGATATCATACTTCTATATACTGTATTACACATCCACTTCTAGGTTTCCAATGTTGACAAACACTTAGTAACATGCCACCAAGCCACAATAGTGAAATAAAAAGGCAAGAAAAATATAATGCATATAATTTAAGTAAGAAAACATGGATCAATGTATATACTGCAAGATGGTAAATAATATTATAGCAGATTAGGAGATTGAGACACGAAAATTAATAGGTTTAGGCCTTTCAATTCACTACATATCCACACAACATGATCACTTCACTACAAAAATATCACCACGGAATAATCTAGATTGTTCATGGGCCGTTGATTGCTATGATTTTACCTTAGACTGAAGAGGGCCAACAATACTTTTGATAGCAGCAGCCACCATCGAGAACATGTATGCTCTACTGCTCCTGGACTTCGTTAGATTGATCTACAAAAATACTTTTGGTCGCTTTGGCTGTGTAGAAATGACAAGGTTTTCAATAATAAAGATTTTTCTTGTATGCAGGTACTCTAACGGTGCACAAGTATTCTCCGTTTGTGGTCCACCTTACAAAGGGCGGGGCATCGAGGCCTCTTTACGGAGGCATGTGCACGATTGGAAGAGGTGGCGAGAGATATTTTTATCCGACATGGATGGTCGATTGATCGCCGCATTGGTCCCCCATAGGCATTGGTGTTCGTCCTACGCATTGGCGTTTTACTTACTCTTGATTGTAATTCGCCTGGTGCTACATTTTATTTTTCCGTTCGGTTGGATTGCGGCTGTGTCCATTGTTATGCAGAGGCCGGGTGTAATGCTTAAAATTTTAAGTAATAAAGACCTTTATCAAAAAATATCTACCTATTATATCTGACAACATAAAACGCTACTCCCTCCGTTCCTTGATGTAAGGTGTATAGTTTTTCAGAAAAATTCCAAAACGTATGGTATAATGACAGGTATGGACAATTTTACCCATCCAAAAATGAATGCTAATTTATAGGGTGTATTGTTTTCAATTTGTGTCTATTAGGAACTTATATCTCCTAATTTTTTTCAAAAGAAAATGAGTACACCATATGCCAAATACCCATATCTTAATATTCATGCAGAAAACTATACACCCTACATTTAGGAATGGAGGGAGTAGTACCAAAAGGAAATTGCATGAAGATAATGATTCTCTAGTGGATTCAGTTGATCCCTCCACCAAATCTCTATCTGGTCCACCCTAAGAGATGCATGGATGATAATTATATTTTAATTTATTTTTGTTTTTCTTCCGGCATATCATATTTCTGTCTGGAAAAGATCTAAAACAAGAAAACAATGCATATCAGCAAACCAAGGCAATTTGGATAAGGGACCTAACAGTTATAGTGTTCAACTTTCTTTCGGTATTGGGCTATTTTTTCTACGATGGCTGATTTACAATCTATACAACTGCTATTCCAAGCAAAATTTATCACAACTATAAGCATTCATTCAAAGTTCAAAATAACCATAACATGTTCCATATACCACAGATACTTGACAAAGAGAAGATCTTAAATATGTGAGCCATTATGGCCTTGGAAAAGAAGAAACCTCAGCAGCTCGATACTGTCATGAATCATTTCTTCACTCCTAGTTGGTGAAGCTAGGCTTGCTAAGCTTTATAGACAGTATGCTTGCTAAGCTGCATGCCCAAAACTATTTTATGCTCTACAATAATATGATAAAAAGCACCAATAAGTACAAAGAAAAAACATGTGAGGTCAATCTGCAGATCATAAACATATGGATCTACAAACACAATGAGCGTTTATCACTGCCAAATGAAAACCAATTGGGCTGAGAATCTAAGAACACTTCATGGAACACGTTAGTAAAACGGAGATTATATAGTGAGGTTTTCAGTATGCTGATTAATTCCATGTTGCTGTGCCAGGGTTTCTGGTAAAAGGCATACAAAGTAGCCTACCATGCAAGTTGCAAACAGAACAATTTTCAGAAAAGCGCTCGGCGGGGCACCTGAGGATGCATCTTCGTGAGGAGGGAGGGAGATCTCGTGGCTGGCGGTAGAGGGGGCGCCGTCGTCCTACTGCTGTCATTCCGTGGGCGCCCATCTCGATCTTGTCCACCTCATACTGGAGACACTGAAATTACGGCGTGCGCCGAGGAGGACGGGTCCATGGTGGGCCGATCCTGGCGGCGGCGAAGGAGAATCCGGTGTACGGCGGATCCGGCATACGGCATAGGGAGGGACGGGCGGCGGAGGGCAAGAAGCTTAAAACCGGCGGCGGCACGAGCGAACTGAGCGAATAGTCCCACATCGCCGGGCCAATAGCTCCTATGCGACGCTTTTCGTTGGAATTGGAAGGAGAACGGCGTCGTTGTCATGGGGATAAAACCCGGGTGCCCAAAGACCCACAGAAGATCCCATGCAAACGCAAAATCAAGTACTACAAGCCTTCCGCTCGGCCGCCTCCGACTGCCCGGCTCGGCCAAGTCCGCCTGCTCCGGGGCAGCCGGCCTCCGCCCAGCTCGCCGGGCGCTCCAAGGCGGCATGGGCAAAAGAAGCGTTGCAGGCGCGTCATCATCACGATTCCCGAAGACAGGCAGGCAACGACAAGGACGTCGCCTTATACGACCGAAGTCAACCGAGGTAGCCGGACCCGGGTAGCCCGCAGCCGGGTGTCCGGCTGCCGATCACTTACGACGAGAAGAAGAAGACAAGGGGCGCCGCCCAGTACACCGATGGAACGTCACGAGAAGAGTCCGCCGAACAGTGCAGGCGACAGCGCCGTTACCGTTTAGCCCTCCATGCAGCCCAGACATGGGCTAAAGCGAGGACTAGCCTGACGTCCCCTACACCGCCAAGGACACCGATGGGACTCCACGAAGTGTCATCGAAGCCCCATTGGTCCATCCAGACGGAAGTACTGTACCCCGGCGACGTCATGATTGAAAACTCCTGTAGACCACGTCGGCCGGCTGGTACGGCCAGCCAGCCCCGCCTGTAAGCCAGACAGCCAGGCCTATATAAGGCTGTCTGGGTGCCCGAGTAGGGGGGTCCGAGATCAGTTTCTTGTTCCCCACCCCCGAGAGCAAGTTAGAGAGAGCTAGAGCCATGGAGAGCTCGCGAACAGATCGAGGAGCAACCATGTACTTTGTCCACTGATACTAGAGAGATCCGGCAGGAGTAGGAGTTTTACCTCCAACGCGAGGGCTCCGAACCTGGGTACTTCGCGTCTTAGCGCTCCGGCGCAATCCCTGCGGGTGCCCGCGCTGCAGTACGCTGCTCCCACACCTATCTTAGCCACCCCGTGGCATATGCCGTGTTCGATACCACGTCATTTGGCGCCCACCGTGGGGCAGATAGCAGCGTCCGGGGTCACATTCCATACGGGATCCCGCAGCCGGCGAGCGAGTCGCCTCTGGCCTCGTCTCGACGTTCGGCTCCATCGACTTGGTCAACGACAACGCGTCCTGCTTCGCCGGCTCCGCCTTCCCCGAGGATGGCTCCGTCGTGCATTTCGGCGAGCACCGCGTCTACATCGCCATCACGCCCGAGTACCCTGCCAGCATTCAGCCCTGCATCGACCGGCTCCCCGAGGAGACGACCGGCTGCCCGACCAGCGTCGAGTCCCGCGTTTACGCGGAAGTCATGGTCTCCGATGTCGGGAGCGTCCGGCAACCCGAAGCCCCCGTCGACTCCGTCTAGGCCATGCTCCAGGCCCTGATCACGCCCATCGACGCCGGCGCAGACCCCGAGCAAGCCGCCATCCTCCTCGAGCAAGCACGGCAGCGCCTCCTCAGCAGCGCACAGGGCGTCGCTGCAGCTCACTGCCGCACGGAAGCTCTGGTCCGCGAGTACAACTACGCTCACGGCTTCACCCCCGTCCGAGTCGAACCCCATCAGCAGGGAAACGTTCGACGCAACCTCGCCGACGACATGGCAGGAGAACCGGCTGCAGCAGCCGGGCCGGCTGCTCCGGCCGGCGTGCCCGCAACGCGTCGCTCCATCTACAGCTGCCCCGTGAAGAACATGAAGGCCGCACGGGCGGCTGCAGCAGAGCTACCCAACCTGGAAGGAGACGAGCTGCGCGCGCAGCAGCAACGCGTCCAGGACCTCCTCGACACTGCTGACCACCAGTTCCGCCAGAACCAGGCCACATCCGCGATGAACACGCCGCCTCCTCCTCCCCCCCGCCTGCCGCACCAGTACCCGGCGCGACGAGGCACGAACGCCAGGCTTCCTCGCGACATGTCCTGCCCAGCAAGCCGCCCCCAGCCGGGCGGACATCGGGCACGCAGCATCAACTCCGGGCTGAGTCACTACAACCAGCAGGCCGTAGGCGGCGGCCAGAACTACAACCAGCAGGGCGGAGGTGGCGGACAGAACTACCACTAGTAGGCCGCAGGTGGCGGCCAGCACCACAACAATCAGCCGGCCGCAGGCGGTGGCCAGGGCTGTCGTGGGTTTGTCATGGCAGATGTCATCACGTAATGACTTCGTAGGTGTGAGATTTAGGCGACGTAGAATCTTCCGGGAGCGAGATTGCACACAGGAGAGCGATTTATACAGCTTCAGGCCCCGGGAAACATCATCAGGTAATAGCCCTACATGCTGTTTGTGGCTAGGTCTTATTCTGTATGCTATGGAGTCGCCGAGATGACGTGGCGGCTCCTCTTATTTTGTTTACGTTGTCTCTCTTGAGATCTAATTTTTCTCGTCCCTCAAGGGGAGTCCCTGCCTAGTTTATATAGATGGCCAGGCTAGGGTTTACATGAGTTCTCGTCAAATACGTATTGGAGTCTTGGCTTGGCCTCCAAGTCATCACGAGCCTTGAGTTCGTCATCCGCCAGATAAGCCTGCGCCAGATAAGCCTGCGCCAGATAAGCCGCACCCGATAAGCCGCACCAACAGCTTATGTCTTGATAAGTCTCCACTAGCTTATGTCTTGATAAGTTCGTGCGTCGGCTCATACTCAATTAGGTATTCCCCCGACATTATCCCCCAAGCTTCCGGGTGATTCGTAGAGTCAGGCGGAAGATCTTGACTTAATGTTGATGATTTTGCCGACTTGAGTATGTAGAGCTTGGTGACTTGTAGATGTTGAGTCGCGAGCGTAGCGGCTTATTGACCTGCTGATGTAAAAGCGCTAACTCGCATATGTTTGTCGATGTACTATCACAGGCATTCGAGGCCATGCACAAGTCTTTCTCACTTGCTATTTAAACACTTCTGTTTAGTCGCATTGAAGCTGCAGAATCGCAATAAGTTCTCCGCGAAAATTATATAAGGTGTCGGCGAAGCCTTTGGTGAAAACCACCTTTTCCTGTTGGATGTAAGACTGAGCTGAAATCATAAGAATAATAACTTATGAGCATCAAGATATATCAGCCAAATGTGCATAAGGTGCTGAGTCATAGACATCGAAGCAGAAAAGTCATAAGCATAAATAAGCTGGCCAAAAGTATAATAATTTGTCAAGTTATCATGACAAGTCATCTAAGCGCATGTTGAATCATGGCGGCTCAAGGGTATATAGCCACAGCCTGTATTTAAAAAATTCCGAGTCGCTAATTTGGCTCGTAAATGGATATATATATTCTCATGTGCTGCAAAAAATGAAATCTGGATATATAAACATGGTATATAAATTTAGTAGAAACCACCAAATGCCGATGGGTGGATGTGTAGGCCCCGAGGGCCAGGTTGCATGCTTGATCATGCTGCTCGGGACTCAAAAATATCTCAATTTAGTCAAAAAATAATAATTGTCCTAGCCCCCGGGCATTAAGTATGCATGATTTCATTACCCTGCTTGATAGCATATTATTGCAATTTGATCCTGCAACAGATTGAGCAAATATTGTTGCCACAAGAAAACAATGATATTTGGAGTAGGGCAAAGCCGCATATAAACTCCAAATTGTTAAATATTCTTTGAGATGCTAGGAAAAAGATAATCCCTGTCAAAACTATAGATATAAATTAAGGAATTGTCCTTAAGAATTCCACTTGATGTGGCCGTAATTAAATAAATAATGGTGGCTTCAACAGCCGATATCAGGAGATGATCATCCTAATCATAAAAAATCTGGTCGTGCCAACTCAAATTCATATGGCCGAGTTATAGGTTCCTGTTAAATCAAAAGGCAAAGCTCCCAAGGAATCAATGATGATAACTTGATGATAATATGTTAGCCTTGGCGGCTGGTAATAATTATGATAAAAAGTTAGTACTCTGCGTGATAGCAAATTGTAACCTGCATGATAGCATATGGTAATCTGCATAATAGCAAATGATATTCTGCATGATAGCAAATTGTATTTTGCATGATAGTAAATAGTTGCATGATAGCAACTGGTAAGATGCATGATAGCAAATGGTACGATGCATGATAGCATATGGTACTTGACTTAGTATTTCCCAAATCTAATGTGTGTTCAGTGTCGAGAACGGCCATGATAGGCATTCAGACTCGATTGACGCCACACGCGGATACTTTAGTCCTTCTGAATTATCTCTATTACCGTTAAGTAGGTCTTCGCACGGCTCAGTATTTCCCAGGTAAAAACGCGTGTTCAGGGTCGAGAGCGGCCATGATAGGCAATCAAGCTCGATTGACGCTGCGCCCCAGTACTTTGGCCGCATAGTGCAAAGATACTTCTGACTTAAGGCGAGAATAACCAGGATAATTTTGCCACAAAGAGCGATTCCATGAGAATAAGCCGAGCTTATAAAGCTACAAAGCCCCCATGAAACCCAGAGATTAGTGAAATAAAGGCTCAGCGACTCAAATTGAGGCGAAATGACAAACCTCCGGATACCGGTGGTGCTCGCTTTATTTCAGAATCCTGATGTGCGACCGCACGTAGGCAGCAGTCGACTTTTGATATAAGCAGCTGCAATAGCTGTGACGATAGCTCTGAATAGCTTTGATGATAACCAACTCTGATTAGCTGCAAATGTGATACCACGGGTCGCTAATTTGACCTAAGGATTGATACAACGAGTCACCTGTTTAACTCAAATATCGATAGGATGATGATTCGTTAGTGACTCGCAAACTGATATAATGATGAGCTGTATGCGACTCATAAATGATATAAAGGTAAATCACTAGGTGACTCATAAAATGATATGACAATAAGTCGGTGATGATTCATAAAGTGATATAATGATAAATCATGGAATTATATAATGGTAAGTCATGAACTGTTATAATGACAAGTCATGAAATTTTTATGACTGAGCATGTAATGGTGATCTTTATATATAAAGATGCCCGCTTGCAGGTGCAAATAAAAGCCGATAAATCATGCAAGCTATAAAAAGAGCTCAACTTGATAGATATAGTGAGATATATGCATCTGGATTTTGATAGATATAGTGCGAGCAATAAATAATTCAAATTTAATAAATCCAATACGGGTTGTAAGACCCTTTCTTTAATAAGTGGATGTAATTAAGCATTCAAAATGATTTGAATTTAAAGTCTGCGGCATGGTATATTTTGAATCGCAGAGATATTGATAATAAGCCTCATAAACTAGATATACAGCCCCCGAGATTTACTCGAAGGTGAAATTTAGTTTTAACTGATAAAAACAAAAGGGTGTGAAGTTTGAGCATGAAATCGACTTATCTTGTTTTTGGTCTCGATAACGTGGAGTAAGCCGCGGACCATCGTCGGAGTTGGTTGATCTGGAGTCGCGTTGGACCGGACACACTTCTGCATCTAGGTCGTCGAATTAGCTTGAGTCGCCAACTCGCCATGCTGTGATGCGTGGCTAAGCTTTGGAGAGTCATCGCTTCGTGAGCCGTCTGTTTTTCTCCTTCGTTATAGCTGCTTACGTGAAACTCATCCACCGAGCTAGGAACTCCAAATCATTTGGCCTTCTTAGGACAATGCGTTGATCCAGCAATTAATTTTCTTGATAACTCCATTTGAAGTAAACATTGTCCGACCCATAGTGTGATCTGGTAGCGAGATTGGGTATCGACCCTCTGCGTCTTGGAGGTTTGCGCTACTGATGCTTCTATCGGATTCAGTCAACCGGCGTCCGGCGCTGTATTGAAGTATTAAACTCGCTGTTTCTTCGCAAATTCCATGACGGAAAATCCAACCACGCTGGCTTCGGTGAATGAGACTGGATTGCGCGGAGCTGCACCTAGAACGTCTTCGAGAATCTCAATCATGTAAACTTGATCCAGCCTGCTTTGATTTCTTTTTCCTTCTCTTTGGTAGTCTTGGATGCTGTGCTGCGCGTGGATGTGCTTTGATCCACGTGAGTTGTAGTGCCCCCCAGTTTGCACTACTTTCTTCTCTCGTACGTGACATTCCTTTTGTATCAATTGGCTGGCCTACGTGTCCAGCTTGAACTTGATTATCCCATGAATTACGTTCCCCACTAGGAAACTGAGATCGATTTGAGTCGCGGTTGACAGGCAACAAACTATTCAGCTGAAATTCTTTCCGGCGACTCATTGATGAACAAGACGCCGTGATTCGGGAGAGGCATTTAAAGATGACCAAAAAAAATTATCTTGATCCAATCCGGCTAATGAAGCAATCTGCAGTCAAGAGGCAACCGTAATGTCGAGCCTGGACGCTGGTACGGCGAGTCGCCGATGTGGTTGATGTCGCCGGCGGAGGATTCGCGAACTTGGCTAGATGTAAAACTTGCTGCAATGTTTGAGTCGCCGACGGAGATCTAACCGTTGGAATTTACTCATACTTGTTGGAGTGCTGCGGGATTGTATTCCGCAGGGTTCCACCGGAGGGATCTTCAAATTGATGTCTGAGTCGACCTTGGTAATTGTTTTCCCAAGGACGTGCGGAGTTCCGTCAGATTTCGACAGGTCTTCAGTGTTTGAGTCGGCCACGGAGATTTAACCGTTGGAATCCGATGCGCTTCGGACAGCAGCTAGGAAACTGGATTGCGCATCTTTCCACCGAAGGGATCGTCGAGATGAGTTTCGAGCCGCCGTCGGTGATGTCCACCATACGGACGTTGCTGCTGTCCTGTAACCCGCGCGTGAGGGGCGTTGTCGAAGTTGAGCCCCAAATCGCGCGGTCGAATTTCTCCATGCTTTCTGCTCGAGCTTGAGGTAGATCTTGATGTAGATGTTGATACCGCCGAATCGTTTAGACCGGCGCGACGTCGAAGTCGCCGAGATTGTTGATGAAGGGATCCCGCCCGGATCGTGATTCCAAGCGCCGCTGGCCCCACGGTGGGCGCCAACTGTCGTGGGTTTGTCACGGCAGATGTCATCGCGTAATGACTTCGTAGGTGTGGGATTTAGGCGACGTAGAATCTTCCGGGAGCGAGATTGCACACAGGAGAGCGATTTATACAGCTTCAGGCCCCGGGAAACATCATCCGGTAATAGCCCTACGTGCTGTTTGTGGTTAGGTCTTATTCTGTATGCTATGGAGTCGCCGAGATGATGCGGCGGCTCCTCTTATTTTGTTTACATTGTCTCTCTTGAGATCTAATTTTTCTCGTCCCTCAAGGGGAGTCCCTGCCTGGTTTATATAGATGGCCAGGCTAGGGTTTACATGAGTTCTAGTCAAATACGTATTGGAGTCTTGGCTTGGCCTCCAAGTCATCACGAGCCTTGAGTTCGTCATCCGCCAGATAAGCCTGCGCCAGATAAGCCGCGCCAGATAAGGCTGCGCCAGATAAGCCGCGCCAGCGCCAGATAAGTCACGCCAGATAAGCCGCACCCGATAAGCCGCACCAACAGCTTATGTCTTGATAAGTCTCCACCAGCTTATGTCTTGATAAGTTCGTACGTCGGCTCATACTCAATTAGGTATTCCCCCGACAAGGGCTATAACGATCAGCCGGCTGCTAGAGACGGCCAGAATCACCGCGACAACCTGCCGGCTCCCCGAGGCGGCAGAGGAAATGTTCATGACCGGCTGGGAGATGTCGGCCCAGCACCAGGCCAGGACCTCCGCGACCGCATCCACACTTTTGAGCAATCCCGCTGGCTCGAAGAGGAGGAGGGCGAGGCGCACAAGTGCTTTGGGCCTCGCAACGCAAGGGAGTCTTTCCCGCGAGGTTTAACCCTCCCGCGCGACACACCCAAGTACGATGGGAGCATGAAGCCTCAGGACTGGCTATCCGACTAAATCACCGCTGTCGGCATCGCAGGCGGCAACAAGCGCATGGCGGTGCGCTACATGCCACTTATGCTGAAGGACTCAGCGCGCACATGGCTCAACAGCCTTCCACCCGGCTCCATCAACTGCTGGCTGGACTTCCAGGAGGTCTTCGTCAGGAACTTCTCTAGCACGTACAAGCGTCCGGGCCGCCCACGCCAGCTAGCCCTTTGCGTCCAGGGCAAGACGGAATCCGACCGCGACTACCTCACGAGATGGTCGAGCATGCGCAACACCTGCGAGGGGGTGCACGAGATCCAAGCAGTCGGTTTCTTCATCAACGGCTGCAGAGACAACACCATGCTCAAGCACTGGCTGCTCCTCGACGATCCGCAAACCATGGCGGAGCTGATGGCCACGGCGGACAAGTACGCCACGGCTGACTCTGCGATGAGGATGCCGATCCAAGTGGATGTGATCGGCAGGCCACAAGAAAAGCCGGTTGCGAGGGACCAAGCCAGCCCGAGGAACATCGACAACCGAGGCAACCGCGACTTCCGTGACAACAGGGACAACAGGAACTTCCGCGACAACCGTGACAACCGCGATAGCAGGAAGAGGGGCGGCGCATTCGATGAGCGCTACGAGAATCGCGAGGTGAACGCAGCCGAGGCCAACCAGTCGGCTGCCGACGAAGGAGGCAACCGGAACCCTCGCCAGTGGAACAAGCCAGACGACCGCGCATGGGCGAAACCCGCCTACCTGTTCGAGGACATGATGAATGGCCCGTGTCGATACCACAGCATCAACGGCAAGCCGGCCAACCACACGACAGCTCGCTGCAGCTGGACCCTCCGCCTGCAGCGTGGAGACGGACTACCGCCTCCCCCACCCGGCCCTCCCCCTCCTCAAGGCGGTGTCAACATCGGCAACAACAAGCAGCGCAACGAGCACCCGAGGCAGCCGCCTGCTGCAGCCGGCGGATCCCGCGACGCCTACCCTAACAAGGAGGCCACCTACAACATTTCCGTCATCGAGCGCAACGACAAGCGCACCAAGCGGCTGCGAGTCGTAGAGGTGAACGCCGTCGTCCCCGCCATCCAGCAGCTCATGCATTGGGCCAGCCAGCCCATCACCTTCAGCCCGCGGACCACCCGGACGTCATGCCGACACCCGGGGGCTATAGGCTGCTCCTCAACCCTACCATCGTCACCGACAAAGATTTCGCCGCCACCTTCTCCCGTGTGCTCATCGATGGGGGAAGCAGCATCAACATCCTTTACAAGGACACCGCTGACAAGCTGGGCATCCACGAGTCCCAGCTGCTCCCCAGCCAGACACTCTTCCACGACATCATGCCAGGGCCATCCTGCGCTCCAATCGGAACCATCCGGCTGGACGTCATTTTCTGGCGCATGGTTCGAAGTAGTGAACCACATCAGCCCCTACCACGCCATCCTGGGCCGCCCGGCTCTCGCCCAGTTCATGGCAGTCCCCCACTACGGCTATCTCAAGATGAAGCTGCCGGGTCCCCACGGGATCATCACCGTAGCCGGCGATTACAAGCGCTCCATGGCTTGCGCCTCAGCCGGCTCGAAGCTGGCCGAGTCGCTAGCCACGGCCGAGGAATTCAAGGAGATCAGGCGTGCGGTTGCCGTCGAGCAGCCGGAGATACCAGGCGTGAAGAAGCAGTCGGACGAGGGGCAATTCCAGGCCCAGAAGGACAGCAAGAAGATCCCGCTTAACGCAAGCAAGCCCAATGAGAAGTTCCTCACCATCGGCAACACCCTCAGCAGCAAATAGGAAAGTGAGCTCATCGAGTTCCTCCGTGAGAATCGGGACATTTTCGCGTGGTCTTCCAAAGACATGCCGGGTGTGCCGAGGGAGCTCGCTGAGCACTCGCTTCATGTAAAGCCGGATGCTAAACCGGTCAAGCAACCTCTCCGCCATTTCGGAGAGGAGAAAAGAAGAATAATAGGAGAGGAGATCGCCCGGCTACTAGAAGTCGGCTTCATCATGGAAGTGTACCACCCGGACTGGCTGGCCAACCCAATCCTGGTGCTCATGAAGAACAACACATGGCACATATGCATCGACTACACCAGCCTCAACAAGGCGTGCCCCAAGGACCCCTTCGCCCTACCCCGCATCGACCAAGTCATCGACTCCACCGCCGACTGCGACTACCTATCCTTCTTGGACGCATATTCCGGCTACAACCAGATCATGCTGAATCCGGCTGACCAGCTGAAGACTTCATTCATAACCCCATTCGGGGCCTTCTGCTACAAGGTCATGTTGTTCGGCTTAAAGAATGCAGGCGCCACCTACCAAAGATGCATGCAGAGGTGCCTGCACGAGCAAATCGGCCGGAACGTCCACGCCTACGTCGACGACATCGTCGTCAAGACCGTCAAGCGCCGCACCCTCATCGACGACCTGAAGGAGACCTTCGCCAACCTGCCCGCTTCTGGATGAAGCTGAACCCGGACAAATGTGTCTTCGGGGTACCGGCTAGCCAGCTACTCGGTTTTCTTGTCTCCGCACGAGGATCGATGCCAACCCGGACAAGATCGCCGCTATCGAGAACATGCAGCGGCCGACTGCGCTCAGGGACATCCAGAAGTTCGCCGGCTGCCTGGCCTCGCTGAGTAGGTTCATCAGCCGGCTGGGAGAAAGGCCTTGCCCTTGTACCACCTACTGACGAAAACTGGCAAGTTTGTCTGGACCGATGAGGCGGACGCGGCCTTCCTCGAGCTCAAGAAAGCGCTCTCCAAGGCACCAGTGCTGGCGCCGCCTGCTCCGAGGGAGCCCATGCTCTTGTACATCACCGCCACCAACCACAGCGTCAGCATCGTCCTGGTGGTGGAGCGCCAAGAAGAAGGCAGGGAGCACCCGGTCCAGCGCCCAGTCTACTATGTGAGCGAGGTCCTCTCGCAGTCAAAGCAGAACTACCCCCACTACCAAAAGCTCATGTACGGCGTGCACATGGCCAAGAAGAAACTACGCCACTACTTCCAGGAGCACGTCATCACCGTGGTGAGCACGGCCTCGCTCGGAGACATCATCAGCAACAAGGACGCAACCGGCCGCGTCGCGAAATTTGCAGTCGACCTGGCCCCGCACACGATCCTGTACCAGCCAAGAGTAGCCATCAAGTCCCAGATCATCGCCGATTTTTTCGCCGACTGGGCGGAGAAACAATACCTGCCGCCCTGCCCCGACTCCTCGCACTGGCGGATGCACTTCGATGACTCCAAGATGAAAGAAGGGTTGGGAGCCGGCATCATCCTCACCGCCGCAAAGGGCAACCGGCGGGAATACGCCGTGCATATCCACTTCAAGGCTTCCAACAACGTCGCCGACGAGGCACTAGTCCACAGCCTCAAGCTGGACAAGGAAATAAACATCCAGTGCATCCTTTGCTTCGGCGACTCTGACCTCGTCGTCCAGCAAGTATCGGGCACCTGGGACGCCAAGGACGCAAAATGGCCGCCTACCGCTTCTTCATGCAATAGCTCTGCGCCTGCTTCGAGGGATGCGAGTTCCACCACGTGTCGCGAGCAAACAACGAGACATCAGATATGCTGGCCAAGCTCGGCTCCACCGGCAAGCCATCCCACCCGGCATCTCCCTCGAGCATGTGTACAAGCCGTCTATCACGCCATCGCCAGACTTAGAGTCCATCGTCATCCTGGCAGATCCAAACCTGCCAGACGGCTCTCCACACCCGGGGGCTGGGAGCCCCCCGGCTGAGCAAAGACACCCGGGGGCTGTCGCCCCACCCGGCTACGAAGCTCCAGCCGTTTTCGCCCCAAGCTCATCGACAAGACAAAAGGAAACCTGGGTGGCTGCGCGGCCACACCCGGGGGCTACTCCGCCACACCCGGGGCTTCGAAGCCGGATCCAAAGGCCGCCCAGCTGGCGCTAGCCGGTGTCTTCACCATCCACGAGACACCTTCCTGGGCGCAGCCTTTCCTCGGCTACCTCGCCCACGACACGCTTCCAGAGGAGGAGGTGCTCGCATGAAAAATCCTGCGTCGCTCCAAGGCCTACACCATCATCAACAACGAGCTTTACAAACGCAGCACAACCGGCATATTCCAGCGCTGCGTCGAGCCGGCAGAAGGACGCCGCCTACTAGAGGACATCCACAAGGGCGAGTGCGGACACCACACTTCATCCAGGGCAATCGCCTCGAAGGCCATGCGCTATGGTTTCTACTGGCCGTCTGCTCTAGCTGAGGCCGAGCAGATGGTCCGCGCCTGCGTCGGCTGCCAGCGTTTCAGCAAGCAGAAGCACACGCTGGCTGCGGCACTACGAACCATCCACTAGTACAGAACGACACATCGGAAACGGGCCAAAAACCCCATCGGAAACGGAAAAAGGGTCCGTGTTCCCGATCCCGTTACTTGTGAAGGCCCTCATCGGTAACGGAGGCAAAAAACCGTCGCTGATGAGGCGTCGGTTTGGCAACGGTTGTGCACAACCTCCGTTTCTGATGTGTCGGAACATCAGTAACGGAGATTCTGTTTCTGCTCGTTTGCATTGAGGTTTCTTCATAAGCCTAGAGCAGGAATAGATTTGGCACTGGACATTTAAAATTTCACAGCAGAAGCACAAAAAGGCTAACAAATTCATTCATTCATAAGGTATAACAAATGTCACCGATACATTGCATCACAAGACAACCAATTACTTATCTTCATTGTCATGCCTCTCTAAATCTATCATTGACATGTCTAGCTAAATCTATCTATGTCATGCCTCTCTAAATCTATCATTGACATGTCTAGCTAAATCTATCTATGTCATGCCTCTCTAAACTTATCCTTGTCATTTCCAACTTAATTTATCTTCATGACTTGCTGTTAGAGTTCATGAATTCAATCTTCTTCTTGGACGGTGTCGCCAAAATATAATCAACTCGCCGCTTTGTCCCTGACCTTGTATTTAGCTCATTTAAATGAGCTAAACGGATCAGCACCATGCTCTGCACATAGTGCAATAAGCGAGTGCTGATGTACTGAAGGTGCCTCTTTTGTAAAGTGGTCACTGCAATGCAAAGAGAGAATATATGACTCCATGTTAGCTCACTATACATCTAGCATAAAGGACATACAACACAAAAGGATGCATAAGACAGAATAACAAACTTACAAATCCATTGCATAGTTGTTGTGTACCAACAATTATGCCGGACGACAAGCGCACCTTGGCTAAGGACCCGGCTTTTTATACAGTGTCACCGAAATGTACATCTGTTTTGCAAAGGAGATAAGTCAGCCATGAGTTTCATACACTACCGATTTGTGCTAGTTATGTTCTTTTCGAGCGACACTACGTAGTCGTCCTCAGTGGCGGAGCTAGAACATATTGAACCAGGATGCACACATGTTACCACAATACATTTAAAACAATTTTTAGGGGTGCATATGTGATGAAAAATTGCTAATTTACAAAGAAAAATTCCTTCTCCCGGTGTCCTGTGCACCCGACTGGCTCAAGGTGGATCCGCCAGTGGTCGTCCTCATCGTCCTCGGATGTATTACAACCCTAGTTCTAGTTCTGTTCATGAGTGTCCTATGAAAGAAAACCTAAGCAGAACAATGACAACAACCCTAGTTCGTCGGCACGACGGCCGGTCACAAATAGATGTATTACCTTTGGATCTGGCGGCAGGAGTACGTAGTCGTCCTCGTCGTCCTCGGATCGACACGCCATGCGCCCTCCAGCTACAGATCAGGCGACGAGATCTGCCCGGGTGGAGCAAAGAACGGGTACGCACTGCCACGGTCGGAGGAGAGTAAGATGCGCGCCGACACGGTCGGAGGAGAGGAAGATGCGCGCCGCCACGGTCGGAGGGAGGGAGATGTGCGCCGCCACGATCGGAGGGAGGGAGATGCGCGCCGCCACGGTCGGAGGGAGGGAGATGCGCGCCGCCACGGTGGAGCTAAGATCTGGTGCTGCGTGGAGGCGCCGCCACATTTTGAGAGTGAGGCTGAGAGTGAGCGATAGAGTTTAGGGTTGTGTGAAGGGCGCATTTATAGGTAGAACATCGGAAACGGAGGGTATAAACAACCGTTTCCTTTGATTTTTTCACTGACACACTGGACTTATACTGATCTCTACTAGTATTGAAGTTGAAGAACATAAAAATAAATAACTATAACTACTCCTCGGCCTCCGCCTTCTCCTGCTCGTATGCGAGGAGACCCACGTAGTCGTCCGTGTCGTTGCGCGGCTCCTCGCCTACGATGTCATCGCCGCCCGTGCGCCCCTCCCACATCTCGTCGTCGTCGTAGGCAGGATCGTCGCGCAGCTCCGGCGGGAGGAGGAGCCGGCGGCTCTGAAGCAGCTCAACTCTTTCCGGCGGCATAGGCACCGACGCGCGGTTGAGGTGCCAGCCACCGGGTAGCCGAACCTTTGACCATGGCACTGGCCTCCTATATTGCCAGTGCCGCTCCGTGACGGCCTGCCCGACGATGACGCGGTTCCATCCAGGCGACCACGGAGGAGCGTCTCTCCGCCGCGGCGAGCGGCTGTGGTCGCGGGCGCCCGAGGATCCCACGTCCTCTTCCGGCGGCATAGGCACCCTCCTGTGGTTGACGCGCCAGCGGGGAGGCTAACATTTGACCAGGGCACTGGCCTCCTATATTGCCAGTGCCTCTGCGCGACGGCCTCCGGCACGACGACGCGGTTCCAATTCAGCGAAAGCGGGAAACTGCTGCGGGGAACGCCCGAGGAGTTGCTAGGAGTATCCATGACTGCGGCGAAGTGGCGTACTGAGATAGCAGGGAGATCGTGGGTTTTTAAGGAGTACTGGGCGGTGCCGCGGCGTCACTACGCCACTACGCCATAGCAGTTACTCCGCTCGCATCGAATTCCAAGAAGATGGAACGTGTCCACATTGCACACGGACACACAAAAGTCTCCGTTGCTATAGAGGCACATATCGGAAACGGAGCCAGAATTAAGACTGTTGCCAATACTATGGGTAACGGAGTTAATACTTTCTCCGTTACCTATGTTGACGGGCCAGCCACGGCCCAGGTCAGGTTTGTACGCACTGGCCGCGCGGAAAGCGCGATTCTCCGTCGCCTAACGCCTGCCGTTTCCATAGAGGGGTATCCGATGTGTCGTTCTATACTAGTGATCCCCATCACCTGGCCATTTGCCGTCTGGGGGCTCGATATGGTCGGCCCTTTCCGGCTAAGTTCACCAAGTGGATAGAGGCGAAGCCAATCAAGAAACTGGACGGACAGACGATCATCACCTTCTTCCAGGACATCATCTACTGCTATGGCTACCCGCACAGTATCATCACCGACAACGGCACGAACTTCTCCAAGGGCATCTTCAAGCGTTTCTGCGGCAAGAAAGGGATTCGGCTGGACCTCGCCTCGGTGTCTCATCCCCAGTCGAACGGCCAAGTTGAGAAAGCATACGGCCTCATCCTGCCCGGCATCCGGCCCCGGCTGGTAGACCCGCTGGAACGAGCACCCGGTTGCTGGTTGGAGGAACTCCCTCATGTACTCTTGAGCCTCAGGACCACCCCCAACCACTCGACAAACTACACGCCATTCTTCCTCGTCTACGGCGTGGAAGCTGTCTTACCGGCTGACATCGAGTTCGACTCTCCCTGAGCCGTCCTCTACACGGAAGAAGAAGCCAAGCAAGCCAACGCAGACGACGTGGACCTCCTCGAGGAGGCGCGAGAACTGGCCTTGTCCAGATCAACCATATACCAGCAAAATCTGCGCCGTTACCATAGCCGAAAAGTGCACCCGGTCACGTTCCATGAAGGAGACCTCGTGCTTCGATGGATCCAAGACACCAAGGGCCTCCACAAGCTGTCCTCCCCTTGGGAGGGCCCCTTCATCATCAGCAAAGGGCTGCACAACAACGCGTACTACCTCACCGATGTACGCGAAGAGAGAGAGAGAACAAGCCGGTCACCCCTTACGAAGAGGGAGAACGCCCGTGGAATGCCAGTCTCTTGAGGCCTTTCTACTCCTAGAGCGAGTGTCACACCCTGTATCTCTTTTCAATAAAGAATTGGCACCCCCGAGCGCACACTCGGGGGCTGCAGTTGTATCAGTCAGAGTTGTTTACTTCCTTCGACTGCGGCTATGTGGCACCCCGCTCTGGCACAAATTTTCCAGAGAGGCGGTCGCCCCGTGCACCAGCCCAAGATATCTGGCCGCACGTTACGACAATGCAACATAGCGGAAATCATTACACAATCAGGCACAAAAGTGCTACAAATGGTTTACAAGGCCATCGAGGCATTACAAAATATCTTGCCAAGCATGGCCCAGGACAGAGTTTAACTGGCAGCGGAAAACGGCTAAGGCAACGGCTTGGAGCGGCTCCACTCCACAGGTATCTGGCTGGGCTACTGATCCTAGCACACTTCTGCTCCTTGTCCTTGCTAAGAAGTTCAGTCCTCGCCAAAATCTGGCCACAAACACAAGGCCCGTGAGTACATTTGTATGCACTCAGCATGAATCGCCACTCACTACGAACAATCCAACAATCATGCAACAAGATATACATTGGAAGTAAAATCCTACAACATGGCAAGATGTACTCTAGATTCGTGACATAAAAGTAGCATGGCATTGACAACAAAACATGTCATAAGCAAGCAACGGGGATATCGCCAGCACAGAGTCCAAGCCATGTGGGGTTGGATCGTGCACCGGCAATCATACAAAGAGCTTACCTGTGACGAGTAACCGGGTGTACCCTTTGGTACTAAGTAACATAACAATATTTATCATCCCTGCTAGGCCCACTGGCCTTATCTCTTTTCTCAACTCTCCTAGGCCTTCTGGCCTTATTTTTCCACGTTGGGCATGCACGGTTGATGTTGGCTCAGGCCTAACTCTAGGCTCCCAACGATCACACCGTCACCCCGAAACACGGTAACCATTCACAGCTCAAGTAACATTCCCTGCATCATCTTATTGTTTATTTAGTGAAACCAGGTTGTTCATCTTTTTTCCAAACCGAACTTATGTTTAACCTCCTGACTCGACAAAGACAATAGTGTGACCGACACTGAACTGTTGTTCCATAACCTTGGAACGAGGCTAGACATCCAGATTTGACACTCTCGAGAGGTTGCAGATACCACCCATCTAAGTGCACCACACTCAGCCGGTACTTTAGGATATCATCCTTAAGGCGAACTCAGCAAGATACACTCACCCGACCGTTCACGCTACCAAGACACTCCCTGTATAGCTACCGACACAACTCTATGTCTTATGACGAAGTGAATCCGGCACGCCCCCAATAGATGAGCGACGCCTAGCTCCGGAACCTTCACAAGACTAGCCCCGACCACAAAGGTAACCGACTAATCTTGCCAAAATGGTAGCATCAAAGGAGGCTCAATAGGTTACGTAGGTCAAGGCCCGCCCATATGAGCGACAGTGGCAGTGCTTTCGATGTTCAGATTAGTGGCACTATGGACTGACCCTATCGATGTTTGGAGGGGTGTTTCATTTAATCAAGTTTCATCATAACAAGTTCAAACAACAGAGGATTAGTCCAACACAACAATCATAATATCATAATAATATATCATCAAACAACAAGACATTAGCAACATAATATTTCAAGCAATAGTTTGTTTGTGTTGACTGGGTGACTATGGCGGTTCCTCCAGCCGGCGTCACCATGAATCAGTGTTCACAGAAAATAGCATAGTAGGTCAATCGGACGACTGTGGCGGTTCCTCCAGCCAGCGCCCTTGCAGATTAATTACAAAGTTGGTGGGGCAAGTAGCCTCCAAACAATGAACCGAAAAGCATTCATAAGAAAGAAAGCATCCATTCCACTCAAGGATTAACCTGACGTGGTGTCAGCAATCTTGGCAAAAGAACCAAATGGAAAGCAAATGTCCCAAGCGTCGCAGTCCAGGTGGGCTTACGCCAACCACGTTTGACGGAGGGAGAAGAAGCAAATAACTCTTTTGGCAAATGCCCCCAACTTCGAGGATCATAAGACGACATTCGTCCGCTCCTCACCTCGGCGAAGAAGAAGAAGCAAACAAAGCCACGCAAGTGCGAGGCGCACAGTTGTATTTTTTTCCCATTCCCTTGACGGTGGCGGTTCCTCCGGCCCATCGCCTCGAGAATGGGGGTGAGGCACAGATAAGCAATTATAAAGTAATGCGACAATTTAATGCAACAAGGTAACGCTAGCTATGCTCGGAAAAATAAACAAGGCATGTAAGCATACACATGAAATTACATCGACGATCAACAACATTGATTAGCAAGCAAAACACAACAGGATAACTAGACAGGAGCTCACAGCAAGTGGTTAGCTTGCCTCAGAGTCACGTGGTTGTGCTCTGGTTCGTCGGTGAAGTGAAGACGTCGCGGAATCGGGCACCGGTAGTCCTATACCGCGTCGATGGGGCGGTATTACACGCAAAATGAGCTACCCCAAAACTTTACTGGAAGGGTGTGAAACTTATACCACTGGATCGATCTTGCGAAGATAGGAATTTAGAAATTTGAATCACCAAATTTGGAGTTGTGGGGTGGGAGATATCGATGAGCGATGGATAGTTATCTGCCGCACAGCGCAGCAAATAACCAGCTCGGGCTGGTTGCACCTTTTCCAGAATACGCTTTCTGAGCTGGAAAGCGTAAATCGGAAAATACGCTTTCACTAGCACAAATGAACGATCAGAACACTGTTCTGCTTTCTTCTACGAGTGCAGGAGCGGTCGGGCGGCTCGGGCAGCTGCCGCAGCCGGCGACGGCGGCCCGACGAGGCCGGCCGACGGCGGGGATGGAGCGGCGGCGGCGCACCGCGGCCGGGGAAGGCGGCCTCGGCGTCGGGGACAGCCCCTGCGCGTCGTCTTCTTCCCTGCTTCGTGCGCGGCACGCACGGGACGGCACGGGAGGTGGCCGGCCCCGGCGACAGGCGGCCCGGCGGAGCCAGCCAGCGACCGCGGCGAGGTCGCCGACCTCCACCGCGTCCGGGGAGAGCTCGGCAAGGAGGGGGAGGGCCACGGGTGCGTGCTGCCGTGAGCCCGGAGCTTCGGCCATTGCCGAGCTAGAGAGCTCATGCGAGCTCGTTCCTTCGAGGAGCTCGAGAGTGGGAGGTCTGGGGAGGGGCTGAGTGAGCTGTGCTTCGGACGGGAGGGTCTGGTGGTCCTTTCAAGGGCAGGGGAGGGGGAGAGGTAGGTGGTGGCCGTGGCGGCCATTGATGGCCAGCCGAGGTCATGGGTGACGTTGCTCCGGCCACAGGGGAGGGATAAGGAGGGGGAGAGGATAGGGAGGGTCGAGCTGGAGGTGCAGTAGCGCACGTGGACGTACTGCAGCAGAGGATAGGGGTTAGGGTTTGCACAGTACCATGCCGACATCGGCATGGCCAGAGCGCGACGTGATCGGCATGGTTCGCGTTCCCGATGTTTTAGGGCACTAAAAAGAAAACGGTTCGCGTCACTTGGTTCCACTACTGCCACAAACAACACACAGCAAGCAAAACACCCAATTGGGACAAAATTCCAAAGTAAAGTTTTGAAAAATTCAAATGCCCTCAAGGTGTTCGATGCAAAGAAAAGGGACTTCCTCTATCCCAATGGAGCTGGGATTTTTGCTGGTGGTGTTCTACTGGTATGTGAGCAATGTGGTCCAGTTTCACTCAATTTGGAGAAAGTTTCATGTGTAAACATTTTTGGGTTTCGAAAAGGGCCGAAGGTGTTCGATTTGGTGTCCTACAAGAAAAAGTTGATCCAAATGATCCCAAATTTCTTGGGGTGGCTTCTAATGGGATACGAAACACTCCCTCAGGTGGACAAGATTTATGGTGGAGTGGAAGTAGGGTTTTGGAGTAAATGGCCCTGTAGTGGCAGATTTGGAAATTTCCTCAATCTAAAAAGTTGCATAGGTCATGGCTACATTCATGCATATATGGGATACACATGATGATAGGTGTCTCTGGGATTTTTGGCGGAATTTTCTGAGCAAGATAAAGGAGAGTTGCTTTGGAGAGGCGAGATATCGTTTTTTGTTTTCTATAGAAAAGGCATTAAGGTGTTATAAAGAAAACCCTAATGAACGGGATCAAAGGTGACCAGAAATATTTATAGAATATTCCCGGGGTTGGGACAAAGAGAGGTACATCAATCACCAAAAGTTCAAATGAGTTTTGATAAAATCCAGAGAAATCCAAGTTAAAAGGTTTTCACAAATTTTTAGTTCACCCCTTTTTCAGGAAAACCGGTTAGTGAAAATCGGGGTGTTACAGACCTACCCCCCTTAAAAGAATCGCGTCCTCGCGATTTCCAAGGTTAGTGACATACCTTTGGATTGACCTGTTGGTCAACCTTATTCCTTGTCTGTTTTCTCTTGATCTTCTCATCCGTCTTGACAGGGTCTTTAATCTTGACTTCAATGCCATAAGCGTGCTTTTTATTGGGCTTGAGTAACTGAAATCATCAAGTGACAGGCTCTTGTCTACCGTCTCAATTTGTACTGACAACAGTGCGGTTCTCAAGCTGGGGTCAAGTTGAAATTATTCGTTGTTGTTCAGCCATGCATCACATAACTCCCGGTTGACCCATTATGGTCATTTTGGGATTCATGCGCCAACCGTACCATGTATGTACTTTGATCCTTAGCTGTACTGGTCCATCTTACCATCATTTGCATGCAAAATTTAGGGACTCAATCTTTATGGAACGTGGGTCTTGTCTAGTCTGAAAGGTACAAATCTCGCCGCATGGTTTTCTCATCACCTAGGCATTTTCTGACGTTGATAGCCTTTCGCCGATCTGACTTTAGCCACTTGATATCCATATTAGGAACTCTGAGAAAGTTGGACGAATCTCACGGATGCTTGGAGCTTTGTTTGTCACGGCTGACAATTTTCTGACGGCAAGCTGACTTTGTTTTGGTGCCACCACAATTTGCGTTCTTCCATCTTGGCACCTTTGTGTTCCCTCGGGACGAGAGAAGTAAAAATCCCTTGAACTAGGAGTGACGTATCGATGGCGCCACTTCCATCAATGGTTGTTGAAAATCCTCAAGTATGTGAACTTTTATTTCTGACCTTGGAGCTGAAATTTTTGGACTCTCATTTTCATATTGCCTTATTCCCATCGCGTCTGCGAGAGGTTTGTAACAAACCCATAGACTTCAATATCTTCACAAGGACAGTTGATGGAGATGAGGTCTTCTTGTCCGTTTATTTCTGCTAGCTTCTACTCGACATAACTGGCGAAATCTGAATAGTTGGTGACAGCATGCCTGTAACCACGCTGGTAGCGAGAAAATTCCTTGACTCGCGTATGTCTAGGCAGTTTATTTCTTTTGTAGATGTTGACTGTCACGCAAGCTGAGTAGTTGTTCCAACGCGTAACATGATTATCTGGGAAATTTTCTGATTGCATAACTGTGTTCTTCCTTGTATTTCTTTGACGCTCGGGCTCAACTTATATCCACATCATTTGAATTTTGCAGTGCTGGTTCAGCTCCAGGCTGAGCCAAAAGTTGATGTATCAATACTGGGCCAAACTCCTGAAATTATTCCGGGAAGACTGAGTGACTTTTCTGGGGCGCTCAAGGTGTCGCGTTCACGTAGGTACATGCTGAATCTTTTCTTCCCATGATGGTGGTTGGCACGACGTAGGTTAAATCTCTGTAGCTTGCTCCTTAGAAAGCTTCTGATGTAGGTACCGGTAGTGTTCGTGTATAGACTGAGGCTGTTGTACATGTGGTACACCGCTGAAATTTCGACGGTCACGTAGCTTTATTTCCGGATCAACAGTGCCTTGAAAATACTCTGCTTCATATCGACATACTTGTATGGGTTGTACTTGCTGAAATCTTGATGGTGGCGTGGCTTCCATTGCATAGCCGAGTGGAAGGATTGATTACCTGCTTCATCGGGAGCATGTGGGCATGATAACCATGATGGTACTCCCACGCTGATCCAAATATTAGAGCACAACTATTTTCCATAGTCCTGACGGTTGAGGGAATATTGGTGATTCCAAAAATGCATCGCTGAAATTCTGGCATATCCTACCGGTGGTGCGAGTTGATGTCAGACTGTCGTCGAGACATACCTCACTTTATATATAAGTCCTTCTTTGAAAATACCTGGGCTTCACTTCACGTGGCGCGGATACTGCTTATTCTCGAGCACAACGTTTCAAAAGAACGACGCCTGATGATAAATCTTGTACATGGTGTAGTATTTCTTCCAATCATGAGGGGTGCTTGTTGGGGAGAAATATTCTGTACTCGTTGTAAAATCTTTGACCGGACAGACGCTTGCTTCGTTTGCACAGAACGAGCTGGATTGGACATTATATATTTCCACTACTTGATGCATATGAGAGTCATCGTAATCCAGGCAACCAAGAATATTTCCATATTTGCAAACCTCATTCCTGGCGTCCAGCAAATACGTGTGTGCACCGATTAAGTGAAAAGACATAATGTAAATTTCACATATATCATACCAGATCTCCAAGTTGTTATTGGTGTCCTCAAAGTATATAGTTTGTGGTTGATAGACTGTCGTTGAGTATATTTTGGGAAAGACTCGGTTCATCAATACTGACTTTGCTTTGTTCTGACTGACTAGGTGCTGGGGTCCTTATTTCTGGCAGACGGTTGAGCTGTTCTTCCTCTTGTCGGGTTTGGATTACTGAGAGCTGACACAATCTTTTGGTAGAACTCCTGCGGAATTAACACAAGGCGGAAAACAAAACTCGGCAAATTTTTGGAAAACCAAAAAGAATCGAATCATGAAGAAGCAAATAAAATCACAAATTTTTTCCCGGCTTAAGAAACATAGGCACAAAATCGCCACTCATACTAACCTCATGTTATAGGGGAAAGAGGGAACTTCCTATAAGTTTCACTTGGAAACCGACTATAGAGAGAAAAGATGTACCATGGTTAGCAAGAAAGGTGGGGATATCTATGCAGCTGGGATTTGGGTCTTATCTACTAGGTGATGTCGATTACTTCTCATGGAAGAAACCGGCGAGCCTTATGGTGGAAGATTGAGACAAGAATCTACTGCACCATACTGTTGTCTGACAATAGCCATGCTGGTTAGGCAGAGATGGGTTAAATCCATCGGGCTCTTTGTCGGGCGCAAGTATGGTTGGGTTTTCCATGCTAGGGTAGTCTACAGCCAGCCTGGTGCTCTGATACCATGCTCTGTGGCACCCCGCTCTGGCACAAATTTTCCAGAGAGGCGGTCGCCCCGTGCGCCAGCCCAAGATATCTGGCCGCACGTTACGACAATGCAACATAGTGGAAATCATTACACAATCAGGCACAAAAGTGCTACAAATGGTGTACAAGGCCATCGAGGCATTACAAAATATCTTGCCAAGCATGGCCCAGGACAGAGTTTAACTGGCAGCGGAAAACGGCTAAGGCAATGGCTTGGAGCGGCTCAACTCCACAGGTATCTGGCTGGGCTACTGATCCTAGCACACTTCTGCTCCTTGTCCTTGCTAAGAAGTTGAGTCCTCGCCAAAATCTGGCCACAAACACAAGGCCCGTGAGTACATTTGTATGCACTCAGCAAGAATCGTCACTCACTACGAACAATCCAACAATCATGCAACAATATATACATTGGAAGTAAAATCCTACAACATGGCAAGATGTACTCTAGATTCGTGACATAAAAGTAGCATGGCATTGACAACAAAACATGTCATAAGCAAGCAACGGGGGTATCGCCAGCACAGAGTCCAAGCCATGTGGGGTTGGATCGTGCACCGGCAATCATACAAAGAGCTTACCTGTGACGAGTAACCGGGTGTACCCTTTGGTACTAAGTAACATAACAATATTTATCATCCCTGCTAGGCCCACTGGCCTTATCTCTTTTCTCAACTCTCCTAGGCCTTCTGGCCTTATTTTTCCACGTTGGGCATGCACGGTTGATGTTGGCTCAGGCCTAACTCTAGGCTCCCAACGATCACACCGTCACCCCGAAACACGGTAACCATTCACAGCTCAAGTAACATTCCCTGCATCATCTTATTGTTTATTTAGTGAAACCAGGTTGTTCATCTTTTTTCCAAACCGAACTTATGTTTAACCTCCTGACTCGACAAAGACAATAGTGTGACCGACACTGAACTGTTGTTCCATAACCTTGGAACGAGGCTAGACATCCAGATTTGACACTCTCGAGAGGTTGCAGATACCACCCATCTAAGTGCACCACACTCAGCCGGTACTTTAGGATATCATCCTTAAGGCGAACTCAGCAAGATACACTCACCCGACCGTTCACGCTACCAAGACACTCCCTGTATAGCTACCGACACAACTCTATGTCTTATGACGAAGTGAATCCGGCACGCCCCAACAGATGAGCGACGCCTAGCTCCAGAACCTTCACAAGACTAGCCCCGACCACAAAGGTAACCGACTAATCTTGCCAAAATGGTAGCATCAAAGGAGGCTCAATAGGTTACGTAGGTCAAGGCCCGCCCATATGAGCGACAGTGGCAGTGCTTTCGATGTTCAGATTAGTGGCACTATGGACTGACCCTATCGATGTTTGGAGGGGTGTTTCATTTAATCAAGTTTCATCATAACAAGTTCAAACAACAGAGAATTAGTCCAACACAACAATCATAATATCATAATAATATATCATCAAACAACAAGACATTAGCAACATAATATTTCAAGCAATAGTTTGTTTGTGTTGACTGGGTGACTATGGCGGTTCCTCCAGCCGGCGTCACCATGAATCAGTGTTCACAGAAAATAGCACAGTAGGTCAATCGGACGACTGTGGCGGTTCCTCCAGCCAGCGCCCTTGCAGATTAATTACAAAGTTGGTGGGGCAAGTAGCCTCCAAACAATGAACCGAAAAGCATTCATAAGAAAGAAAGCATCCATTCCACTCAAGGATTAACCTGACGTGGTGTCAGCAATCTTGGCAAAAGAACCAAATGGAAAGCAAATGTCCCAAGCGTCGCAGTCCAGGTGGGCTTACGCCAACCACGTTTGACGGAGGGAGAAGAAGCAAATAACTCTTTTGGCAAATGCCCCCAACTCCGAGGATCATAAGACGACATTCGTCCGCTCCTCACCTCGGCGAAGAAGAAGAAGCAAACAAAGCCACGCAAGTGCGAGGCGCACAGTTGTATTTTTTTCCCATTCCCTTGACGGTGGCGGTTCCTCCGGCCCATCGCCTCGAGAATGGGGGTGAGGCACAGATAAGCAATTATAAAGTAATGCGACAATTTAATGCAACAAGGTAACGCTAGCTATGCTCGGAAAAATAAACAAGGCATGTAAGCATACACATGAAATTACATCGACGATCAACAACATTGATTAGCAAGCAAAACACAACAGGATAACTAGACAGGAGCTCACAGCAAGTGGTTAGCTTGCCTCAGAGTCACGTGGTTGTGCTCTGGTTCGTCGGTGAAGTGAAGACGTCGCGGAATCGGGCACCGGTAGTCCTATACCGCGTCGACGGGGCGGTATTACACGCAAAATGAGCTACCCCAAAACTTTACTGGAAGTGTGTGAAACTTATACCACTGGATCGATCTTGCGAAGATAGGAATTTAGAAATTTGAATCACCAAATTTGGAGTTGTGGGGTGGGAGATATCGATGAGCGATGGATAGTTATCTGCCGCACAGCGCAGCAAATAACCAGCTCGGGCTGGTTGCACCTTTTCCAGAATACGCTTTCTGAGCTGGAAAGCGTAAATCGGAAAATACGCTTTCACTAGCACAAATGAACGATCAGAACACTGTTCTGCTTTCTTCTACGCGTGCAGGAGCGCTCGGGCGGCTCGGGCAGCTGCCGCTGCCGGCGACGGGCGGCCCGGCGAGGCCGGCCGACGGCGGGATGGAGCGGCGGCGGCGCACCGCGTCCGGGGAAGGCGGCCTCGGCGTCGGGGACAGCCCCTGCGCGTCGTCTTCTTCCTCTGCTTCGTGCGCGGCACGCACGGGACGGCACGGGAGGTGGCCGGCCCCGGCGACAGGCGGCTCGACGGAGCCAGCCAGCGACCGCGGCGAGGTCGCCGACCTCCACCGCATCCGGGGAGAGCTCGGCAAGGAGGGGGAGGGCCACGGGTGCGTGCTGCCGTGAGCCCGGAGCTTCGGCCATTGCCGAGCTAGAGAGCTCATGCGAGCTCGTTCCTTCGAGGAGCTCGAGAGTGGGAGGTCTGGGGAGGGGCTGAGTGAGCTGTGCTTCGGACGGGAGGGTCTGGGGGTCCTTTTAAGGGCAGGGAGGGGGAGAGGTAGGTGGTGGCCGTGGTGGCCATTGATGGCCAGCCGAGGTCATGGGTGACGTTGCTCCGTCCACAGGGGAGGGATAAGGAGGGGGAGAGGATAGGGAGGGTCGAGCTGGAGGTGCAGTAGTGCACGTGGACGTACTGCAGTAGAGGATAGGGGTTAGGGTTTGCACAGTACCATGCCGACATCGGCATGGCCAGAGCGCGACGTGATCGGCATGGTTCGCGTTCCCGATGTTTTAGGGCACTAAAAAGAAAACGGGTCGCGTCACTTGGTTCCACTACTGCCACAAACAACACACAGCAAGCAAAACACCAAATTGGGACAAAATTCCAAAGTAAAGTTTTGAAAAATTCAAATGCCCTCAAGGTGTTCGATGCAAAGAAAAGGGACTTCCTCTATCCCAATGGAGCTGGGATTTTTGCTGGTGGTGTTCTACTGGTATGTGAGCAATGTGGTCCAGTTTCACTCAATTTGGAGAAAGTTTCATGTGTAAACATTTTTGGGTTTCGAAAAGGGCAGAAGGTGTTCGATTTGGTGTCCTACAAGAAAAAGTTGATCCAAATGATCCCAAATTTCTTGGGGTGGCTTCTAATGGGATACGAAACACTTCCTCAGGTGGACAAGATTTATGGAGTGGAAGTAGGGTTTTGGAGTAAATGGCCCGGTAGTGGCAGATTTGGTAATTTCCTCAATCTAAAAAGTTGCATAGGTCATGGCTACGTTCATGCATATATGGGATACACATGATGATAGGTGTCTCTGGGATTTTTGGCGGAATTTTCTGAGCAAGATAAAGGAGAGTTGCTTTGGAGAGGCGAGATATCGTTTTTTGTTTTCTATAGAAAAGGCATGAAGGTGTTATAAAGAAAACCCTAATGAACGGGATCAAAGGTGACCAGAAATATTTAGAGAATATTCCCGGGGTTGGGACAAAGAGAGGTACATCAATCACCAAAAGTTCAAATGAGTTTTGATAAAATCCAGAGAAATCCAAGTTAAAAGGTTTTCACAAATTTTTAGTTCACCCCTTTTTCAGGAAAACCGGTTAGTGAAAATCGGGGTGTTACAGGCTAGCCGGCTAATGCGTCTCGCTTATGATTGCTTAGTAGCATGCCCGACTCCGACACCTACTCTCGGATCCGGCTGCAGACCGCAACCCGGCTGACATGCTGGCCAAAAACTGGCTAGGGGTCACACGCGAAAGGCACATAAGAATACAACCTCCCCGGCTCGCGGCAGAAAGCGCTCTCGCTCGCCTAAGTCCAGCCTCTCAAAGATCTTAGTACCGTGCGTCCAGCCAGCCGGCCCTCTCTTCGGATCCGACTGCAAAGTTCAGCCGGCAAGAGCAGGGGTCGCAGAGCCGGATGCACGAGAAGGGGCGCGGGTGGCAAAACAAGGGCGCCGCCTGCTAGAGGACATCCACAACGGCGAGTGCGGACACCACGCTTCATCCAGGGCAATCGCCTCGAAGTTCTTGCGCGCACCCGCCGCCGCCTTCTCCACCGTCTCCCTGGCCTAGGCCAGCCGGGCCATCTCCGCCTCCCGCTCCTGCTCGCGCTTCTTGAGGCGCTCCACCTCCTCCGCCAGCTCGCTGAACTGAAGGGAGTTCAGTTTAGCGCGCATTTCTGCGTCGCTCTCTATAAAGGAAAGAAAAAGGCATCAGCTCTCTCAAACCGGTTCGACGTAAAGGAATCATAGTCGGATTAATACTCACTTTTGGCGCCTCGAGGTCCTTCTGCAGCCGCAGGACCTTCTGGTTGGACTCCTCCTGAGGTCGCTAAGGAAAAATCAGGCCCAAGACTCGCGCCGGCTGCCGCAGCCGGCCCAAGATAATCCGAAAGAACTAAGCAAGATAATGTACCTGAAGCAGCTCCAAGAAGCGGTCGAAATCCTCGAGTTGGTCCTTCATCCCCTGCGGGATCTCCAGGGCGAAGTCGAGGGCTCCGTCGGCGTCCAGAACCCTCCGGCGTTGGCAGTGATGGAGGACGTAGCCGGCACCAGCTACCGCTCCGAGGCGGTGGCGGCATCCGGCGCCGTCCCCTTAGCCTTCTCCCCGGCCGAGGGCGCCGTCCGCTTCCTCGCCAGCATCTCGGCCCTCTTCATGGCGGTCACCGTGCTGCTCTTCTTCACCAGTTGCTGGACGACCACCGCTCCAGCCATGGCGGCCCTCGATGCAGCTCCCGCGTCTCTGCCTCCGCCAACCGGCGGAACCACCTCGTCAACCTGGGGTCCCACTGGCTCGGACCCCGCACCCGGCACGGGGGGCTGCTCGCCCTGCTCCCCACCGCCAGCCTCCTCACGCTCCTCCGCCACCCGGGCGGCCGCCTCGACGGGCGCGGTCGGCACCGTGGCCACCTGCGCAGCACCACCGATGGTCAACGACCTCGGCGCCCTATGGAAAGTTTCGTCTCAACCGCAAGAGCAAGTTCATCAAAGAAGAGCAAGCCACAAGGAAACTTACGCACGCACGTTGGCCGGGGTCTTCTTAGGCCGTTTCCTCACCAGCGGCTCGTCGTCTTCGTCATCCTCTTCCAGGCCGGTTGGAGTAGCCGGCTTCATCCTCTTCTGGCGAGGGGCCGAGGTCGACCCCGCGGTTTCTGCACTCTCAATGCTCTCAGTATCCGAGAGATCAATGACTACCAAAGGCTGTTTGACTTCATCGACTTTTGAGCTAGACGCAACCGGCTTACCCCGAGCAGCCGGCGGCGCGTCGCCCTCCTCGTCGACGTCAACTGGCGCATCGCCGCCTCCAACCCCGTCATCCTCCGCCTCGCCCTCTGGCTGGGCCTCCCCCGACGCAGCCGGCGCCGACGCAGACGAAATCCGGGCCGTTGGGCCCATCCTCCACCAGCTGGGTCGCGAAAAGCTGCGCAGCCGGCTCTGTGAGCGCCCGGCCATGAAACGAAAGGAGAAAAACAAACCGCGAAGACAAGCGCTTACCGGTGGAGCCCGCTTTCGGTGAGAATACGGCACCATGCCATACTTCCAGTCGGCTCTGACCTTCTGCTCCTTGGCAACATGCCGAAGCCAGCCGTTCAGAGACTCCAACTTAAACCTCTTCCAGGTCAGCCGGGTGGGATCGTGGCGCCCGTTCAAGAGGCGGATCTTGTGAGACCTGTCTTGGAGCGGCATGATCCGGTTGTAGAGCCAGCAGAGGGTGGGATCCCGAGTGGTCAGCCCCTCCTTCATGAACAGCTCGTCAATCCGGCCGAGCATCTTGTCGACCTCCTTCTGGTCGCCGAGTTTCTTCAAGCCCCAGTTGTCCTTCACGGGCGCAACCGGCACGAACGCCGGCAGCCGGATATGGTCCACTCCCGCCTTCAAGTTGCGGACGTAAAAGCACGACCGCTACCACTCCTTCACCGTGTCCGGCTTCTTGAAAGCCGGCAGCTTCGTCTGTGGCCGGCGGTAGACGACCGCGGCCCCACAATCGACGAAGCCCTCCTCCTCCTTGTCACCCAGGTACCGGCCGCGGAGATAGTACATCCGGCAGAAAAGACTCAGACTCGGCCAAATGCCGAGCCACCCCTCACAGATGGTGGCGTAGTAGCTCAACGAGGCCACGGAGTTGGCCCCGAGATGATGCGGATGTAAGCCGAAGGTGTGAAGGAAGCTCTGGAAGAATTGGCTTGACGGCCGCGCGAGCCCGCGGTCGAAGTGGTCCTTGAAGACCACCACCTCGCCGGTGTGCGCCACGGGGACCACCTCGCCGGCCGCGGCGAGGCGCACCCCCACGCGCTCCTCCGCGCGGAGGCCCTCGATTTCCTCCATGGTGATGTGCAACCCCGCCAGTCGCCGCCGCCCTCGTTCCCGTCCGCCATCTCCGGATCCAGCGTGCCGGAGGGAGCGCTCGTCGTCGCCGGCGTCGATTGACGATGGCCCGTGGTCGCCGCTGTCGGAGAATGACTCCCACGAAACAGGGATAGTCAAGCTCACGAAGAGAGTTCGTGTAAGGGGCTGAACACGTTGGTCAAACAACCCTCAACCTGCACGGCGACGGTGCTCGTCGAGCAAGTGGAGGGACATCACGACAGAGATGAACACCAGCCCGTACCCAGGTTCACGGCCCTCGTGTGGAGGTAATACCGCTACTCCTGCTTGTCTGTATTGCACTGCTTGTAGAGGTTACAGTACAATGAGCTTGCCGAGGGCTCTCTTTTGGCAATGGTGTATACAAGGAAGGGAAGCAATGGTCTTCTTCTTCCTTGCGCGTAAGTGGCTATGCTGGAATGAGAATGCGATCCCTTGCTACGGTGCACCTTGTCCTCCTTTTATAGGCGCCCCGTGCTCCCTCCTTGCACTCGCACTGTGGTAGGGCTGTCACGTGGCGCAGAAGGTGGAGCGCGGTGCATCGCAGCCCGGTTGTCCATGGACGCGGTCCATGAGCGTAAAGCTGACTCCTGTAGCAGAGTACCCACCGTCCATGCAGGACGGCCAGCTGGGGCCGCAGAGGAACGTGGGGGTGCCCACGGTGACGTTGGCCTTGGAGCGTAGCGCCGGCCGGTCCCCTTATCACCAAAGAGGAAATCCTTGTAGTCCGGAGCGGGTGGCACAGCTTTATTGACCCCTTTAATCACCAAAATGGCAACTGCGGCGTCGTCGTCACCGCGCGCAGGGGCGCGCGTCACTCTGCGGCCGCTGCAGAGCCCATGTGCGCTCTGCAGAGGTTGCTTTGCAGCGAAGCGATCTCCACGAGGGCTTGGACGCCCTGTAGAGAATTCGGCGTTGACCTCTCCCCAGGGGAGATTTCCTTGAAGAGGGGGCAGCAGTGGATATGGCCTCCGCAGGCCTCTGCTGCCTCAAATGCCCTCGCGAGGCAATGCCTCGCGAGGCTCTCCAAGCCGTAGGCTTGGTCCTTAGCGAAAATTCGCCATCAAGTGTCGAGGGCCGTAGAGGACAGGCCCAGCACACCCTGGATTTCACTGGGCCGACAGTAGCCCCCGGGCCCATGATGGGCACGATGTAGTCCAATGGACGCAGGCGAATCGTCATGGGCCCAAAGTGTCCGGCCGGCCTGAGACACGTGCAGGGCAGTTACGCCGCGACGACACGTTCTCCTCGGAGATGATGGGCGTAGTGGGGGGTCCCACCACGTCTCGGTAACTGCTCTGAGGGGAATAAAGCCTGCAGCGCCGGTTCAGGCAGCAGTTACTGCATCATTTGCGCGCCCGTCTCCTTGCTCTTGACGCCTGCGCTCCTGTGTCTCCGGCGCTCCTCCTCCTTCACCGAGCTCCGCCGCCCTTCTCTCTTCGACCATGGGTCCCAAGAAGGGCAAGGCGGCAATGGCGAATGTACCGGCCGAGGCGCAGCAGGAGGACGAGCTCGCGCCGGCGCTGGTGGGGACTCGCATCCACACTGCGGAGGCGCTGGACAAGATCCGGCTGATGGCCGCAGGCAAGAACAACGAGCACGGCGCCACCGTTCTCAAGGCGGCGCGATTCGGCAAGCTCGCGGCGGGGCTGTATCCCATCTTCTTCCCGACCATTTTCGCTGGTTTGGTGCCGCCATTTTCTCCTTTCCTGGAGGAGGTTCTGGCCTTCTATCAGATCCAACTCCTGCATCTGCACCCCAACTCCATCTTGATCCTCGCCATCTTCGCATATCTTTGCGAGGCGTATTTGGGGGTGATGCCTTCCGTGGCCTTCTTCCGGAGCTTCTATGCGCTCCGCTCCACGGCGCCTGGCGAGCGGTCTGGTTGTGTGTCCTTCCGCATCGCGGATGGGATGGGAGGTATCTACATCCCCATGTCCTGGGACGGCGACAAACCCGTCACACGGGTGACGAAGAAGGTGGACGATTTCCGCCAGCGGTGGTTCCTCGTGGACGCCAAGACGCAGAATTCCTTCTTCGACGTCCCTGAGGCGCCGCCCTGAAGAACTCGAATTGGTCGAGTGCACCCTTCAGAGCCCGAAGATTGCGGACTTGGTCGCACGCATGAAGCTCGTCCGCGACGCTGGCCTCACGGGGCAGATGGTTGCTGAAGACTTCGTGAGGCGCCGTATCGCCCCTCTCCAGAAGCACACAAAGCCGATGTGGATGTATTCAGGCCCGGCGGACGCAATGCGGCTGCACTGCAGCTCCCACCTCCTGAAGTCGTAGCTTCCATAATGGGCATCCTCTTCACCGCCCCGGAGGTTCCTGTGCCGCGCAGTGAGCTCGCGAAGCCACTCCATCAGATTACCCCGAAGAAGCGCCTCGCGATCCTGGAGCTGATGCCGGAGTTCACCCCTCAGGGCCTGGCTGGGGAGGAGAAGAAGGAGGACGCGGCGCCCGTGGTGGAAGAGGACTGGGCCTCGGAGTCACCCGCCGCATCTGACGGATCTGGGCGCACCTGTGGAGGGGCGAATCCCTCGGCAGGGGAGGCGAGCTCTTCGAAACCTGCTCCTCCGAGGGAGATGTTCTGGATTTCGTCCAGCGGGGACGAGGATTTCCTTGTGGCCCCTTCGCGCCAGGTCGCGGAGGGGGAGGAAGACAGTGATGAGGAGGCCGTAGCGGGACGCTGCGATCCCCGCTCCAAGGCTTTTCACGACAGGGCCGCCAAGAGCCCAGTGGGCACCCCTCTCAAGAGGAAAGCTGAGACTGCTCCTGAGGGGCCCGGCTCTGGAGCTGCTTCGTCGAGGTCGTGGCGGTCATCCACTACGATGTGGGTCGACTCACGCGCCAAGTCATCTGGGTAAGCGTTGGCCCCTGTTTTGCATCTTTCGAGAGTTTTCTTGCTCTCCTATTGATGGCCTTCCTGTTTGTTTGTTAGGGATCTTGTGACGGCAAAACGCCGGAGGCTCCGCAAGGCTGCGGAGGTCCGGGGCCTGGCCTCGGCAACCGTCGAGGAGCCTGTGGAGCCCTCAGCTGAAGAGGTTGCTAAGCCCGTAGTGACCGAGGCCTCGGAGCCGGTGGCGGAGGAGGCCACGAAGCCTGTGGCGGAGGAAGACGTAGGGCATGTGGTGGTTACGCCTCTGGCCGGAGCAGCTACTTCGTCTTCTACCGCGGAGGCGCGCCCCGAGGAGGAGGCGGTGGTGCGGACACCGACACCACCACGTCCCGTCACTCCACCAGAGCGGCAAGAGGAGGTCGCCGCGGAGGAAACGGGGAGCGGCTCGCCGGCGAAGGAGGCGCTGACGTTGAGATGGGGGAGAGGATTACTCCGCCGCCCCAAGGCACCGACGCCGCGATGGAGGAAAATGTCCCTCCGCCGCCCCCGCCTAACGCAGATGCTGAGGGGGCGGCGGCTTCTTCTGGGTCGCAGCGGGCTCGGCGGCGGCGGACCCCACGGTGGCTGGGCAATCTTCCCCTGCCCCTGAAGCTCGAGAGGAGGCGCCGGTTGAAACGACGGTGCTGGAGCCCATGGCCCCAATGACGGAGAGGGCTCGCACAGCCCCCAGGCCAGGTTGACGCGGGCCCAAGCTTGGAGGTTCCCACCCTCGAAACTAGTGCGCACGAGGGAGCCTCCATGTCTCGTGGGAGTTCCGGGCTCTGGTCCTGGGTGGCACGAGCTGGAGCGGCGCTCGCCGCAGCTCTACCTTCCGCCTGGCGAGGGGTGCACTGGATGGGCTGGAGGCCCAACTCGCTCTCGAGGAGGCCGAGCTCGCCAGAGAGTACGACGAACTTGAGAGGGCGTGGACCCGCTTCTTCGAGGTCGTGGAGCAACGCCGCCACGACAACGAGGCCATGCAGGCGCAGCGAGAGGAGGCGCTGCGCTTCGCCAAGGAGGTCCGCGAGAGCGCGGTTCGCGAGGCTCAAGAGACCCTGGAGCCACTCCAGGCAGAGCGCCAGGCCGCTGCAGAAGATCGCGAGGCGGCCGCGGTGGAGCGCCAAGCCGCTGCCTCAGAGCGCGACCCTCGAGACCACGCTAGCCGCTCAGCGCCAAGAGCTTGCCGACCGCGAGGGGAAATTTGCTGCGGAGTCGGAGGCTACGCGGAAGTCTTTGGACCAACACCGCGTGTCCTTGGATGCCCGTGAGCAAGTACTGGCGGCGCGTGAAGCGGAGGTGCTCAAACGCGAGAGCGGCAACTGCAGGCTGACAAGGAGCTGTCCACGCAGCGCGCGGATCTGAGGCGCGGGAGGGCAAACTGGCCGAGGCCATAGGCAAGCATGACGAGGAGGTGGCCAGGCACAAAAAGCTTGTAGAGAAGTCCAAACGAAAGCTTGCCGCGAGGAAGGAAGAGGCTGAGAAGGATGCCGCCGCCAAGCAAGAAGAATATCGCTCCGCCGTCGCCGAAGAATATGCCGGGAAGTTCAGGAAGCAGAAGGACCGCTTCAAGAAGAAACGCGCGGACGACAATGCCCGCATTGTTCAACTGGAGCACCAGAACGCCAACCTGAACTCCCGGTGAGGCGCGCCAGGGACGGTCGTCGCCGCGCGGAAGAGGCTCGCGAACGTGCTGATCAAGACCTCGCCTCCCTGATGGCTGATATGAGGGAGCTGGCGCGCAGGCGGCCCTGCTGTGGAGCGTGCTGCAGAGGATGAGCACAGCGTGCAGGCGGCGCGGGTCCTGACGCAGCAGCGGGAGCGCGTGTTCAAGTCCTTGGTGACCCGGGGGAACACTCTCGCGGGGCAGCTAGGAGTGGATGCTCCTGTTGTTCCCGTCAATGGGAACGCTGACGCCGCCACATACCTCGCCTACTTCGATCAGCTCTTCTCTGTGCTCGAGGGCCCTGTGGCGGAACTTGGCGACGTTGTTGATGAGGAGTGCCGCAAGCTCTTGACCGTGGCGATCGATCGCGTCTTCGCCAACCTCCAGCGCCTTCACCCCGGCTTCGACTTCGAGTCAGTGACCGAGCCCATCGAGGGAGATCCGGCCTGGGAGCTCTCCAACTTGGTTCGAGAAGAAGTCAACGATTACGTCGACCGCTTCAAGAGGGTTGAGGCGGAGCAGGCCGCTGAGGAGGATGAAGGCGCCGAAGAAGAGAAGGCTGAAGAGGACGGCGATGGTGAACCCTCTGCCTAGGCCACTCCTGCAACAAGATGCGCTTGGCGCAATTATCTTTGTTTTAAGACTTGTTTTAATTCACGCTGGCTTGTAAGATACTTTGATCGTATGCAAACATGTGTGTGTGTGCCCCTCGAAGGGTCCTTTATCCCTGTTCCATGTCTTTCTTCGCTCTACGTCGTCAGGACCCATCTCTTTGCGCTATGACACCGCCGCTACGGTATGCCGGAGCGTGACTCGGCAAGGCCGGGGGGTGTTTAAGGCTTGGAGAGGTAAGGGCTCTCGAGTCGCGGTGCTCGAGGGCTCCCCTTTGACGCACAAGCAGTCCATGGAGTGTGAGAGAGAAAAAACCGCTCGAGGGGCGACAGGTGCCCGTGAGAGGGAGAAAAACTTCTGAGGGCGCGAGCGCTAGACTTAGCTTGGCGAGACTTTGGCCTCGTAGAGGGCGTTGGCTTCCCTGATGGTGCGCTCCCTCTAGGGGTCGGAGCGTGACTTCTCGACCTTGGGGAGGACTCTTGTTCCCTGTATTGGTTAGAGAGGCAACCCAAAGCAGGCACATGGTAGTAAACACCATGCGCGCTTATAGGCTTCCTCATGGGTATCTCGCGAGGAGAGTAAGTACCAAGGTCCTTTGGTGAGGTGGCGTGTTTTGGGAGCAAGCCCATGGGCCAGAGCTCTTTGGGGAGGTAACAGGCGTGAGAGCGTGCTCACGTGCTAGAGCTCGGATCCTTTGGATTTTGCGGTGCTGTTGGGGTGCTCTTGAGGCACAGTCACCGTACTCAGCCCCCGCTCGCGAGGTGCGCATGGGGAAGAATATGAGCGCGAAATGAACTAAGATGATGAAAAGTAAAACTCACCACCAAAATATTACATAGCGGCGCCTCAGCGCAATGTTTCATGAGAAACGAATTGGTTCATTACACTTGGTGTGACCAAGATAAAGTTTTCCATGTCGAGGCATGGGGACCACATTCAGTGGCTGAGACTCTTCACGGCCTGCGGCGGCACGTAATCAGGAGAGCTCAGAGGGGCTGGCCCTCGGGAGGAGAAGCTTTTGTGAAGCTTGGAGGTGAAGTTGTGTGCTTCCCTCTAGAGACAAAAAATGTCTGGCGTGACTATGATCACGGGTAGAACTTGCGTAGATGCGCGATGTTCCATGGATTCTTGACCGGAATGCCGTCCTCCGTTTCGAGGCGTACCGCGCCAGGCCTGGCGATGTGTGAGACCCTGTAGGGGCCTTCCCACATTGGCGAGAGCTTGTGGAGACCTTCCCTGGAGAGGATTCTCCTGAGGACGAGGTCGCCTGTCTCGAGAGTGCGCGGACGTATGTGGCGGCTGTGGTAGCGTCGCAGGTCTTGCTGGTACTTGGCTGCCCTGAGGGCGGCACGGCGGCGCAACCCGTCAAGGAGTAGCAGGTCGTCGCTGTGGAGGTCTGCTTGATCGTCCTCGTTGAAGGCAAGGACCCGTGCGGATCCATGCTTGATCTCTGTGGGGAGGACTGCTTCAGCTCCATACACGAGAGCAAATGGCGTCTCACCAGTGGGCTTCGTGGGGTTCGTGCGGATGGACCAGAGCACGGACGGGAGTTCGTCTATCCAGCCCTTGCCGTAGCCCTTCAGGCGATTGAAGCTTCTTGTCTTGAGGCCCTTGAGGACCTCAGCATTTGCTCGCTCGGCTTGGCCGTTGCTCTGTGGGTGAGCCACCGAGGCGAAGCAGAGCTTGGTGCCGAGGCTCTCGCAGTAGGCCCTGAAGATGCCGCTGGTGAATTGTGAGCCATTGTCGGTGATGATGCGATTAGGCACACCAAAGCGGCAGACCAGGCCTCTGATGAATTTTACTGCCGCCCTGGCCGGTATGCTGCGCACTGCTTCAACCTCTGCCCACTTGGTGAACTTGTCGACTGCCACGAAGAGGAAGCGGTAGCCCCCTTGTGATCTCGGGAAGGGTCCCAGAATGTCAAGGCCCCAGACCGCGAAAGGCCACGAGAGCGGGATGGTTTGGAGTCCCAGTGCAGGCTGATGAACTTGCTTGGCGTGGAACTGGCACGCATCGCAAGACTGGACGATGGTGGTGGCATCTTGAAGCACTTGGGGCCAGTAGAAACCGCTCCTGAAGACCTTGCCTGCCAGGGTGCGTGCAGAGGAATGGTGGCCACACTCTCCACTGTGAATGTCTCTGATCAGCATGCGGCCTTCCTCGGGGGGGACGCACTTGAGTGCAATTCCATTTGGGCGCTTGCGGTACAGGTCTCCCTCGAGGATGTAGTATGACTTGGCTTGTCGAGCCACTCGTTCTGCCTCCGCGTCTTCTTCAGGAAGGACTCCCTTCAGCAGGTAGTCTTTGAGTTCGTCAACCCAGCCTGTCTCTTGGTGCACCATAGCCAGCAGCACGCTCCCCTGAGGATGGACCGCAGTTGGGTGCCCCACCTATAGGAGGTGGTGGGAGTACTTCGTCTGTGCTTGCGGCTGCTGCTTCTTGTGGCTGCTTTATGGACGCCTTGGAGAGTCTCTCTTCAAACACGCCGGCCGACTGGGCCTGCCTTCGTGATGCTCGCTTGGCGATGTCATCTGCCTCTTGGTTCTCCTTTCGCGGGATGTGCATGAGCTCCATGCCCCTGAAGTGCTTCTCGAGCTTGCGACCTCTTCAAGGTAGGCGGCCATGTGGTCGTCTTAGGCGTGTAGCTCTTGTTGGAGAAGTTAACCAGGAGCTGGGAATCACCCTTTATGAGTAAGTGCTTGACGCCAAGGGCGATTGCGGCTCTGAGCCCGGCGAGGAGGCCCTCGTACTCGGCGATGTTGTTGGAGATCTTGTCTATTGTGAAGCACAGCTGGATGGCGTAGTAGAGCTTGTCACCTTTTGGTGAGGTTAAGACAACGCCAGCCCCACCATTGCGGCAGGCGAAAGCTCCATCGAAGTGCATGGTCCAGTGGCTTGGCATTGTATCTCCCGATGACGCGGTTTCTTCTTCGCGAGGCTCTTCAGGAGTTGGGTCTGTCCACTCGGCGACGAAATCCGCCAGCGCTCTCCCTTTTATGACTCTTGTGGTGTCGAAGCGCAAGTTGAATGGCTGCAGCTCAATGTTCCACCCTGCGACGCGGTCAGTAGCGTTGGGGTTGCGCAGGATCTGCTCCAGGGGGAAGGACGTGACCACCGTGATGGGGTGACCCTGGAAGTAGTGGCGCAGCTTCCTGGAGGCGATGAGTAGCGCGAGGAGGAGCTTCTGCTGCACTGGGTACCGCTCGCGAGCATCTCGCAGTACAGTACTGACGAAGTAGACTGGATGCTCGACGAGGGTCGTTGATGGTGCGGCAGCGTCGGCTCCCTCGAGAGGCTCCTCAGGAGTTTTGGCGAGGTTTGCCTGTGGAGGAGCCTCGGCAGGGTGCTCGTGGAGGGCTCGACTTGAGGCTGTGGGCCTGGCACTGGGTCTGGAGAGACTGTTCCTCGTCGGGAGGTTCTGGACTTGGTGTGGCAGTGCTTTTCTTGGGGAGAACTGGCTCTTCTCTTTCCACCACCAGGACGGCGCTAGCAGTTTGTGGAGTGGCTGCTAGGTACAGCTTCAGATGCTCGCCTGCCCTGGGGGCTACCATGACTGGTGAGCTAGCCAAGTATTTCTTCAAGTCCTCAAATGCTTCGTCAGCCTCTGGAGTCCACTTGAAGGTGCCGGATTTCTTCATGATCTTGAAAAATGGCAAGGCTCTCTCGCCGAACTTGGAGATGAAGCGGCCTAAGCTGGCCATGCATCCTGCTAGGCGCTGCATGTCCTTGAGGCGGCGAGGTGGCTGCATGTCTTCTATAGCCTTGATCTTGTCAGGGTTTGCTTCTATGCCGCGGTGGGACACGAGGAACCCGAGGAGCTTGCCTGAAGGCACCCCGAAGACGCACTTGGCGGGGTTTAACTTGATGTTCACCTTGCGCAGGCTGGCGAAGGTTTCCTCGAGATCCTTCAAGAGAGTGTCTCCCTCGCGAGACTTGACCACGATGTCGTCGACATAAGCTTCTGCATTTCTTCCCATCTGAGCCCCCAAGGCGATCCTCATGAGCCTCTGGAAGGTGGCGCCGGCGTTTTTTAGGCCAAAGGGCATGCAAGTGTAGCAATACACACCACAAGGGGTGAGAAATGCTGTTTTCTCCTCGTCTTCCTTGGCCATTTTGATCTGGTGGTAGCCTGAGAAGGCATCCAGGAAACAGAGGAGATCACAGCCGGCGGTGGAGTCCACAATCTGGTCTATCCTTGGCATGGGGTATGGATCCTTGGGGCAGCCTTGTTCACGTCTGTGTAGTCGATGCAGAGCCGGCCTCCTCCATTGGGTTTTGGGACAACCACACCGTTGGAGAGCCAAGTGGGGTGGGCAACTTCTCGAATGATGTCTGCTGCTTTCAGCTTCTCTACTTCTTTGATGATGAACGCTTGCTTCTCGGGGGCTTGTTTCCGCGCTTTTTGCTTTACAGGGCGTGCGTCTGGACACACGGCTAAGTGGTGCTCGATCACCTCCCTTGGTACACCGGACATTTCTGACGGAGTCCATGCGAACATGTCAGAATTTGCCCGAAGGAAGGCGACGAGCGCGCTTTCCTATTTGGGAGGCAAGCCAGCGCCTATGGTGACGCTAGCCCCCGAGCCTCAGCCCCCGAGCCGCTGGTGCTCAGCGACACCTTCTTTGTAGATGCTTGCTCTTGAGTGAACAGTTGTTTCTTCTTCTTGGGCCTCTCGAGAGGCTCCATGTCCTCGTCAGCGGGGAATGCCATGGCAGCGGCCTTGTAGGCGATCTCGACGCGCGCGTGGCGTCCTGTACGTGACCACGTATGGTGATGGTGCCACCGCTGCCAGGGATCTTGACCATGTTGTAGGCGTGGTGCGTGACGGCCATGAACTTCGCGAGGGCGGGGTAGCCGAGGATGGCGTTGTAGGGCAGGCCAATGTGCGCGACGTCGAAGTCAATTAGCTCGGTGCGGTAGTTCTCCTGCGTGCCAAAAGTGACCGCGAGCCTCACTTGCCCCAGAGGCGAGATTGAGCCGCTGGTGACCCCGGTGAAGGGCCTGGAGGGCATGAGCCACTCGTAGGGCACTTGAAGCGTCTCGAAGGTCTCGACAGAGATGACGTTTAGGCCTGCACCCCCATCAATGAGCGTCTTGCCGACGGCGATGTTGTTGATGGTGGGGGTGCACACCAACGGGAGGGTGCCCACAGTCTTTGTAGACTTGGGGTGATCTTTGGCGTCGAAGGCGATGGTGTACTGGGACCACTTGAGGGGGCGGGACGTCTCGACCCCGGGAAGCGCTGCGTTGAGCTCGCGAGCGAACTGCTTGAACTGGTTGTTCGACTTGGGCGCCTGGGATCCGCCGAGGATGCATGCCATGGCACCCTTGGGGGCCTGGTAGCCTCCAGGCTCTTCGTCGGGCAGATTGTTGTTTTTCTCGGCGGCATTCGCCTGAGTTCCCTGAGGCCTCTGGAAGTTGCCCTTGCGTCCACCTTTGCGGTAACCACGGCCTCTGCCGCGGCCACCGCTGCCTCTTCTTGCTCACGCTTCTTGCTCAGTTGCTTGAGGTCATAGCAGTTCTCTGTCGCATGGCCGCGCCTGTTGTGGTAGATGCAGAACGGGCGGTTGTCCACCTCTTTCTTGCCAGCCTCTGGAGAGTCCTCGCGAACATGCTTGGCGTCGGGTTCAGCTGCCAGGACTGCGGTAGGCTTGCGCTTATCTCGTCACGCCTCTTCTGGGTCTTGGATCCCTCGACAGGGTCGTCTGTCGAGCCCACCTTGACGAAGAGGAGCCCTTCTTCTGCCTTGGCGCATTTGTCTGCGATGTCGAAGAGCTTCACCACGGAGGAGAGGGTATCATGGATGCCGAGCTTCTCGAGCATCCTGTGGTTGGTGACGCCCTCTCTGAAGGCCGCAATGACGTGCGAGTCCGGGATGTTCGGGATCTTGTTGCGGACTTGGCTGAAGCGCTGGATGTACCTGCGGAGGGTCTCGCCAGGCTTCTGGCGCACAGCTCGCAGGTCGTTGTAGGTGAGGGCGCGCTCGTACGTGCCCTTGAAGTTCGCAACGAACTGCTGGCAGAGCTCCTCCCACGAGTCAATGGAGTCCTCGGGAAGGTTCAGGAGCCACGACAAGGCGGAATCCTTGAGAGCGTGGGAGAACCAGTTGGCCATGACCTTGTCGTCTCCCCCCGCAGCTTGGATGGAGGTGGTGTAGAGCTGCAAGAACTCGATGGGGTTGTTCGTGCCGTCGTAGCCCTTGGGTAGGTCAGGCCTGAACTTCTGTGGCCAGACGACGCGCGCAGGTTGCGGGTGAAGGCCGCGCAACCTGTGGCGTACGAGGCGATGCCACCCTGAAGAGCACGGCGGTTCTGTCGCCCTGCCTGGCCGATTTCCTCCACGATGCGCTTCTGGAGGTCCTTCTGGCGCTCCATTTCCACCCGCGCGTCTGGGGGTGTCCGCTGCACGATTTGACAATCGCGCGGCGAAGACGCGTGGGATGCGGCCTTGTGCGCCGCGGCTGGAGGCGGACCTGGCGGAGGCGGCGGCGGAGGCGGCGGCGGAGGTGCGCCATGCGCGGTGGTTCCAGCGCGTCCGGAGTTGTGGTGCACCAGAGAGCGCGACGCCGCAGGAGCAGCGCGCGGTGCCGCCGCATGTCGACGAGGTGCTGGAGGCGGCCGAGCCAGTTGTCGTGCGCCTCAGCTGGGGCGGTAGCGGAAGAGTTCCGCGGCCATGAGCAGCGCGGTGTTTGGGCTGGGCGCTGGACGCCCAAGAGTGGAGGCGCTGTGGCGCTGGGACGGATGCGAGGACTCAGCGTCCTCGCCGTGCCCGTGGTCGACGTCGTCGTCGAAGCGGTCGTCGTGGTGGCCGTCGTCGTCCTCGGGGTGCTCCACCGCGGTTCAGCGGTGTTGCGCCCCGTGGCACGGCTGGCGCGGGGACGGCCGCGAGGGTTGGTGGTGTTGGCAGCGGGCTCGGTGGTTGCCCTGCCTGATGCCCGCCGGGTGGCGCGAGCTGCGCGAGTGTCCGCCATGGTGCAGAGGTCGATGAAGGTTGAAGACGCGCCTCAGCCCCCTACCTGGCGCGCCAATTGTCGGAGAATGACTCCCACGAAACAGGGATAGTCAAGCTCACGAAGAGAGTTCGTGTAAGGGGCTGAACACGTTGGTCAAACAACCCTCAACCTGCACGGCGACGGTGCTCGTCGAGCAAGTGGAGGGACATCACGACAGAGATGAACACCAGCCCGTACCCAGGTTCACGGCCCTCGTGTGGAGGTAATACCGCTACTCCTGCTTGTCTGTATTGCACTGCTTGTAGAGGTTACAGTACAATGAGCTTGCCGAGGGCTCTCTTTTGGCAATGGTGTATACAAGGAAGGGAAGCAATGGTCTTCTTCTTCCTTGCGCGTAAGTGGCTATGCTGGAATGAGAATGCGATCCCTTGCTACGGTGCACCTTGTCCTCCTTTTATAGGCGCCCCGTGCTCCCTCCTTGCACTCGCACTGTGGTAGGGCTGTCACGTGGCGCAGAAGGTGGAGCGCGGTGCATCGCAGCCCGGTTGTCCATGGACGCGGTCCATGAGCGTAAAGCTGACTCCTGTAGCAGAGTACCCACCGTCCATGCAGGACGGCCAGCTGGGGCCGCAGAGGAACGTGGGGGTGCCCACGGTGACGTTGGCCTTGGAGCGTAGCGCCGGCCGGTCCCCTTATCACCAAAGAGGAAATCCTTGTAGTCCGGAGCGGGTGGCACAGCTTTATTGACCCCTTTAATCACCAAAATGGCAACTGCGGCGTCGTCGTCACCGCGCGCAGGGGCGCGCGTCACTCTGCGGCCGCTGCAGAGCCCATGTGCGCTCTGCAGAGGTTGCTTTGCAGCGAAGCGATCTCCACGAGGGCTTGGACGCCCTGTAGAGAATTCGGCGTTGACCTCTCCCCAGGGGAGATTTCCTTGAAGAGGGGGCAGCAGTGGATATGGCCTCCGCAGGCCTCTGCTGCCTCAAATGCCCTCGCGAGGCAATGAGCCTCGCGAGGCTCTCCAAGCCGTAGGCTTGGTCCTTAGCGAAAATTCGCCATCAAGTGTCGAGGGCCGTAGAGGACAGGCCCAGCACACCCTGGATTTTACTGGGCCGACGAAGGAACCGCCTCGCCGGAGAGAAAGAAGACAAGGCACGCGCGGCGGTTTGCGGTGAGACGCTCGAGAAGATGGAGGCGAAGGGGCGAAGTGAGGCAAATCCATCTCACCGTCGCCCCCGCCCCTTATTATAGCAGGCCCCCGACGCTCCGCTCCCCGTAACTGCACCCACGATCTGCGCCGCGTGGCGTGCAACCGCGAGATCGTGGGCGGCGGTTTCGCCACAAAGGATCCCACGCATGGCCTGTTGCCACAGAAGATCCCGCGTTGAGGACGTGCCGGCGTCATCGCTGGCGTCATCACCTGCAGTCGGCCGGCGGAGCCTTCGACATTTTGTGTTACCAGCCGGACGTGTGTACAAGAGAAGTTTTGATGAACACGCAGAAGCCCTCCTCGCCGTAGCCGGCGGCATCGCTCCAACGTGTTCGGGGCTAGTGTCATGGGGATAAAACCCGGGTGCCCAAAGACCCACAGAAGATCCCGTGCAAACGCAAAATCAAGTACTACAAGCCTTTCGCTCGGCCACCTCCGACTGCCCGGCTCGGCCAAGTCCGCCTGCTCCGGGGCAGCCAGCCTCCGCCCAGCTCGCCGGGCGCTCCAAGGCGGCATGGGCGTAAGAAGCGTTGCAGGCACATCATCATCACGATTCCCGAAGATAGGCAGGCAATGACAAGGACGCCGCCTTATACGACCGGAGTCAACCAAGGTAGCCGGATCCGGGTAGCCCGTAGCCGGGTGGCCGGGTGCCGTCACTTACGATGAGAAGAAGAAGACAAGGGGCGTCGCCCAGTAGACCGATGGAACGTCACGAGAAGAGTCCGCCGAACAGTGCAGGCGGCAGCGCCGTTACGGCGAGCCCTCCACGCAGCCCAGGCATGGCTAAAGCGAGGACTAGCCTACACCGTCAAGTACACCGATGGGACTCCACGAAGGGTCAGCGAAGCGCCATTGGTCCAGCCAGACGGAAGTACTGTACCCTAGCAACGTCATGATTGAAAACTCCTATAGACCACGTCGGCCGGCTGGTACGGCCAGCCAGTCCCGCCTGTAAGCCAAACAGCCAGGCCTATATAAGGCTGTCTGGGTGCCCGAGTAGAGGGGGTTCGAGATCAGTTTTATCTTCCCCACCCCGAGAGCAAGTTTGAGAGAGCTAGAGCCATGGAGAGCTCCGCGAATAGCTCGAGGAGCAACCATGTACTTTGTCCATCGATACTAGAGAGATCCGGTAGGAGTAGGAGTTTTACCTCCATCGCGAGGGCTCCGAACCTGGGTACTTCGCATCTTAGCGCTCCGACGCAATCCCTGCGGGTGCCCGCGCTGCAGTACGCTGCTCCCACACCTATCTTAGCCACCCCGTGGCATATGTCGTGTTCGGTCAGCGAAGCCCCATTGGTCCAGCCGGACGGAAGTACTGTACCCCGGCGACGTCATGATTGAAAACTCCTGTAGACCACGTCGGCCGGCTGGTACGGCCAGCCGGCCCCGCCCGTAAGCCAGATAGCCAGGCCTATATAAGGCTGTCTGGGTGCCCGAGTAGAGGGGGTCCAAGATCAGTTTCTTCTTCCCCACCCCGAGAGAAAGGAGAGAGCTAGAGCCATGGAGAGCTCCGCGAACGGCTCGAGGAGCAACCATGTACTTTGTCGGCCGATACTAGAGAGATCTGGCAGGAGTAGGAGTTTTACCTCCATCGCGAGGGCTCCAAACCTGGGTACTTCGCGTCTTAGCGCTCCGGCGCAATCCCTGTGGGTGCCCGCGCTGCAGTACGCTGCTCCCACACCTATCTTAGCCACCCCGTGGCATATGCCGTGTTCGATACCACGTCAGTCGTTGGAGGTAATAGCTCAGGCGCGAGTTTTTCAGTGCGTAAATAGCCCACGGCCACAAAGGGTGATAAACCGTTGTCAACATAGTCAGCTTATGTTAAGACATGTGGGTTCCACTTATCTTAACACTGAATCGAGTCTAACCTGTTCAGCGCGCCTCGATCGAACCGCCCGATTGAAATGGGTCCATGCCCGCTCTCCCTTCTTCTTCGCCGGCGGCGACTCTGGCGGAGCTTTCGTTCTCGCTGGTGGCAGAGCTCTCGTTATCCGCGGAGGCGGCGGAGCTTTCGTTCTCGGTCCCGTTTCCTTCCCCCTCAGCCTAGATCTGACAGCGTCGCCTCGCCCCTGTTTTTGCCGAGCCCAAATCTGAAGATTGAGCGGCGGCAGTGAGCAGAACGAGATGCAGCCGCCAGAGAGAGCTTCTAATAGGTAATTCGCCTCTCTCCCGCCTAATTTTAAATGCGATTTAGGCATGTTCTTCTCGGCCTCACACTGCCCGCCATTGACAGAGGGGATGATGCGGCGCGGACCTCCGAATTTGTGATCAATTTCTTTCCATGTAAGGCCAAACTAGTTGATGGTAGCTTGCAAAACATTGAGAGAGATACAATTGTGAAATGGGAGGTTGAGTTGGGAGAGATCGATCCACAAGACCTACAGAACTCGGAAGAGGAGGCGGTGAAGAATTTGGTGGAGAAAATTGCGGAGAGTGTTGCTTGGGGTCCAGAGCAAGAAGTATCATTGTTGCGGTTCCATGATTGGAAAGGAGAGTATGTGAGAATCGAGGATGGCGAGCAGATGGTTGAAGAAATCGATCGACAAGACGGCTGGACAAGCAAACAGGCTAACTTTTATGCCGAGCTAGTTGATATGAATATGCAGTCCAAGGTTGGATATGTGCCCTCCAAGTTGGCTTCGCAAATGGTAGATGATGATTGGGCTTAACATAGGCACATCATGCCAATGAGTACAGAATTGATAGTAATAGCTAATCCAGAAGCAGAATAGGGACATGTTGCGGAAACTCCTGCTACTGTTGATTGGAATGTAGTTGAATAACCTGAACCTACTGATTTGGTCATTGCACCAATGCCTGACACTGAGATGGCCAAACTTTTTGGCATTCCAGTCGATGAGAGAGATGAGGAGAAGGGTGAAGCAAATTTGCCTGATAATGCTGACAGTGATTTACCTGAAGATGTAGATGGACAGTTGATGGAAGATGCTGCAGATGATATAGATGATGCACATGATGATAAGCTGATGCATGTGTATGACAAGGAAGACCCTGTCATTCAAGTGGGGACATTGTGGCCAAACATGGATGAGTTCAGGATGTGTTTCAAGACGTGTGCAGTCAAACATCAGTTTGATGCCAAGACTCTTTGGACTGATAAAAAGAAGTTTTATGCGAAGTGCAGAGGTTTTGATGGTAGTGTGAGGCCTTGCAAGTGGTACATGCTAGACTGCAGTCTGATGGAAGTACTGGCAGGGTTAACCAAATCCCCCATCAACATACTTGTATTACAAGTTCACAAAGAGTATCAACCATGACATCACAACTTTGGGTTGCAGAAAAGATAACTCCAATTTTAGCAAAAACACCGAACACTACTGCCAAGAGACTGAAAGTAGACTTGGAAAAGTTGTACCCCATTAAACTGAATTATACCACAGTGTGGAAGGCGAAACAAAGGGCAATGAAAAATTTATATGGTTATTGGGCAAACACATTTAGGATGCTTTACAACTTCAAAGCAGAGGTGGAGAAGAGGTCACCTGGCAGTGTTGTGGACATAGATACTGAGGTATCAGAGGATGGAAAAGTCTATTTCTCCAAATTCTTTATGGCTTTAAAGCCTTGCATCGATGGCTTCAAAGCAGGATGTCGTCCATATTTGAGCATAGACTCATCTTTTTTAACAGGCAAGTGGAATGGTCAGTTGGCAGCATGTAATGCTCTAGATGGACACAACTAGATGTTCCCTTTTGCTGTTGGCTTGTTTCAGTCAGAGACAGAGGCTTCATGGACATGGTTCATGATGCAGTTGAAAAGATGCTTAGGTCCAGTGTCACCTTTGGCAATACACACAGATGCATGTAAAGGTCTAGGAAATGCAGTTAAAAATGTTTTCCCACATGCTGAGCAGAGGGAGTGCTTTGGCCATTTGTGGATGAATTTGATCAAAAAATTCAGAGGAGAAGAATTTGGGAGAATGTGGCCAGCAGCAAGATCTTACATTAGACAGACACATTCATATCATCTTGGTAAGGTAATGGCAGCATGTGACGAGTTTGGTACATGGTTGAACACCTACCATTCTTTATTATGGTACCGGTCAGGATTCAACACTGCCATCAAGTGTGATCATATCAACAACAATTTGGCAGAAAGTTTCAACAACAAGGTGAAGCAGTTAAAAGATTTGCCTGTGCATGACATGGTTGACCAAATCAGGATCATGCTCATGCGGTTGTGGGAATTGAGAAGAAAATTTGGCGATTGTCTGCAAGGTGATAAGCTTCCAGCAGTGGTATAACAGGCGGTCAACAGAAGCAAAAGTCTTACACATTTGTCTGTTGAAAAATCTTCACTGTGGGGTGCTGAGGTTAGAGATACCAAGACTGGAAGGAGGCATGTTGTTAACACTGAATTGCATGATTGCACTTGCCTCGAGTGGCAACACACTGGTAAACCATGTGAGCATGCCATTCTTTTCTTAGCCTCCCAGCCGAAGATAAACATGCACCCATATCTGCACGAATATTATTCGGTAGCAAGATTCAAAGCTGCATATGCAACTCCAGCTCCACCTCTTACAGATCAGTCTCAGTGGCCAGAAGTGGAGATTGAATTTTCCATGTGTCCTCCTGTGACGAAAAGAAAGGCTGGCAGGCCTAAACAGAGTAGATTCAAGGCATGGTTTGAGAAAGTTGGGAGTAGTAAGAAGAAAAAGAAAGATGCAAAGCCAAAAAAAAGGCACAAAAAGGTAACAAAATTAGATGCAAGTTGTGCCAGGAACTTGGGCACAGAGCTGGATCTGTCAAATGCCGTTACACTCCTGAAAAGCCCAAAAAGTATGTGCTTGTTTATGTGTGTTCTTTGATATGGTGCTTTTGTTTCAATTACTAAATCTGTGTCATGCTTTGTTTTCAGGAGGAAGCTTGCAAGCCAGCCCCTTGTTGTTGAAGAGTGATGGCCAACAAAAAAAGCAAGAGTCAGTGGCTGCAGAAAGAAGAGAAGTGTGCATATTTCGTTTGGTGCTGAAACCACTGCCGAAACAGCGCAAACTGAAGAAAATGATGTTGCAGTCGAGTTTCAGACAGCGCAAACTGAAGAAACTGATGCTGGTGCTGGTGTGGAGGTGCACACTGAAGAAACTGATGTCGAGGTGCACACTGAAGAAACTGAAGCTGCTGTCACTGAAGAAACTGATGTGGAGGTGCACACTGAAGAAATTGATCAAACTGAAGCTGCTTTCGAGTTTCAGGAGGAGAACGCATCGAGTCCAGTGAAGAAAACAAAGATGATCAGTGAACTTGTGTGTGTAGTACATCCAAAAACAAGAATTGCTAAGGCGAAGAAGGGCACACGGTGTGGTAGGAAGAGGTAGAACTGAAAACTGTTGGTCATTTGAAAATTTATGTCATGTAATAATATTTGTTGGCACTATGTATCCACATGTTTCTATTCGAACTTGTTTGGTTATTGTTTTCAAACTAAAATTCAAATTTGAAGAAAAATTCAAATTTTGGTTTAAATTCAAATTTGGACTCAAGTTCAAATTTAGGCTAGGCTATGATGTTTCAATGCTACCTCAACTCAAATATGTATGTTAGCTGATCATTCCGAGCCCTTTTGTTAAGTTAGACTCATAGTCATGAAAAGTGTGTTTCAAATGACCTCCTAAGGTAGGGTAAACGGACCCATTTCTAAGAAGGGTTTTTTTGCATCTTGTCTAAATCAGCCAAATAAAATTCCTATACATATATTCTACCTATATAGTGTAAATATGAAGTCTCATTATTTATTGAATTAATTTTCTATTATTTTCATTTCATTTTTCAGAAATCATTGTTTAATAGAAAAACATATATAAAACAAGTTTAAACCATATTTATATATTTTTTTATCGTTCCAATATGACATCACAAGACTATGTGCACAAGTTTTATATTATTTTGATTTTTTTGAATTAGTCATGCTCAACCCTAGTCACTAGAACACACGTCATCTCTCTTTTGAAATACAAACTACATTGTACGAGGAATCACATTTTGTTGAAGGCATTTTCATGCAAATGTGTATAAACCATATTTATATTTTTTTCTCGTTACTACATGACATAATAAGACTATGTGCACAAGTTTTATCATTTTTTGATTTTTTTTTGAATTAGTTATGCTCAACCCTAAGTGTTTGAGGTCTCTCACTTGATTTAAGGCTTTTTCGTAAAAATGTATGTAAACCATATTTTTATTTTTTTTCTCGTTGCTATACAACATAATAAGACTATGTGCGCAAGTTTTATATTATTTTGATTTTTTTTGAATTAGTTATGCTTAACCCTAGCTCAAACCCCCTCTAAACCCCAGAAACCCCGTCTGAAACCCCGCCCCCTTCTGGGCCGTTCATCGCTCTGCGTGGATGGCACGTCTGCGCTCGTTCTGTGATCTGATTGGCTAGCAGTCCGTGGAGCGCTGATTGGTTGAATTGGTGGGGTTTCGATCGGCCCGTGTGTTCGATCTGAACCGTTCTTTAGGATCCAACGACACAAAATGACGCGGTGCATGGAACGGGCGTACGAGTGTCTGACTTCGTGTGTTTGCCACCACGTACTTGCATGCTCCCATTGCCACTTACCAGTGGGCTCCGTTCACCAGCCCGATGCATACAGACATTGCATGCATGCCCAGCCACAGCCCTCGACGTAGCCCTCGATTCACAAAAGCGTCGCATCAACGCTATTAGCAGCGATGTAGTCTGAACGAGGCACGAGCCCGCGTCGCATCGATGCAGCCCGCGTCGCAGTCTGAACGGCGTGCCCTCGTCGCTCCATTAATACAATAACTGCCACGTCGACGGAGAGAAAACACCACCGCTCCTTCCTCTTCTCTCTTCTCTCACACTAGGGCTGCACCACGGCTTTATAAGGGCCCCCTCTTCTTCCTCTTCTCTCACACTCTTCTCTCAAGCCGCCTCCTCTTCCTCTTCTCTTTCAACTCCAACAGTAGCCACCATGCAGTTCAACGGCCCGACCTACCACCCTGCCACCATGCAGGAGATGCAGTATCCGCCCGGTGTCGTCGTCGAGAACCAGCTGCGCGTGTGGGCCATTTCAAGGTGGAGGGGCGCAAGGGAGCTAGCGCAGTACTTCCTCTCGGCCGGCTACCGCCACCTCCCTCGGGGCTCGCCGCGCATGTTCCGGCTCGAGGAGTACTACGACGGCAACAACGGCCACGTCATCGGCTTCTTCGTCACCTTCACCAACCCCTTCGACGCTTACCATCTCCTCGGGCAGGTGTTTTGGTGTGGGTGCGAGTCCATTGCATTCACGAACTACAACATCTACACGAACTTCCGTGACATCTTCCCCTCCCCGGGCAACATGAACACCCTCCCCTACCAGATGGAGGACGACGAGTGAGCCACCCCCAAGTAGGAGCCAAAGAGGAGTCAAGGAGGAGCTGTTCCATGTTTGTTTGCCGTCGTAGTTTATTTCTATGTTTGTTTCGGTTTGTCGCTTGCTTGGGCATATATGCCCCTCTTTAGTTTATTTCCATGTAAGATGATGCCCCTATATATCTATGTTGTAAGGGGATGCTATATCTATGTACCCATGTTTGTTCGTGCTTATATAAAATATTAGTGTTGCTCATACCAAAATATAACGTGACTATGAAATACTTGAATTAATTGCCAATTGTTTTGAACAAAAATTAACCACTAACTTCTCAATTAGCTTCACATTCACCTCTATTTATTTTGTACAATGACTCAATATTTTTAACATTCACACATACCCACATCGAAACATAGATTTTTTTTTTGCCTTAACATGCTGAAAGATGATACAAGGAAATAATAAAATAACAAGAAGAGAGGGCAGAGGGAGACGCTAAGGAAATAATGAAATAAACTATATATGTGTGAAATAACATAAGCTGAATAAAAAACAAGAGACAGAGGTGAATTCGTTGTCCATTGGGCCTGGCTAGGTTTATTGGGCCTAGAGTGTGCACGTATGTTTTTTGCCGACAGAACACTTCTTTAAACATTGGGCCTTTTATTATGGGCCTAGAGTGTGCACGTTTGTTATTTGCCGACAGAACACTTCTTTTAACATTGGGCCTGGCTAGGTTTTACTTGGGCCTGGCCTTTTCTCCTACTCGTTGTCCATTTTTTCTTCTACTAAACTGAACATTGCACACACATCTGCACACTGTCATACGAACCGAAACAAACCAAATAAAGGGTGGATTCGTGATGCATTTTTTCCAAGTCTTAGCCATACAGAAATTGTCCATTTCAAGCTAACTGCAACACTAATTACATTGTTTAATGACTAATGATCAGCACATAGACAACTCCAAGAGCAATTGCACATAAATAAAAAATTGCAGCCATCAGATTGTCCTGCTTCTTCAAATCGACAAGTTTCTGTAGCTGTTTGTTCATCTTCTTCAACTCAGCCTTCACTTCTGCAAGCCCATACGCATTCTGCACCGTAGCAACCCCCGTAGCAGATCCCAATTGCTCCACCGCCGACGGCAAATTGGGGCCCAGGGATGTGCCCGCTTTTTCAATCCTCTTGATGTACACATCAAGCCACTCGAAATGGTCGCATGTTGGCAGATCCTGAAAATAGGAAATATTAACCCTAATTCCCAAATCGGATGAAAACCCAAAATTGAGGAAAATAAAACGAAATTGGGAGAGGGGAAACTCAGATCTCAGCTTCCCCAGCTCTTGTTTGCTCTCGCATTTCACATACTCGCTACCGGCGTTGCCATTCTTGTCGCTCGTGGTGACCCGCCACTTCAGGGGCGCCGTCCGTGGGCAATCAGGGCACCTTCCCAGCGGCACTGGACCGTAGCGCGGCCATTTACACTAGGAGGCGGAAACGAGGCTCGACGACATACCTTACCGCCGTGTTGCTACGCGCTGTCGCCGGAGAAAAAGGGGGGCGAGAGGATGCAACGGTCGGAAAGTTCGCGGTGGTGGCTCTGGCACGGGGGTGATGTCGGGGATGTGATCCCCGGTACCCCAATGTTGTGGGGTGGTTGTATTGATGAGAAGGGTAAAAGAAGGATTTATTGGTTGAAAGATAAGGAAAAGGCAAAAGAAACCAAACCAGGCCGAATTCTAGCTTGTCTCGGGCGAGCTGCAGCTCGATGGGCCGAGGTAAGCAGCAGCAGCGCCAGGGTGGGCCGAGGTAAGCAGCATCGCCAGGGTGGGCCGAGGTAAGCAGCATTGCCAGGGTGGGCCGAGGTAAGCAGCATCGCCAGGGCGGGCCGAGGTAAGCAGCAGCAGCTCGGATGGGCCGAGGTACCCTCCTCCAGCTCGGGCGGGCCGGGATTCGCCTCGGCTGGGCCAGTTCGTCTTACCTCGGCTGGGCCTCGCATCCTCACTTCGGGTGGACTGAGGCAGTGCCTCTCCGATGGGCCGAGATGGCCGCACTACAGGCGTGCCGACGCTGCATCTCGATCGAGCGTTGCCAGCTTCGATCGAACATCGGTTCGGGCCGTGCCAGCCTCGACGCACCCCGTGGCCGTTGCCTCGGCAGGAGCTGCGCTCCCCTTGCTCGATCGACGTGTTCCCTCGGGCGGATCGGGATAGCCAGCCTCGGCTGGGCCATCTCCCGGTAGATCGCTGCCAGTCACGGCTGGGCAGTGCCCACTGCTCCGACGCTGGGCCAGGACGGCACTGCTCCCTCGATCGTTGCCTCAACCTCTGCACCGACGTCCCCAACCTCTACCTCGTCAAGTACAGATACCTCTGCCATCTCCAGGAGACAAGCACAAGTGGACAAAGGAAAGGACACAGCCAGCATGGCTAAAGTGCTCCTGACGTGACTAGAGTACACAGCCAGCGTGGCTACAGTGCCACTGATGTGACAACAGTACAGCTACAGTGACGCGTGAACAGTGTGACAAGACCCCAGTAGTCACCTCTGCTACAGTGTACAGTGATGTTTGTCCCCTTGTCCCCTGCGTGTCCCCTGGGCTCTCCCTATATAAAGAGCACCAGGGGAGGAGATGGGGGCGGCCCTCACACTCGCGGGAGCTCATTTTCCCCCCGCGGGAGCTCTCCTCTCTGGAGATTAGCGGTGATTAGCAGCTTAATTAGCGGTGATTAGAGGCATTCAGACATATCCAGCTCAAGGAGCATTTGTACACACTGCATATGCAGAGGGAAATACACCAAAGTAGAATAGATGCTGCAGTAGGGGTCTTACCTCCTCACGAGGGCCCCGAAGCAGGGTAAATCTTTGTGTTTGCAGTGTTCTTCTGTGTGCGCTCTTCAGTGCGCTATCCCTCCCCGAATCCTCTAGCGTCCGTTCGGCCCCAGACTAAGCCTACCCCTAGGCATCTGCGTGTTCCCACCACGACAGTTGGCGCCCACCGTGGGGCTGATAGTGGCGCTTGCTGGAAAAATTCGGATGGGACCTTCGTCATCAACTCGGGGACTCAACTTCGACATCGTCCCCATGTGTTGACTCATTTTCGAGCTGATTCTGGAATCCGAGCTGATTCTGGAATCCAAGGTGTTCTGGAATCCGAGGTGTTCTGGAATCCGAGGTGTTCTGGAATCCGAGCTGATTCTGGAATCCGAGGTGTTCTGGAATCCGAGCTGATTCTGGAATCCGAGGTGTTCTGGAATCCGAGCTGATTCTGGAATCCGAGGTGTTCTGGAATCCGAGCTGATTCTGGAATCCGAGGTGTTCTGGAATCCGGGCTGATTCTGGAATCCGAGGTGTTCTGGAATCCGAGCTGTTCTGGAATCCGAGGTGTTCTGAAATCCGAGGTGTTCTGGAATCCGAGCTGATTCTGGAATCCGAGGTGTTCTGGAATCCGAGCTGTTCTGGAATCCGAGCTGTTCTGAATTCCGAGGTATCCTGGGAGAATCCGAGTTAAGACTTCTCCTACAACCTGACCCTGTAAGTATCATTTATATGTCTGCTCATGCTTCTAGATAATCTCAAACAGTGCTCGGGGACTGGCCCCTCGTTTCTACCTTGCTTTGTTTAGTTGTTCTACCCGGGACAAGATGTCTTGACCCGGGGACTGGATTGCCAGTCTGTTTTACACCTCCTCCTAGATAAGAAAAGTAACTCGGGACTCGGTTGGAACCGAGTCTAGTTCTTTGTGCATAGTATCTGCTGTTAGATTCGTTTTCTGTTAAGTGCTATAGCTACCTCGGTTAAGGATAATTGTTTTTCCCGTCAAATATTCTTCATGATATGTATGTTGGACTAACGTTGAAAGGTGACATCGATTTTGTTGAGAATGTTCGTTACCAAAGTATTCCAGAAATCCGAGGTGTATTATAATCCGAGGTATATTGAAAATCCGGGTCATATTGGTAATCCGAGGTATATGGGAAATCCGGGTCATATTGGAAATCCGGGTCATATTAGTAATCCGAGGTATATTGGAAATCCGGGTCATATTGGTAATCCGAGGTATATTGGAAATCCGGGTCATATTGGTAATCCGAGGTATATCGGAATTCCGAGGTGTAATGGAATTCCGAGGTGGTGGAAATCCGAGGTATGGTGGAAATCCGAGGTATAATGGAAATCTGAGGCATCATGGTTATGTGGGTTATCTCAGTTTACCCAAGGTACCCTGGCATTATCAGTATTCTCTAGATCGCCGTTTGTTTCGGTTTGCCATAGTATCACCGCATCATTTCATATCCCTAATCACTGTCTATTTCGGTTTGTCACAATATCCTGGCATCATTCCATATCCCAAATCATCATTTACTCTGTTTGCCAGTGTATCATGGCATTACCCGTGTACCAGATCAGTGTCTATGTTGGTTAATCAGAGGCAACCTTTGAGATATGTTTTTGCAGGTTTTATGTCAAACCAGCAGTGGCTGGAGACATCTATGTCGGTATACGCCCGGAGTGGCTAAAACCGGCATTTGAGACATGGTTATGTCAAACCAGCAGTGGCTGGAGACATCTATGTCGGTATACGCCCGGAGTGGCTAAAACCGGCATTTGAGACATGGTTATGTCAAACCAGCAGTGGCTGGAGACATCTATGTCGGTATACGCCCGGAGTGGCTAAAACCGGCATTTGAGACATGGTTATGTCAAACCAGCAGTGGCTGGAGACATCTATGTCGGTATACGCCCAAGGTGGCTAAAACCGGCATTCGAGATATGTGTGATATGCCCAGAGTGGCCGAGGTATCGAGATATGTGAGTTATGCCCAGAGTGGCCGAGGTATCGAGATATGTGAGTTATGCCCAGAGTGGCCGAGGTATCGAGATATGTGAGTTATGCCCAGAGTGGCCGAGGTATCGAGATATGTGAGTTATGCCCAGAGTGGCCGAGGTATCGAGATATGTGAGTTATGCCCAGAGTGGCCGAGGTGAGTTATGCCCAGAGTGGCCGAGGTATCGAGATATGTGAGTTATGCCCAGAGTGGCCGAGGTACCGAGACATATGAGATACGTACTTGCAGGTTTATGTCGGTCTAACCGACGCTGGCGGCATCCCAATTCGGTAAAAGCCAGGAGGGCTAACCAACGCTGGCGGCATCCCGATTCGGTAAAAGCCAGGAGGGCTAACCGACGCTGGCGGCATCCCGATTCGGTAAAAGCCAGGAGGGCTAACCGACGCTGGCGGCATCCCAATTCGGTAAAAGCCAGGAGGGCTAACCGACGCTGGCGGCATCTCAATTCGGTAAAAGCCAGGAGGGCTAACCGACGCTGGCAGCATCTCAATTCGGTAAAAGTCGGGAGGGCTAACCGACGCTGGCGGCATCCGAGTTCGGTAAAGGCCAGGAGGGCTAAAAACCGACATATAATGGTGACCATGCAGGCAGCACATTTCCAGTGCAAATTGTCATCTCGTTGTTGATTCGGGAGGTCGTATACATGGAGGTTTCGATGTGGCATTTATTTTTGTAAGTCTGCGCGCGACTCTGCGAGTCCCCCGCAGCGTCGGGGACTAATGTCGGGGATGTGATCCCCGGTACCCCAAAGTTGTGGGGTGGTTGTATTGATGAGAAGGGTAAAAGAAGGATTTATTGGTTGAAAGATAAGGAAAAGGCAAAAGAAACCAAACCAGGCCGAATTCTAGCTTGTCTCGGGCGAGCTGCAGCTCGATGGGCCGAGGTAAGCAGCAGCAGCGCCAGGGTGGGCCGAGGTAAGCAGCATCGCCAGGGTGGGCCGAGGTAAGCAGCATCGCCAGGGCGGGCCGAGGTAAGCAGCAGCAGCTCGGATGGGCCGAGGTACCCTCCTCCAGCTCGGGCGGGCCGGGATTCGCCTCGGCTGGGCCAGTTCGTCTTACCTCGGCTGGGCCTCGCATCCTCACTTCGGGTGGACTGAGGCAGTGCCTCTCCGATGGGCCGAGATGGCCGCACTACAGGCGTGCCGACGCTGCATCTCGATCGAGCGTTGCCAGCTTCGATCGAACATCGGTTCGGGCCGTGCCAGCCTCGACGCACCCCGTGGCCGTTGCCTCGGCAGGAGCTGCGCTCCCCTTGCTCGATCGACGTGTTCCCTCGGGCGGATCGGGATAGCCAGCCTCGGCTGGGCCATCTCCCGGTAGATCGCTGCCAGTCACGGCTGGGCAGTGCCCACTGCTCCGACGCTGGGCCAGGACGGCACTGCTCCCTCGATCGTTGCCTCAACCTCTGCACCGACGTCCCCAACCTCTACCTCGTCAAGTACAGATACCTCTGCCATCTCCAGGAGACAAGCACAAGTGGACAAAGGAAAGGACACAGCCAGCATGGCTACAGTGCTTCTGACGTGACTAGAGTACACAGCCAGCGGGGCTACAGTGCCACTAATGTGACAACAGTACAGCTACAGTGACGCGTGAACAGTGTGACAAGACCCCAGTAGTCACGTCTGCTACAGTGTACAGTGATGTTTGTCCCCTTGTCCCCTGCGTGTCCCCTGGGCTCTCCCTATATAAAGAGCACCAGGGGGAGGAGATGGGGGCAGCCCTCACACTCGCGGGAGCTCATTTTCCCCCCGCGGGAGCTCTCCTCTCTGGAGATTAGCGGTGATTAGCAGCTTAATTAGCGGTGATTAGAGGCATTCAGACATATCCAGCTCAAGGAGCATTTGTACACACTGCATATGCAGAGGGAAATACACCAAAGTAGGATAGATGCTGCAGTAGGGGTCTTACCTCCTCATGAGGGCCCCGAAGCAGGGTAAATCTTTGTGTTTGCAGTGTTCTTCTGTGTGCGCTCTTCAGTGCGCTATCCCTCCCCGAATCCTCTAGCGTCCGTTCGGCCCCAGACTAAGCCTACCCCTAGGCATCTGCGTGTTCCCACCACGACAGGTGAGATGGCTCTGTTTTCTACCAGCTGATGAGGTGGAGAAGAGGTGGGTCCCGCGCTTGGAGGTGCCCCTGTGGGTCCTTTGCTGATGTGGATAAGTTGGGGTCCCACCAGGCTCACATAATTCCAACCCCAAACCGGTCCCTTGCGGTTAAGCCCTATTGTCGCACGAGAGCTATTTCAGCAACGAGATGGCGTCGCACGAGAGCTATTTTAGCCAACGATGTCGCATTTTGAACGATTACATGAAACGACGTCGCATAGGAGCTATTGACCCCACATCGTCGGGTCTATGCCGCTCCAACATAAAAGAAGAACTTTCTGCCGGTCTTTCGCCGAAGACGCACGCTTGGTAAGGATGACTCCAACAAGGCGACCCAAACGGACGCGCGTTTGGTCCACGTTTTGTCCATTTGGGTCGGCAAACGGACGCGCGTCCGGCCCATGTCCGCCTCTTTCCGGCCACTGCACCCAACAGGCCGACGCATTGAGTCCGCCCGACCAGGGTTTTTGATCATTTTGATCATTTTCGGCCATCGTTGCAACGAAACAAGTATATAGCAAGCGAAATAAACCATACAATCAAATAATACAAATAATACAATCCAAATAATTCAGCAAATAATACAAATAGTTATTACAATCCAAATAATTCATCAAATAATATAAATTGTTTCACAAATAACAAATTGTTTCATGTATAGTCTTACAAACCAAATAAATATGAAACAAATAATTCATCAAATGGAACTACTGGTTACCGTAGTGCTGTCATACATGCTCCACCAAATCATTTTGGAGCTGAACATAAGCCACCTTCTCACGAATGTCACGATGGAAATCGAGGAACTGGGCAAATGTGGACGGTCCCTGGGGCTCAACCAACTGACCCTGAAACTGCCATGCCTGATCATGCATACCCTCGTCGCGTTCATCCTCCACAATCATGTTGTGCATGATCAGACAAGCTGTCATCACCTCCCACAGGTGTCCTTGTCCCATGTCCTAGCAGGGTGTCGAACAATAGCCCATCGTGACTGGAGGGCACCGAATGCACGCTCCATATCCTTTCTAGCACTTTCTTGTTCCTTGGCGAACCTCTTCTTCTTCTCATCATTTGGATTGGAGATGGTCTTCACAAATGTAGTCCATGTAGCGTAAATCCCATCAGCAAGATAGTACGGCTTGTCATACTCGTGACCATTGATCTCATAGGTCACCTGGGGTGCGAGGCCATTGGAGAGCCTGTGGAACACCGGAGACCGCTGCAGCACATTGATATCATTGTGCGAGCTGGCCATGCCAAAAAACGAGTGCCAAATCCACAAATCTTGTGATGCCACGGCCTCAAGTACGACCGTGCACGCCCCAACATGGCCCTTGTACTGCCCCTGCCAAGCAAATGGGCAGTTCCTCCACTCCCAGTGCATACAATCTATGCTGCCAATCATCCTAGGGAACCCTCTGGCCTCGTTGATGGACAAGAGCCAGGTCATGTCGGCAGCATTGGGTTCCCTCTAGTACTCCGGGCCGAACACCTGCACTACGGCTTTGCAAAACTTGTACATTGCTTCTAGGCACGTGGACTCACTCATCCGGGGCAAACGGCCGAACACCTTGTGGGCGGCGTGGGTGTCGCGGGAGCGAGAGAGATGGGCGCAAGATTCACCGGCCGTCGCGGGGAGGAGGCTGCTCCAGTGACGGCGGGAAGAGGAGTAGGAGACGGCCTCCCCGGATTGGCCTGCTGTCACAGCCCTATTTTCGTAAGCTTGCCCAGCACCTCTCTAAAGTAACTCAAAATGGGAACCAATTAAAACTTTTATTAAAAACTGGAGTTTAAATGTTTTGGTGATTGTTTTGATGTTTTGATTTGTAGTCATGTTTGAATAATGTGTTTATGTGTGCTTTGGTATGCTTATATGGTTTGTGAACTCTAAATTAAAAGTGGAACAACAAAAAATAATAATAAGAAAAATTCAAAGGGATAAAACCCTAGGTCAAAATCTTCTGAAATTCTTTTTCTCTGAGCTATCTTTGAGCCTTTAATCATGGAAGCTAAGATGATCTTCTAGCCTAAATTTGTCCATGGTGTTGGAGTATTGTGTTGATACCCTTTTAAAACCAAGGATTTCCATAATTCAATAGCCTATGATGATTTTATCATTCTCTCAAAAGGCTACAAAATAACAGGGCAGATGACAGTTTAAACATTCCATTTTGCAGCAATTTTTTCTCTCTGCTCAAAATGATTTTCTGCTGCATTCCTTTTAGTCATCCAAGGATGTGGTGTATACTGTCATATTTAAATCAACCCAAAAAAATTGGAAATTTCTAAGTCCTTGTTTGAAATTGGTCAACAGGGCTAGCTGATAACAAAATTCGGTGACAGCCGAATTTTCTGAATTTCAGTTTTTAGCCGAATTCGAATTTCTCTCGAATTCTTGTTTGAATCTCACTCAAACTCACACCCTACACCTCACTCACCCTCACCTAGCTACACTAGTGTGTTGTGTGTGTTTGTGGCGTGTGCCGTGGACGTGCACGGCCGTGTCGTGCACCACACGCACGCACACATCGCCACGGCCATGTCTACCTCGCCACGGTGAAACGCATGCACGCCTACACCATCCCCTAAAACCCGGGCACGCGAGAGGAGGAGGAAATCGACCATATCCACGCCGGCCAACCCGTGGACAAGGAGGGCATTGATGACCTCCTGCACCACCGCTTCGCCTCATTTCTCACCCCGGTGTCATCACTCTCCACCTCGGGCATGCAGTAACGCCGCAGGCGCTCGATACCGCCGAGCTAGCCAACCAGCGCCCGCCGTTGCCACTCGGTCCGAACCGCCTTTTCTCTGCCCGTTGAAAACGCGGAACAAAACCCCCACCCGGTGCTCTCCCTTGCCATTCTGCATCCATTTGTACCCCCCTCCATCCCTCTCTCAACTCGCAACCCCTCTCGCGATCTCGAGATGCCGACCATGGCGTGAACCCGCCGTGGCCGTGTGGTGAAGGTTGCCGGCGTTCTGCTCTGCCGTTCTTCGCCATTCTTGCATCAGCGCGTAGCCCTGAATCGGGTGTACCTCGCTGACACCATCTCCCTCTCTCTTGCATCCACAGATCGACGCGACCGTGACTCGTTCGTGTCGGACACGCGCAAGTTCGCCAACGACCCGAGCTGCCGTTCGAGTTCTTCGTCAAGCCACGGACTTCTTCGACCCCCTGCCGCAGTCACGCATCCACGCCGTCTTTTTTCGTTGACCCTAGGTGAGCAAACCCCGGTCGAACACCTCGCCGGCGTCTCCGACTCCGATCTGTGCATCGCGAGGAAGGAGATGACCGTGGACTGTCGATCTGGAGATCAACGGATCTCTTTGAATCCAGCGCTCCCGCGCTCGCGCACGGCCGCATGGGCTGCATCTCACTGCTGGGCCGGGCTCCGCGACAGATCTGGCCCAGTTCACTTTTTTCTGTAGATTTAATCATTTTCCTGTGTAGCTGCTTCTGGCTTGTTGATTTAAATCAAAAAGAAAAGGCTAAACCTAAACTTTGACCTAACCAAAAATCACAGTGGTAGTTTAATAAGTTTGTAAACATGTCCAACTTGTAGATCTGAAAAATGTATTGTTATGTGCCCTTGATAATTACTGTGCTGTCACTGGTCAAAAGTGGTGTTTTAATTTTAACTTGAGTTGTACTAATCCTAAAAATGCAAACTCAAATTCTATGGATAGCCCTTGATAATAGCTTGCACTAGAAGTTTACCTCGTGTGAATTGGATTCTTAAAACTCGAGATATTAAGGTTTTAAAATATGACCAGAAAGAACTTTAATCATTTTTAATATTTTCTGTAATTTAAATATTGAAGTAAACTCAAATGGGTTAGATTCTAATAACATCAGAGAACCTAAACCTAGCTTTGCATAATTTTTGGACTCACATATCTCCTGGGTTAATTAAAACTTCTTAATTGCAGTTTTTTGTCTTTTTGTGACATAAAAATGAAGTTAAAATGCTTTAGTTAAAATTGTGGTTTTGATGATTGTGATGTTGTTGTTACTGAAAAGTGCTTGTTTTATAACCTTTAATATGTTAGTACTGTTAGTAACTTGTTTTAAAAAGAAACTTGTTAAGATAAACTCCAACTTCACTAATGAAGGTAATTTATAAAGATTGCTAAGTGGAACCTTTAAAAATTAATGTCTAGTTTAACTAATCACTTGCAAATTAAATTTGTTAGTATCTGACTTAATAAAACTTGTTAATAATAAGTGCCTTAACAATTCTCTAGCAACTGCTAAAATATGCTTAACCACTACATTAATCTTGTTAATCTAAAACTTGAAAAGCAACTGCTTGTTTGATGCTTGTTACACATGCTTGTGGTTAAATGATGGTATGTCTTGCTGTTGTTGATTGTGTACATTTACTTTGCGATGCTAGATACCTACGAGGAGGATTTATCTGCTGAGGGTTTTTGCGAGGACTTTATTGATCATCAGCACCAGGAACAACCCTCTGAGCAAGGCAAGCCATCTCAAAAGCTTGCAACCCTACATCTATTTTGTTTTACCATACTATGCATATTTTTACCTTGCATGATTTATATATATACCTGCTATACCCCAGTTCTGGTATATACTCCAGACCGTAGCAAAGACCATAGGAAAGACCCTATCCCGACACTATTAATAGTTTGAGACCAATAAAAATAATTGGATGGGTACTTTTGTTTTGTTTTTGGAAAAAACAAATGTTTATGAAAACCCTCTTGGGAAGGTGGGACCTTGCCTAAGTGGTGGTATGAAGATGATGAAGTACTGGAAGTTTTGTTTTTCTAAAAACGACACATAACCTGGTCTTCGCTCGACAACCTTACCGTACAACCATGTTACCCCCACATGGGACGGGGCTTGACTGGAAACTTCTCTGTATTAAAATGGAGCTACCTCAATTGCTTAGGGGTGGTGGCTATGGCCCCTTGAACTGAGTCCTACCAGAGCAGAAAGGAGCATGAGAAGTGTAGATTGAGTTACTACCAGTTGCACCGATTAGGTCTCATGACATGGCAGTATGACGCCAAGAGATGCTCATACGGTGTCGGGAGGTTCAACCTAGTTGAAGAGGTATCTCTGTATTAGCATGGACATAGTGAAAAGTCTTGATTAGTGTCCTGACATTTGACGTATTATCGTCTGGCAATCCGTGGGTGTTCCACGACGGTGACCTATTTGATGTGGTGAAAGTGTACACACTCTACAGAGTCAAAACTATTCGAATAGCCGCGTTCGCGGTCATGGACAGTTGAAAGGCCATGTAGCCAGCATTGTGTCGATGTTTTCAAAAGTGGTGTTGCGTTGGACAAGGAAGTGAGTACTTGGGAAGTATTGTGTGAAACAGGAAAAGTGCGTACCTAGGAGGTACAGAGCTATGTCTTTGAAAGAAAACCTAGAAGTACCTTAGTCCTAAGAAGTTCTGCAAAGAGAACTATCTTTGGAAAAGCTTTTATTAAAATCCTCAACGATATGGGATATCTGCGAGAGGAAAATTCTATCTTATAAAAATATATCTTTTGAGGTATCGCTTTCAATAAAGATATAGAGATGTCATCAACCATGGTTAATCTTTTATTCACCATGGGTAGTAAGCCTACAGCCTTTCCTACCACAGCCAAAACTCATACTTGCATTAGTTAGCAACGTTTTTTGAGTAGAGCTTGCGAGTACATTCAAACGTACACATATTGGTTTCGTCCCTGGCTATTGTCTTGGCCAGATTACTATCCTGAAGAGTACCCGGAGGAGGCTACCGAAGATGAAGGCTTTGTCGACGACTACTCTAACTAGGACGTCTCCCAGTCAGCTGCATGTAGGTGTTTGGAGATGACATTGGGCGTTACCACTTTCCGCTAAGACTTCCGTTGTGTGGGTATTCCTGCCCTGTGCGACTGTTATGTGAACTTGGTGATGTGACCTTTTGTTGTAAGACTTATTTAAATTCGTGTAATGGATGTTGTAATCTGAGCTACCAACTCGAGTATATTGTTCACGACAGACTGATCATGGAATTGTGAATGTATGCATACTGGTGCTTTCTGGACTGTTAGTCTGGGGGCCCCACAGAGTTGGTATCAGAGCCATCCTGACCATAGGAGACCTTAGTTAGCATGGGTGTTAGATAGGAGCCAGGAAAACTATTTTCTAAAAATAAAGCTCGGAGATGACTAAGTACCAAAATATTGCTTAAGCCTTCTCCCTATTTCTATTTAAAATATTACTTGCATTAAGCCATGTTTCCTATACTCTAAAATATTGCACACTGATCGCTAACATAAACTATACTTAAAATTTTGCGTAGATGGCGGTCGTTTACACTGAGTTCTGCAGCTGGGACTTAACTTCGAGTCGTCTTTCCGTTTGAGAGCGAGTTGGTCGAGATGACCAAATTGCTTGGTCGACCACTTCCTGAGCTGAGAGGAGGACTGGTAGACGGTACTAGTCGAGACCTGTCTTGGCTAGTGGAGTGCACTATTCGTCCACCTCTGACGACACCAACTGCTCCTACCTACTCGTTCTGGGTGCTCGACTGCTCCTAGAATGACGGGGCTGTTCGCATCATCGAGCAGACGATTGCGCGTCTGGCACACCTTTGCGACTACCGGTTCATCGGCACCTGTTTTGAGTTGTACGGGAGGCACGGTGAGGATGGGACTCCCGAACCTTACCCGTACGCTCAGAACAGCTTGGGTTTCCACTTTGACGACCTGGAGTACCTTCTGCACCGTACTCAGCACAACCTCACCACCTTGCGTGTGGAGTACGACACCTTGACCGCGAGGAAAAGGTTTTGGAGGGACAGTTGCGGGCCTTCAAGCTTGCCCACACTCGTATCTGCCAGAAGAAGGAGGGACTCGAGGCTGCCAACACCTCACTCCGTAGCCGACTTCTGAAGGTTAGGGCGGACCTGTCCACGACGGACTCGAGGATCGACGAGTTAGAGGAGGAGAACGCTGAGCTCCGCAAGGAGAATGACGACCTTCTTCCCGACGACGACATTCCATCCGATGGGATGGATATGAGTGAGCCGAGTGACCAGGAGGACGACGACCTCGCAGAGACGAGGAGGAGGACCCCGAGGAGATCCTTTTTGACGGCGAGGACTAGATAGAGAGCTGGATCGCTTAGTCTAGATGTAGTTGTGTTCGCGATGTCCCCACGAGTCACGTGATTTCTTTTGTATGGTTCTGATTGAAACTATGTTTGCTGCCTAGTGTTATGTATGATGTTATGCTACTTGAGTTAGTTGTGAGAAGCTTTTGTCATGATGCTAGAATGCATTGGGTTATGTTTGCATTACTCATGTGTTCCAAACTACCCTGTCTTGCTTCCCATCTTTCCGTTTTCTTTTCTGCTTAACCCCTGCTTCGCAAGCCATTCCTTTTTGCCCTTGTCTCATATCCATTTTTCCTTCAGCATGGCTCGAGATCCACCACCTCCACCCGAGCCGACTATGGCTCAACTCCTTGCAATGGTGATGGAGGACCGTGAAGTTGCTCGTGCTGAGCGCACGGCCACTCTAGCAACTCTTCAACATCTAGCTCAACTTGGTAATAACAACCAAGGGGGCCACGATAACAATGAAGGCCGCTCCAAGCTGAAAGATTTCCATAACACCAATCCTCCCGTGTTCTCCAAGATCACGGAACCCCTTGACATGGATGACTGGCTCCGCACCATCGAGAATAACCTTGATGTTGCTGCTGTTAGTGAGGAGGATCGAGTGTTGTATGCCACTCACTTTCCGCTGGACCAGCCAGGACTTGGTGGGAATCTGTTAAGGCTGTCACCCCTGCCGATCATGTGGTTACTTGGGAAGAGTTTGTGGCCAAGTTTCGGAAGCGTCACATCCCTACTGGTGTCATGAACATCATGCGGGATAAGTTCCTGAAGCTGAAGCAGGGAGGAACGACAGTGGGGAAGTATTTCGAGGAGTTTACCACTTGGCTCGGTATGCACCAAATGATGTTGACTCTGAGGAGAAGAAGATGAAAGGTTTTGAATGGCTGCACGATGAACTGCAATGTGTTCTGGTGGTTATGCCATTCCCGACTTGGAATCTCTTGCTGATGCTGCCATCATGATGGAGCACAAACGGCTCAATGCGTTTGAGAATCGCAAGAGGCAGATGATGCAGCAAGGAAATGTTAGCGCTCCCAGACCTCGCAGCGCTCCACCCATGAGACCACCACCGCCTAGGGCGCCTGCTTATGCACCTCGCCCCAACACCCAGTTTGCTCCAAGACCCCGCAATCCCAACCAGTACCACGCTCCTTATGCACCGCGTCCCGGAAGCGTCAACCCCGGGAACAACCTCAGTCGTGGTGTTCAACCTGCTCCGAGGCCAACCGGAGGATGTTTCTCTTGTGGAAAGGGTGGCCACTTTTCTCGTGACTGCCCTACCAAAAATCTCCTGCACCTCGCCCTAATGCAACCAAGATGACCCAAGGAACCCTCAGAAGAAGCCTATTGCTAAGGGGCATCTCAACCATGTTACTGCAGAAGAAGCCAAGGAAGCACCCGATATGGTGATGGGTACGTTCCCTGTCAACTCCACTCCTGCCACTGTACTGTTTGACTCTGGTGCTTCGCATTCCTTTGTTACCAAACCGTTTGTTAGGAAAAGTCAGCTAGAACCTACACCTTTGGTCCATCGTATGCTAGTACAAACTCCCGGAGCTATTGAGAAGGCCAGCACATCCTGTAAGTGTGTGCCCATAGAAATTCAAGGCGAGACCTTTTATGCCAATCTTATTGTTCTTGGTGAACAAGGCATCGAGGTAGTCTTAGGAATGAACTGGATGACAAAATATAAAGGAGTCATCGACTGTGCCCAGAAATCCATTGTTGTGACCAGTGGCTCCGGCACAGAAGTAAAGTATGTAGCCACAAACCCTCATCCAAGCTGCATTGCACACCAGCATAGCTGAACCTACCCTGGACCAAGTACGGTTGCTTGTGATATCCGGATGTCTTTCCCGAAGAATTGCCCGGTATGCCCCCTGATCGGGATATCGAGTTCATCATTGAGTTAGTGCCTGGAACAGGACCTATAGCTCAGAAGCCTTACGGATGAATCCGAGGAATTGGTTGAGCTGAAGAAACAACTCGATGATATGTTAAAAAAGGGCTTGATCCGTCCAAGCGCTTCACCTTGGGGATCACCGGTTATTTTTGTGGATAAACGGGACGGTACCACTCGCTTATGTGTGGACTACCGCAAGTTGAATGATGTGACCATCAAGAACAAATACCCGTTACCCAAAATAGAAGACCTTTTTGACCAAATGAATGGAGCCCGTGTTTTCTCCAAAATCGATCTCCGCACCGGTTATCATCAACTGAAGGTGCGAGCGACCGACATCCCAAAGACTGCTTTCACCACACGTTACGGATTGTTTGAATACACCGTGATGTCTTTTGGTCTGACCAATGCTCCTGCCTACTTCATGAACTCATGAACAAGGTGTTTATGGATTATCTGGATAAGTTCGTCGTGGTTTTCATTGACGACATTCTGGTTTATTCCAAGACTGAGGCTGAACATGAAGAGCATCTGAGGCTTGTACTTGGAACTCTTCGTAAGCATCAGCTCTACGCCAAGTTCAGCAAATGCCAATTTTGGCTGAGAGAAGTGGGATTTCTCGGACATGTGGTGTCTGAGGGAGGAATATCTGTTGACCCTGCCTTGATCAAATCTGTTCTAGAGCGTAATGCCCCAACCAATCAGACTGAAGTCCGATCTTTTCTTGGTTTGGCCGGCTATTATCGCAAATTTGTCGAAGGATTCTCAAGCATCGCCAGGCCGCTCACTCAACTACTCAAGAAAGATAAGAAGTTTGAGTGGACTGCCGAATGCGAGGAGAGTTTCCAAGAACTCAAGAGACGATTGGTTTTGCTCCGGTTCTCACTATGCCGGATGTCACCAAGAGTTTCACGTCTATTGTGATGCTTCTAAGCTTGGACTTGGAAGTGTTCTCATGCAAGAAGGGAAGGTTATATCATACATCTCACGTCAGTTGAGACCTCATGAGCTGAACTACCCCACGCATGATCTTGAACTTGCTGCTGTTGTTCATGCCCTCAAAGCATGGCGACACTTTCTTATGGGAAATAGGTGTGAATATACACTGATCACAAGAGCCTGAAGTACATCTTTTCTCAGCGTGAACTCAACATGAGACAACGCCGATGGATAGAACTCATCAAGGACTATGATCTGAGTATTCACTACCACCCGGCAAGGCAAATGTTGTTGCCGATGCTCTTAGCCGGGAACCTATTTCCTTAAATTCTTTGATCAAAATCCGACAACCTGAGTTGTGGAAAGAGCTTGACCAGCTAGGTATCGAAGTGGTTAGCTATGGCATGTTGGCCACTCTCGAAGTTAAACCTACTCTGTTTGATCTGGTAAAGCAATCCCAGAAGGGTCAGAAGAGTATCGAGGGAATCAAGACCGTATGAAGCGAGAAAAAGTACCTGGTTTTACCATTGACTCCGAAGGAGTATTGTGGTATGACGGTCGTCTCTGTGTACCCTCGGAATCAGAGCTAAAGCAGACCATTCTGTCAGAAGCTCATGACACTCCATATTCTATTCACCCTGGTGGGACCAAGATGTATCAGGACCTTAAAGAAACATTCTGGTGGCATGGGATGAAGCGAGAGATCGCTTTATTCGTAGCCAAGTGTGACGTATGTCAGCGTGTGAAGGCTGAACACAACGTCCAGCCGGATTGTTACAACCTCTCTGAGTACCCCAGTGGAAATGGGAAGAAGTTGGTATGGACTTTATCACGGGACTTCCTTTGTCAAACCGAGGACATGACTCTATATGGGTTATAGTGGACAGACTCACCAAAGTTGCTCACTTTATCCCAGTCCGGACTACTTATCGTGGAGACCAACTTGCAGATTTGTACATCTCAAGGATAGTCAGTCTTCACGGAGTACCGGTCAAGATCGTGTCTGATCGAGGAACTCAATTCACCACTCGTTTTTGGCACAAACTTCATGAAGCACTGGGAACCAAGCTATCTTTTAGCACCGCTTATCATCCCCGGACTGGAGGCCAAACAGAGCGTGTGAACCAAATTCTTGAGGATATGCTCCGTGCTTGTGTTTCGGCATACGGACCCAAGTGGGAGAACTGCATACCTTTTGCGGAATTCTCGTACAACAATAGTTTTCAGTCAAGCTTGCAAATGGCACCTTTTGAGGCTTTATATGGACGTAAATGTCGCACACCTTTAAATTGGTCGGAGACTGGAGATGGAAAGATCTTTGGAGTGGACTCACTGTGTGAAGCAGAAGAGCAAGTCCAACTCATTCATGATCGTCTCAAGACGGCGCAATCTAGGCAAAAGAGTTACGCGACTCAAACCGTCGCGAAGTCACATTCCATGTAGGTGATTTTGCGTACCTGCGAGTCACGTCTCTCAAAGGGATGCTCCATTTTCATGTCAAAGGAAAGCTAGCACCCCAATATATTGGCCCTTTCAAAGTCCTAGCCCGCTGTGGAGAAGTTTCCTATCAATTGGAACTACCTGCCGAACTCTCGGAATTCCATGACGTTTTCCATGTGTCTTTACTCCGGAAATGTCTCCAAGTGCCAGAAAAAGATCTTTCTCACAAAGGGATTGATCTCAAGACCATTGACCTAAACCAAGACTTGACCTATCACGAGAGACCTACCCGCATCCGTGAGGAACAAGTGCGTTCACAAGGAAACGCAAGCTGAAATTCTTCAAGGTTAAGTGGAGTAATCATTCTGAGGAAGAAGCCAACTAGGAACGGGAAGATTATCTCAAGCAGGAATTTCCCGAACTCCTTTTTCCTAGAACCCCCGAATCTCGGGACGAGATTCTTATTAGTGGGGGAGATCTGTCACAGCCCAATTTTTGGTAAGCTTGCCCAGCACCTCTCTAAAGTAACTCAAAATGGGAACCAATTAAAACTTTTATTAAAAACTGGAGTTTAAATGTTTTGGTGATTGTTTTGATGTTTTGATTTGTAGTCATGTTTGAATAATGTGTTTATGTGCGCTTTCGTATGCTTAGATGGTTTGTGAACTCTAAATTAAAAGTGGAACAACAAAAAATTTAAACAAGAAAAATTCAAAGGGATAAAACCCTAGGTTAAAATCTTCTGAAATTCTTTTCTCTGAGCTATCTTTGAGCCTTTAATCAAGGAAGCTAAGATGATCTTCTAGCCTAAATTTTTCCATGGTGTTGGAGTATTGTGTTGATACTCCCTTCTAAAACCAAGGATTTCCATAATTCAATAGCCTATGATGATTTTATCATTCTCTCAAAAGGCTACAAAATAACAGGGCAGATGAAAGTTTAAACATACCATTTTGCAGCAATTTTTTCTCTCTGCTCAAAATGATTTTTGGCTGAATTCCTTTTATTCATCCAAGGATGTGGTGTATACTGTCATATTTAAATCAACCCAAAAATTTTGGAAATTTCTAAGTCCTTGTTTGAAATTGGTCAACAGGGTTAACTGATAACAAAATTCGGTGACAGCCGTTTTTCACTAAGTCATAACTGAATTTTCTGAATTTCAGTTTTTAGCCGAATTCGAATTTCTCTCGAATTCTTGTTTGAATCTTACTCAAACTCACACCCTACACCTCACTCACCCTCACCTAGCTACACTAGTGTGTTGTGTGTGTTTGTGGCGTGTGCCGTGGACGTGCACGGCCGTGTCGTGCCGAAGACCGTCGTGTGCACTTGCTGCACCCACGCACGCACACATCGCCACGGCCACGTCTACCTCGCCACGGTGAAACGCATGCACGCCTGCACCATCCCCTAAAACCCGGGCACGCGAGAGGAGGAGGAAATCGACCATATCCACGCCGGCCAACCCATGGACGAGGAGGGCGTTGATGACCTCCTGCACCCCCTCTCCGCCTCATTTCTCACCCCGGCGTCATCACTCTCCACCTCGGGCACGTAGTAACGCCGCAGGCGCTCGATACCGCCGAGCTGGCCAACCAGCGCCCGCCGTTGCCACTCGGTCCGAACCGTCTTTTCTCTGCCCGTTGAAAAAGCGGAAAAAACCCCCACCCGGTGCTCTCCCTTGCCATTATGCATCCATTCGCACCCCTCTCCATCCCTCTCTCAACTCGCAACCCCTCTCGCGCTCTCGAGATGCCGACCATGGCGTGAACCCGCTGTGGCCGTGTGGTGAAGGTTGCCGGCGTTCTGCTCTGTCGTTCTTCGCCATTCTTGCATCAGCGCGTAGCCCTGAATCGGGTATACCTCGCTGACACCATCTCCCTCTCTCTTGCTTCCACAGATCGACGCGACCGTGACTCGTCCGTGTCGGACACGCGCAAGTTCGCCAACGACCCGAGCTGCCATTCGAGTTCTTCGTCAAGCCACGAACTTCTTCGACCCCCTGCCGCAGTCATGCATCCACGCCGTCTCGTTTCATTGACCCTAGGTGAGCGAACCCCGGTCGAACACCTCGCCGGCGTCTCCGACTCCGATCTGTGCATCGCGAGGAAGGAGATGACTGTGGACCGTCGATCTGGAGATCGACAGATCTCTTTGAATCCAGCGCTCGTGCACGGCCGCATGGGTTGCATCTCACTGCTGGGCCGGGCTCCGCGACAGATCTGGCCCAGTTCACTTTTTTCTGTAGATTTAATCATTTTCCTGTGTAGCTGCTTCTGGCTTGTTGGTTTAAATCGAAAAGAAAATGCTAAACCTAAACTTTGACGAAACCAAAAATCACAGTGGTAGTTTAATAAGTTTGTAAACATGTCCAACTTGTAGATCTGAAAAATGTATTGTTATGTGCCCTTGACAATTACTGTGATGTCACTGGTCAAAAGTGGTGTTTTAATTTTAACTTGAGTTGTACTAATCCTAAAAATGCAAACTCAAATTCTATGGATAGCCCTTGATAATAGCTTGCACTAGAAGTTTACCTCGTGTGAATTGGATTCTTAAAACTCGAGATATTAAGGTTTTGAAATATGACCAGAAAGAACTTTAATCATTTTTAATATTTTCTGTAATTTAAATGTTGAAGCAAACTCAAAAGGGTTAGATTCTAATAACATCAGAGAACCTAAACCTAGCTTTGCATAATTTTTGGACTCACATATCTCCTGGGTTAATTAAAACTTCTTAATTGCAGTTTTCTGTCTTTTTGTGACATAAAAATGAAGTTAAAATGCTTTAGTAAAAATTGTGGTTTTGAGGATGTGATGTTGTTGTTACTGAAAAGTGCTTGTTTTATAACCTTTAATATGTTAGTGCTGTTAGTAACTTGTTTTAAAAAGAAACTTGTTAAGATAAACTCCAACTTCACTAATGAAGGTAATTTATAAAGATTGCTAAGTGGAACCTTTAAAAATTAATGTCTAGTTTAACTAGTCACTTGCAAATTAAATTTGTTAGTCTCTGACTTAATAAAACTTGTTAATAATAAGTGCCTTAACAATTCTCTAGCAACTGCTAAAATATGCTTAACCACTACATTAATCTTGTTAATCTAAAACTTGAAAAGCTACTGCTTGTTTGATGCTTGTTACACATGCTTGTGGTTAAATGATGGTATGTCTTGCTGTTGTTGATTGTGTACCTTTACTTTGCGACGCTAGATACCTACGAGGAGGATTTATCTGCTGAGGGTTTTTGCGAGGACTTTATTGATCATCAGCACCAGGAACAACCCTCTGAGCAAGGCAAGCCATCTCAAAAGTTTGCAACCCTACATCTATTTTACCATACTATGCTTATTTTTACCTTGCATGATTTATATATATACCTGCTATACCCCAGTTCTGGTATATACTACAGACCGTAGCAAAGATCATAGGAAAGACCCTATCCCGACACTATTAATAGTTTGAGACCAATAAAAATAATTGGATGGGTACTTTTGTGTTGTTTTTGGAAAAACAAAAATGTTTATGAAAACCCTCTTGGGAAGGTGGGATCTTGCCTAAGTGGTGGTATGAAGATGATGAAGTACTGGAAGTTTTGTTTTTCTAAAAACGACACATAACCTGGTCTTCGCTCGACAACCTTACCGTACAACCATGTTACCCTAACATGGGACGGGGCTTGACCGGAAACTTGTTTGTATTAATATGGAGCTACCTCAATTGCTTAGGGGTGGTGGCTATGGCCCCCTAAACTGAGTGCTACCAGAGGAGAAAGGAGCATGAGATGTGTAGATTAAGTTACTACCAGTTGCACCGATTAGGTCTCCTGACATGGCAGTATGACGCCAAGAGATGGGTCATACGGTGTCGGGAGGTTCAACCTAGTTGAAGAGGTATCTCTGTATTAGCATGGACATAGTGAAAAGTCTTGATTAGTGTCCCGACGTTTGACGTATTGTCGTCTGGCAATCCGTGGGTGTTCCACGGCGGTGACCTATTTGATGTGGTGAAAGTGTACACACTCTGCAGAGTCAAAACTATTCGAATAGCCGCGTCTGCGGTCATGGACAGTTGAAAGGCCATGTAGCCAGCATTGTGTCGATGTTTTCAAAAGTGGTGTTGCGTTGGACAAGGAAGTGAGTACTTGGGAAGTACTGTGTGAAACAGGAAAAGAGCGTACCTGGGAGGTACAGAGTTGTGTCTTTGAAAGAAAACCTGGAAGTCCCTTAGTCCTAAGAAGTTCTGTAAAGAAAACTATCTTTGGAAAAGCTTTTATTAAAACCCTCAACGATATGGGATATCTGCGAGAGGAAAATTCTATCTTATAAAAATATATCTTTTGAGGTATCTTTTTCAATAAAGATATAGAGATGTCATCAACCATGGTTAATCTTTTATTCACCATGGGTAGTGAGCCTAACTACAGCCTTTCCTACCACAGCCAAAACTCATACTTGCATTAGTTAGCAACGTTTTTTGAGTAGATCTTGCGAGTACATTCAAACGTACTCATATTGGTTTCGTCACTGGCTATTGTCTTAGCCAGACTACTATCCTGAAGAGTACCCGGAGGAGGCTACCGAAGACGAAGGCTTTGTCGACGACTACTCTAACTAGGACGTCTTCTGGTCAGCTGCCTGTAGGTGTTTGGAGATGACGTTGGGCGTTACCGCTTTTCGCTAAGACTTCCGTTGTGTGGGTATTCCTCCCCTGTGCGGCAGTTATGTGAACTTGGTCATGTGACCTTTTGTTGTAAGACTTATTTAAATTCGTGTAATGGATGTTATAATCTGAGCTACCAACTTGAGTATGTTGTTCACGACAGACTGATCATGGGATCGTGAATGTATGCATATTGTTACTTTCTGGACTGTTAGTCTGGGGGCCCCACACCTGCAGTGCCAAATCTGGGTGCCGACGGCGGAGTGGCGGCGGGAGGGGCGAGGGAGGCAGAGGAGATTGGGGTGGGGAATGGTCTGATGGGCGGGCCAGCGGCGGTCTAGGGCAGGACACAAAAGTGGTCCACGCGCGTCCGTGGCCGACGCAAACCTGGCCCAAATTTGGGCTAGGAATGGGTCGCGGCGGACAGAAAAACGGACAGCGGCCCGTTTGCGTCGCCCCCTTGGGCCGTGTTTTTGGCTTCCATGGACAGCGACGGAGGCGCGCGGACTCGATGCGTCGCCCCGTTGGAGTCATCCTAAGACGCACACTTGGTACTCCTTCTAACCTCATCTTCGCGCCGCCTACTCCTCAATTTTTCCTGGTCATTTTCCTAATCTTCTCACTTTTATAGGATCGGATCCTGGGTTAGTGTTCGCCGGCTGTCGCCATGGGATCTATTGGTCTGGCTGGAGGTCAAGGTGAGCATTCTGTGTGGTTGTCTGATGACGTGGAATGCACGTTCGCTGGGAAACCCCAAGAGGAAGGTATGATGTAGTCAGCAGCAAAGTTTTCCCTTGATTACAAAACCAAGGTTGTCAGATTCAATAGGAATTGGAAGAGCTTCAGAAAGGTGTCAGCGGCGCCGTTACCCGATCACTGACGTGGACCTGCACACACACAATCAAAGTACTTTGCCCCAACGAAACAGGAAGGTTATTAATCTCCCCGGTTTGCTGAATACAAAGGATTAAACGTATGGTGTAGAATATGATGATGAACACAAAAGTAGCAGCAAGAGGTAACATAGAGCGTGGTGAAAGCGGTGTTTGTATCAATGTGGAATAAAGGACCGGGGTCCACAGTTCACTAGTGGTGTCTCTCCATAAGACAAATAAACATACATGTTGGGTGAACGAATTACAACTAGGCAATTGACAAATTGCAAACGCATGACAATGCAATATATGACAAGCACATGTTCATTGTTATATCTATTGGGCATTACAATAATATACATAGACCGCTTACTAGCTGCATCTATGACTCATAATCCACTCACAAGATAGCTTCCGGGTCTCCCATGAGTATTAAGTTGCAAGCAACAGATTATAGCATTAAGTGAAGTGTGTAATGTAAACAAACGCATTAGACTTAACAGCAGTACCCTTAAGCTAAGCATCGGTTATTTTATCCCTAGTGGCAATAGCACATCTATAGCCTTAGTTGTTTATATCTATCAAGCCCAGGCTTCTAGAGGCATGAACCCACTATCTAGCATAAATACCCTCTCTTGAAGTCATTAGCATCTACTTGGCCAAAGCATCTACTAACAACGGAGAGCATGCAGGAACATAGATAAAACATAATATAGATAGATGAACAAACTTGATCATAACTTCACAATTCATCGGATCCCAGCAAACACAACATGTAGCATTACATAAAGATGATCTTGATCATGTTAGGCAGCTCACAAGATCTAAACATGATACCACAAGGTGGAGAGACTACCAACTAGCTACTGCTATGGACCCGTAGTCCCCTGGAGAACTACTCACGCATCACTCCGGAGGCAGGCATGGTGATGTAGAGCCCTCCGGTGATGATTTTCCCTCCGGCAAGGTGCCGGGAAGAACTACAGAAACCCTCCCGAACTAGGGTTGAAGACGACGGCGGCCTCGGAACTTTTCGTGGATTTTTGCTCGGGTATCTAGGGTTTCCCGATTAGATGCAATTTATAGGCGAAAGGGCGGCGTCGGTGGCCAGCCGACGTGGGGCTGCGGCCTAGGCGCGCGGCCCCACCCTGGGCCGCACCATGGGCCCGCCGGCCTGCCTGGTGTGGCCCCGGCTCCGTCCTCTTGGCTGCTGCTCCGTCTCGGTCCAGAAATAAATCAGTTAAATTGGCGTCCGATTCCGAGAATATTTCCATAATAGATTTTCTGAAACAAAAAGACAGCAGAAAATAGGAACTGGCACTGTGGCATCTTGTTAATAGGTTAGTCCCAGAAAATGCATAAAAATGATATAAAGTGTAAGATAAACATGTGGTAATCAATATATAATAGGCATGGAACATCAAAAATTATAGATACGTTTTGGACGTTTCATTGTCAATGAACACGGTGACCTCGTCGAGGACCAGGATGCGGTTCCACGCGTAATCGCGCGACACACACACAGCCCTCTAGTCGTACTCTAGTTTGAGCCCTCCTCCACAACTGACAGGTTTTGCCAGGCTTAATTCTCAAGTAAACAATGTGGTGTAGTGGTATAAGCCTAATCATTATAGACGTCTCAATTAAGAAAAAATAGTTGTTTTCTGTTCGAAATAAAAACAAAAGGCATGAATAAGCACCATTAAACATAGAAGGGTTCCAGCTCGGACCAGGCGTGGTGGCCGCCGCTGTAGTCCCGAAGGTCTTGTCGCTGGGTGGTAAGGCATGGTGGCCTCCCGTGGGCCGCCTCCCCCCGTCGCCCCGCCAGGGTCGCCCCTCCTCCTTACTCTAAGGCGCGGCTCCTCCCGCTGCCCTAAGCCTCATCTGGAGGCCCCAGAAAAGAGTGGAAATGAGAAAGGTAGGAGGGGACGACCCGCTACTGCCGCCGGGCAGCCGAAGAGAGAGAAAGGCAGGGTGGAGGCACCGCACGGCGATGGCTCGGTGAAGAGCCTGGCGGCGGCTCAGGAGAGAGGAGAGGAGGAGCATGTCCGGCCCGGCGCTCATCCGGGACAAGGGCGACTAGTTCCTCCAGATGCACCGTCGCTGCATCGGGGAGGCCGACCTGTTGCTGCCGCTGCAGAGCGACGACCGACTGCTGCCACCTTCACACACCAGGACGCCTTGGGTGAGAGGATATTGGAGGAAGCGGCCGTTGGGGTGAGGATCTGGAGGAGGAGGAGTAGGCCTGCGGCGGCGACAGTGCGAGGCGAGGAGGGGAGGGAGCAGGGGCAAGAGGACGGGTGGAGATTGGTCGTTCGATGCCTAGGTTTTCGCCGTGTTTTGTCCAGAAGCCATGAACCCAGGAAAAGGAAGTTACGTGAGCGAGGCTGTCTCGACGCTGAAATATGGGCCCCGCACGCTCATTGACCCACCCGTCATGGACCCATGACGCCCAAGAAGTGAAAAAAGAAAAAAAAACGCTTCCGATGGCTGCAGTGAAAAGCGGGAGGAGGAAAATCACTGTTTCACCACAACGTGAGGTCCAGATAAATGTGCAACCTTAGGTGGCCTGAGAGGACGGGTCATCTTGGCTCATTTAAAGGAGTAATTGCTTATCAAGTTTTTGTTCAAGATAAAAAAATATGCGAAAATATGTGCACTGGACCAATTACAAAAGTACATGCTAAGTTATTGGAATAACAAGCGAATTCCCTCTTAGTTGAATATGAGATATTTATTAATGGGAATTTTATATTGTTTAAGTATCTTTGTATGATCAGACTTGAGGTTGACTCTTACAATGGCGCGTGGGAGAGAAGAGAGTGTGTACGGGAATCATTAAGTGTGGGCATATATCATCACGGTGTGCGCGAGGGAGAAGAGTGAATAAGGCGCATCACAAGTGAAGATGGATAATGTAAGCAATTAGAAGAACTTGTGTGCACGGAAAGTCAACGAGAAGAATGATATGTCGGAGTTGCACCGCAAGTTCGGTGCGAGTATTAAGCGCACCGAGTTACATAAGTATAAGGGGTGTCCGGACATGCGAGTCCATATGTGAGCCAAACTAAATTTGGGTTGGTTGGTTTTAAGTTGAGTCGAACCAGGTTAGAGTCTAACTCTGACTCGATCTATTATTGTTTGCCACCTCCTTCTCTTATATGTACCTAGGGGTGCAACCATGATTAGGTTTAGACCATGTTTAGCTTTTAGAACCGGATGGACTAGGGGATGATGACGCCGACATCCCACCGACTCAAACATATGATTGTTGTGTTAACATTCGTCGTGCCGATGAATTAGATTTCTACATAGCTAGGGTTCTACTATTCTTTCTAGGGTTATGCTTGTTGTTTTAGTCAATGGTACTCTAGCTTACATAGCTAGGGTTATCTAAGCTAATATTTGACCATATTTTTCTTGGACAGGACTATGCGGCAGCGCCGCACAAAACCACTTCCGTGCGGCGGATTCTAATGCATGCATGCATACAGTGATGTAAGCGGTGATGTCATCATAAAGTCCTTTCCAATACTTATTAAAAAACTTTTATCTCTCAAACCAATAATCCGATTGGAAATCCGCTTTTACCGTTGGCTTAGCCGCGACGAGATCTACGAAACTAGATCCCATGTTGCTATGTTTTGACAACTTTTTTTTCGTCCGTAGTTACCAGATTATTATCACTAACTTACCAGATTACAATAACTTGGTTATCAGGCTTTCTGTACGTCAGTGAGTACCAATGTAAGGCAGTATGATGCAACTTTGTGTGGATTGATACCATTTCTTAGGTCTTAAAAATGTTGAAACTCTTACTCTCTAGCAATGTATATTATTGTAAATGTCTAGAAGCGTATAAAAATTTATCTGATAACCATGAACAATTATCGTAATAACCGTTCATTACTAATCTGATAACTATAGTAAATAATCTAGTAACTGGTGTCTAAAAATAAATTTCGTCGAAACATATTAACATGGGATATAGTTTTGAAGGTCTCGTCGACACGAATTTAGCAATGCAAACGGATCGTTAATCGGAACAACGGTTTAGAAGATAAATCATTTTAAAATTTATAATTTGGCAATTAAAGCGATGATATAACTCATGAGGTGGCATATACTACATGCATGCATATGCTAGCAATTAGCCGTCGCATGCTAACTCTCCCGTGCGGCGCATCTCTCTAGCTTTTCCCATTTTTCTTTTGATCGGACAACAAGCCTTTTGTCCCAAGCAAGTTAATTATGTTGGTGTAGACTAGATATGAAACCCAACAAAAACATAATAAACAAAAAAGTGAAAGTGAGAAATAAAAAGTAACAAAGTACGAGTAAACTACTATTCCGGCAAATGGACTGCTAATTTATGTTCAGTCCTATTATGCTAATGTTTGTAACGAACGACGATGAAATTTGGAATTATAATTATTAAATGTGTGTAGAGCATTAGCTGTAAGTGTCAAGGAATAATTGAAATTCCTTTACTCATGATCTTAATGTTGGCAAACCTATTATGTACTCCCTATGTTCCTGTTTACAAGGCATATAGTTTTTTCTGAAAAGTCAAACTTGACTAACTTTGACCAAGATTTTAGAAAATATTATTAGCATTTACAATATCAAATTAGTATCTGATGAATCTAAAGATACTAATTTGATATTATAAATGCTAATAATATTTTCTAAAATCTTGGTCAAAGTTAGTCAAGTTCAAGTTTTTCCAAAATATGTGAGGTCATCGTATAATCCTCTCTCTCCCTCTCTCTCTCTCTCTCCCCCCTCTCTCAGTTCTTTATTGTTCACTTTTCTCAACATAAGTAGTGGGTAATGTGGCTTAGTACAAGTGTCTATTTCGATGACACTGTACAATAGCAAGATCCATTGAGTAACCAGATCTAACACCGCCCATTGCGGAGGACAGATCTGGATGTGACCCACCAGCACTGTAAAACCCACCTTTCCTCACCTGGGCAAAGGTTAGCACCCGTGGCGCACATCCAACCACCGATAGGGGGTGAGACCGTGGCTCGATGGCGACTGACCACAAAGCCTACCTAGCCCGTCGTTCTCGGCTGGTGCAAGACCGAAAAGGATTCGAGGCGTCGCCAACACCCGTGCCGGTGTACAAGAAGAGAGCGAAGGAGAAGGCGCCGACCATCTGACCTGCCGCTCCCGCCCACCGTCGCACAACCATCCGCCACCGCCAACCACACACAGTGAATGGACACCTCACAACCGTCACCAGCACAACGCCACACAATCACCTCCCTGCAACATCGCCGCCGCTGATGGAACCGCTTGTCCCCGCCGCTAGAAATCGTCACTCGTCATGCGGCCCCTCCATAGTTGGTCGCCCGCGCTACCTTGCACCCATGCGAGAGAGAAAGAAGAAGGCTCGCAGCCACATGCGGCTCGTGGGCTTCACGACGAGGGGAGGAGGAAGGGGCTACGTGATAGGCCCTGTGCTAGGGTTTTCCTCTAACACAAAACGTTTCGCCAAGGATTGTTCTTTTCAAAACGAGATACACATGCATCTTGGATATAAGTTGCTCTTATAGGTCCTCAATATAAGTTGCTCTTATAGGTCCTCCAGAAGAAATAAAGAACAAACGAGAAGAAAATAAATCAATGTGTACCAATTTTTTATGACACCACATTCATCATATTTTTTAGTTCTCTTGTTATGGCAGAGATAAGGAAAACTATGCAGTAGCTGACATGCGAAATGCGATTAAGTACACTTTCTCTGCCGAATTTGACCGACAAGGTTCACCTGTTGTCAAACTGAAATGAAAAAGAAGATTCCAAATCCATTGGCGTTTCAACTAGGGTCGAAGATCATCTTGAACCGGTCCCCCATTCTCTCACTATACTGGGCGGACAATCCAGACATTGTCCAGACAAGAGAGAGATAGAGTAAAATAGTCCATCCAACCAGTCTCCTTATTTCGTCCATATATGTCCGGTTCCCCTCAGCTGAGTATAAGGGCGTTCGGGTGTGTCCAGGATGTCCATCTTGCCCACACTGGACAACTTTTACTCTCTCCTTTTTTTTCATTTGTCTCTCTCCTTCTCCACCAATCAAATGCAATTGACCGGACAATTATGGGGGCATGGCTGGACACACACAAATGAACTATCCGGACGTGTCCATGGATATTTGAGGGGCCAAATTTACCTAGTTCAGTTGGAAATGCTCTAACCTTTTTTTCTGCCAAAAACAACTAGAGTCTAATTTTCAAGATTAAGGCGGCCTCACACTCCCAAATTTGCAACTGACTATTAGTAGTAATCTATTTGCAATCAACACCTTTATGCAATAATGCCTCATATTCAGTTCTGTCGGTCAAGAGAGGGAATCTACCCTATACAGATCTCTATTTATTCACCTGAGATCTCTAGCTAGTTAACCAGGGATCAGATGGAATCTACATACTGATCGAAACATTTGACAAACCACATCCCTCACAGAAGTCTCCAACTTAAACTCTTACCAATCTAAATGTTGGGTTTTGTGTTTCTAATCTGCTAATCTGCCTGTGCCACGGAACCTTCAATTCTATCTGCTTGCCTTTTGTCATGCTTTAGAAGTTAGAACTTAACTAGATGGAGAAATGCTGTGCCAAAAAAAAAACTACATGATGACAAAGTGGCAGGGTGGCAATCATGAAACCAGATCAACAATTCCTTAGTTATAGGTGGCCAATTTCAAGCCTTGATAAGTTTTTTTTTAGAGAACCCGCAGGAGATCTGCACGTTATTATATTAAGTAGGAAGAGAGACCAAGCCTTGATAAGTTGAACCAAAGTATTCCCGTAGAAAAAACAGTTGAACCAAAATAAACACATGGCAAAGAGCCAGCTCATGGGAATACATGACAAGGCTCCGAAATAGTAGGGAACAAGCCGTCCTCAGTGGCCATGAGCACAATGTTACAGAAACCATCGTTACTCATGCACGCCTTGGGGCGGTCGATGACCGATAGTTCCCGATCAACCAAATCGTACCGAAGAATGTTGGTGCTGGGCTCGTAGAGGAAGTAGAGCGAATCTCCGACGAGGACGCTCGACCGCATCCCAATGTCTGCACTCACGTGCTCGAAGGAGGTCATGTCGCTCCAGGCACCAGACTCCGTGGAGTAGACACAGGCGTGCGTAACCCCGTCGTCGTCGTTGATGCCCACGACGGCCACGAGGAACGGGTCCCCGCGGCAGCCGCGGTGGTCGCAGCCGGCCTTGCCGCACAGCACGGCCGCGCTAAAACCGTCGGGGCAACGCTGGAGCTCGGGGAGACGGAACCTCCAGTCCGTCACGGGGTCCCATACCCAGAGGAGGAGGCCCTTGGATCTTGTAGTATCTTGGAAGAGGGCGCGACCATGACGGGCGCTGATCGCGCTCCAGCCATGTCCAGGACGGCGCGGGCGGAACGCTCCCGTGGAAAGGAAGCGGGAGTTGATGTTGAAGTAGTTGTCGACGTCGTTGCAGAGGAAGCCGAGCATGGGTGGTGTCCGGTGGAAGTCGCGGTAGTGGCGGCAGAAGGCGGGGTCGGAGAGGACACTGTGCCAGGACTTGCGGACGAGGGAGGCGCGGACGAGGCTTTCCGGCTCGTCCGGGGGATGCGGATGAGGATCTCGCGTATGGCGTCGTCGGGCAGTTCTCCCAGCGGCGGCGAGAGGGAACTCATGGTGGTTCGTGCGGCGGCCGGAGGACTGTGAATCTGAATGGGTTTCGGGGCGAGCCACGGAACCCTACCTATTTTCTAACGAAAATACCAAATGAGCGCGCACGCTGTAACCGATGTTTAATGGGCTTCCGACGCCAGTTTGCCACAGCGGGCCGCACGATCGCTTTTGTCAGAGGAGGTGGCTGACGTGGAGCTAGTGGCGCTGGCATCTCCTAGAAGAAATTGCAGTTTACCCCGCCTGAGCACATTTCATTGCACAAACTACCATGTTTACGAGATATGCATATCTACGCGAGTGCGAAGCGTCACCCGACGCGCGCGTCTCCCTCGCGTTGACTTCTTCCCCGAACAGAGATGTCCTCCTTCCTCGCGCACGGCAGAGCCAGCCGCAGTCGCAGCAGGCCGCGGCGGACGCGGCGACTGCGAGGAGGAACTTATCGCCGAGGGTGCAGCCAGGGCTCACATGGATGGCGTACGGCCAATCGGCGGCGAGATCCTCGGCGACGATGAACCCCATCCAAGACTACTCCTGCACCGGGTATGTCTGCACCCCGTCCCCTCCTTGTTCCCCTACCTTGCACGTGATTATAGTTTTAGGTCGCCCGTGCAACCCTAGAAGTGAGAGGGTATGAAGGAAGCAGGTTGTATTCTTACTTCACTCCCGGTTTTAATTAAATACCAAGAAGAGAATTCCCAACAAGAATGATCGGCTTGTGTTTCAGCTCATTTATTCCTCAAGAGGGCGGTATTCAGGATCTCGAGGCAAAAAATACAACTCTTTTCAGCAAATGGTTTTTCATGCTACTTACTGAAGATGGGGTATGGCAAAACCTTATGAGAAAAAAAAAAATGGGCTCAAAGGTTGTATCCTAACTCCATTTGAAATCAGGGGATTCACACTTTTGGGCAATCTAGTGGCAAAGAAGAATTTCTTCTTCCATTATGGATCTTTGCTAATTAAGGAAGGTTCTGAGATTCGTTTCTGAGAGGACTCCTGACTTGGGAATGATCCTCTTCAGGAACAATATACAGATTTGTACAACATAGCGCGTAATAAAAGCGATACGATCGCAGAGGTATTGGGGACATCCCCACCTATCGTGACATTTAAACGGAATCTCGTTGGTCTGAGACTTGCTTCATGGAACGCTTTACATGAGCGATTTGCTTTGGTCCAACTATCGCAGGAACATGACGAATTACGGTTGAATCTACATAAGAATGGCAAATTCTCTGTGGAGTCCATCTACAAAGCTCTAATACATTCTGATATATAAGTAATTAGCAATAAAATCTTCTGAAAAATGAAAGTACTACTTGAAATTTAAAAAAAAATATGTGGTACCTTCACCGGGGTGTTATTTTAACAAAAAAACAAGCTGATAAAGCGCAATTGGCAATGTAGTACAAAGTGTTGCTTATGTCACCATGATAAGAATATAAAACACTTGTTCTTTCAATGCCAATTTGCGCGTTCTATATGGTCAGCCATTCAAGTAGCTTCGAACTTGTATCGGCTAAGCTCTGTTGCTAACATTTTTTGCAATTGGTTGAATGGCATTGATCATAGGGATAGAATACTTATATGGGTGGGAGCGGTGGCCTTATTATGGTCGATGTGGCTATGTAGAAATGATATGGTGTTTAATGCTAAGCAATCTTCTCATGCAGATTCTTTTCTAGTGTGCTCACTTTCTCCGGACCACACCGGGACACACCGCTCTGTTTGCAGAGGTGTGCTCACGGTTGGAGCAGGTGGCGAAAGATACTTTTACCCTGGAAGGGTGGCGACATAGTCCGCGGATTTGTCCGCCACAGTCGTAGAGTTTCACCATAGGGCTTGTCTATGGTCACACATGACATGTATCTTTGCCTTACGAGGTCTTCTTTCTTCCTCATTCTATCTTTCTTGCTACATCTCTCAGCGGTTGTATGCACAATTGTTATGCAGAGGTCGGGTGTGGGCTCTACGTTTGTATCATATCGAAATGTGTTGTGTGTAATGGCCATATGGTACAGACTTGGATGTTCTAATTTGCTTGGAGCTGGTGACAGAAATCTTCGACGCTACGAATTGCTCGGAGCTTGGGGATGGTGCAGCTACCCTGTTGTGGACAAACATGTGGTTGTCAGTTGCTCGGGTTCATGATCTTGCTAGAACCTCTTCGTGGATGTGTCCATGCGCTCGGCCAAAACATGCTTAATTGTCCGGGAAATGCTAGCTGGTGGATGACCTAACCACGTTGGTGATCGCGCAACTTTTGGACCTAGCTAATCGTCTCGTTGATGTGGATCTTTCTCGAGGACAGGGCGACTTTTTTCGGTGGATTTGGGATGCGGGTGGCACAAACACATCATGCTTGTGCTATACTGCTTTTTTCGGTGGGTCCATCGAGATGGTCGAGGCCCTGCAGGTATGGTACTCTAGGGCTCCATCAAAGTGCAAGTTCTTCATGTGGCTCGCCCTTAGGAGTCGTTGATGGACGACTAATCGTGTGACTCGACGCAGGCTCCCTTATCTAGATGTATGCCCTTTTTGCAATCAGCACGGCGAAGCCATCTACCAACCGCTACTTGGCTGCGTGATAGCCAGTTACGTTTGGTAGATTTGCAACCTCATATGGCTTATGAGAGCTAGATGGCCGACCAGGAGGAGTCCCTGGGGAGGATGCCTTGTCGGCGGGATGTCCTTCTAGAGCCTCACCGACCTGGCAAGCAATCATCAAGGAAAGACCTGTGGGGAGTCTGATACACACTCATGTTCAAATCGTGAGGACCTAATTGATCCGGTGTTGAACCAGTGGAACCAACAGTTGGTTTGGCATGTCTTTTATCCGCAGATGCGGCTGCCATACTTGCCATGACTAGGCCTCGCCGTGCAGCCTCGGATTTTTGGGCATGATCATGGGAATGCGAGCGTATTTATATGGTGGAAAGAAAGTACAAGGCAGAGCTGAAGGCAGAGTTGAATACTGGGAACTTTATCGGTCATGCTCTGACCTAGAAGAGGCTTTCGAAATTGAAAGTTCTTCCAAAAATATGTATGTTGTTGTGGAGGGTAGTCAAGAACATATTGTAAAATTGTAGTGCGCTGAATTGGCGACATATAATGCAGCATGCAACCTGTCCAATGTGTGGTAATGACGAGAAATCTCTGTTCCACATGCACTGATCATATGCGATCATGCAAGAATTTTGGAGGGCGGCGGAGCTAATTAGCTTGTAGGTTAAGCTTCCAAGGCTACATATGATCACTTGGGGAGAGGAAATTCTAGATTGCCAAATTGTCCCTAAATACGAGTTCACACTGTTGATCATAGTGATGTGGGCAATTTGGCGATGGGGAAGAAAAGTATCGACCACAGAAATCTATGATTGTTAGTACGGATATTGTTAAGTCGCTGGAATAATCCCCTATCAGGAGTCCCTTGATTGACCAGCTACTAAGGTGTCAAGTGGGATCCCAACAAATTCCCATTTATAGTTCATTTTGTGATTTTTAATGCAAAATTTGAACCCAAATTTTGCAGTAGAAATCACAAAATAAACTATAGGTGAGATTTTGGTGGGATCCCGCTTGCATCCCTACCGGCTACGGTGGAGAATTATTGGAAATATGCCCTAGAGCAATAATAAATATTGTTATTATCATATTTCTATGTTCATGATAAATGTTTATACTCCATGCTAGAATTGTATTAACCGGAAACATAATACAAGGGTGATTTTGTAAACAAAGTGTCCCTAGCAAGTCTCTATTAGACTAGCTCATTGATTAATTGATGGTTACGGTTTCTAACCATGAACATGAGTTGTCAAATTAATAACGAGATCATGTATTTGGAAGAACCAACTAAGCATAGCTTTTTGATCGTGTCACTAAGTTAAAATTGGGTGCCGTGCCATTTATTGTCAAGTGTCATGTTGCTTATACATGAGATTATGTTATTTCCTGTTACCGGAAGAATGTTATGGGGTCATCAACTGTCGCTTCTTAACTGAGTAATCCGGGTCTCGGTGAAACGGAACGTGACGTTGACGCCGCTGTGCTGCTCCACTGTATACTTGTGTCTATGGTTACCGCACAACGCACGCATCCTCGTTGTTGCCGACCCTCGCCGTGCTAGCTACGTGTCACCTGACCAGGCCGTGGTGCAAGACTGTCGGCCGTGAGGTTGAGTATCCAGACACATTTTGCAGAATAAAAGTTGAATCAAGTAGCTAATAATTAGAAGAAATAAAAATTTAGGGGGTATCTGCAAAAAACAAAGGTCGCCGGAGTAACCAAAAGACTCACGTGGGGCAACTTCCTGACTGTTTTCGACGAAACGCAACTTCGTGACCAAATTAAACGCTAGTCCGTTCATGTACTAAAGTGGTGTTTTTCTGAAAAAGTAAAATGAAGAGCACTAGCAATCACATGCACGTTTTACCAAAAACTGTGTAGTGTGGCAAGAGTGCCGCATCAGGCATGACCAGAACGCGTTGCTAACTGCCGTGGTTTGGTTCCTTGCGGCGGAGACGTGCGAGGTCCCGCGCGGGCCGTGGTGGGCTGACGGGCGCGGTCGTAGCATCGCAACGTCCACTTAATGAAGCTTTGGTCGTTGCTAAAAAAAATGATTTGTACTCCTAGTCATCAGGATCCGGATAGTTACCTGCATGCGTGGGTAGATCCGTATGACTAAATCTTATCGTCTTATCTCTTGTAGATTACTAACACAAATCGATAGGCCCCTTATAAATACACGAGAGGCAAACCCGGATTAAATCCTCTCTGACCTTCCGTCCACGTACTTCCGTATAATCTGATTAGAAGCTCAGTCTTGGAGCCATGGCAGTAAGTGGTGCTCTCGCCAAATCCGATGGCAAGGACTACCCCGGGGAGATGACCGTCTTCGTCTTCCTCGCCTGCCTCGTGGCTTCCTCTGGCGGTCTCATCTTTGGCTACGACATAGGCATCTCCGGTAAGTTCCTCCCACGACGATCAAACGATCCATCTGTTGCATGCGGTAACATCAGAAACTAATTGACGTTGTGCTATGGATTCAGGTGGTGTGACGTCCATGGACCCGTTCCTGATCCGGTTCTTCCCGTCGGTGTACGCCAAAGAACAGGAGATAGTGGAGACGAACCAGTACTGCAAGTTCGACAGCGCGCTGCTGACGCTCTTCACCTCGTCGCTCTACCTCGCCGCCCTCGTCGCCTCCCTCTTCGCCTCCGTCATCACCAGGAAGTGCGGCCGGAAGATGACCATGCTCGGCGGCGGTGTTACCTTCCTCATCGGCGCCATCCTCAACGGCTTCGCCGTCAACATAGCGATGCTAATCATTGGCAGGATCCTCCTCGGCATCGGCGTTGGCTTCAGCAATCAGGTGATCATCTGACCGACAGATATGCACGTCTTATTCCTGCCTAAGTAGTGCATGCATGCATGAAGGTAGATCTGAATATGTGAGGATGCATGCATGGTCAATTGTGCATGTTGCCGACTCGGTCGTACTGACGTGCATATCGTGCAGGCTGTTCCTCTGTACCTGTCGGAGATGGCGCCGGCGAAGATGCGTGGCATGCTCAACATCAGCTTCCAGCTCATGATCACCATCGGCATCTTGGCCGCTAACCTCATCAACTACTTCTCGGCCAAGATCTCGGGCGGCTGGGGCTGGCGCATCAGTTTGGGTCTGGCCGCCGTCCCGGCAGTCATCATGGCCGGTGGCTCCCTCTTCCTCCCAGACACGCCCAACTCCCTCGTCGCCCGCGGCAAGGAGGATGAGGCGCGCGCCATGCTCCGTCGCATCCGCGGTACCGACGACATCGGCCTCGAGTACGACGACCTCATCGCCGCCAGCGACGCCTCCAAGGCCATCGACAACCCGTGGAAAACCCTGCTAGAGCGCCGCTACCGGCCGCAGCTGGCAATGGCCATTTTGATCCCGACGCTGCAGCAGCTCACAGGCATCAACGTGGTCATGTTCTACGCCCCCGTGCTCTTCAAGACCATCGGCTTCGGCGGCACTGCCTCGCTCATGTCCTCCGTCATCAGCGGCGGAGTCAACATGGTCGCCACCTTTGTCTCCATCGCCACCGTCGACCGCCTCGGCCGCCGCAAGCTCCTCCTCGAAGGTGGCTGCCAAATGATCATTGCCCAGGTAAACTTGCAGTACATCCAGATTTGAGATTACACAAAGACGTTTACATAACACAATCTTATATCTGAATGGCTCGTGCAGTTCGTGCTTGGGACGCTGATCCTGATCAAGTTTGGAACGGACGGCGTGGCCAACATCTCGCGCTCGTACGCGATCGGTGTGGTGTTCTGCATCTGCGTGTTCGTGTCGGCGTTCGCGTGGTCGTGGGGGCCACTGGGGTGGCTGGTGCCGAGCGAGATCTTCCCGCTGGAGATCCGGTCGGCGGCGCAGAGCATGGTGGTGGTGTTCAACATGGCGTTCACGTTCATCATCGCGCAGATCTTCCTGATGATGCTCTGCCGCCTCAAGTTCGGGCTCTTCTACTTCTTCGGCTTCTGCGAGCTCCTCATGACAGCCTTCATCTTTTTCTTCCTGCCTGAGACCAAGGGGATCCCCATCGAGGAGATGGACAGGATCTGGGGAAAGCACTGGTACTGGAAGCGGTTCGTCGACGACGGCAGCAGCAACCGCAAAGTTCAGATGACATCCAACGCCGTATGACGATCCATCGACTCGGTTGCGTACGTGGAGAGCGATCTTAGTTTTGATCTCCGAAGTGGTTTTTGACTTTTAGCTAGAGCCTTGGTCTTTATCAGAGTTAATTAATTTTTAATTAGGCCTTAGTTCCGGGAGAGCGTTAATATCGTGGATTGATATTGATGTGTAGTAGGAAACGACTCTGTACTGCTGTTGGTCCTCGTAAATAAGAGTCATGTTGAGATTGAAATTATCATTCAATTACCACGAATGTGCAACAATATGTTCCTGAACAGGAAATAATCGTTCTGAAAGCATACGTCTGAACTTACGACTTACGAGAATATGTAATTACCCGATTTCTTTCTCGTTTCTTAGTTAGAAAAAGAACAAATATTCTCTTTATAGTCTTATACTACTTCTGACCTAGATCTTTTTTCGTTTGATTGTTCGGAAGTTATCGAGTTCAAAGTGAATTACAAGATACTCTAATCTTACTTTGTGGCCGTCCGGTTCCTATAGCTATATGCTCCTAAATCATGCTAGCAATGTTGTGGTGTTTCTGCAATCAACCATTGTGTTTCACCCGTATTCTTGTTTTAATTCTTGGTCTTCAGACATCGAAATCCAATCCATGATTTAAGACTTCAGAAGTCGAAATGCAGGTTCAGTTAGAAAAGGCTGATTTTTCAGTTGCTTTCTTGCAGGCGTTGCCTTTTCTTTTTTCTTTCAGTAGCTTCTTTTCGGTTCGAGTCATTGTATTCTGTTTCTTAGTGAAATAGCAGCTTTGTCTGCCTTTTGTCAAAAATAAGAAGGCTGATGGTGAGAAGTGAGATAATATTGTATACCTGGAGTGTGATTTGTACGAAATTTTTGCTTTTTGTCCTAGATGTACGTGCACTGCTAGGCTGCGAGATGGCGGTAATATGTTCTTCTTTAAATTGTAGATAGACTACAAGCCGGTGGTAATTGTAGGCAAACGTGACTTAATACTTGAGACTGTCCTATCTAATTGTGAATGTGTCTAGATCTGGTAGAAATCCCCTCGCGTCCGCGTCGTTCCCAGGGGGGCGACACGGACGAGCCTAGCACCCCGCGCCTAACCTACCCCTCTGGCAGCGCCCTCCTCCCGCCGCCGGGAAAAGACCGGGGGTGGTTGGCGGCGGTGGGCTACTCTCCCTCGCGTGCGAGGGTCTCCGGCTGGTGCGGCCCGTCACCCTGGACGGCGAGATGCAGGCGGCGGAGTAGGATGCCGGGGCGGCGGCCTCGGATTATCTCCGGCAAGGGCAACGGTCATGGTGGCTGCGCGGGCAGTGCCTCGGCCGGTTCTTCGAGGCGCTTCGCCAGATCTCGTCGGCGCTCCGGCCAGCCGGGCCGGGACGTCGGCCGGCGGGGAGACGTGCTGCTCTCCTCGCGGTGGTGGCGTGACGCGGCGGGCGCCATGGGCGCCGCGGCAGGCCTCCGATCTGGGCCTAGCGGGCCCGAGTCGACGTCCCAATGGCGTGGTCAGTGGTCGGCGAGGAGTGGAGTTGTGTGGTCTGCTGGTGGCCGTGGGGCAATGGCCAGGTGTTGGCTGCTCCGGCGACGGCGCTTTGCGGGTCGGCCGCGACCCTGCACGGCGGCAGTTCGGCCACGGCGGCGCAGCAAAGGGCTGGGGACGCAGGTGCTGATCTTCGGCCGGCGTTCCCCTAGCTGGAAGGAAGCCGGGGCGGCGGCCCTGGACAGATGGCCGTGGTGCGGGAGGGGCAGCTCTAGCCTCCCGCCCCCTCTCGCCGGCATGGCGCGGTCGTCGCTAGCATGAGGTGTTGCGACCCCGCGGCATGTGGTTGGACTCGGTGGTCGACAACAGAGCCACACCGCATTGCTTGCTGCTCCCTAGTCCGGGCCCTAGTGCTTGGCGGTCGAGATTGCGATTCAGGTGAAAGCCTCGCACCTAGGTGCCGACGGCCGCGGCGCCCTAGGGCATCGTTCTCCTTCTTGAATGCGTCGTTCGGAAGCTGCGATCCTCTACCGACATGAGTATCTTAAGTCTCTCCGGGTGAAAACCCTAGCTCCTCTCGAGCAGGCGGCGGCGGCGTTCACGTCGTTACCTTCTTGAAGGCGTCGCCTTGGAGTTATCTTAACTCTCGATGTGCTTCGGGTCAGTGGCGACCATGAGGGGTGGCCCTGTGGTCTGGGCTGTGAAAGTCGGGGCGGCGGCCCCGGACGGTGGTGTGCGCCGAGGCGGCGGCCTCGGAAAGCGATGTAGCCATGGCCCTATGTGGCAGGGTCGTGCCTCTGCGTCGTAGGGGTGCCGAACTAGTGCCACGAGGGTGGCGGTTCGTCACTATCGTTATTTCCTTTCTTTTGTTTTCTTCCTTATCGGCTTGTGCGATCCTGTAAAATATTCTACCTGCTTAATATATGAGAGCCAGCAATTGCTAGACCTTTCAAAAAAAAAAATCAGGTAGAAATCAGGTTGTGAATGAAAATGCCAATTTTATATATCTACGAGGCAACTACTCCTAAATTTTAAAAGTATTCTTCGGTTGAGAAGGATTGGGCCAAGCCGATTGCCTCCCTTGATGATATTCCCCTTCGCGTCTAGCACAGAGTATATTCGAAGCGGGGTCGGGCTCTCTTATACCTTGCTAATGACATCATTTTTCATTTGGACTTGGCGCAAGTGGAGAGGGGTCTGAACGCTGATGAGATGTTGCTGAGCCGGTCTGATGGCTAGGTTATTGGCATTGTTGTGAGCATTCTAAATGGAGGCAAAGATCTAGACTAAACTGGATCAGAGTTGGCGATGTGGGTACCAAATTGTTCCATGGAGGCGATAGATCATATCCCCTCTCAATGTGGGCCTCAAGGGTGACCCAAATCCATCATGAAAAAGCCAAGAATATGCTCGACTACTTCTCAAATTTATTAGGCAAGGCTGATGACAAGGTTTTCCATATGAACTATGATTTTCATCAGATACCGTGTCGATCTTGTGCACCTTGATGAAGCTTTCTCCCTAGAGGAGCTGAGATGAAGCATCGGCCCTGAATGGTTTTATTGGAGGTTTTTTCAAGAAGTGTTAGGGTGAGTTTCATGTGGATCTGCACACGGCTTTTAACCAGCTCCACGCCCTCTACGGCCTTCACTGAAGTTTGTTAAATTTGGCGCACAATGTGGTGCTGCCGAACAAGGCAAGTGCTTCCTGGGCGGCTGATTACAGGCTGGTCAGCCTCATGTATAGCGCATCGAAGGTGGTGTGTAAGATGCTCGCTAACAGATTGGCACCAGAGTTGCCCAAGCTTATTTCTCGGACTCGGTACTTTTTTGATGGACATAAGTATAAAGCATAATTTCATTTACATGCGGAACATGATCAGAGAGACTTATCGGAAGAACCTTTTGATATTTGTCAAGTTAGATATCCCTAAGGCTTTTGACATGGTGCACTTGAGATATTTGTTAGAATTTTTTAGGCCTTTGAGTTTGAACCTCTCCTGGTGGGATTTGATCTCCTTGATTATAGCGTTCTCCTTCTCGCGGTTTTTCTAAATGGGCTGCCTAAGAAGCCCTTTTAGCACATATGTGGTTGCGACAGAGCGAACCTCTGTTGCCCTTTTTGTTTTCTTCTGCGATCGAGCCACTGTAGCTTATTCTTCAGCTAGCCACCTCACAGGGCCTGCTCCCCCGAATTTTTGACATATAAGACCACCTTAGCGAGTAAAACGTCCGAAAGGACCACCTCTAAAACGAATTGCCACATTTATGCCAAAAATTCCTGCTCGAATTTTTGACATATAAGACCACCTCAGCGAGTAAAATGTCAGAAAGGACCACCTCTAAAACGAATTGCCAAAACTACCGTGGCGACAGGCCCGCCAGGCGACACGTGTTACCTGTCGCCATGGCCGACGGCGGCATGTTGGGGCAACGGAATTCAGACATTTGCTTAGACGGAAAACCAGCAGGTGGGCCCTGTCGCCATGGCCACAGGGGGCAGTCTGACGTACTGTGCCCGTAGGTGGGCAGATGCGGTGCTTGCTACGTCGAAGAAACAGAGAAAAAAACTGGCCGCTCCCTCCATAGAAAATTCAAAGCACAGTGCTTGTAGCAGCTGCAGCAAAGCTTTTACGAATAAACTAAAAGGGAGCATTCGCACGGAACCCGATATTGACTGAGCAAACGGTATAGGATGAAGTACACAGCGAGAGGCCACGCCACTGCATGAGCACCTGCCGCCTTGGGCAGTGGCCGCAGCTCTCCATGCCAGCATGCCGCCAGCGGCAGCGGCGGCAGGACCCACCCAGCTCCGTTTTCTGTCTGAATTCCGTTGCGCCAACATGCCGCCGTCGGCCCGTGGCGACAGACAATTCATTTTGGAAGTGGTCCTTTTTGACATTTCATTTGTAGAGGTGGTCCTTTATGCCAAAATTTTTTGCTCCCCCTCCCCCGCAACAACGAAATGCCAGGCTTGGGGCTAGTCTGGATGATGATGCTTTATTCCTATTACATGGAGGAGATTTTTGTCACGTTTGGGTTAATCTCGGGGCTTAAAAGCAAATCTGCATAAGTGCACAACTTTCAGAATCAGGTGTGACTTGTCCGGCGTGGTTTGGTCAACACACCTTGTATGAGCCGGTTGGCGCATGATGGTATCCTTGATAACTTGGGCGGGGAGGTGGGTGTGCTGTCGTGCAAGTACCTTGGCTTGTCGTTGGGTTTCCGAAAGCCAAGGCTGATCGAGGTCCAAGCTATGCTAGATCGGGCTACTACCAAGGTGCCGCCTCTGAAGGGGAAGCTTTTCAAACGCACTGGCCGCCTCGCCTTGGTCAATTCTACCCTCATTGCAACCTTCACGTATTATGTCACATTCTTTGTGCTTTACAAGTGGGCAATGAAAAGGATTAACAAGATTCAAAGGAGTTTCCTTTGGGCCGGGGCTGAAGAAGCTCATAGCGGGAAGTGTTTTCTTAATTGGAGGCAAGTTTGTGCCCCCGAGGCTTTGGGAGGGCTTGGGATCAAGGACATTGTAGCTTATAGCTGAGCCCTCTGACCACGTTGGCTCTGTTCCAATGAGACGAGATCAATAAACCTTTGTAAGGCACAACGGTGCCATTTGATGTCGTCGACTGCCGGCTGTTTGCCTCTTGCTCCTCTATTTCGATGGGTGACAGGAAGACAACTATGTTTTGGGAATCTAGGTGGCTAGAGGGTTGTTAGTCGATGGAACTAGCATCATATTGGGTTGCGTGCACGGTAAATTAAAAAAATTCGCATTGCTACGTAACAACTGCCAAGATCTACTATGAAGATACATGTGAATACGAAGATCCAAAGATATAGATGGAACACCTTACCAACACCGAAGTCGCGGAAGAAGTGTTGATGACGTAGTTGATGAAGCCTGTCGCCGATTCCCTCAACCAAGTCTGGTAGAGAGATTTTGGCGTCTTCTCCTCCTCGCCTTGTCACCTTGATCCAACAGGGTGAGGGTCAACCGTCGGGATCTGACACTTCACCTCTCCGAGAGCTTGCAAGCGTACGCTGGGAAAGGTTCAGCAGGGCTTCTCGCCGTCCAAGCTTGAAGCACTACTAGTGTATATGAAGGTGGAGATCTCAACACATGAGAAAGAGAGAGAGAGAGATTAGATCTAATCTAATTGGAAAGGGATCCTCTAAACCAACTAGAAGAGATCTAAACTTGAGAGAACTTGTCTCAACTTGTGTGTCTCCAAATAGGAGGGGGTGGGGGTTTATATAGATGGCCCAAGGGTGGAGGGACTTGGGGAAGGGGAAAGACCCCAAACCCAAGTCGGTTTGGGAGGAGGAGTTGGAGTCAAACTTCAACTCCCCTCCACCGCCGCCGCCGCCGGGTGAGGCCTGCCTTGGGCCGCACCGACCTAGGGGGTGGGGCCCACCTGCCACACCGACCTAAGGGGGTAGGGCCCGCCCTAGGCCGGCCGACCCTTGGCCGCCGCCTTCCCCCATGGGCCGCAAGGGCCCATTAGGGTTTCGGCTGGGGGGAGCCTCCCCCCATGGCGCCTTGGCCCACCACCACCATATGGTGGTGCGGCTACCTTGGTGGGCCCCTAGGGCCCATCTTGGTAGCCCCTATGGTGGGCTCCAATTTTTATTCATTTTTCAAATTATTAATTAATTAATCAATTAATTCTTTTGTCTAATTAATTCCAAATAAATATTTTCATTTTACAGAAAATTCCCGAAATTAATTACTTATCATATAAAACACTTTTATATGATCCGGGACACCTAGTGTCCGCAGACAAAATTCTCTGGATAAATATTTCCATTCTTTTATAAACCCTCGAACAAATCCGACCGTGATAGCAACTTCTATCACAATGCAATCTCTCTGATATAACCATATCTATCACACAGATACCATTCCTGTGACACTCTCTCCATGTTCCAGACCAACCAATATACACAACTAACCAATCCGAGTTTAAGCGTGTCCACCCTACAGGTTCAATAATGTGTAGTTATAATTAGATGTGCTTATCTAATCACCGGCCAGGTTCAGGTCCGTAGACAACCTGAATAACTGCTACCGTTATGCGAAGACACTCTGTTGAAGCTGTTGGCTATTTAATATATCATTCCCATTACTCGCGATACCAAAACTTCGCCCGAGATATAGATCGTGGATGACACCATGAATCACACATTGATTCATTACATCTTTGTCTATCTCGTTAACCGACAAGTTTCCTTTACTCGTTTCCGCATTATGATATCCCACCGGTGTAACTTCACCATGCATTGTCTGCAGAACATATTGGATAACTTTTTAATACCGAGTGGGACTAGGGTGTATCTCTCTAATCACCAAGGAGTAATTTCCCATCTCAGAACATTAGGATATATGCATCCCTTGGTAATCACCTAGTGACTATCGTTTTGACCACCCAGTTACGGCTGTGGCGATTGAAAGTACCAAAGTAATTCTTCCAGTATATGCATAACCCTAATAACCTCATGGTTGCAGGATATGTTATATAATAACCTTACTGTGATAATGCTAAGGACAAAAGGACAATTTAACGGAATCTCTTAGCATACCAAAACTTGGGTCTACCTGCTATATTATTATCTAATAATATGCCACTCATTGATGCTGACACAAACAATGTCTATGACTAGGAAGGCACAGTCATCTAGCAATCAATAAATTAGTTCCTAAAAGAAATAGGGTACATTTTACGTGTTCATATTCTCTGCATGTGCGAGTGAGCTTTCCTCTGAATCACATATTCAGGAACCACCGTAGCTATAGCATAGAGAACACAAATCATAATTAATGAATCAGATGTATAAATACATTGCCTTTTGGGCATACATCTAACACACCAGAGGTTTCCTCCTCACGCAGAGGAAAGAGTAGACTATTTCTTAAGCAATGGAGGGCAACAAGTGGATGACGGCCTACAGTGCATCAGCTCTAAAGACCGGATTGATCTATTTGCTAGGCTATAGGATAAGCTGTCGTGCTCAGGCCTGATGCTTACTGATGATAGAAATGTCATTCACTGGATTAGGTAAAAAAAGGAGAGTGTAGCAAATATGTCTATGAGCCGCGGTTCTTGGCCATATTCTGTTGCCGGGTCTGCGCAAGGTGTGGACGCTAAAGACAAGTTCGTGAAGATTGAAAGTTCTATCTATGGTTATTCCTCCAAAATCGCAATTGGACCTCGGATAGGCTGGCGAGCGGTGAAAAGGGGATAGTATTCGCCCCCGCGTCGTTCCCAGGGCGCGGCACGGGCCGGCGGAAACCTAATCTCCCGCCTCCGCCGACCCACTCCCGTCCTCCTCCCCTCACCGCCGCTGGCTAGCGCCGACAGGCAAACCCCCCAGGCGGCCGACGGCGGCGGGTGCTTTTTTTCCGAGCTGCTGCGGTGTTGCGCGACGACGGCCCGACATGGCGGCGGGATGGCGATCTCGGCATGGCGGCGACTGCTGACAGATCTCATCGGTGTTGTGGGATGCTGCTCGTGGCGCTTGGGCGGCAAGGCGCATCGACGTCTGGTCGGCCACTGGGAGTGCTGTGGAGAGGAGTCGAGCTACTCCGGCGGCGCTGCCTTCTTCCCTGCGTCGGCGAGGTTGATTCTCAAGGCAGCCTGTTGGTCCCTTGTGGGTGAGGGCGAAGGTGCCAGTGGTCCTTCTGATGTACATGTTCCTGGATGGAGATCTGGTGTGGCAGATCCGGGTGAAAACCCTCACTTTCGGCCATTGGCCAGAGCCGGTGATGGCGACGTCTTATGCATTCCAGAAGGTATCATCGAGGTGAAGCTCCCAACTCCTTCTGCTGCCTCCGGGGGAATTCCTAGATCCGTGGATCGGATGATGTGTGCTCCTACGTCGTTAACCCCTTGGGGCGTCATCCATGGAGTCGTGCATCAGACAGAGGGACCATTGATAGGGATCAGTTGTGGCGTTCCGCCTGGTGGTGGAGCGGTGTTGCATCTACCGTATTGACGTCGGAGAGTCTCGGTTGTGTGGCACAACGGGGGTCTCGGCAACAGACGCGGGGTGATGGACTCACGCAGGGCGGAGGCGCTGCCTGGCACCGTGGCGGTGTCAGTGGCAGGCTTGGCAAGGGTCTTTGCTTCGATCTACACTCCGGGGATAGGTTGGTGGAAGATGGAGGAGGCGACTTCCGGAGCATGCACACAAGGCGATATCTCTGGAGTTGTCCGGAGAGCTGACACTGGCAGTGGCTGGGACACAAGGTCTCGTTGTTCCCTCTACCGTTTGTGCTAAGTTGTAGTGTTCTCACTGTTTGGTGGGTTCGTCTTGTATGATCGTTGATGTAAGGCTTTTTTACCAACTTTTGTTGAATAAATTAAATAAAAGCCGTATGCATCTCTTCGATGCAGAGGCTGGGGCTTCCCCATTTCAAAAAAAAAGGCTGGCAAGCAGTGAGTGGCCCACTCTGCTGGATCATGTTTCGGTGATGAGGTGATGGAGTGTGCAATGCCCTTTCACAAAGGAGGTGTGGATGAAGGCGGTCGACCATCAGCCTAGTGTGGCCTCCGTTGCCAAACTCCGTTGCTTTGGCAACCATGGACGGGTTTAGCGCGCTCGGACCTGCCAGCCTCACTTTCATGGCAAATTTTGACAAAAATATCACCCTAAGCTTTTGAATTTGTAAATTGCTGAATATTTGAATCATTTTTTGTGTTCACCACTGTAGGCAACACATGTGCAACTAGGGAAAAACCCAAGTTGTAACCCATGTACAGCTCACAGACCACACGAATCACGGTGTAAATTTGAAAGTTATAGAGTTAAATGAGGTCTAATTTAATTCTCCCATGAATAATAATTAGCAAAACCGTAACAAAATAGTTGAGGAACCACTTGGTGCCATAGAATTGCTCTAGATAAGAGCATCTCCAACCGGCCACCCAAAATTCGGCCCCCAAGGTGTTCGCGAACACGTCCGGACATGTCCGCGGACAGCGACTGAACAACCCCTAAAAACTGTCTCCTCCAACCGTACTCCTCAAATCAGCCACCTCAAATCCATATTGACATGCAACATAGATCATATGGATAGATAAGTTCAAAGATAGTTCAATATAGATCATACGGATAAACATAGTTCGACGATTCATCAAGCATGGACATAGTTCACCACACACAATAATCGGACAGAGTTCATCACGTGCAAACACAACTTCAGACAGACATATCGGCCAGACCGGAGCTTCTCATCACAGCGGGGAATCGGGTTGTCCTCTTCTCTCGCCATTGCTTCGCATTCCCTTTGCTGACCGCGCCGTGCCTATCTATCCTGGTCTGGATTTCCCTTGCCTCTCTCACCATTACTTCGCGTACCATTTGCCGAGAGCGCCGTTTCGTCCGAGCCTGAGTCTCCGCTTGGCACACCCTCCCCGGCCTCTTTTTGTAGTCCGGCGTGTAGTACACAAACGGACTATCCTTCAGTATAGCCCAACAAATGGCCGAGCTACCATTCCATTGTGCTCGGCCTCCCTAAAATTGCATTGAACATTGGGATGACATCCTTAATCTACCAAATGAAGCTAATGGAGTAGAGCAACATAATTAAGCTAATGGAGTAGAGCAACATAATTAAGCACAAGAAACTTACACAGCCCACTTCGCCATAGCATCCGTCAAACTTGTTAATGTCGGCTTGGATGCATGACCATCTATGGCGGAGAGATTGCTCGTTGGGCAACCTCCCCCAAAATGAATCATTGAACATGTGATGGAATCTCCCCCAAAATGAAGAATGGCCAGAATGGCTTCCGTCCTAACCATCTAGACACGCCAACCACGTCTTGCACAACAGCTCATCCTCACTAACCGAGTAGCGAATCCCTCTTCCTCCGATCTACGGAATCAACAATTTTCTAAATTACGCATCCGTACTACAAATTTCTACATTCTACATTTTACAACGGTCAAGGCGAACAGGAGACGAACATACCTGTGGAGGAGCAGCCACCATTGGTCCATCTCCGGCAGCTGTGGAACTGCCACCACAAGCGGAGCATAGAGCCTTGGTCGCCGAGCCGCTGCTGGCGGCGTGGCTTTCTTCTCCTTCCCAGACTCACTACATACCTCCTCCTCCTCCTCTTCCGCAAAGGCATCCCAGTACATCTCAGTCCCGGACAACCCAGATCCGGTGCCGGAGCCAGCCATGGTCGAAGCTACGGGAGTGGAGAGGACGGGGAGTAAAGTGGAGTGGAAAGGGGATCAAAGGAGAGTGAGATATGGTTTGATCCGGGTGGGGATGCAGTGGATATATGTGGGGTCAGAGTGGGTTTAGGGTTTAGGGTTTGGGGAGCTGGTTGGAGATGACTTGGACCGGATTGTCGGTGTGAATTCAGCATTCAAGAGTCAAAATTACTTGAAAAAGCGCGTGCTTCCGGGACGCACGGTCCCGTCGCATGCGCTGCCAGCACGTGGTGGAGCCTGGCGCGTCCTTTTCCCTCCCGCACTTTCTTTCCCTGCTCGCCACGTGTTGGCCCATGGTATGTTGCTTTTCCTCTCGTCGCACGTCTGAGCCTAGTACCGTGAGATGCTAGCTGATTCTCTTTTTGGTTTTTTATTCGAAGACAAAAACTAAATATCTTGCGAACCGAGTTTCCAAATCACGATCCGTTTCCAGGGTTGGATTAGTCGCGTCGAGATCTTCAAAACTAGATCCTATCTTGATATATTTTGACAAACTTTTTTTGTGCATTGCTTGGAGAGTGTAGATTGCACTGCCTTTTATGTGTTGTGGACTGCAGTGCAATGTCTTCTCTTTTACGGTGTGCACTGCCTTCTCTTTGCGGTGCACTGCCTTCTTTTTGCGTGCACTGCCTCAGATCGGGCAGTGCACTGCCTTTTTTTACGTGCACTACCTCGGATGAGGCGATGCACTGCCTTCTCTTTTTGCGGTGCACTGCCTCAGATTGGGCAGTGCACTGCCTTCTCTTTTTGCGGTGCACTGCGTTGGATCGGGTAGTGCACTGCCTTCTCTTTTGCGGTGTACTGCCTTCTTTTTTGGGCAGTGCACTGCCTTTTTTTTACGACGCGGTGCAGTGCTTCGGATAAGGCAGAACACTACAAATTTTGTACTGCCCCATAACTTTTGTAATGAAAAGATCTACTCCCTCCGTCCGGAAAAAGATGTCTTGACTTTGTCTAAATTTAGATGTATGCACACACTGAACATTGAACAATCCAGAGAACGTCTCGTACCCGTCTGGGGTTTATATCGCTACGGCGACTACCGAGGCGATCCCCACGATCGCATCGTCTCTGAGTGAAATTCGCCCTCGATCTCAATTGAGGGGAGTTCACCATGGAAAGCCAAGATTCATAATCCTCTAGGGTGGATGGCAGTGGAGGGAAGGAGAGGGTTCCGCCCGCAAGGGAGGAAGCAGAGGGCGAAAAACCAGCGGCGGCGGGGAGCGGATCCTAGGGATCCGATCTCCACGAGAGATTGAAACAGTTGAACCTTCGAGAGGAGGAGGAACAAGATGTAGTCCTGGAAGAGGATATTGCATAATTGGAGCAAGATGCAGAGTTCATGGCGGTGGCTAGGGTTCATACTACAAGGACCTTTAGTCGTGGCGCGTTTTTTGGGCAGATGAGAGCTGCATGGAACCTAGCCCAAGCTGTAGAATTTCGGGCCATAGAGGACAACCTCTTCTCTGTTCAGATGTCTTGTCTGGCGGATTGGGAATGGGTAATGGAAGATGGACCTTGGATCTTCCGAGGGTGTCTAGTACTATTCGCCAAGTATGATGGTTGGTCTAGTGTCGAGGGGATTGAGCTCTTCAAGTTTCAAGCCTGGGTTGGCGTGATGGGTTTGAGTGAGAAGATGCAATCTGCGAGCATTGCTGGACAGCTTGCTAGGCGTGCGGAGGAGGTGGTACGCGTGGATGCTAAATCAGTGAAAGGATGATACGTCTCAAACGTATCTATAATTTCTGATATTCCATGGTTATATTATACCAATTGTTACATGTTTTACATACACTTCATAGCATTTTTATGCATTTTCTGGTCTAACCTATTAACAAGATGCCACAGTGCCAGTTTCTGTTTATTATGTATGTGCATTGCAGAAAAGGTCCAAAAATGAAAGTGCTCAGAAAAATCTGAAAAAATTACAGAAATTCTAAAACGCCAGAAGACTCCGGGAGCCAGAAGGACAAGTCTGGGGGAGGCCCACAGCCTCCACACCATGCCCCCGCGCGGTTTGGGTTGGGCCACGTCGTGGGGTGGTGTGGCCACTGATGGCGTGAATCACACGTTTGTTGGGAGACCCAAGAGGAATGTATGATGCAGTTCAGCAGCAAGTTTTCCCTCAGAAAGAAACCAAGGTTATCGAACCAGTAGGAGCAACTCTTCAGAAGGTTGTTGGTGGCTCGCACGGCGCAACACGATCACCAACGTGGAATCTGCACACAACACAATCAAACTACTTTGCCCCAACGAAACAGTGAGGTTGTCAATCTCACCGGCTTGCTGAAAACAAAGGATTAAACGTATGGTGTGGAAAATGAGTATTAAATTGCAGAGAATGAAAAAGGAACAGTTTGCAGTTTGTGGTTGTTTAATCAGTGTAAAAGAATGGACCGGGGTCCACAGTTCACTAGTGGTGTCTCTCCATAAAAGATAACTAACATGTTGGGTGAACAAATTACAGCTGGGCAATTGACGAATAGTGAGCGCATGACAATGCATATACATGACATGTTGACTACTATGATATTTAATTGGGCATTACGACATAATACATAGACCGTTATCCAACAGCATCTATGACTAATAATCCACCGCCGGGTTGTCATCCGAGTCCCCCGTTGGTATTAAGTTGCAAGCAACGGATAATTGCATTAAGTAAAGTGCGTAATGTAAACAAACACATATGCCCGTGGACATAGCATCGTTAGGTTATCCCTAGTGGCAACAGCACATCCACAACCTTAGAACTTTCTGTCACTGTCCCAGGTTAAACGGAGACATGAACCCACTATCTAGCATAAATACTCTCTCTTGGAGTTACAAGCATCTACTTGGCCAAAGCATCTACGAGTAACGGAAAGCATGCAAGATCTTAAATAACATATAAGATAGATTGATAATCAACTTGACATAATATTCAATATTCATCGGATCCCAGCAAACACAACATGTAGCATTACAATAATATGATCTTGATCATGTAGGGCAGCTCACAAGATCTAAACATGATGGCACAAAGTGGAGAGACAACCATCTAGCTACTGCTATGGACCCGTAGTCCAAGGATGAACTACTCACGCATCACTCCGGAGGCAGGCATGGCGATGTAGAAGCCTCCGGTGACGATTCCCCTCTCCGGCAGGGTGCCGGGAAGAGGTTCTGAACCCTCCCGAGCTAGGGTTGACGACGGCGGCGTCTCTGGAACTTTTCGTGGATATTTGCTCAGGCTTAGGGTTTTCGCGTCGGGGGGAATAAGTAGGCGAAAGGGCGGCGGCTGGAGACCCCCGAGGGGCCCACACCACCCTAGGGCGCGGCAGAGGGGGGCCCGCGCCCTAGGTGCGTGTGGGGCCCTGGTGGCCCTCCTCTGTGCTCCTTCGTCCGTCAGGTGGTTCTGGAAAAATAGGGACCCCCGTGTAGTTTCGTCCAATTCCGAGAATATTTCCAGACTAGCTTTTCTGGAATACAAAAACAGCAGAAAACAGGAACTGGCACTTCGGCATCTTGTTAATAGGTTAGTCCCAAAAAATGTATAAAAGTGATATAAAGTAGATGCAAAACATGTAGCAATTGGTATAAAACAAGCATGGAACATCAAAAATTATAGATACGTTTGAGACGTATCAGCATCCCCAAGCTTAGTTCCTACTCGTCCTCGAGTAGGTAAACGATAAAAACAAAATAATTTTTGAGGTGACATGCTACATCATAATCTTGATCATATAATATTGCAAGGCACATGTAAATGAATGAAGTGATCCAAGTCAATGGTCTATAATTTGCTACCAAATAGATAATGAGTAAACAATGAATCACACAAGCTAAACGTTTTCATGAATAGTACTTTCGAGACAAGCATCAAACAGTTTTGCATAAGTGTTAACTCATAAAGCAATAGTTTCTAATAAAAGGTATTTAATCAACACAAAGGAAGAATTTAGTTTCAGCATTTGCTTCAACTTTCAACATATTTATCTCATGGATATTGTCAACACAAAGTAGTATAACAAGTCCAATACATTGCATATAACGCATGTTGTAACAAAGTTGACACTAGTGTTTGCTTGTGGAAGACAGAAAGAATAGGAAAACTGACTCAACATAAAAGTAAAAGAAAGGCCCTTCGCAGAGGGAAGCAGGGATTAAATCATGTGCTAGAGCTTTTAGGTTTTTGAAAGCATATAGAGATTGCATAAAATATTTGATACTCCTCCCAACCTTGCTAACACAAGCCATGGCTAACCGAATCCTCGGGTGCCTTCCATCAATCACATACCATGGAGGAGTATCTATTTTTGAGAGGTGTTTGTTAATTGTCAACGAATGGTAGCGGGTGAGAACAGTATTCTACCTGTCAACGGACTTTTAAGAGCGGCTCCCATGAAGGACGTTATTTCTACCAGCAAGGCAGATCATCCCTCTTTCTCTTTGGTTTACACACATTCAGGTATTTCACTGTTTGTCATTGCTTACTGATGAATCAGGGCAAAAGTGTGAAGAGAATTAATTGGTTAAAGTTGTAATTAATTGGGACTGGGCACCCCGTTGCCAGCTCTTTTTGCAAGTTATTGGATAAGCGGATGTATATGCCACTAGTCCAGGTGTAAAAGTCCATCGACAAATAGAATAAAGAATAACCACACTAATTCCTCATGAGCTAGTAAACATTGACACAAAAAGGGAATAATAACATTTTGAATAATTTAAAGGTAGCACATGAAAAATTTACTTGGAGTGGCAAGGAAATACCACATATAGGTAGTTATGGTGGACACAAATGGCATGGATTTTGGCTCAAGGATTTGGATGCACGAGAAGCATTCCCTCTCAGTACAGAGTTTAGGCTAGCAAGGTTATGTAAGCAAACAAGAATATCAACCCGTACACCAAGTTTTATATGACAAACATATTGCAAACGTTATAAGACTTCATACCGTCTTCCTTGTTAACCAAACCCTGTTATTAGAAAATATCTAGACCTTAGAGATACCACCGATGCAAACCAAATTTTCAACAAGCTTTACGGTAGTTCTTCACTAATAGGCTTAACTCATGTGATGCACAATTTAATCATGATCTACTTGTTAACTCAAAACAATTGACAAGCATCAAGTTATCCATTTTAGTGATCTACAAGATTAAGCAAGTTTTTCCTTATACCAATTACCACATGCAACATTTTCTGAACCAACCAAACACCAATCAATTTATTTCATCAACTCTCCAAACAAATATAAGTGAAGCAAGAGAGTACTTTCTACAAAAGAAAGCTAATAGCTCTGACAAGAGATACATGAAAACAAGAGCTAAAAGCTGAACAGCGCTAGATATGAATACTCAACAAATATAAGTGAAGAATAGGAGTATTCTCATGAAAAAGCGGAGCGTGTCTCTCTCCCAATCAAGAATGCTAGGGTCCAGTCAAGCTTTATTGAAAATAAAAGTGCAATACTGAAAATAAAAGCACACAGACGCTCCAAGAAAAGCACATATGATGTGAAAGAATTAAAATATAGTTTCACTAGAGATGACCTGATAATTTTGACGATGAAGAAGGGGATGCCTTGGGCATCCCCAAGCTTAGACGCTTGAGTCTTCTTGAAATATGCTGGGGAGATCCATGGGAGCCTCCCCAAGCTTAAGCTCTTCACTCTTCTTGATCCTATTATATCATCCTTCTCTCTTGACCCTTGAAAACTTCCGTCACACCAAACTCAAAGTAGATCTCATTAGAGGGTTAGTGCATAATCAAAAATTCACATGTTCTATAAAGACGCAATATGATTTGTTACTTTAAACATTAGCTACAGCCACTGATGTTATGTGAAGCTCTTCCACCCAAAAAAGAATTTCACTCAACACTAGTAAAAGAGAGAATGCAAAATAAAAAGGCATAATCTGTCTAAAACAGAACAGTCCGCAAAGACGAATTTTTTCGAGGCACTTACGACGCTCAGATCGAAAACTCTGAACTAATGAAAGTTTCAGACATTCATAAAGATTACGCACAAAAATTTCAGATTTAATTAACAATCTGGTGATTTTAGGAATTTCGTACAGTGAACAGCAAAAATCTGTTTCTGCGCAGCAATCAAAATTAAGCATCATCTTAACATTAGAGGCTACTCTTGGCACAACAATGCGAGAAAATAAAGATACAAAGGAGTTGCTACAGAAGTAAACATCCTCCTTGACTCAATAAAAGAAAAATTGCAGAAAAAAATAATGGGTTGCCTCCCATAAGCGCTTTTCTTTAACGCCTTTTAGCTAGGCACAAAGCATGCATCAAGTATTACCAAGTGAAGAAAGGTCTAATTCATCAAAAGCTTCATCAAGAACAGGGTTTGTCACACTAGGACTTTTCAGTTTACGTAATTCTTGGGAAGAAAATTTAAATAGACCATTATGTGACTCACCCTCAAGCTCATTGAACACGTTATCCGTTTTAAACACACCCGTGGGTTTTGGTTTAGAAATTTTTGGCACATACATAAATTTTTGCTCTCTCCCCACAAAAGCCTTTTGCTTTTAGTTTTAATAGAGGTAAAAGTAGAACTTATTACATCCATAGCCTCCTCTAATTCACCAATCCTAAGATTTTGATTATCTTGAATAGTACTAGTTTCTAAAACAGCAATTCTTTCATTAATGGTTCCCAGTGATTCATCAACTTTGCTAGTACTATCAAGGAGATTTGGCAAATTTTTCTCTATAGACTCCAATTTCTTTATAACATCTTCCAAGGTGATCTCATTTTTAATGTTACTAACAGGTGGTGTTCCTACTAGGCTCTCAATAATATAACTAGCTTCCAACGCAGGGTACCAAGAAAGTTACCTCCCGTCAAAGTGTCCAAGACATATCTATACCAGCTAGTTATGCCAACATAAAAATTTCTAAGCAGGATCATAGTGGAATATTTTTTAGTACACCTACGATGAGCATCGCTGATTCTATACCAAGCATCTTTCAAACTTTCTCCACTTTGTTGCTTAAAAGATCGAACCTCAACTTCAGGAACCGAAACATGATGAGCCGAACCAGACATGATAACTAACAGAAAACAAAACTGAAAATAAACTAAATGCAAGTAACTAATTTTTTTGTGTTTTTGATAATTGAAAGCAAACAAGATAAAATAAAATAAACTAAGCAAGACAAAAACAAAGTAAAGAGATTGGAAGCGTGAAACTCCCCTTGCAGAAGACTGCTGTCTCCCCGGCAACGGCGCCAGAAAAAGAGCTTGATGGCGTGAATCACACGCTCGTTGGGAGACCCCAAGAGGAAGGTATGATGCAGTTCAGCAGCAAGTTTTCCCTCAGAAAGAAACCAAGGTTATCGAACCAGTAGGAGCAGCAACTCTTCAGAAGGTTGTTGGTGGCTCGCACGGCGCAACACGATCACCAACGTGGAATCTGCACACAACACAATCAAACTACTTTGCCCCAACGAAACAGTGAGGTTGTCAATCTCACCGGCTTGCTGAAAACAAAGGATTAAACGTATGGTGTGGAAAATGAGTATTAAATTGCAGAGAATGAAAAAGGAACAGTTTGCAGTTTGTGGTTGTTTAATCAGTGTAAAAGAATGGATCGGGTCCACAGTTCACTAGTGGTGTCTCTAGAAAATGTTCTGGTAGGAGGAGAGAGGCATGTTTGGAAAATGTTCTAGAAAATAAAAGCCCCCGCAAAAAGTCAAAATATGTGCATGGAAAATTCTGGTAGGAGGCTTACCAACCAGAGGGGCAAAAAAGAAGAGGCACATGGAGATTGGCAGTACATCTCAACGCTGCGGATGAGCAGATGAGGATAGTTTCCACGCCGTTATCACATGTCCAAGGGCGGCGGCATTGTGGCAGGCCATGCAGGAGGTCTAGGAGTTACTAGAGAAGGAGGATATCGTGTATACAGGACCTAAGTGGCTCTTTGATCTGCTGGTAACGTTGTCAGAGGAAGACTGGGTGAGAGTTCTTATGATCATCTGGCGAAAATGGCACAATAGAAATGAGTGTATCCATGGGAAGAAGGAGGCACCCATTGAGGCATCTAGACTATTTATCCAAAGCTATGTCAACTCACTGCTTCAGATCAATGCAAATGATGGCCGAGATATCTTAAAAGGGAAGGCAGTTGTCGAAGCTGTACCAGTGAAAAAGCGGGCTGGCAAGGTGCAGGACTTGGGTGTAGCAAGCTGGCCGAAACCACCGGACGGGTGGCTTGCAGTGTCCGTCGATGGTTCATACGACAGTGCAAGTGGAGAGGCAGGAGCAGCGTCAGTGATTAGAGATACTAATGGTGATTATATCCTGGCGTCCTGTAAGTACTACGATCGCGGTGTTGATGCACTGGAGGTTGAAGCTCTCGCATTCAGGGAAGGGCTCAGTACAGCCTTGGCATATACAACACAGCCGCTTGTTATTCAAACAGATTGTACAAATCTGGGGAAGGCCCTGAAGGAGGGAAGCATGAACAAGTCACACATTGGACACCTGGTGAATGAGATTAAAGAGATTCTGGAGGGAGAGAGGGAGCTTGTCATAAATGTAATCAAGAGAGAAACCAATAGGGTTGCAGATCGTCTAGCCTATATTTCGAGAGCGGAGCACCGAACCGATTTGTGGTTGCAGGATGCTCCTGATGCTCTGGCAGACCTTCTGGCTGCTGATTGTAATCATATTCCTGAGTAAATAAAGCTCCCTTTTTAGCACTAAAAAAAAGATGTATGCACACACTAATACATGTCTAGATACATCCAAATTTAGACAAATCAAAGACATCCTTTTCCGTATGGAGGGAGTATAATATATTACGCGAAAATACATCCAGCTAGCTAGGTAGCACACTCGCTCGCCCGCTCCGGATCGATCCAGCTAGCTAGCTGCCTCGCTCGGATCGATCCAGCTAGCTAGCTGGCTCCCTCACTCGCTCGCGAGTCACGACTCACGACGGATCGATGTCGCATCTGGTCGCGGTACGCGCGCGTGTAGTTAGCCCAGTCGCCACGCGTCGAGATGTCGTGCGGTCGGAGAACGTGCGTTGGAACCTTGCGTAGAGCGCGTGCTTTTCCTAGACGTGCTCTTCAAGAGTTTGGTCGATGGTAAAGAATTGTTTTGAGGCGGTTGCGGACAGGTTTTGGGCCTGTATCCGTTTGGGGTGGGGATGCACCCAACGCCCCCGCTTTTCTTGCCCCTTGTCTGGGCTTGGCCATTTTTTAGCTATTTTGTTCAATTTCACACAACTTTAGCAATAAATATCAAATTATAGCAAATAAATATTACATAAATAGATAAATAACATGGTTCATAGTTTTACAACAAAGTTCGCACAATGAAATAAATAACATAGTTCATACAATGAAATAAAATGGAGAGAAGATCACTATTGGTTCCCACGTGAGTCCACATGTGCTCAACCAAATAATTCTAAAGTCGATCAGGTATAGGTCGATCACGCATCTCATGATGCATGTGGAGATTCTCCTGGAACGTCACGAGTCCTGGCATTGGCTCAATCAACACCCCCTGAAATTCCCATCCTTAGTCGAATAGACTCGCATCATCACGCTCATCCTCAACGATCATGTTGTGCATGATCACACAAGCTATCACCTTCCACGTGATCTACTTGCTCCATGTTCTAGCAGGGTGCCGAACAATAGCAAAACGAGATTGAAGCATACCAAATGCTCGCTCCACATCCTTCCTAGCAGCTTCTTGTTGTTGAGCAAATCTTCGAGTATTCACTTTCTTAGGATTGCGGATGGTCTTCACAAATGTTGACCATGAAGGGTAGATGGCATCAGCTAGATAGTACCCCTTGTTGTATGCATGGCCATTGACCTAAAAAATGATCACTGGAGTATTGCCCTCGGTTGTTGTCCCACCTTCCTGCAGCGTCGGCATGGGCGGGGACGAGGAAATCTTGCCGCTGCCGGGGCCGGAGAAGAGGAGGACGGCGGCCGGTCGAGAGCTACTACCGGGGAGGCAAAACCGTCGTAGCACGGGCCGGTCAACAAATCCGGGGCGCCGGCGTGGAGACTAGCTACTGACGCGGGCCAGAGAAGAGGACGGCGACAGTGACGAAGGACCAGGTGGTGGCACCGGCGAGGACGACGACTGCTATAGAGATTGGAAAGGGGTGGGAGATGGGGAGATTGTGTGGTTGGCGATTGGGCCCGAGGCGGACATAGGGGGACAAAGCACGGACGGGGACGCTGTCCGTTTCGCCCCAAACGCGGATCAAACTTGGGCCAGTTTTAGAGCGAAACGGACATGTCCGCCCTCGGCGGTTTGTTTGCGGTGGGCCGTTGGAACATGCCCCTCTCCGTTCGGACAAAATTGGACGCGGTCCGTCTGGAGGTGCCCTCGCACGTGTAGCTTTTGCGGCTAGTCCACCTATCATTTTCGTCGACCAGTTGCGATGTTAATTTGTCGCACCGGTCCTATAGCTCCAACAATTTCGACTTTAAGCCGAGCGGGGTGGGTGACACGCTCCCAAAAGCAAAGCACTACCGCCTCACAAAGAAAAAAAATATCCACAATTCCACACTCTGATCCCCGCTCAAACCCTAGCCCTCAATCCCGGCAATTCCTCCCCTGGCTCCGGTTCCTCCGTCGCTGGATGTCCCCAACCTTGGCGGCTTCTCTGTAGCGTGCCAGCGATGGAGCCGCGCGTGGGTAACAAGTACCGCCTGGGCCGCAAGCTCGGCAGCGGCTCGTTCGGGGAGATCTACCTCGGTTCGTGCGCAGCTCCTCCCCTGCTGAATAACCCTTCCTGATGCGAAAGCTCTTTCCTTTATGCTGTTCCCGCTGGACTGCTGATTCAGTAGCGTTTTTTCACTTGCTCGGGGTTGCCGGTGCAGGTACTAACGTGCAGACCAACGAGGAGGTCGCGATTAAGCTTGTGAGTTGATGCCACGATCCTCTTGGATTTCAGCATACTTGTGTTTATCATTTACCATCAGCTGCAGTATTGCTTGTAGTGCAAGTATTTTTCGATTTAGTAGTATGTATTATATAATTGATGATTTTCCAAAAAAAAAAACCCATAGTGTGACAATCTTGCATCTCACTATAATAACAAGTACAATAGAAAAACTTTATGCTCCTTGGCTGTTCTTCATGCTTACGGCTACGCTAATTGGTAGCTCTGAATCAAACGTGTCTGCCAGCTCACTTTGGTTCGCGCTTCAAGAGTACATAGTGATGCAGAATTAAGAGTCATTCCAAAGCATTTTTCAAAAGCATGCCACAAACAAGGGGAGTATACAAAAGACGAGATTAAAAGTTCATAGATGGGAAATGCAGCCTGACCACTTCCATATGTTCAAGTTCATAGATTGAGGCGGCTACTTATGTAGCGTGTGCATATGGTGCACGATGAGGGTCTACTGACCAGTTTGTGCTCCCGGCCCGCCGTTGGGCGGATTGGTCAGGCCTCGGGATTTAGATGATGTGCGTATGTGCGAGGTCAGGGTACACGCTCTTCATCAAGCTTGTTGGTGTTGCGAATTGTCGCTAGAAAGGTGGCTTCGGATTGATCGATGTATTTCCTTGTAAGGCTTTGTTGAATAATACTACCTCCGATCCGATTTAGTTGTAGCGGGGCTTCACAAAGTTTTGCCTACATGTTCCCTAAACCCGCGGCAATCAAACACGATCGGAGGGAGAATAACAAAAAGCTGTTTGCATCATTTTAATGCAGAGGATGGGGTTCCAACCTCCATTTCAAAAAAAAAAAATGTTCAAGTTCATCAACAAGAATGTACTTGTTTGCATCAGTTCAGAAATTATAATTATAATCCTTGTTTGTTGCCTGCTTTAGAAATATGCTGCCGCATTATTGATGCCAGACTAATGGTTGTTATGATGTCACGTTCAGTCCATTTCTCATGATTATCCTTGTAAACTACTGCAGACTTTGTTCTGTTCAGACTGATATGGCCTTTTGCTTTTGTTCTGTCCAGGAAAATGTGAAGACAAAGCATCCTCAGTTGCTGTATGAGTCAAAGTTGTACAGGATACTGCAGGGCGGAAGTAATGCATGCTCCTTTCTTTTCATTGGCCCATAAATTTAAGATATTCTTTTCCATAGAGATGGTTACATACATTTTTGGTCGTGCAGCTGGGATTTCAAATGTCAAGTGGTTTGGTGTTGAGGGTGACTACAATGTTCTTGTTATGGATGTGTTGGGGCCAAGCCTTGAAGACCTTTTCAGCTTTTGCAACAGAAAACTGTCTCTCAAAACTGTTGTGATGCTTGCTGATCAAATGGTATGCTCAACAACTAAGCTCAGTTAGTACTTCCCAGGTTGTAGTTATATTATTTAATGATCTTTAAATACATTTAACTTAATTCAGTTTTCTCAGATCAACCGAGTTGAATTTATACATTCGAAGTCCTTCTTGCATCGAGATATTAAGCCAGATAATTTTCTCATGGGCCTTGGAAAGAGAGCAAACCAGGTAAATCAATTTTAGTGCCATTCACCTGCTTGCAGTTCTAGGGTATGTGCGCTCACACTTTGTCCATATCTGCTTGTAGGTATATATGATTGATTTTGGGCTGGCAAAGAAATACAGAGACACTTCAACACACCAGCACATTCCATACAGGTAACATGCTTTTAATCAATCTGTATCTGGGCTGCTATTGTCACTTAATCATTTTTACTTCTACATTATTTACTTTAGTTGATCTGGAAATGCCTAATGAGTAATGATACGGCATTGGGCACCATAACAGTATGTGTTTCTACATCAAATCATGCTGAAAGCTTAATAGATAGATGGATACCAGTCATCTGGATATTGAATTGTATATTCAACATTTACTTATAGATTTTGTACTTACCTACTTAGAGCCTGTATGGCAATTGTATACTGAATTGCAGAGAGAACAAAAATTTGACTGGGACAGCTCGATATGCGAGTGTGAACACCCATCTCGGAATTGGTTAGTCCACTTCATAAGTTTATTATTAGATCCATATGTTTGTTATGCATATGCACAATGTTATCCTTTCTTCATTAATTCTCTCGCCTTTTAAATGCATCATCTTGTTTAAACAATAAAGTTTGATGCTTTTTATTTTAAATAGAACAAAGTAGAAGGGATGACATGGAATCTCTTGGATATGTACTCATGTACTTCTTGAGAGGAAGGTTGGTTATGGAGTTTCAGGCTGTTGTATTCTTCTGTGGTCTGGTGTGTACTAACAGTCCCCTTTGTTACCAGTCTCCCGTGGCAGGGGCTTAAAGCTGGGACTAAGAAACAGAAGTATGAGAGAATTAGCGAACGGAAGATCGCCACTTCAATTGAGGTTAATTCTTGTCCCCTGCAAATTCTGTCATGCCTTAACCTTTTTGTATTTAGTTTTTTTTCTCTTTCAATTTCAGTCGCTCTGTCGTGGATACCCTTCTGAATTTCAGTCCTACTTCCATTACTGTCGCTCACTGCGTTTTGAGGATAGTCCGGACTATCAATACCTGAAGAGATTGTTCAGAGACCTTTTTATTCGAGAGGGTTGGTTTTCTATTTATATGTCACAGGATAAACTTTTCGTCGCAATCTTTTCTAAAAACTATTCTGGCTGCACTTCTGATGGTATTTTTTTTCTATGTGCAGGATTCCAGTTTGATTATGTTTATGACTGGACCATTCTTAAATACCAGCAGTCACAGATGACCAGTGTACCACCACGGGCTATTGTCAGTGCAACTAAAAGTTCCATTTGCACTTGTCCGTGGGGATAAATATCTGATAGATGTTCGTGTTCTGGTGTTTAGGCCGCTGCAGCAGGACAAAGCTCGGGATGGCTCCAATGGCAAGTAATAATAGACTGTCAGGTAATCTTGTGATAGCAGCTACTTTTTTATCTACCACTAGCATTGAAATTAGACTTGGATATTTTATGAATTGGTATAATGATTGGACGCTTGATGCAAAATGAGATGCAACCCCAATCAGTTAGTGCAAATGGTAATAATAAGATATGTAAGTAGACCAGGGTCCTAAACTGTTTCCCATATCTTGCTTAGGAGTATAGCAAAATTTGTCCAGTCAGATAACCGCATAATCTATTCACAAAAATAATAATCAGAACACACATCCTGCTTCAGTTGTATTTTTAGAACTACTCTTCTGTTGTATTGCTATTTACAGTACGTCTTCAGCTAATCCATGGGTTGACTAGGCGAGATTGGCTAACTGTCTGCTGATGTGATTTAGCCGCTGAAGAGGGAAGGAGAAGTGGGTGGTCAGATGATCCTACACGACGTCAGGTTCCACCTACAGGAATAAATGCAGGCAGCTTATCAAAACAGAAGTCGCCAGTTAGACCAGATCTGTCCATATCGAAAGATGCTGCGGTGAGTTTTGTTCTGCTTTTTTCTTTTAGCATTACTATCATGCTGCTCTCTGAATGTCTGAAGGATCCTATCTATCCTTCTGCAATGTAATTTCTGAACCTCAAATGACCTGTAGTTCTCCAGTTCGACTTTTTTGGGTCGGTCAGGCGGGTCCTCAAGGCGACCTGCTGTTTCTAGTAGCCGAGAACTGCAAAGCAGTGAAGCTGAAGCATCACGTAGTCGTACACCAGATGTGAGTCCAGGGACGTTTCAGAGAAACGCAGCTCCACGGAGGAGCTCACAGGTGCTTGAGTACTCTGACCCCCGGCACTCGTCATCTGTCCGCCACACGTCTAATAGCAAGAACTATGAGTCCACTATAAGGGGCATCCAAGGCCTAAATTTTGATGCCAATGATAGGATCCACTACTAGTATTTTTTCGAACCTACAGAGTGTGTAATCTGTGATCTCCTGACTTAAAATGTTAAGCAAGGACATGCTTTTTGAGCTGCTCCTACCCCATGATCAACATGCTGCACGCTGGAGCAGTGACGCTCTGCTGATGACCCAAAGAAATGGAGGCTGGCTGGTGAAATAAAACTTCGCTGGGCTCTGCAACAGCCACGGCATTAAAAATGTCCGGCCTATGTTTTAGCCTCTCTGTACAGGTTTTCGTATGTTTTATTGTGTTTTGAGATGCTGCTTTTTTTCCACATAATATTATGTTTGGAGACATGTCTGCTGGGTCATGTCCCATGTGCTTACATGTGAATGCATTGTTTATTTCCACAAGTCCAAAACATGTAAGCCGAAATGATAATTGAAGTGTTTGGGAGTGTCATTGTGGATTGTGATCTTCGGTCGTCTTCAGTGTTCTCATCGTAATGAGATGTACTGCTAATTGTCGACTCTCATGATAACTACTACTCCCTTTGCATGGGTTTATAAGTCCATTTAATAAAACTTTGACCATTACTTATATGTGATAATAATCGTACTATTTTGGGCATCTAACACATATTTAATTAATTATTTTGATGGCAAAAGTTTACCCGAGCAGAGGCAGCATCCTTGAAAGAATTCAAGATGACTTATTTGTACAGGAGAGGCTCCTAGCGATGAGTACTCGTTAATGTAAACCGTGTTAGAAATTGTGAGGTTAAAACATCAAAACACAGGTGCAGAATTCGAAGCAGACAACAGGGCGATGCGTTTGCTTTGGTGGTGAACTTTCGACGAACAGTGTCTTGGTAAATCATACAGTTTGGTGGCCAAAATTTGGCGGCAGAATTTCTGGCCCATATGGTCGTGTGGTGTGGTCACATCATTGGTTCCGGAGGGCATTACACAATTTTGGTGGTAAAGCAAACAACGGTCCGAAATTCCATTGGCATTGATTACCAAATTTCGGTTTGGTTTGCAACAAATTCCAAACATACCAGACGAGGAGAGAATGTTCCAAATTTCGCAGCAAATCAAAGAGTGGGTTAAACCAACATAACTGCACATTTCTTGACCTAATAATTCCTAACAGCATGTTCGCCACCATCCTTTTTTTATAACTTACACCTCTTTATTCCTTGGTAACCATAAGAGGTGCAATCCAATTTGGTGGTCCATCCAGCGAGACATTTTGATTTTGGCCTGAACCCCTAGCTAATTTGGCTAACTCATGAGCTACACTATTGAACTCAAGGGGTACACGATCAAACTCAACCTTGATAAATTCAGTTGTGAGATAGTAACAATCATCAAATATTGTGGCTGCAATTCCGTGGGATCGGGCGCCATGTCAAAAAGGAACTTGAGACATACTAGAAGAGATAACAACTAATTAAGCCCATGGACAACTGTCTACAATGTAGTAGTAGTTGTAGCAAAGCACACATTCTGGAAAACGAAACGCTGAAAACACATATTATCCACGTACGTACGAAGCACTACGCGTTGAACTAGAGGCGTGCAGCACCAGCAGGTCTGCACGAACCGCCGCGGTTGTCGAGGACGCCGGCGAAGGAGTTGCTCCGCGTGACGGGCACCGACCGGGGCTGCCTTGGCCGGTAGCCCTTCCACGTGCCGCCCATCGCTTCGTCGCCGCTCGGGACGCGGCACCGCTCGCCGAGGAGGATCGTCTTGTTCCACAGCGTGGCGTCGTCCGGCTGCCCGGCCTCCTCCTCCTGGTCGTCGTCCCCAGCTCCCCATCGCTTCGACCGTATCCTTTCCACGAGCCGCTCGATCCGGATGTTCTTCACCGACAGGCTCCGCCGTGGCGGCATCGGGTCCGGCACTGGGAACACAGGCGCGATCGGGCCGTGCGCCCCGACGTCGATCACCGTCACCGGGCCGTCCTGCACGACGACGTCGTCCACGACGCGCGCCAAATCGGGCAGGTCACCGATGTTAACGCAGCAGCTCTTGGCCATGTCGATTGGGCTCGGCGTGGGGGACACCTTCGCCGCCTGTGTGGCCGCGACCGCGACCACGACGCCGCCGTCGTTGGCTTCCCTGGGCCTGGCGGTGGAGCCGCGGGCCGACCCGGGGCGCGAAGAGCCGCGGCGAACGGAGGAGGAGGACTTGCGGGAGTGGATGGTGCAGAGCGCGAGGCAGACGGCGACGACGGCCGTGATCCAGACGGCGTGGAGGAGAGCGGGGGAAAGAATCATCGTTGGTTCTTCTAGCTGCTAGTAAACCCTGTGCGGGTGCATGTACATGGCGTATCTCCACTCTTGTGCGGCTTTGGTGAAACGGAAGAATGCGAGGAGTTCCGGCAAGTAGTGGCATGCGTGGGTGGGCTAGAGAGAGAATTATGGCGGACGTGCGTGCATGGGGTGGGAGGTGAAGAGGGTTGGCTCGATCCGGGAAAGCTGGCGAGTGGAGTGCATGGTAAACACGACGCCTTGCCGATTCATGATCAACGTAATCTTCTATATCTAAATAGGAAAGACCCACTACAAGGAATTCTCTCAACATGCAGCCTATCCACCTCACCAGCTTGCCACATCAGCAAAAGCACGTCCCGTATTGTGTTTGTTTCCAGTTCTGCCTTTGATTTATCGCCATATGTTTCCAACCAGAGAAAAGACCAACGGTGCAGCCCATAAATTCAGCCATAATGCATCCTCCTCTTGGTCAATCTCCACGACGGCGCTCTCTCTTCCTCTCCCTCATGACTCTCCACTAACTCACGAATCTCAGCGTGCAAATGCCCAAGAAACTGCTGGGTTGAACTGAGCCGTCATCGTCTCCATATTTAAAAACCTACCCGTGATGCCCTAGACATCCAGCACGCCTGTTCGCAGCCACATCTCTAGCGCTGTCATGAACTCGGATAGTTGTGTGCACCCGATTTTCCTTTTCACTTTCTTTTATTATACTCCGGCTGAGGTATGTCAATCTTTCAGGTTGCGCTACGGCTCGAAAGCTGCTCGACGTTTTGCCCCCTGATTGGATTGGATTTCCGTTTGATTATGCGCGCTGCAACTCAAGCCCCCACGATTTGATTGGATTGCTGTTGGATTCTGCGTGATGGTCGTTAAACCAAAGGATGAAGAGACTACCATCACGTGTACAAAACTACTGACGCTGAACATCAGTACCTCCTTGCATTGGTAAACAACCTCTCATATCTTAATCTTAATTTAAAATTTACATTGAATGAGCACCATTTTCTTACTTTTGCCGCTCGCATGTATTTGTTGCCCTCGAACCTCACTTGAAATTTATTTAATATTCTAGAAGTCTATACTGGCGAATGTTTTTTGTTCATTGCACTAATTGCAGGCAAGAAAAATGGAGAGTTCATCTGCATCCCGTGTAACATACTCTTTTGGTCATGGAGATCTCTCATGGCCTTATTCTTTCCCTGTATTGGATGAGTTGCAAAGATGTGAAGGAACTTCTGTTTAGATTCTCTCATGTGCCACTTGCCAACATGGAAGCAAGTTTAAGAACCTATGTATGTTTACAGGAAAGCATTACATTTGCATGTTTCAACTGAATCGTACCCTATGATATGCTCTCACCTTGAAGATCATAAAAGGTACCGTCCCAGGAGCCTTTTGATATTTGTTTAGTGTCAAGAGAAGCTATGTCACAACCACTTCAGAACAAATAGCCCCCTGAAATCTGTTTCAGTTGTTGATGCTTACCAGAAGATAATTTCATCCTTTGCTGAATTCTCCAAGTTCAGATGCAAACTAAAAACTTTAGTGCTTTTGGATAAGTTCACGTGCTAAATTTCTTTCATTAGTTGTTAGAAGCTGTGGAGCTGACAGAGGCAGAGACTGAATATACGTTAACGTGATTAAGCATATATACACAAACCATGTTATATATCAGTACAACTGCACTAGCATTATATACCAAGAAGTCGTAACTAACCGACATTTAAGCATAGTTTGATATTTTTGGGATCTCATGTCATTACTTTTGCAGTCTGCATGATGATATGCATCCTCAAGTTGTCTCACTGTGCCGATTCAGAAGTTAATATACTATTACCTTGAATTGGAGCATTGCAAGACACTATCTACATGATATCTCCTATTTTAAGTATCAGTTCCCTTGCTTTTCATGAAAGGTATATTTCATCTGTAATAGTATGAGCACCCCTGTTTTGAACATGTCTCTGGGTGTTGTTTGCCGAGGGGTCTCCTCAATGTATACTTGGATCATATCATCCGTTCTTCTCAACTGAATACACAAAACATGAAGAAACATTTACAGATATCCTTTATGACGTCGAAAAGATTTGACACCGACACTAAATATTACCCCTGCACTCATTGAGTACTCAGATCATGTAATATATTTTTACCGACTTTCATATAATGAAATGCCTGCTTTAGTTCAAAGTTTTCAGAGAGTTAAATGAATTCTTATTCACAACACCAAATATTCCCGCAGCAACGCGCGGGGTATCATCTAGTCTTCTTAAGCTTTGTAACTGACAAGGAACTGTAAGGCCTTCCGTAGTGCAGGACGGCTTTGCCGTATGTAACTCCTTTCCACGTCAGCAGGTAGCATGGACCCTCATTGGCCAAGCCTGGTTTCAGTATTACTCACTCCGTACTTAAATAAGGGGAAAATTTTCTTCTGGACATCGTTATTTGTGTCCTTTTCCCAAACACACTAAACTTTGGGAAGTGCTAGGCGTCCCACGGGGGATCTGGGGAAAAATCCGCCGGGTCCCCTGCACGACACGTGTCCACCTCACTGGACTCAAATCCCACCAAATCGCGACTGAAGCAAAAACGGTTCGAACGTAATAAGAAGTTTGTACTATTGCAGCAAAAATCCAATTTCAACCAAAATCACCCGCAAATGGTTCATTGAAGCAAAAACGATTCGCGCGTAATAAGAATTTTGTGCTATTGTAGCAAAATGTCTAGTTTTCACCAAAAAATCTCGTAAATGTTTTTACAAAGCAAAAAACGGGTTGTTTGTAACAAGAATTTTGTACTATTGTAGCAAAAGTTCAATTCTCTCTTAAATCACACAAAATGCTTCTACGGAGAAAAAGTTTCATTCGTACCAATTTTTTGTTTTGCTCGTAGCAAATGCTTCTATGGAGAAAAAAGTTTTATTCGTAGCATCGCCAACTCACACTATCCTAGATGCTTTTACGGAGCAAACCACGCGCCGTCAGTAACATCGCTATGTGCCGTCGGAAGAACCGTCGCACGCACTCGGCAGCATCGCCGGCTCGTCGGTAGCAATGACATGCGCCGTCGGTAGCATCGCCGGCTTGTTGGTAGCAACGCCGCGAGATGTCTGTAGCATCCGCTCGTAGTTTGCCGGATACCGTCGGTAGCATCGTCAGCTCGTCGGTAGCAACAACGCAAGACGTCGGCAACATCTTCTCATAGCTTTGCCGGATACCGTCATGTAGCATCAGCTTTGCAGGATACCATCGGGTAGCATCGTTGGCTCGTCAGTAGCAACGACACGCGTCATTGGTAGCATCGCCACGTGCCGTCGGTAGCAACACCGCACGGCGGTAGCATCGTCGGCTCGTCGGTAGCAATGACATGCACCATCGGTGGCAACACCGCGAGACATGTACACGTTGTTAGCATAACTACAAAACCGTTATAGCAAAAATAAATTGTGCTGTTGTAGCAAAAACGACTTCGTCAAAGACATCGCCGAAGACCGGGTAGCAAAAAATTTATACTATTGTAGCAAAATAACAAAACTTTGGTAGCAAAAATTCCGTGCTATTGTAGCAAAAACAACAAAACTTTAACAGCAAAACTTTGCATCAGTCGAAGTCTATGACAGCACGATCCCGCGTCTCTCGTAGCAAGGGCGAACGCCGTTGGAAGCATCGCCCCGACGTCTCCGCCACCACCATGACAGCAACACCGCGTCGCCACCACGACAGCACCACTACCGGTCCATGGGAGCACCGCCGCCACGATGGCAGCAGGGCCTCCGGACCATGGCAGCACTATGCCGCCACAACGGTAGCAGCGCCTTCGGGCCATTGCTGCAGAAGCACCACATAAGCAAAAATTGCTCCACATATAGCAAAATTTGCAGCAAAAGCACCACGGCCGGCTGGGAGCATCGCGGCGGCGCAGGGTCACGGCGGCGTCGGAGAGTAGAAGCGTGGCGGCGACGTCCAAGCAGGGGCATGGCGGCGCTGAAGAGCATGGGCACGGAGGTGACCTAGAAGCAGGGGTGTGGGGCTGCGACGTCGAGGGCCGGGGACGGCGGGCTGTAGCAGGGCCGGGGGCGCCGCGCAGGGCGGAGCTCGGCTACCGGCGACGGCGCGGCGACGTCGAGGGCCAGGGACGGGGCTCGGGGACGGCGGGGTGGAGCAGGGCCAGGGGCGCCGCGCGTAGATGGCAGGGCGTTGAGGACGTCGTGGGAGAGATTCCCATGGCGCTGCCCGACCCCCGAGGTCGAGATCGGCGGCGAGGGCGTCGAGGAAGACAGACGGAGGGACGGAGGTGGCCACCGCCACCAGAGTAGGTGCGGAGGTGGCCGACGGCGGCGACAGATTGCAGCAGGCCGACGGCGGCGGTGACATGGCGTTGGAGTTTGTGTTTGTATCTCTGGGAGGAGGCGAGCGAGCGAGAGGATAATACAAACGGAAACGAGCGGTTGAAAGGAATAGAGCGAACGGTCCGCGGGGACACGCGTCAATCGCTGGAGGCGGAGGACGCTACGCGCAGATCCCCCGGACGATTACCAACCTTTTCCCTAAACTTTTGTGTCTTTACTCAGTACCATTATAATTTTGTGGTCATTTGCTGTGTACTAAAACGGAATGCTGAAATGTTTGCTTGGTTAGACTGTTTTAAATCTTGATCAGAGTAGACTTCGGGGTAGAATCCCGGACCGGCAGCGCAGCTGGGCAGGAGAGGATAGGGAGCCGCGGCCGGGGTGGGGCACAAAGCCACTGACAGGCAACGCAACCGGGCGGGGAGCCGCCGGCTGGCAGCACGACCTGTCACAGCCTATGCAGTGGAGATGTAGTTTGACGATAATGTTGGTGAAGACCGATCGTACTGCGTTGAAGATGGGGTAAGCAGCACCTCCAAGTGAGGCAAATAGGGTATGGGGTACATTCTTTTTCCTATGGGCGGTATCTATACCCTACACATAAAGACATGGTGGATACGTATATCTATAACCTGCCCATTTACTACCTCATACGCGAGTCCATGGAGCTCTCCAACGGCCAAGCATCAAGCAAGAACCCTTCTGTACTTTTTTAATGAGACAATTTTTTGTCAAATGTGTTATCAATGAATGTAAAGTTGTAAACTATTGTATACTATTGATCTACTGAATGGGATACTCGTCGGTTTTTAATGTGGGTAAGTTTTGTATCCATGGATAAGTGTATGAGTAGAATTCCTCTACTACTCCCTCAGTTTTATAAGATGTTTTCGGCTTCTTCCAGATTTAAATGTATCTACACATGTTTTAGTGTGTAAAACATCTTATCCGTTTCTAAATATAACATTTTTGGCTTTTCCAGATTCACATGTATCTTAGACATGTTTTAGTGTATAAAACATCTTTATATTTAGGAACGGAGTGTAACACCCTGGCCCACCCCGGGCCGGCGGCTGTCACCCCCGGGCCAAGCACGGTTAACCTCGGAATTCTTTTCAGATTAGATTTAAGAAAAAAAGTTGCAACTTATTGATATGAGTATCCTATCGATCCTATTAAGACATAGCCAGGATCTCACACGGAGAAGTATATAACAGGGCCTAACGACCGTAGGAACATCGCTCAATTCAACCGTTTTGCATTTTAACCCCTAAAAAGCAACAAAATAAACCAACCCGTAGTCCCATAATCACTGCGGGAATAAAATCCAACCGTGATGTCGCTTCTGCCGCTCGGCTACCCACGCGCACCATCACTGTCGGCGTCTGGCTCTGTTGTGTGACCTGCCTTTGGAACCCGAATGGATTTGCAAGTCCCGACCTATTTCCTACAAATTCGCCAATGTATAAGATCTCCATCTCTTCGGGGTGGACCACGCCGCTGGGCTGGCCACGATCCGTGTTGTTGTACCTCCTCCCTCTATTGCCGCCCCTGCTTCGTCCACCCTAGCGGCCAATTCTCCCTCTTTTAACTTAAGTTCTCGCTATCGAGCTCCTACTCCTTCTCCTGGTGCCGCCCGTTGGCCCGCTCGCCTTGCTCGTCTTCCTAGTGTGGCCCCGCATTGCACATATCCTTCTTAGGGACCACCACGTCTTCATCATCGGCGGCTCCAGCGACATCGGGCTCGCCCTGGCCACTACATCTGTGAGGAGGGTGCGCGGGTCTCCATCCTTGCCCGAACGCTGCCCGCCTCGAGGGTGCGTGTGCCGCTATCAGGGCCGTCGCGGAGCATGACGTCAGGGTCCACCAGGAGGCCAACGCTCGGGATGCTACCGCCGTGAGGCGATCACTCGAGGAGGCTGGGCCAGTCGACGTGCTCGTCTGCAACCACGGAGTCTTCGTGCCAGAGGAGCTGGAAGGTGGAAGATGCCCATGAGGTAGATGTCAGGTTGACGTCAACCACATGGACATCTTCCACCTCATCAAGGCGGCGGTCCGTGCCGCGGGACTAGCCTCCCGTCGTCCGTTACCATCATGTCATCGCAGGCATGTACAAAAGAGGACGAGGATGATGTTCTATTGGCAGGCGTCTCGAAGTGTTTTTCTATGAAATCGAGTCTTGATATTATGTAACTAACTTTTTCTTGTGAAGTATCCACAATTTGACCAAGTTGTTATCAAAATTATTCTGACTAACTGTAGTGTACAGTCTTTTCGCACCTGTTTTTTCAATAATACACAGATTTAATTTTATTTGGACAAAGTGACTCAACACTAAACCGATTGGAAATTACACACTAAATATGTCTAGATACATGCATTTTTGAAATAAAAACTAGAAAGTCTTATAATAGTGAACTGAGGGAGTAAACATAATTCAAGTCATATCTTAAATATCTTTTTATATTTTCGTAGCAACGCACAGGCACCTTGTTAGTATATGACAAAATAAAGATCAGCAGACATTGCTACTGGGTTAGTTGTTGTGACTTCTGAGACTCCGTAGGCAAATTTGCATGAGGCACGATCCAGTGAGAACAAGGCGGCCAGAGATGCCGGAGGCCAAGAGGCTATGCGAGGAGAAAAAACAGGTTGACATATATTGACAAGAAAAAAGAACTAGACCGGGACAAAAGAGGGACATTGGCAATGCCACAAAAAATCAACAACCATCTAAATAAAATGCAAAAAAATATCATGGCTGCAAAAATAGATAGGGTGAATTTTGGCCACTATCTCGATAAATTCAACTTTGATAACGAGCAGCGAATCAACTGAAATATTGGATGTCTCATCTTGAAATCTTTAGCTCATTACAAGATTGGCAGCACCATTGTTCAAGATATCTTCCGATATTCCAATAAATCGGCCGATTTATCACTTCTCAGTGTTTGACCAATAAGATAAATCGACCAATATGGCGATAAATTGGCCGATATGCCGATAAGTCGGCCGATTTACCCCTTATCTTGGGTCGACCGATAAGTTCCCGATAAGCGCTATCCCCAACATTGGGCAGCACTAACTCGTATTTTTATTGGCACATATATAGAGATAGACTAGTGGAAAACACCACATTATTATATTTGAATATCTGATTCTCTAATCCCTTCATGGATTTAATCCTGCTTCCAACGCCATTACCAATTGAGATGAGCAATTAGGGTTGCAAGCTGGGCAATTTGCTTGGCAGTCCTTAAAGGAATGCCAACATGGTGTGTCCGGCAGTGTAAGGCAGCAGGTGCAATCTTGGCCATAGCCTTCTTTGTTGCCCTTGCCACAGTCCCTTGGGAGACACATTTTAAGGGGTAGTTTGCTCTCGTTGACCATTGAGTCCAAAGTAGTAGCATTAGGAGTTACATTGGCAAGATGGTCTTGGTAGCTTCTTCTAGCTCCGGGACGACCTATTTACATATGCAACAGTGCATGTACACAGGATATAAGACATCTCGAAGAACTAGAGGCAATAAATATTTAAGACAACAAATTAGCTGCAAAGAATATATACGATGAGATAATGACGATATACTTACACTGCCCAAGCACAACAAGGCACCCGAGGAACAAAAGAGCAACCACGTACACCAGGCTGCTGCTCCCTCGCATGTTTGATCTTCAACTTCTAATGAACTCTATGAGAGATGTTTTTGTTTCCGATCAACTAGAAGTTAACGCGTAAGAGAGGCAATCGCCCCTCGCGGCCTCGCCTAGGTGTGCAATCTTAATTTGTTTTTCTGCATAACAACAGAAAAACATATAAGTGATAATTACTATAACAAGGATATGACCAAAAGTGTGGAAGGAGCAATGAAACTATCTTACAGTGATAAGGTTGTCCCATAGATCTTCTTCAGCTTCAATCCTCCACCGCTAGTACTAAACAGACTACAGGCACTGCACTTTGCAACCAGAAGACGGTAGTAGTAGTGATGCAACTTGGACATGAGGCATTTCACAACTTGAAGCTACGACTTGACTGACAAAAAACAAATAAGGATTTATCATCTCAGCAAACAACTCCCTTTATCACTCTTTTTCAAAATCAACACAGGAAACATATAACTACAAAAAATATTGAACTACTAAATCATATGATTTACTTCTCATAAAAGAAAATGCGAACATCCAAACCAGATTTCTCAAACAGAAATATTAGTAAGATCAGACTCCTATATAATTTTATCAAGATCAGACTTTAACTTATCATATCAATATAATTTATAATTTCTGCCACCAATTTTTTTTTTTTTGGTAAGACACCGGAAGAGCTCCTCTGGCTCGTTTGACAAGTTGAACCAAGCTAGATAAATAAAGTAACCTACTAGAATTTTACAACCAATCATCTAAACTACACATGCCATATTTATCATTCGATTCAGCAAACAACTATTGGGATGGTAACATTACTGCATGGGAAGTTTGGATATAATTCTATAAATCAAAAAGCATAGTCTACATCTACCAGGCCAGCTAAGGGGAAGCTCCTTCTCCGTCAGGCACTTGAGCAAGGACACCGTCTCCTTCGGCTCCAACAGCGTCCCCAACTTCTACTGAGACAAAAGGCAAGAACCCTAGAAATTTAGCCAAGAACCCTAGACATCGTTGTCCAACATGCCAAAGACCCTAGAAACTGAAGGAGGAGGAGCTTACTAGTGCAACGCAGTCGGAGATGGAGAGGCGGTGGAGGTGAATCTCACTGGCGTCCCGCGGAGCTCGGATGGAAGTAGGGTCTGTGGGTGGATCTTGCGCCGAGTTCGGATGTTGGTGATGTCTGCCGCCGGTTGTAAAGGGTGGGGGAGGGAGAAACACGCCGAGTTCCTCCGCCGCCCAAATGGACACCGGCCACTCCGCCGGCGCGCCGGCGCCGTCACCGGCCACTCCGAATCGCGGGAGAGAAATGAGTTCGAGGGGGAGGGAGAGAGTCTGAGGGTGTGTTTGGTACCTAGTATGACCACAGCATGGCTATCTCTCCTGGTACAAGCTGACCTCATACTGTCTTAGGGCATACAACTGCCGTGTGTTTGGTAGATTGCATCTAATCAAAGATGTTGAGTTGTGAACTTGTGATGTTGTTTGGTGGCACGTATGGGTTCAGATCTGAGGTAGGTCCGGTTACCTCAGTTCTAAGATGGTGAAGATCCCCCCCCCCCCCCCCCCCCACCACATCACCATTTTTGAACAAGTAATAGATTAGGCGGGAGGGACGTCCGCGAAGCAGGCGGCGTTGTCCATGATGCAGTCGAAGGCGCCAAGCGTCAGGATGAGGCCTGACGCGACGCGCTGGCCGGAAGCGGTGAGGGGTCCCGTGCAGAACGTGACCCCGGTCGCCGCGCTCGGCCCCACGGTGGGCACCAAATGTCGTGGTATGGTGCACGGCATATGTCACGGAGGGTGACTTCTTGCGTGGGGACACAGGTGGCGTGCGACGGCGTGTGCACGGGATTGGATACGAGCAAGGTGAACACCGAGACGTACCTAGGTTCGGGGCCCTCGTGTGGAGGTAACACCCCTACTCCTGCCTAGTTGTGGTATATCGTGGTCACAAGATGTTACAATGGTGCTCCTTGAGCTGTATCGAGTGTTCTCTTCCTTCTAGGAGATGAGGTGAGTCTCTGGGGCGAACTGGGATCCAACCCTTGCTATGTGGGATCCGGCTCTCCTTATATAGGCAGAGCAGCCAGTTATAGAGGCGGCTACCCGGCGGTCGGGTAGCGGAGACAGGCCGCCGGTGAGGACGTGGCCATGGTGGGAGGCCGTGCCAGCATGTGCGATGATGGCCTGCCCTCCCCGTCTTGTGGATCGCAGGGCGCGTGGTACGGCCCACGGCAGCCGACATCATCTTTGACTTCGGGGGTGCGGAGCAGTGCAGGGTCTACGTTCCTCTTGTCTTCTAGTCCTTGGACGCCTAGGAAGGGGATCCAAGGTGCCAGCGAGGCCATGCGGCCGGCAGCCGGATCCGGACGTCTGGCTCGGAGGGTGAACCCGAAAGATTCCCTGTGCTTGCGGTTACCCGGGGGCAATATCCCCGACAGGAGCCACTCTTAAAAAACTCCATTTAGCATGGGTAATCTTGAGTTGTCTATTGCCATTTGTTGACGAAAGCATGCACCTCCCATTTTTTTTTATCTATATATGTTTTCAAAACTAAAAAGCTCTAGGACACGATTAATCCCTGCTTCCCTCTGCGAAGGGCATATCTTTTACTTTTATGTTGAGTCAGTTTTTCCCATTCCAACCTTTCTCTCCACAAGCAAACACCTAGTGTTGACCCTGGGTACAAGTCTAGTTATATGTTATCTCTATGTTTAACTATGATTCTTTGTATTGACTTTATTCATGAGATAAATATGTTGAAAGTTCAAATATTGCTGAAACTTGAATCTTCCTTTGTGTTGATTAAACACTTTTGACAAGGAAATATTGCTTGGTGAGCTAACAGCTATGTCCAATTTTATGGTTTCATGACTTCAAAGTACTATTCATGAAAAGTTTTTATTTAGATGATCCAACTTGCTTACTCATTGTTTACTTTATATCAACTATAGGCAATTGTTTTGGATCACTTTATCTCAGTTCATGTGCTTTACATTACTACTTGATCAAGATTGTGTTGGTGGCATGCCACATCAAAAATTATTTTTGTTAGCATTCACCTATTCGAGGACGAGCAAGAATTAAGCTTGGGGATGTTGATAGGTCTGAAACATCTAAAGATATAAACGGTGAGACCCATTGGAGGCTCCTCAGCGATTTGGGCTTTCTGGCCATCCGATCCTCCCCGCTCCGTGCCTCCGCTCCGTCCGATCCCTGCCGGCTCCTGGAGTCGGAATGAACAGGGATTCGCAAAGTCGCTAACCGTACCAACCTTATTGCACCCACTCTCGCTGACATCCTACATGGATGCACCCTGTAGCCCGAGGGCCCGCCCGTCAGCTCACGCTGCACGTTTAATCGGTGTGGCCGACGGGCCAGGGCGGTGCAGATTCGCACTGCGTTCCTCCCATTGGTCGATTTTGTTCGTTTACCGTACTGGGTTTTAGCGGTGCCCCTATGTGATAGCTTTCTTCGTACGTGCTTCCTCCCCCTCTCTCGCTGACGGTGGGTCAGTCCCCTCCCGTGGTCCACATGTCGGTTGCCCTGCACGTTTGCGTCGCTGATCTCTCCCGTGCGTGGGTTCTCGCTGCGTATTTTCTACAATACATTGGGGTACATTCGATATTTCGCATTTGTTGCACTGTTCGTGATGTCAGGGAGAATTCGGGCCCGATTTCTCCGTCCGAGCTGGCCTTCCTCCATTCGTCGGCGGGTACATTGCACTATGCTGGTAGTCAGAAGGCCCGATTTTGCGTCTCGCTGGCGGCTCGCCATTGGTTCACTAAGACGGAACCGACCTACCGTGTTGAATTATTGCCGCGACGCTACAGTATTGCTCTGGAGGTATATATGTAGTCTTTTGGATCTGCGGGATATCGCAGCCTCCATTTCCCCCTGTTTCTTCTTCCTCTCTATTCTTACTCCGTTTTACTGTTGCTGCGTTCGATCTGTTCCTTCTGTTGTTTGTTGTTGGGATTGTGCTATTGTGTGATTTTTGAGTTGTTTAATTAGTTTTGTTGTCCATGGCCCTCTTGTCGTGTAGTTTTTTCGTGTTCCCTTTTGTATTTACGATCTGTTGCTTTCACTATTTCCTGCCGTGTTTCTGACGTGGTTTCTTTTGTTCTTTCCTATGTTGATGCAGGCGGACTTCTTTGTTCCTTCTGTTGTTTGTTGTTGTGATTGTGCTATTGTGTGATTTTTGAGTTGTTTAATTAGTTTTGTTGTCCACGGCCCTCTTGTCGTGTAGTTTTTTCGTGTTCCCTTTTGTATTTACGATCTGTTGCTTTCACTATTTCCTGCCGTGTTTCTGACGTGGTTTCTTTTGTTCTTTCCTATGTTGATGCAGGCGGACTTCTTGGTGCGGGTCGTTCGTGTCCGTGTGCTGGCTTCACCCGGGCTGCAAAATCAGGTATTTTTCTTTTTGTTTTGGATTGTGTTCATCATGTTGTGAATCCTTGTGTTTTGTCGACGTCTTCGCTGTTTGTGGATGTTTTGCTCCGTTGTTTTACGTGATCCCTTTTGTTAACGGATCGTTGTTTTCGATCTTTGTTTTCTACCGTGTTCCTGCCGTGTTGCTAACGATCTTTTGTTTTGTTTGTCACTACCTTGATGCAGGGCGGTTTCTTGCTGCAGATCTACGGTCTTCGTGTATCCGCTTGCTTTTCTGTGTTCATTTGATTTCTCATAGTTGTATCGTTTCGTGTGTGCCGGATTCATCCCGGTTGTAGATTCATTTTTTTCTTTTCTGCCGGGTTCATCCGGCTATGAATCCTTTCCTCGGTGAACGCATGGGTTATATGTGGCTGTTTTTGGTTATTTTCTTGGTATTCTGCTATGGGTTCTTTTTGGCATATAGGTACGTGCGTTTCTATGCCGTTTTTCTATTTGCGTTTCTCTGTCGGCTTTCTATTTTTTGTGTTTATATTTCGTCGATTGTCTTTCTAATGGTATGATTGATTCGTTGGTTCCCCGTCTGTTTATGCGTTTTGTTTCTACTTGTGTTCATGTTTCCATGTCTTTTTGTTCGTTTTTCCAGACGATTTATTTTGTGTGTCCCAGATCGGCTTCTTGCTATTTTCGTTTTATATTTTTGCTGTTCGGTTCCTTTTGTGTTTTTCATAATTTTTTGTGATTTCTTTTGCCTCTTCTTCGTGCAGGTCGTTGTCTTGGTCGGGATCATTTCGGACGCGAGTTTTTTTATTTTCTTTTTGGCTTCAGGTTCCTCTTCTTTCTTTGGTGAGTTGTCCTGGTCGGTGGGTGTTGCCGGCTCCCCGTTGGGCTTTAGTTCGTTGGGGTTTAATCTATTACTTCGGGTTCTTTTCTCTTGTGTTTTCTTCTGCTTTCCGTACTTTTCTTATTTTACACACCTTCTGTTTTTAGTTTTTTTATGTTTCTTCTCGTGCAGGTCGTCGTCTTACTGGTGATCATTTGAGTAGCGGGTGGTTGATGTTTATTTATTCGTTCCGGGGTCATGTCCCCCGGCTTTCCCCGTTGGGTTTTCTTTGTTGCTCGCGATGGTACTTCCTTGTTCCACGGTATTTTTCCTATATTCGCATTACCATGATCAGATTTGGCGTGGTTTTTTCTCACGTTTTCTTTTGCGTATCCTTTTGTTTAGTCGAAGTATGTATGAGTTAGATCTGTGGCTTACGAGTGAAGAATCGTTTGTAAAGTTGATGTGAAGAAACGAGTGAAGGATTGTTTCCTCTCTTTGTGTTTTTGGTTAGATATGTTTGGTACTCCGTATTAGTAAGAAGATAGTCAACCGGAATTGCTTCCGTCTACAAGTAGTAGAGGAATTAGGTGCGTAAAGTGTTTACTTTCCACGGAACAGGGTAGGCGCAGGAATAAATTTGATTGGTGGTTATGCCGACTCCAGGGAGTCGGCGTGGCCGGACGGTGCGTTAAGACGGACAAGCCATTATCGATATGTCCCCTACACGATGTTGGTTTTCTTATTCACGAAGTTGTCGTCTGCCCATTTTATTATAGATTTATTTTTTACGTTTCGTAGGGTTATGTCGGTTTACCCTTGCAGGAAGGTGACGGTTTATATTTTAAGTCGTGTGTTTTTTTTGTTATGTCTACCGTTTTGGTGTTGTAGGATGGTGCTTTGTTTTTTTCTTCACGATGTTGGTGCTTTTGGCGGGTTTATTTTTCAACCTACCATTTTCCTCCCTCTGTTCCGTAACTTAAAACCTGTTTTCTCGCCATTTAGACGAAAGCTACGTTGGGTGTGTTAACTCAGAGGAGGGATCTAGGTACATATTCACGAACATATTGTCCATTGACCTATTGATTTAGAAATCCCTCGAGTATCCACCGATGGCTGACCGGGTGCACCACCCGACCCTGCCGACTCCAGGTTCCCGTCTTAATGCACCACCCGACCCCGCCGACTCCAGGTTCCGTCTTAATGCAAATCTTTTTTCGTCTGTTGGAATATCTGATCTTTTGTTAGCTGTTTTTCCTTCTGTTTGCCAATATTTTTGTCCTACTGGGTTGTCGACGCGTTCCTTGGCCGTCTCTACTCCGCCGACTCTACGCGTTGGGTGGGCAGTGTTTTGTTTTTGTCCTGGGACATGTGTGGTGTCTGGCACTCTTTTGCTGCTGAGGATTGACGGGACTGTCGCCGACGGTGTTGTTCCCTCTCTGTTCGCGCCGACTCCAGGGAGTCGGCGTGATCGGATGGTGCATTAGACGGAGAAGCTTATATCAGTCGAGCAGAAAGCAATTAGGTGACCTAGAACCGTACGTTGTTCAAAGCGGCTGCAGGATGCCGGCGAGACTGCCTTATGTCGTCCGGTTTAGTGACGTCTCTCCCTTGGGCTTCACAACCGGTTTAATACACAGAGTCAGCACGAGTTCGACATAAGGCAACTTGGATTACGGTTCCATGTGAAAGTTAGTACCAAACGACAGGACATCAAAATCTATGATTTATTATACACGTGTGACGTCATTGTGAATCAACAATTTATGTTGTGCATCGCTTCATCGTGCGTTCCAAGGCTTTGTCATGAAGGAATTTGCGTGCGAGGCTTCGAAGAGAAGAATCGTTTTTCCAAGGACGTGGAGGCCACTTTCCATCGTTATGATGTATGTTTGAGCTGACAGGTTGGCAGGTCGGAAAGGTTGCCGGCTTATGGTCCTAGCATCAAACCGTCGTCCGTCATCCGGCTTGCTAATGTACATTAATTCCACGCAGTGGAAATCTATGTACGTGCAAGACAAAACGTCATTAGAAATGTGCTCCAAACGAGCTCCGAAGTTAGGGTAAATAGCCCCATTTGTAATCAAGTTTTCTTCTTAGTTGCCGATTTGTCTGTGTTGTCACCTGATTGGTTCTGCTTGACTCATATGGGCTTCTCCGTCTTAATACACCATCTGTCTCGCCGACTCCCTGGAGTCGGCCGGAATAGCGTTCCTCTCCACGTTAATTGCCGCGTCTTCCCACGTACAATTTAAGTTGGTAGACAGGTCCGTCTATGAACAGTCTTACGATGACGCGTAGTGGGTGTCTGGTCCAGTCGGTTCCCTAGACTCGGCATCGAATATTTTGGGAGATCGTTTGTCAACAGTGCGTAGTTATCTCGGTGACATAGCTACTGTTCTTTGATCGGTTTCTTTTCGATGTTGTTTATATTGTAAGGAAAGGGAGGGTAATTCGGGAGGGCAGCCTATTAGGTTCGACTTATTTGCCATCGGATATGAGCTTCTCTAGCCTTTAGCTTTGTCCGATTAAGCCTTCTAGTTGACTCACATGGGTTTCTCCGTCTTAATACACCATCCGTCACGCCGACTCCCTGGAGTCGGCCGGGATAGCGTTCCTCTCCGTGTTAATTGCTCCGTCTTCCCGTGTACAGTCTCCGTTGGCAGACGGGTCCACCTATGAATATCATTGACCAACGACGGGACCGACACGTCAAGTGTTTCAAGTCCCTTCCTTAGGAAGACTTGGTGCAGGTTCCTTCCTTATGAAGATACATGTGCCCAGTTTGTTCCACGCATGTGCTGGAGCCGACCAGGATGGCTTTGGTTAACATGTTATCTAGTTTGCATAAATTTCTGTTTTTAGTTTGTACTAAAAAAATACAATGTTAACAGATTAAACCCGTAGCGAATAAGTGTCCGCGTATGAATAGTCCCACCATGACGCGTGGTGGGTGTCTGATCCAGCCGGTTCCCTGGAGTCGGCATCGAATATTTCGGGAGTTCGTTCGCCAACAGCGCGCAGCTATTTCGGTACACAACAGCTGTTCTTGGATCGGTTTTTTTTTGGTATTGTTTAAATTTTAGGGAAAGGGAGGAGAATTCGGGAGGGCAGCCTGTTAGGTTTGACTTCTTTGCCATCGAATATGAGCTTCTCTACCCTTTAGCTTTGTCCGACTAAACCGGCTCAGTGCTTTTCGTCACGGAACTTGGACTGGTGTGTCCATCCTGTCTCGGACGGTCCACTCGGGAAACTTTGCTGTCAAGTTCTTTCCGTAGGAAGAGTCCGTGCAGGTTCCTTCCTGAAGAAGATACATGTCTCCAGTTTGTTCCACACATGTGTTGGAGCCGGCGTAAAGGCCAGTTTGTTCAACGGTATGTGCTGGAGCCGACTACGATGGCTTTGGACATGGTATCGAGTAGGAATGACCAGCAGTTGTCCTGAAAAATATATAATGTTAACATTTTAAACCAGTTGTGACTAAAGATAGTCAATGACGGTTCCAGTTACTGGAAAAAATGCTAGAAAGAGTCTGGGTTCGTCCGTACGTGAGTCAGGTGACTAACCGTAAGTTGTGGACTTAAGTCGGCTGATCGTTTCTAAGCTGTCTTCCCTAGACGTACTCGTCATCAATTACCGGTCATACGTTCTCTTACCGTCTGTTCCCCTTTGCGGTAGGAAATGTTTGTATGCGTAACAATTACCTTTTAGAAGGGCTATGCATGAGCCGGATTACGTGCTTGGTTATGTAGCCATGTTCGAGGCGTTATCATGCTCATGTTTCCTTCACGAGGTGTATTCGGCGATGGTATGTGTAGTATAGTTCCATCGGTAAGTCAAGTCGGTCTTGCCGACACGGGACTGAGACAGCGGTCTAAAGACAAATGGAGACGATGCATTTGACTGGCGAGTCGTCGTCACGATCGTGCTGATGTCATGTCGGCGGCTGACGTGCGACATGGACCTCTCGATAGAAACAGTTTGATCGTGATGTTTAGAAAGATTGTTTTCGTCCCTGCACTGTCACGGGGTATATTGCATCAGCGATCGGTCATCCCGGGATTGTCGATATGTGTTTGCATGTTGGTCGACTGACTTGAACCATTATTGTATATGTAGAAAGTCTGGCCGTGACGTCTAGACTGATCGTTTGTCCCTCGCACCGTTGATCTGTCCACGTGACATCGTCGGATACCGTTGCGAGCTAGAGACCACCAGGCATCGTTTTAGGTCCTTGAGTTTTCTGGTCAGTTTTCTGGTCGTCTGATACGTGTCTCTCTTCGTCTTGCCGCATTGTCATATCATGCCGGCTTCTCCAAGTCGCCACGACTATCTATTTAATATATCGCGCGACGTGCGCACGTTTACATAAGTCGTGGCAATTAAAACCGACAGACCTTTCCGTCATGTCATACAGTGCCCGCCGCTTCTCTTACTTCTTCGTCTGACAATGCCGTAACGTCTCCCTCATTAACTCTTTAACCCGGTAACTGCACCCTACATCACGATAAGGCGTGTTGGTGCAGTTGTGAGCGGTTTGGTTAATTTCTTGATTTATACGTGTGTCTGTTCATGCGGGTGGTGGGTAAATTCCTTGTCTTCCCCATACGTTTCTTCTCCACTTCGACTTTGTTTTCTCTCCGCCTGCTGGCATTCGTACTTCTTCGGAATCGATCATGTCTTCCCCACCGATCTCTTCTCCTGCTGCAAAGAAGTACAAGTCCTTGACTGAATCCGGGTATTTGTTTCACCATTTTTTCACTGCTATCTCTTTCAACGTTGTTTATTCACAGGTTCCACTTTACTTTCAGAGTCGACGGTTGCGACGCCGCTGGCCTTGAATCCACTTCGGCTGTTGAGCAAACGGTGGCGGAGCTTCAGATTCTCAACGACCTCAGGGATCAGATCGGGTGTGGGGACAGGCGGATGGCCGAGGTTCTCCGAGATTCTATTGAAAATGTCGACGGGCAAAAGCTACTTATGTTCGTTCGGCAAAGAGGAACAGAGGGCATTGAAGATCATGAGAGAAGTGGATACTAAGCGGGTCGCAACATCGAGTTGATGAAGCTAGCCGACTCTCTGCGAGACAAGATTGACGCGCAGTGCCAGGAAGCTCGTCGCATCCGCAAGGAGATCGAAGTACTGGCCATGGAAGCACGGAAGTCCCGTCCATGAGCGTCATCGTTTAGTTTGGTCTTATGTTATACTCTACTGCTGCCGTCTATGTTATTATATTTTGGTTTAACTAAGAATATGTATGTACCTGGTTTCTTTCTCTCACTCATGTACGTGGCAACGCATACGCGTGGCAACGTAACCGTCGCGAACGTGTGTGCGTGTAGTTGCGAATGGGTGGGGACAGTTGATAACCCACAAGTATAAGGGATCGTGTGTAGCCTTTTCGACAAGTAAGAGTGTCGAACCCAACGAGGAGCTAAAGATAGGATAAGTATTCTCTCAAGTTCTATCAACCACTGATACAACTCTACGCACACTAAACGTTTGTATTATCTAGGAAATAAAACTAGAGTAACAATACAGGTAAACAGGATAGTTTTGCAGGATAATAAATAACAAGAAAGTAAAATTAGTTGCTGCAGCAATAAAATAAACTAAAGAACACTAAACTAACAGAACCATGAGTGTGGAAAAGTGGTGAAAATATGATGGATTTGTACAAGATTAACTAGTGAAGATACTTGGTTCATTGTCTTTGATGCAGTTTTCCATGTGGGAGAGGCTAAATATACATGCACTCAACTACTTGCGATTACACATACTATATGATTGGATTGTTAGCAAGCAACCGCAAATGCTAACAATGTTTTAAGGTTTCCCCAGCCATAGACTTAAGTTAATGGTCCTCTTACTCCCATACGTGCAACTAACCGGTTCGAGTCCTTAGGTTTCTGTCGCTCCGGCAGAACTACCCCTTACTTTACACATACTACAAACCCTATGATGTTGATCCATGCGCGCACAAATATAATGGACACCAAATGATTGTACCATATCAACATACAACTCTAATAAACCAAAGACATTCAACATAGCAATCAAAAGACAAAGAAACTGCACAAACATGACATAGATCATAGGATAATACTTTATAGCATCAAACACCATGTTTACATAGAGCGGTACAGAGGTGTGTGGGAGGATGAACCACTGTATACAATGAGGAATTGGCGATGGAGATGGCGGTGAAGACGGTGAAGAGGGCAGCGAGAAGCGCAGGGCGGTGCCGTCGTCGGCAGTGGCGCGAGGGGCTCCTCCCGCGCCGCCGACATCAAGAGGATGCACCGCCCCTTAGCCCCCTTCCTTCATGACTTCTTGGGAGCCCTCCCCATGGAGATGGGATCCATGGGGGAGGCAAAAACGTGGCTTTGGTGGCTGCAATTCGTGGGTATGAGGTGTTGGCCACGATCTAGGTTTCCTCCCTTTATATAGCCTCACGGATTCCCGTCATCCCATCTAGTGTTTCGGTAGATCGGGCTTATCTCCGCCGTCCGGACTCGGAATTGGAAAAAATTTATGTCTAGATCGTTCGGTGGACAATGCCCTACAACTTTCGCGACTAGACTTTTTCCGTTTGACATCGTCTTCTGGCCGTAACCTGACCATCTCCGAAAAACGTTTCCAGACAGATTTCAGAAAAGTCCCAATTTGACTCCAACAAGGTTTTCTCTTGTATTTTTGGTAATTCCAACACATCAAAGAGTAAAACAAGAACATTGTGCACTTTTGCAACTATTAATAGGTTAGTTCAAATAAATCATAAACTTAATATAAAAAGAAGTGTCAAAAGCATAATAGTAGCATGAAACAATCAAAAATTATATATACGTTTTGGACGTATCAACAATTCCTGTGGCGATGGGTTAATTACTCCTTTTCTCCCTCCGATTTTCCGTCTCCCTCTTTCGGTCTATTTAGCTATCTTTTGCCTTCACTCATCCCTATCATCACGAAACCGCTTCTCTGTTCCTCGGCACTAACCATGTCGTCCGCGGAAGGATCTGCCGGCGCGAAGAAGAGGAAAGTCACTGAAGGATCTTCTTCGACAGTCAGGTATCTGTTTATTTAAAGATATGTTGTGATGCGGCTCTTCTCTTCCTTGACTTCGGTTGGACCTTTGTTCTTCTTTTCAGTTGCTTTTCAGTTCCCTTCGATTTATTTCAAAGTACTTCATGCATTCTCATACTACATAACAATCACAGGGCCAACGAATCCACTTTGCGCGAGAGGAAGCCCCTTGGGACGGTGTTCATCGAATCGTTCCGTGCTCATTTGGTAGATCTGGAGGAGCGGCTGGAGGACGCCCGCGTGCAGTGTATCAACATCTCGGATAGGGCGAAAGTGGTTGAGTTCGAGTATTTGGAGAATTCAAGGAAAGCGACATAAGCTAGCGCCGAGTTGAATTTGATCGTGTTGCACAACACAGGCTTGCTGACGACCATTGAAGTCCTTAAAGAAAGGATCCAGGGGCTAGGCGAGGCCGACGCTCTTCTCCGCGAGGAACTCGAGTTGGCCAAGCGTGTAGTCTTCCAGGGCCATCGTCTTAGGTTTCGTTGTGTTTTTGTTTTCTTTTTTTATGGATGGTGCCTCCGATTCGCTGAAATCGTCTTGGAGTACCCAGTATCACGAGTCTGCATTTGTATGAAAGTCATGGTTCGTTTGACGTGTTGTTCTTACTTGAGGACTCCAATGGGATTAAATTAATAACCGCGTGGAACTCAGGAGTCAGGAGAACGGGAGCCAAGGAACCGTCCCACGATAACTTACGCATGCATGACCAGAAAGTGGAACCGTTCACACGATGCTAACGTTGTTTGAATTTTGTGTCCACGTCAACTTTTATTTATCTAATTTGCTCCTCGACCTTACATATGGATGTAATTATTTAAACCCGTTGATTATTAGCATGGTGTATGGCGTGTCGTCAGAACATGGTTCGGGGGGCCGTGCGCCAAGGCGCACCCCTAAATCTAGTATCTATAATTTTTGTTTGTTCAATGCTTGTTTCATATCATTGCTACATGTTTTTAATATAGTTTAATATCATTTTAGGGCATTTATTGGACTAACCTATTAATAGTTGCAAAACTGCACAATGTTTTTGTTTTACACTTTGATGTGTAGGAATTACTTGAAAATTGACAAGAACTCAAAAGGAGTCTTGTTAGATGTGGACTCTGACATTCCTGAAAGTTGTCCACCTACAGATTTTATAGATTGTCAGTTTTACCATTAAAGACGACGTCAACTGAAAATCTCGTGAACTATAAAGTTGTTGGAAATTTCCATAGATTTAATTCAAGCCCAATAACAGCTCAATCGGAGTTCGGACGTGGCCGCCACCCCGTTTTTCTGAAAACCCTAAATTGGATGATAGGAATCCGAGAATCTATATAAAGGGAGGAAACCTTGGTCACTAAGGGCCACAAATTTTCCACCTCCCATGCAGCCGCCTTGAGGTGGAGAAACTCCTCCATACCAACACCATTGATCGTCTCAAACGTATCTATAATTTTTGATATTCCATGCTTGTTTTATATCAAATGCTACATGTTTTATTTACACTATATATCATTTTTATGCATTTTCTGGAACAAATCTATCTACATGTGTTATTTTTGTTCTTGCATGCTCTCCGTTGCTAGTAGATGCTTTGGCCAAGTAGATGCTAGTGACTCCAAGAGGGGGTATTTATGCTAGATAGTGGGTTCATTTCTCCAGTAGACTGGGCTCGAATGATAGAAACGACTAAGGCTGTGAATGTGCTGTTGCCACTAGAGAGAAAACAACTTTGCTTTGTCTACGTGTCATTTGCATTGTTTACATTACACACTTTGCTTATTGCAGTTATCTGTTGCTTGCAACTTAATACTTGTGGGAGACACGGATGTTATCCTGCAGGTGGATTATTAGTCATAGATGCACCTAGCAAGCGGTCTATGTATCTTACTGTAATGCCCAATAAATCTCACAGTGAACATGTTCTTGTCATAATAAGAATTGTCATGCCCTTGCGATTTGTCAATTGTCCAGCAGTAATTTGTTTACCCAGCATGTTAATTTATCTGTTTTATGGAGAGACACCACTAGTGAACTATGGACCCAGGTCCTTTATTTTACACTGATACAAACAATGTTTCCACTGTTTCCTACACTAATTTCCTCGCTGTTCATTTTTTCATTTACTTTTATTCTCCATACCATACGTTTAATCCTTTGTATTCAGCAAGCCAGGGAGATTGACAACTTTCCTGTTTCGTTGGGACAAAGTATTTTGATTGTGTTGTGCGCAGGTCCACGTCAACGACATCTCAACGGCGCCGTTGTTGACACCGTGTTGCAGCTCTTCCAACTCCTACTGGTTCGGTAACTTTGGTTTTGCAATCAAGCGAAAACTGCTACTGTGCTGCTTCATACCTTCCTCTTGGGGTTTCCAACGGGCGGTTTTAGCCGCATCAAACATCTCCAAGGAATAAGGGCGGTCAAGGGACGCTGCCCCCAAGGGCCGCCGCCTCCTCTCCGGGTTGCACCTCTCCAACAAGCTCTTACTCACCATGGCCATGTGTCAGTAGTCTCCCTCGGGGCTGGGGGCTAGTACAAGTAGCTATGTGGTTATCTCTCTCTCCCATGGTGTGATCTTTATGTGAACATGAGCATTGTTAATCTAGTTGAATTTATATGATGTTTCCCCTTCTTTATGTAATGGATATGTTGCTCAACTGATTTTATTTAGTATAGTTTCCGGAGTCAAATGTGACAACACAGTGCCAACAATGACAGTGCGGGTATCGTGTGTGGCTCTAGTGCTCTACTAGACTATAGATTAGCGGGATACTTATCATGGGTTGTTCTTTGTGTTGGATGACATTATGGAATTGTGGTGTTTGTTTATACGGATTTTAGGTGAGCTTTTGTAGCCCTACGCAATGGTCATCTTGTTTCTGATCCAGCAAAAGAATAATCTCCGAGTAACATCTACATTACATACTGTTAGAGGAATTATCATTTGTTAATTATGTTAACACTGTTGAGAGTTACCACTAGTGAAAGTATGATCCCTAGGTCTTGTTTCCCACCATTGAAACACCATTTACTTTCAGTTTTGTTACATATTTGCTTGCTGCCATTTTTATTACAGATTACAAATACCACTTTTTACCATGCATATCAATTGCCTTTTACTATCTTTTCGCCGAACTAGTGCACCTATACAACTGACAATTGTATTAGGTGTGTCGGGGACACAAGAGACTTCTTATCTTAATTGCAGGGTTGCTTGAGAGAGATACGACCTACACCTCAGTGAGTTCGATAAATCTTTGGTCATTCACTTAAGAGAAATTTGCTGCTGTCCTACAAATCTCTGCATTTGGAGGCCCAACAAAGTATACAAGAATATGAGCATGTAGTAGACATCAGATAACCACGTTCCATGGTGGCGAGGCGACGCAGTAACGGCGAGCACCAATTTAGGAAAGAGGAGACAGAGAGGAAGGGAGATTGAATAAATAAATAAATAGGAACACATTCCCACGAGTTCCTTTTTTTTTTGTAGAGCTAGTAACCAATCCCAACATAGAAACAGTGAAAAACTTATATAAACAGAAAATCTCAGATATCCTTCATCGTGAGACATATAACTTTCACTATAAATAAATAAGAACCTAGATTCCCACAGTAGTAATCAGTATTAACATATTAAAAGTAAGCGGGTCAATAAGTATCCAAATTCCAAGGAAAAATCATTATTGACAGTCCAAGACCATAGATATTGATAGATAGATCATCTATTTGGCAGAGTTGGTGTTGTCCTCGTTGACAACAAGAATAAGCTTCAAAACAGACAAGGCGAACCTAGCTCGCTCTAACGGGACGGGAATATTTAAGTTTAAAAAGTCAAACGACAACAATTATGTGCAATCGAGTTTCGCTCAAAACAACCCGTCTTTTTAATTGGTCCCATAAGTTTCGGTCCTTATGATCAATGACCCTCAACTTGGTCCCTTATCTTCCACCGCCAACGAACTTCAGGACCTATCATCGAAATATTGTGTGTGTGCCTGCGTGCGGTGGACAATGGCCGCACAGTAACACCTTCCTTTTGCTCTGAAAATTTCACTTTCCTTCTGCTCTGAAAATTTATTTGTTTTAAAGTAAACTATTCTTTTGTTTGTTGCTAAAAAAGAATCTAGAGTGCAGAAAACATGTTTTCCTTGTACGCGAGTGATTGAGACACGAGCTCAAGTTTTTTTACTAACAAATATTGGATCCCACTCATAAGGACCTCCCTCTCAAAGAGATTTGGTTTTAATCACACGTTGTAATCCAAGTTGCCTACATGGTAAAGCTACGGTGACATGTTGGATACCATGTTTGGCTTATCCATTAGAGGGACCAGGGGTGGTCTTATCTCACTGTCTTTGGTCTCAATCCTCAGCTTTATGGCGTGCGCTATCAGTGGGTCCACTCCGCTGTGAGGCACTACATGGTGGTGATGGTGCCAATAGCGTTCTCCTGGTTAACGACGATAACATTAGGCCCTTTGATGCAGCTGGAAGACCGCGAACTTGCACTAGTCTCGACCCTAAACTACTCACCCCAACGTTCTCTCACGAAGCCCATTTGGGAATACAAAATTTGAAGGGAACCCTCACAGTAACACAGCCCTTAATCCCTCCCTCTACAAAAAAACCCTACATCCCCACCGCTCACCATTCCATCCCCCGCCGCCACCAACCTTCCTACGCGCCGCCACTGGCCGCCGCCGTCATGGCGACCTCGCTCTCCTCCCACTCCCAGCTCCGCCCGTGCCCCTCCCACGCCCACCACGCCGTGCTATCCCGCTCCCTCCTCCCCTTCCCGCGCCGCCACCACGGCTCCTCCCGTCGCGCCGGCCTCTCCGCGCGCGCCGCCGCCTCCTCCAACGGCGCCGCCCAGGACCCCGCCGTCACCGTTCGCCACTTCGCCGCGGAGCCCACCAAGGCTAACAAGCTCGCGGGCGTCAAGAAGATCATGATTCTCGGCGCCGGCCCCATCGTGATCGGCCAGGCGTGCGAGTTCGACTACTCCGGCACGCAGGCCTGCAAGGCGCTCGTCGAGGAGGGCTACGAGGTCGTGCTCGTCAACTCCAACCCGGCCACCATCATGACCGACCCCGACCTCGCCCACCGCACCTACATCGGCCCCATGACGCCGCCGCTCGTCGAGGACATCATCGCCAAGGAGCGCCCCGACGCGCTCCTGCCCACCATGGGCGGCCAGACCGCGCTCAACCTCGCCGTCTCCCTCGCCGAGTCCGGCGCGCTCGACCGCCTCGGCGTGCGCCTCATCGGCGCCTCCCTCCCCGCCATCCGCATGGCCGAGGACCGCCAGCTCTTCAAGCAGGCCATGAGCCGCATCGGGCTCAAGACGCCACCCTCAGGCATCGGCACCACCCTCGAGGAGTGCCTGAATATCGCCAAGGACATCGGCGAGTTCCCTCTCATTGTCCGCCCGGCTTTCACACTTGGCGGCACCGGGGGAGGTATCGCATATAACAAGGCGGAGTTTGAGGACATCTGCCGCTCTGGTCTGGCGGCCTCACACACCAAGCAGGTGCTTGTGGAAAAGTCCCTGCTCGGGTGGAAGGAGTACGAGCTGGAGGTGATGCGTGACTTGGCCGACAATGTGGTCATCATCTGTTCCATTGAGAACATCGACCCCATGGGCGTGCATACGGGGGATTCCATCACCGTCGCACCTGCTCAGACGCTCACTGATAAGGAGTACCAGAGGCTCAGAGACTACTCCGTGGCAATCATCCGTGAGATTGGCGTCGAGTGTGGGGGTTCCAATGTGCAGTTTGCGGTGAACCCTGCAGATGGGGAGGTGATGGTCATTGAGATGAACCCCAGGGTTTCAAGGTCTTCAGCTCTTGCATCTAAGGCAACAGGTTTTCCGATTGCCAAGATGGCAGCAAAACTCTCTGTAGGTTATACTTTGGACCAGATTCCAAATGATATAACAAAGAAGACACCTGCTAGCTTTGAGCCCTCCATTGACTATGTTGTCACAAAGGTATTATCTTCTTTAATCTGCTTCTCAACTTACTTGTTGGACTATCGTATTTGGTTCATATACTAGAAATTTTGCATCCATCCCACGTTCATTAGCAGCTTGCTAACTTTGAGTTGTGTAGACGAAGCTTGCTGCAACTTGCAACTCTAGTACACTGATATACTTCCTCTGTATATGATGCGTGTACTCATTATCATTTAGCAAATGCTAATGATTTATTTGGCAAGTACACCATCAAGATAATTTGACAAGTTGAATCGCTTATTCCATATTTCGTCGATGTATGCATTCAAATATGTTGATAGGTTAAAGGAAACATGGGCACCTTATCTGTCAGAAATTCAATGATTTTGTTTTTTAGTCTTAAAACAGACTACTGTTTTGTTGGCTAGACTTATCCAGTCATCCTTTTTTTGTTGCATGATTTACTTTGTGTTGCTTCATTCTTACCTTCTGGACAGTGGCGGAGCCACACTTGATCTGTGTAGTCAAGTGACTACACAGCTTTTTTGGAAATACAAGCAGATTTCATGTAAAAAATAATACAAATAATACAAATACATGTATATTGACTGCACAGTTTTGCACTGACTACACACTGTTGAAGTTCTGGCTCCGCCACTGCTTCTGGATCATATGTTAGTCAAATCAGAACCCAAAATACCACAATCAAGCAACTTGGGAATGTGTGTATGGAATATTTTGGTTGTTACTACAGTACTTGATTTCCAGACCCACCAGATATTCATCATTCTGTAAAGCATGACCTTTATTCGACACTTAATATAAAGTGTAACCTAATAATACCAAGGAGATTGACTATATTTGTAAATTGCTCTATATCTCATATCTCTTTCTCAAATAGTATCACTTGTTGTCTTTACGGCTATTATATTATTATTCATATGTTGGAAAATAATATTGCAAGATAAACATATCATGATCTAATCACTTATATTTTATGATACATGTTCGTCATGTTTATCGTCATTCAGAACTTGTACTTCTAACTCAACTCAGCTAATCTACTTTATTTACTATATGCAGATACCACGATTTGCGTTTGAGAAATTCCCTGGTTCTGAGCCAATACTGACTACACAGATGAAGTCTGTTGGTGAGTCGATGGCACTGGGGCGGACCTTCCAGGAGTCTTTCCAGAAAGCTGTCCGTTCATTGGAGACAGGATTTTCAGGGTGGGGTTGTGCTCCCATCAAGGAACTTGATTGGGATTGGGAAAAAATAAAATATAGTTTACGTGTACCTAATCCAGATCGTATTCATGCTATTTATGCCGCTTTCAAGAAAGGTATGAGAGTTGAAGATATCCATGAAATTAGCTTCATCGATAAGTGGTTCCTTACAGAGCTCAAGGAGCTAGTGGATGTTGAACGGTTTCTTCTTTCAAAGAGCCTTGATCAGCTGTCAAAGGACGACTTCTATCAAGTGAAGAGGAGGGGTTTTAGTGATAAGCAGATTGCATTTGCGACGTCTTCATCCGAAAGTGACGTGAGAGCGACACGTTCCGCATTAGGTGTCATTCCAACATACAAGCGCGTTGATACCTGTGCTGCTGAGTTTGAAGCCAACACTCCCTACATGTACTCTACGTATGAGTATGAATGTGAGTCGGCTCCAACTAATCGGAAGAAGGTGCTGATATTGGGTGGTGGACCCAATAGGATAGGCCAGGGTATTGAGTTTGATTACTGTTGCTGCCATGCTCCTTTGCGCTTCGAGAGGTTTATTTCTGCTTCATTTGTTTCCACCTTACTTTTGTGCTCTTCATTCAGTTGTGTTTCTTATATTAGTATTATGACCATAAATATTTTAAAATCAGAAAGGTTATGTCACAAGTTAATAGATTACTACACTTCTTTTGTAATCCCTCTTTTTTATATAATAACTTATGCTGACGATATAAATGTTTTGTCAGGCTGGATACGAGACTATAATGATGAACTCCAATCCGGAGACAGTTTCAACTGACTATGATACCAGTGACCGTTTGTACTTTGAACCGTTGACTGTTGAGGATGTAACAAATGTCATTGATTTGGAGCGCCCAGATGGCATAATTGTGCAGTATGGAGGCCAAACCCCTCTAAAGCTTGCCCTTCCGATACAGCTCCATCTAGAGGAGAAGAAGCTGCGGTCTGCTTCTGGGTCAGGATTAGTGAAGATATGGGGAACATCACCGGATTCTATTGATGCCGCAGAGGACAGGAAAAGATTTAATGCAATTCTTGAAGAGCTTGGGATTGAGCAACCTAAAGGAGGTATTGCAAGAAGCGAGTCTGATGCCTTGTCTATTGCCTCGAAGTAGGCTACCCTGTTGTGGTCCGGCCCTCATATGTTCTTGGCGGACGAGCAATGGAGATTGTGTACAATGATGAAAAATTGATCAAGTACCTTGCGACTGCAGTGCAAGTTGACCCAGAACGACCTGTCTTGGTGGATAAATATCTGAATGATGCAATTGAAATTGATATTGACGCATTGGCCGACTCAGCTGGGAATGTCGTGATCGGTGGAATTATGGAGCATATTGAGCAAGCTGGTATACATTCTGGTGATTCAGCGTGTTCCCTTCCCACTAGAACAGTCTCAGCCCAGTGCTTAGATATTATCCGTTCATGGACAACAAAGCTAGCAAAGCGTCTCAATGTCTGTGGGCTCATGAACTGCCAGTATGCTATCACTCCTTCTGGTGATGTGTTCTGCTTGAGGCAAATCCTCGAGCTTCACGCACAGTCCCTTTTGTCTCGAAAGCAATCGGGCATCCGTTGGCTAAATATGCATCTCTGATCATGTCTGGAGTGACCCTGCCAGAGCTTGGGTTTACCAAGGAAGTGATTCCTAAGCATGTTTCTGTCAAGGAGGCTGTTCTTCCATTTGAGAAATTCCAAGGCTGTGACATTCTTCTCGGACCAGAGATGCGCAGCACTGGAGAGGTTATGGGCATTGACTATGAGTTTTCTGGTGCGTTTGCAAAGGCTCAGATTGCTGCTGGACAGAAGCTCCCTGTAAGTGGCACAGTGTTCCTTAGCCTAAATGACCTGACAAAGCGCCACCTTGCTGAAATGGGGCGTGGGTTCCGTGAGCTTGGCTTCAACATTATTGCCACATCTGGAACGGCCAAAGTACTTCAGCTGGAGGGCATTCCGGTGGAGCCTGTTCTGAAAATACACGAGGGGCGGCCAAACGCCAGAGACATGCTTAAGAATGGCCAGATACAGGTGATGGTGATAACAAGCTCAGGCGATGACCTTGACTCGAGAGATGGGCTCCAGCTGCGCAGGCTAGCCCTGGCCTACAAGGTCCCCATAATCACAACCGTGGATGGTGCACGGGCTACCATGGACGCCATCAAGAGCATGAAGAACAAGTCAATTGAGATCCTTGCATTGCAAGACTATTTCCAGCCTGCTGATGCACCACAGAAGTTGCAAGCAGCTCAGGCTGCCCCTTAGGGTGATATACCCTTAAGTTCTTCTTGTTATCTAATGATGACTTTCTTCTGATACCAACTATAATCTGGCGCGATGTAGGTAGGATTTTGTTTACCTGCTAGGATAATCACACCTACTGCATGCGCAAAGGCAAGTGTCGGAAGTCATATTGGTTGCTGAGTGTTGGGAGTCAAAATTGATGTTGGGGATTTGTATTTTTACTGTGTAACAGTAGGGTCGGCATCCATAGAATAAGGCCTCCAGTTGCATTCTGATGGTATCCTCTCCACTCTGGAGCATGTAACTGCCTGTATCCCTGTGGCACATATTTGTGCAACTTATCTATATTGTATTTGTCCCCAGATACTGTGATAATATTTTTATCTGCCATTCTCTCTGTTACTCAAGATTTCTTTCTCGCGGTAGAGTATTCGAATAGAATGGAACCACCTTTTCGGCCAGTATTTTTTATTATGACAACACTTCTTAGACAAGACTACTTACCATTGCAAGGCTGCTAGGTTGGACTTTAAACTTTTTATTAGGCTACGAAGTTGTTCTTTAACTGCTGATGAGACTGCTTTATGCAACCGAAATCCACTGCACAGTGTATCTGCTCCTGTGCATAAATGCACCTGTATATATATTTGATGCGCTTGAGTATCATAGAACCGCACCCTCTTAATTTTTCTTATTAGATTATGTTTGTTTGGGTGATAGGAAATGCTATGGAATGCCAGGAGTTTGACAATATCAGCGCCTGATGGCAGAGGAGCGTGAGCATTAGGTAATCTTTCTTACTTGACACGTTGAGATGGTGATACATCGATGACATGACAGATAATTCCAGGATAGTTGTCAAACAATACGAGCTATACATCTCAACTCAAGGGGTAGGTCGAGTCAATACGCTTTGCCAGCAAGAGCAGCTCTCGTCAACTGGGAGTGCATTCACATTGACGTTGTAAAACAGTAGAAAACGCGATTTTTTTGAAGTATTTGTTGGCCTTAAAAGTTAAGACAACGTACATATTCATGTGTCTGCAGTCGACCGCTAAAAATACTTTGCTTTAGATATACATGGAACGAACATAAGACAGAGCTTTGATCCTGATGAGCAGATGCACACCTGGAAGTACCCAGCTTGGGGCCTGTACTTCATACTTCCAGAATCAATAACGTTAGGATACGTGGGAGCAAATTTTCCATTTTGTAACCTGTGGAGGAAACTTCACAGAGCTCCGACGCAACAAGTTCAACATCACGCCAAAAGGCCTGGAATAAGGGCGCTAGTATAATTGAACTTTCAGAGATGTCATGCTCCGAAGTCTAAAGTCTAAAGTACAAACCAAAGCAAGCTGACGCTCGAGTCAAACTAGCTCCATGCATGCCACGTGTCAATCGCTAGATTTGGTCCACGTGGTTGATTTTGTAGACCAGGTCCCATAGAATTATTTTCCCCTTATCTCGCCACTGTAATGTTCCGTTTAACCAAGGCAAAGCGCCAGAGAAGGAACCGTCAGAAACTAGCAACTAGGCCACAAGCAGGCGCCCATCTTTCTCTCCTTTTCTCTGGACGATGTTTCCAGGTTATGGAGTTGAATTGACCAGCCGGGATTGCCTTTCACTTTTTAGGACATTGGATTTTTGTTCTTCTTTTAAAAGATCTTGATGTTCTTTACTCTTCATGGGTATGACAGGTTGTTCTGCCCGAACAAGTATAGGCAAATATTGTGTTTTTGAGTCATGTATAACACACATCCAGATCAGCATGGATTTCAACATGATGAACAAAACAACCCTTTATTATCAGAACAATCTGGAGAGTTACATGCTTTATTTGCAAAGCTGTGAGTTCAGACTGCACGGCCTGTAGTTTCTACACCGTGCATCTGCTGCACCTCAGGTCAAAGAAGAAGATGAACATACTAAAGAATTGTGACACGCACACAACCAAAGAACCAAGCATAAGAAACAAAATTGTTAATCTCTGATCTAGCTATAACTATCTAAAAAAATGCTGTTATAGCTTCCATAGCAGCAGCGAGAGATCGTGGCATGAAAATTCACTTGCCCTTGTGCTTGGGAAGAGTGAGAGCCACTGCCGGTGTCTGAAATCCCATGAACTGCTGTCCCGGAGACCTCCTGAACTCCGGGCTCGGGATCGGGAGCCGGCGACCGGTGGGGGTAGGAAGACCCATGTAGTGTAGCCTGGGTGACAACCTGATCCTCGGGCTCGGGCGAGGTGACGGTATCGGTAGCCTATTCCCGCTCGGAGATGGCACCACTCTTGGTGACAGATTGACATGCTCAAGAGCCATGCTCTGGAGATCAGCCGGGTAGTCCCGGACGCAGCCGATACGCGCGCCAGCAGCCGTTGCCCATTTGAACGATGGGAGGCTGGCCATCTTCGCTGTTGCTGCCTCGGCTTCTGCGCTGTCTTCGGCAACCATATCCTTGACAATGTCCATCTCAGGCAGTTCAACTTGTGAGCTGTCCAATGTCTCATCATGTTCCATTTCAGTAGGCTTCTCATCTTGTTCCACTTCAGTAGGCTGCTCATCTGAGGTCTTCTTGAATGATGGATACTCGTCATCGTCGACCGAACACAGCTGAAATGAATTGCAAATGCTTATCAGATGACATCCCCGGAAGTTCGCTGGTTATTAAGACAAATATAGTTTCGGCGGTTGAATTTACCTTGACGTTGGTTAGATCCACATTGTTCTCCTCCAAGAAACTGATGAACTCTTTGAAGTTCTCCTCTGTTGGGAGGTAGTGACCGCTATACGGCCATATTGCCTTGAGAATACCATCTTTGGCGACCAATCTACCGGCAGCGGTTGTCGCCGCACCGGATAGGAAACTCGAGTGCTGAAATTTACCCTTCTTCTTCTGCTCAAAAGAGATTATTTTACAGTCAGGACTGATTCGTTATGGCATAGAATTCTACTGTACTTAATAAGACATAACTCAAGGATGGAACATTCCAAGTACCTGTCCGATGTATAATGATCTAGTTGTGCTCAGCACAAATATCCATTTGCAATCCTCAGTGGTTTCCACAAGAAATCCACTTCTCCGGTACATCAGCTTTCCTCCCTCCACAATAACCTCGTAAGCCGCTCTATCCTTCTGCAATTGGATTAGATCAATAAGTCTACAGATGTATGGAAAATCAAAGTTGGGCTGTGATATGTTTATGTTTGGAGAGAGAGAGAGAGAGAGAGAGAGAGATGAAGTATTTCAAGGCACGTACTGGTCCAAGGTATTCGATCAATTGGGAATAGAGCTTGCTTCTTGGACACTTTTGGTGATGAGCGTCTTTTCCGGCACCGATGTCCAGCCTGAAATACAAACGTTGTCAGGATCAGCAAGTGCAAACCTCCCTCTAATTGGAGAACAAGTTTTAGATATGACTGCGTAATTAGTAATTACCAGTAAAAGAATGGCTCTGTGCTGGAACTCGCAGACCAGATGTCATAGTAGAGGTGCAAGTTGTGCCCGTAGCGATGGCGTGGGTCAATCTAATTAAAGAAGCAAAAACGTTGAGCACATCGATCAGTACAGAATCTTGCTAATTCGAGAAGGAGAAACCAAGCATGAATGAGCTTTGGTAAGTAGAAAAGAAGCAGCTTACAGCTTCGAGCCAATGCTGCAGCGCTAGTTTCTGGGCCTTCTCGTCTTTGGACAGCCCCTTGCCGACCTTGGCGATCCTCTTCCCGGCCCTGGACCACCGGGAAGCCGCCGTCTCCTGCTTGGCCTCGTCGAAGAAAGAAATGGATTTGATGTTCAGAGATGCGGCATCGTAGGCCTTCCACCAGAGCTCTTCGACGACAATGGCGCAGTCGGCCATGGTCCTACGGGTCCTGTGGCCCTTGAAGAGCTTCTGGACCTTGGTGGCGGCATCATCGAGCTCGCTCTGAGGCCTCGGGGAGACGAATTGCGCCACGGAAGGCGACGGCTGCTGCCTGGTCCCGGGGCTGACGAGCACGAGGGTCCTCGGCCGCGCGCCGTTGATGCACCGGGTCGCCGTGTCCGGCTCAGGGGCCGCGCACTCGGCCTCCCAGTTCTTGAAGCTGAGCGACCTCTCGAGCGCCATCTTCTTCTTCTTGGGCGGGCCGGCGACGACCCTCGGGGACGGCGACCTCAGGGGCGCGGCGCAGGCATCCCTGGGGCTCTGCGTCTTGGGGGAGAGGAGAAAGCTTCGTTCTGTGTTGAGCGGACTCAGCGACATCTCACCGCTGGACGCCGTCCTCTCCTTTTGTGGTGGATGAGACTGGTCCAGGTGGTCAACTTGTTCTCTCTGCAAATCATAGAGCAAGAAGATAAGCTCGTTTTGCCATTTGACAGATTTTTATTTTGGTCTGGTAGCTGTTGGAGATGTTAAAAAAACTAGAAGAACGCAACAAACGCAAGCTCTACTGAGATTCTTGGCAATAAAAACAGAGCAGAGGAAGCAGAGACAAGAAGCTGATTTTATCTCGTAGTAGAATGCACCCGACAAGCTACCAGAAGCAGTAGTAACTATCTCTAACCATCACAGGCTCCATGAAGAAGCAAGAAAATACTACGGAGAAGAAGATGGCTCACAAGAAACAGGGAGAAGAAGACGCGCAACTAGAACTACTACTAGGTGAAAGAAAATCCATGGTTGACGTACCGCTGGTCGATGGAGCTGAGCGGCGTAGTAGTAGATCGAGCTGAGAGAGAGGATCCAAGGAAGGGGAGACAGTGGTGATGAATTGAGCTTGGAGACGGCGCGCACTGCATATATAGTAGCAGGTCGGCCGTGGGAGTGGGGCTCGGAGGACAAGTCCAAGTTGCAGAGGAAGGGACGGAGGCGGGAGACCGGCCGTGGGCTGACCGGTCGTCGCCGCGAGGGCTTGCCGGCTTGGAATTGGAACGTAGACGAAGGATCCGCGTAACACGCGTGCCAACAGCGAAGGTTTTTCTACGCCAAGTTCTTTTCATCCTTTATTATTTGCTGCTGTTGTTGTTGATGGCTGCGTTTAACTTGGAGTAAATGTCCGTACTGAATGACAGGGATGCATGGTCGAAGAATCAAACGTTTGAGTCTTTCATTCTAAAAACGCGGTGTCTCTCCGGAATCGTTCCTTCCTTGCTCTTCTTCACTACAGTAAGAGGAGTATTTTGTGATGTGATGGCTTCAATGTTGTTCCAGGTTGAGTGACAGCGTTAATTGCATGTGGCCGTCGTGGTTAATTCTAGGCTGCTATCTGCGTTTGCGTGTCATATGCTGGCTGCGCCTACCATCCTGCATTATTCGGGTGCTAATTAATTGTTGTAGGTATACATACACATCGCACGTACGACATCGTCTAATAAACATTTGATTAATCGTATCAAAATGCTAGGCTCCTAGGTTCTGTTACGGAAGTACATTCCCAACAGAAGGTTTTTATCTTCATGGACGTTATTGTCTTCATGGTCTTTCTCAAATGCTAATTTCTTACCATTCTATTATAGGTAAAATACTCATGTGGCAATGTGTTTAATGAGAAAAGAGAGCAAATTTGTACTTAACTAACATACAATTTTTGCACATTATCATAGGTGAAAAGACATTACTCACTAATCATATACAAGAATTAGTTTAAAATCATTAAATAAAAACTTATTTAGATACAACTAAGACAACACATTGAAGTGGTTGCCGGTTAGGCTACCTATTGTTCATTTGTAGCGTGTGTACGTGTCAATAAGCATGTTTTGGTGGAAGATTGATCTTTTTCTTTTACAAAAACACCATGTGTACGTGTCAATAAGCATGTTTATGTTTGACATGTTGAACGGACAGATTTAGAACATGCATAACTTGCTCTTTGTCTCTCTCGCTGGCGAATTATTTTTTGTATGTTGCTTCTAGCCTTACACATCTCGGTGACCGTGTGAACGACCATGTGAGAGAGCAGGTCTTAGAGCAAGTACAATAAGCTTATGTAAGCAGATTATAAGGATTAAAATAATATTTGTTGGATGATATGGAGGTGAGAGAAGAGAAGACAGAGAAGGGGAGTGAGCTGCTCTCATGAAAGGACCAGCTCTAGCACGTGCTCCTAAGCATTTTGTGAGAGTGGGAGGTGGGCCATATCTTAATATCTTAATAAAGTAACAGATTCTTATATGTAACTATTATACATGTTGGTTATATGATTGACTATAAATGACAATCTCTTATAACCAGCAGTTGGTTGTACTCTTAGAAAACCGTACCTCGAGACACTGCACCGGAAAAGGACTAGTAAATTTGTTGGTAAGCGTTTTGGGACGACTGCTCGGTTCCATTCAGGTACATCTGCATCAGTGATTCCACCATGCACGACTACCTCCCTTCACCATGATGGCCAGCGATAACCTCATTATTACGGTGCCTTCTGGGGTCTACGCCTATGTGCTACTTGTCTCAATGTTTGCACTACTATTTGGTCCACGTTCAGATTTTTTTATGTATCTAATCTGGTACTTCCTCCGTTTCAAATTAATTGACTTGGTTTTGTCTAAATATGGATGTATCTATACTTGTTTGATGTCTAGATACATACATGTGTAACAAAATGTGTGTCAATTAAATCCGAACGGAGGGAGTACATTTGAGTAGATTTAGTAGTGCATGTTTGGTGTGCTTTGGATAATTAACTCATTCAAAAATTGAGTAATACATATTCAAACAAATTACTAGGTCAATGTAATGTAAACACAATTTCCATCTATCATGCACACACATTTGACGGCGAGCCTCGTCGAAACATGCATATGACAATAACTTTGATCCCTGGGTTGTCAACACTTTTGGGGCGCACATTTATTTTCTCCATATTTTGTTACTCGACGTATGACGGGGACACGATCAACGTGAGAGGCTGCGCTTCTTTGCATTCACTTCTCCTCCATGTTCCCTCGCTCTGACCAAAAGTACGTGCCGCCGCTGGTAGTTTCGTTCCCAGGAGAAAGATCGACCTCGATCAGAAACTGAGAACGCCACATTATTTATGGCGAGGATAGGAACGGGATTACGGGAAGCTTCCGGCCCGGAGACCTCCTGCTTGAATTTCCTGTACCGCTGCACCAATTAATAGCGAGTTCGCTGTCTTGAATAACATCTTATCACCAATAGTAGTAGTAATTAAGAAGCATCACCGACACCAACTTGATAACTGAATACATATTTTATTAGACGTACTTAGATCATCTCCACCGGCGCGTTCAACTCTGCTCTCAATAGGCCTATTGGACGCGCCGGCACGAAATTTCCCCAGGCCAACGGCGTGCCCAATGGGAAAAAAGTTGCCGGCACGTCCCAATAGAACGTCCGGCAACCCCGCTTCGCGCCCAGGTTCTAGGGGGCAAGCGGGCGCGCCGGCAACCGCGGCAACGCGCCACGTCGGATCCTGACGCGCGGGACCGGCTCGTCAGTGACACGGAGTCTCACAGCGACCCCGGATTTATTGTGGCTGGTGTGCCGACGCGATGCAGACCATTTCTTTTTCTTCCCCAACGTCCCATGACGATGAACTCCTCCCCTGCCTACGTACTGAATCGCCGGCACCGCCGCCCCCTTGTGTCGCCGCCGCCGCCGCCGCCGCCTGGCCAGTGCGAACTATCTCTCACCGCCGCCTGGCCGAAGCCCCTTCTCTTTCGGGCCGCAGTTGTTGTCCGCCGCTACACCGCCTCCGCCTCACAGAACCTCCCCGCCCGCAAGGTGTTCGTCGCATTGCGCAGCTCATTTTATTTCTAATTTCGTTGCTTCGTTTTTGTTGCTTAACGTAGCTAATTGACTATAGATGGATAGCGACGACGAGCTCGAGATGGTCGACGCATTGCTCACCGCCCATGCCACCGCAACCGCCTTGCTTGATGAGCACTTGGCGGTATTCACTTGCCTGCTTGGTTTGCTAGGCCAGATCAATGCCGCTCCTCGGATTGGAGGTTCGAAGCCGGGGAGAAGGAAGAACAAAGATCGCAAACGGATGGAAGGCCATATGACGCTGTGGCGAGACTACTTCGCCGACGATCACACATTCGGGGACAAGGAATTCCGCCGGCGGTTTAGGATGAACAAAGACGTCTTCATGACTCTTGTGTTGGGTGTGCGGGGGTATGACAACTATTTCAAGTTGAAGAGAGACTGCACCAGGCTGGTTGGTTTCTCTTCTATTCAGAAATGCACGGCTGCTTTGAGAGTTCTTGCATATGGAGCTCCCGCAGATGCAGTGGACGAGTACCTCCGCATGGCCGCGTCCACATGTATCAACACCATGTATCGGTTTTGCAGGGCGGTGGTTGCAGTGTTCGGGGCAAAGTATTTGAGACAACCAAATGAAGCTGACACTCCTAGACTCATGGCACAAAATGAAGCTAGAGGATTTCCTAAGATGATTGGAAGTATCGACTGCATGCATTGGGCATGGAAGAATTGTCCATTCGCCTGGTAAGGAATTTACAAGGGTCATGTTGGAGAGTGCAGTGTCATGCTAGAAGCTATTGCTGATTATGATTTGTGGATCTGGCATGCTTTCTTTGGTATGGCTGGAAATCACAATGACATCAACGTGTTGCAATGCTCTACGGTTTTTAACCGACTTTCTGAAGGAGAAGCTCCACCGTGCAACTACGAGATCAATGGCCATGGGTATGGCAAGGGGTACTATCTCTATCCAAGATGCTCCACATTTGTGAAGACCATCTCCAACCCTCTAGGTAATAGCCAATCCCATTTTGCATCAAAACAGGAGGGTGCCAGGAAGGATGTCGAGCGGGCTTTTGGTGTGCTCCAATCTCACTTCGCTATTGTCAGGTATACTGCTCTAACTTGGTCCAAAGAGTAGATGTGGGACGTGATGATGACTTGTGTGATCTTGCACAACATGATCATCGAGAGTGAACGTCTTGATCCTCCAGAACATGATGACCATCCATACTATCATCAGGGTCCTCTTGCCCAGCCTAATCCTGATTTGCCTGATGTTATACCTGGAGATTTTGCCACTTTCCTCACAATGAACGCTGAAATCCGAGATGAAGGAGCTCACGAGCAATTGCAAAATGATTTGTTGCGCATCTATGAGCACTCGAAGGCCAAAATGCCGGTCAGCCTAATTGACTGTCCAATTAATTTAATTTGGATAATTGTATGTTTTTTTATTATATTCACGAACAATTTGTAATAATTTGGATTTTATTTGAGATAATTCTGATTTAAATTCTATTGGGAACGTCTATTGGGAGCGTCCGGTGGGGCGCGACGCTCCCAATAGGCGGCAACGCTTGCCGACGCGCCAACTACACCTGTCCGGCAACTTTGCCGGACGCTCTATTGGGCGTTGCCGGACGCTATATTGGGCGCGCCGGTGGATATGCTCTTATGATAGATGATACCCTAGCCGTCAGAGGAAGCCAGATTCGGGCTTGCCCTGCCGCCGGCGCTGGCCTCGGTGGCGGCGGGCCTCTGCCTCAAAGGGGGAGGGGCACCTGTGCGTCGTTCTGGCGGCGGTGCCGGGAACTCGCGGCGCTCTGGTTAGCGTGGCTGTGGGCAGTGGCGGTCCACTTCGGTTGCGTGGGTAACGACGAGGACGCGAGCTGATGGGTATCCCTGGTGGCTGTTATCTTCGTGCTCTTCGGGGAGCCTTGATGAGATACGGCTGGGATGGCCTGATGGAGGGCACGGCGGCAACATGCTGTTCGTCGGTGTTGGATGGCGGGAGCGCCCTGGAATCGGCAGCCTGTGGCTGCTGGGCTGATGACGGCTCGACCCGGAGTGGGTTTGCGGTGAGCACATGCATCGGCGTCAGGGCACCTGATGCTCTACGGCGTCGACTGTGATGAGGTGCGGTAGCGGAGTGTCTCGAGGCTTTGTGCTGAACCGAGTACTGCTCGACGTCTAGATCCAGGGGCTTCGCATGGTGCGGTAGCCTTGTTGCTTGTAGGACTGATCTGGCGGTGGTTGGGCTCCGTGGAAGCGCCTCGAAGATGATGATCTGTCTTTTGTGCTCTTCCTACGGCAATGTTGGCTCAGGGCCGACAAGCCTGCGTAGAGCTCTCTCTCTGGTGAGGTCCATGGTAGTCGGCGGTGGTATGCTCCGCTCTCGGTGTTGGTTCTTGTCTTCTTGATGACCACTCCGGCTTGCGGCGGCGACCGTGCTACGGATTCAAGTGGCCATCGAAAGGTCTTCTTGAGGGTTCCTCTCTCCAGATCTGGTGGTTGACTTCGACGATGAGATGCAAGCTATGGACGACGGCTTCATGCAGAGGATTGGTTGTGTAGCGGCAGCGGCGGTCGCAAATCGCATGTAGCTGTTGGGATTGCGGAAAAGTGGTGGCGACTACACATGTGTTCCATCGATGGTGCCGCTACTTGAGCACCCGGTCTCGAGCTCCGGTGTGAAAGCCTAGGTACCTAGCAATGGCGATGTTTCTACGTCGTTACCTTGTTGAAGGCATTGCTCGGATATGGTTGGACTGGTTCTTCTGGGTGAAATCCTAGATTCTGGCCGTGGGTGGTTGGATCCGGTGACGAGGGCGCTTGAGCGTCACTTCCTTCATGAAGGTGTTGAGTGGCGGAGCTTGAAAGAAAATCATGGGCGGGCCGGACTATAAGAAAGCACAAAAAATTGCTCTAAACCATACCACTTCATATTAGTCATTAGTTCATCAGCAGATGCATACATACATATATATAGAATTGCTACTAAACAAAAGAAACTATACCAAAAGAAGCTGCACAACAGATGTGTACGGCTGTACGCAGCGAGAGACATACTAATGCCATCTCTGGTGCTAAAGGATCTTCTTCAACTTCACTAATGCCATCTCTTTTTCTTTTCAAAACAAAATCAATTCTTCTCTGAGTTGCCTTTCCCATTGCTATACAAAATTGAACAACAAACTGGTAAGCAATGAACCGTGCTGTGCCATCGTGCCATCAAATTGATAACCAAAAATTTGGGAAAGAAAGGAGAAGTACCTGAGTAGGGAAATTGGAGAAGAACAGGGCTAGATTCGGTCGCAGCTTCGATCAATCCGGCTGCTGGACCTCCGGCCGGTGCGCCGTGCCTGTGCCCTTCCCTTGAGGCGAGGCCTAGTGGTCGCCCCCAAGCTGCGGGCGGCGCTGCTGCTTGCCCTCCACCGATTCCCCCTTCTCTCATTCTTTTCTTGTCTAAGAGCTACTCTAGCAGATACCGAAAAATCCATACTGGAAAAACTTATCTGGTTGAGCGGAAAAACGTTTTCCGGTACCGCGCGGCCCGTGGCAGAACAGATGCGGTAAACTCGTACCAGATACGAGTTTACTGCATCTGTTCTCCACAACGTACCGGTACCGGAAAATTATTTTTGCTTGTTTGATATCAAATTCATGATTTTAAACAACATATTCTACATCAAACATCAATATAAATTCAACATATTAAATGTTTTAACATCACACAATACAATCATCCATATTACAACAAATGTTTGAATCGGAATAATTAAAACAATAACAAATGGTCTGAATGAAAATAAATGTATCAAATTACAACAATCTCAAATGAATAAAATGGGAATCTACTTCTTCCCATACAATTGCCACTGATGTTCAACAAGATCTCTATAGAGCTGAATGTGTGTGGCCTTGTCCTCAATCTGCCGGTAGGTCTCAAGAAAAGCTTGGATCCAATCCGGGTCAGATGCTCTTCATCGTTGAAGAGCATGTCCTCATTCTCGAAATCATCCAAGTCGGAGGAGGAGGACGACGAAGAACTCCAATCCATCTAGCACACAAGAGTTTTTTTTTGTAAATTAAACTACAAATCCACTCAGTTCTAATCCTAGAACTACCGAATCGATAGCCAATCGGATGAAAAAACAACCTTCCTCTTCACCGAAGGCCGGAACCGAGACGCCCGAGCTCCTCACCCACACCGGGCCCCAAATCGACGGCTCGGACGGCCACGCGAGCATGACAATGTCTCCGCTGCTCAGACCCGCCCGGAGCAGCCACTCCAGGTGGGAACTGGCCTCGCACGCGACCTCGGCGCCGGATCCTTGGCGGCGGCCACGTCCGTGCGGATGGGGCACGCCTCCCCCGGGGCCGAAACAAGGCGGAATCGACTCGCCGGGACGCGGCGACCCTATTCGATGGTGCGGGGAAAGCGGGGGGGGGGCGCGGTGGCGAGATGTGGCGGCGGAGGAAGGTGGGGAAGGAGGAAGAGCGCGCGTGGTGAAACTTCAGCGCGGGCCTGTTCGCGCCAAGAGTGCGGGGTGCGGGAAATTCGGCCGCGAAAACGAAACAAGTAGAGCACGGGGGGGTCAAAATATTCTGCTCCCCGGAAAAAGTTTTCCTGCATGGGCCTTATTCCGCATCTGGTCTGTCCGAGATTTTGCCCTGGCCTCGGAAAATAGTAGTTATTTTCTGGGCCGGGGCCTTATTCGGTATCTGCTAGAGTTGCTCTAATCCGTGTCCAAATCGCTAGACCTAGCCACCTCCCTGACTCCCCATGGTCATGGTTCTGTCGTGCGGAAAGGAAACAAGGAGAAACTGGCATGTGTGCGCTGATGGGCTGGGCTGCCTTTGCTGAATATTACTAGTTAATTTGTTTTTTGCAAAAATCTTGGGCGGGCCGTGGCCCAGGTCGGCCTTAACAGAGCTCCGCCAGTGAAGGTGTTGCCGTTGAAGAACATCATCGTCTGTGTGATGTCATACGATGGTTCGTGCAGAAATGGTCATTGCTGTTGTTTGCCGATTGCATATCAGATCGCTTTGGGTTTTCTTTTTTCCTCGCCTACACATAGCTTTGGTCTTATATGACTGCTATTTGCCGGCGTGTTTTTGTGTGCAGTTGGTGTTGGCTGTGTGCATCCTAACTATGCAGAGGCCGGATCTGTACTCATTGTGTTTGTATTCTCTTGATGGTACATTTTGTGGCAATAAATTCCCTTTGTCGAAAAAAATTGCCACTCGAAAGAATGTTCTCTTGTCTCATTGGAATGTGGGACTAGAGGCCACATGTCACACATGCATGGAGTGGCGAATAATTATGACAAGTGGCAGTCAAAAATATGAGGTGAAAATACAATGCAGTCTATTGTGTGAGAATAACTGACACCATTGAGTTTTGGGCTAACGACTTATTGATCGATTGGAAATATTTTCAATATGATAAGTTGTCAAGTAGAGTACAATATATTTGACAACTAACCATAGTACCAATAAATTATCAGATTAAGCACTTCAAATATATTGGTAGATTGTATGAGTAAGCAACGCGAAACATGACTCACATGTCGTCCAAGTCGGGCAACCCTGCACGATGCCGACCCCCTCCAGCCCTTCATGGCCATCATCGCCGCTAGTGTGCAATGCGGTGGTGGTGGCCCCCTTGCTCACAAAGTTGGTGCGGATCCCTGCATGTTGCGAGCACGCAGTTCCATGGCGGGGTGTGGCTCCAAGCATCAACGTTTGGTGCATGCTGGCTGAGTTGCTAGACCGCGTAGGGGCGGAGGACGACCGGATATGGCCGGCTTGGCAGGATTTGCCTCACCGTATCCGGCTGCCGCGGCTATGATGCTGGTAGCGTGGAGGTGGCGGCTCAATCTACGGTGTAAGCACATTTGGTATCATAGAATGCTATTGCCAGTTTCTCCTCCCAAGGTTTGCTCTAGGGCAAACCCTAAATCTAATCTCCCTCGATTTGACGATGGAAGCACATTTGGCATCATCTCCCTCCTTGTGTGCGTTGTTTTTGGAGCGACTCTAACATATTTTTTTCGAGAACTCGCAGGAGGTCTGCGTGTCATTTTGCCTCCTTGTGGGCTACGTTTTTAACGGGGCAACTTGATTTACAGAAGAAAAAATGATTGGATGATTCGGGGTGTGTCAGCTCCTAGTCACCACAATCAGAGTCATGGTTCATATCAGGCCCGGGCCCACTGTGGTGCCAACAGTGCCGTCGGCACATGATGTAGTGCAACCTGCCCTAAGCACTCCAACATACCACAAGTCACCATTGACATCAAAGGTGAACTCATTCCTCTTGGATAACTCAATTCTCACCCTTTTGGATGGTATGCTACGTCATCTTCTATCTCTTGTTGATACTAGGAGTGTCACGACGACTACGGATACACGAGAGGATGACCAAGGTGCAAGAGGAATGGAGGACGCCAAGACGGTGGCTTGGAAGAGGAGAAGGAAGAGGAGCCGAGAAGAAGAAGAGAAGCTGTTGAAATCCCAGGGAGCGGTACTACCGCCAACCATAGCGGTACCACCGCCAGCGGTACCGCCCAGATTGGCTCTCTGGAGGACCCGGCGGCAGCTCCAGCGGCACCGCAGCGGTACTACCGCCACCCAGCGGTACTACCGCCAGGCGTAGCGGTACTACCGCTGCGGGACGTCAGGCGCTTCAGGAAGCCCCCAGCGGTACTACCGCCAGGCGTAGCGGTACTACCGCTGCGGGGCCAGTCCAGCTCGGGTGGGAGGCCCTTATCCTCTCCCCACCTACCCCCTTTGAGGTCAACACTATAAATAGGCACCTACCCCCTCCAGATCTAGATAGACTATGTTTTGAGATTAGAGTAGAGCTAGACTCCTTCTTCTCAAAGGTCTCCTTCCTCCCCTTGTGGAGAAGATCCCTTCGTGGATTCAAGACCTCTACTTGTAGCTAGACTACTTGCCAATCTTTCATCTTCGGGTGACTTTATTGGAACGGCTCGGTTGGCCGTTGGAGAAACAACCATCTAAGATCCCTTCTTGTGTATCTTGCCAATCTCTCCCTTTGGGATTCTATTGGGCCGGTTGGACCGACCGGTAAGGGAAACGGTTCTTGTATCTTGTTTGTGTTCGAGTATTCCGCTGCGTTCTTCCTCGTGTTCTTCGTGTTCTTCGCGTTCTTGTGTGAGTTCGTCCCCTCGTTCGTCAATCCGTGAAGATTGGGCCACCCTAGAGGAACCTTTTCCTCATCATATGGTATCAGAGCATGGTTGCCACGGATTTGACTTTGTTTCCCCCACAAATCCCCCTAATTTTTCTTTGATTTTGAGAAATTCGAAAATTTCCACCAAAAATAGCCCCAAATTGCTTTTGGATCGATCTGAGATTTGAGTGCGTTTTTGCAAGTTTTGATCCGTGGATCTATTGCTATACTAGTTGATCTTGCTTCCTTTGCGTTCCCATGGCCTAATTCCATCGATTTCCCCTCCGATTTGGCCATTTTCGGGTCGTTTTTCCGCCCAAAATCGCGAAAATTCGCGTTCTCGGGCAAAATCTGAGTTCCGTAGCGGTACTACCGCCCCCCCTAGCGGTACTACCGCCCCTACTGGTACTACCGCCAGCGGTACCGCCGAAAACGGCTCTCTGGTGCTCCCAGCGGTACCTCCAGCGGTACTACCGCCCCCACCAGCGGTACCTGCAGAAAACTGAAAATTTCAGAAAATTGTTTTGGCCATATCTTTTGATTCCGGACTCCGTTTTTGGTGTTCTTCGGCTCGTTTCGAAGCTACGATCAAGGCCTTCATCACCATTGCGGAAGATCCATCATCTACCACCACCAAAATTCGTGGGCAAGCACGAAGCTTCTACAACAAAGGGTGAAGAACATCGACGAAAGGTATAACATCGCCAATCTTTACCCCTTGCCATTCCGTTGAAAGCCACACTATATCTTTGCGCTTACCATGTCCTATTGAGGCTAGCTCTTGATGATTGCTTGGGCTTTGCACATTTGCACCGTGTAGTTTCCGAGCAAAAGTTGTGCGCTAGTTCATCTATCATATATCTTGTTGTTGGCATCAAAAAGAAGTGTGTGTGCAAAAGAGAAAAAGAATCAAAAGAGACAAGAAGCAAAAAGTGCCAAGTCAAAAGAGAAAAGAAAAGAAGAAACACCACTTGCCATATCTAGTAGGAAAGCGCAAGCTCGATGAACATCTAGTAGGTGGTGCATTGTTGTGCAAATCTAGTAGCCCACCAAATAAATTGCAATCGAGCTAGTAGCTCTCCTTGTACTTGTGCAACACGAGCTTATAGTCTTCGCTAGGATCATTTGGTTCTTTAGCTCACTTCTTGGTTGCATAAGTCCCATTTATCTCTCCGCACGTGTGTTTCCTTGAACTACATTCCTCTCTTTGAGATTGACTTGTTTTGCTTTGTGATCATCGTGGTTCTCTACTTGCTTTGACAATATCTTGGTTTCCGGTTGGTTCAATTTGCTTTCCACCTACCATACCTTCCTACCAACTTTTAAGCCGTGTGTGTTTGGAGTTTGCTTTGGATACTTGAACACAAACATTTTACTTTGTGATCGTTTCCCTTGGTTGTCCACGACGTCCAATACTATCTACAAGGTGAGAGGTTGTGTTCTAGTTCCTATCCACTCCACATATATACACTTGTCTTGTGAGTTGACATGTCTAGGGAGAGCGAATGCAACTATGGAGCCTATGAGGAGGACTACACGATGAGTCACATGGACTATGATGCCTCATGCTTTGAGGACATGGGGGACCACTACTACGACGACTACACCGACAATGACCCCCATGATATGATGGAGCGTCACCAAGACTTCCGCTACGACTCCGATTGCTCAAGCTTCACCGACATGGAGAACTACTACGACTACTACTCCAAGTACTCCGACGAGCACTTTGGTTCTACCATGGTCAAGAGCGGCACCACCAAACATCATGGCACAATCTTCTACGGTTCAAGCTCAAGACGGTGCTCCTACGAGCCCACCATGTACTCATCCTTTGGAGCTCCACGGTGCTCCTACAAGACCACCATGCACTCATCCTTTGGGGCTCCATCTAATTCAAGAAGGCGCCATGAGACGGACATTGCAAAATGTGCCAAGCTTCGCCATTCACCATCAACTTCAAGAAGGAGCCATGACAAGGCCGTCGCCAAGAGCGACAAGCTTCGACATTCCCCTTCAACAACAAGAAGGCGGACCAAGAAGTGCATCGACAAGGCCAAGCCAAGCCAAGGCCCATCTAGCTCATCATGGCGACACGTGAAAGATGCCAACATGAGGGATGACCAAGTGAACAAGGTTGATGCACCCTTGGACAAGTTTGGCGACACTAATCGAACGTTCAAGAACCTCATGGACGCCATCGACAACCTTGCCAAGCGTCTACATACTTCATCACGCTCAAGAAGGCGCCACAAGAAAGATGCCAAGGTAGACCACAACATGTCCAAGCTCCAAGACGACATCTCTTCACTCGCCAAGCTTCGGAACATATCACCAAGCTCGAGTGGGAGCTCCAAGTCAAGGTCACCAAGGCAACAAGCACGCCGACGCCAACATGAGGAGAAGCATCCGAATGACTTTCGGCGACACCCCACCACTCAAGAGCGTCAACGTTGACATGCGAAGAAGACGGCGACAAAGGCGCAACCTATGGTGTCCCTTTTGTGCTAACACTACATCGGCGCCAACAAGACCTACAAGTTTCATGTTTGATGAGATCATGGCCGGCATCGACAACTTCTTCGAGAAATTCCAACGTCGACGCCGGAAGAAACATGGTCACAAACGTGAGGCCACTTCTCCTTTGGCGCCTTGCTCAAGCACTTCTCTTGATATGACTTCTACACCAAGTGCCACCACCACATTGGCCCCTATATGGCAAGATGAAGACCTCCTATGCGACAATTGCCAAGGCCAAGACCATGACCCACGAGAATGTCCCAATCTCTTGTGCCCACTATGCAATAGAAGAGGTCACATGATGTGGGAATGCCAAGTTGGTGAACAAGAAGGTGACCAAGATAGCGAGAAGACGGTCGAGCATGGGATTTTCCCTTCGACCAAGGAGGCGAGCATGGATGATGCTATCACCTATGACCATGGGTCAAGTGATGATGATGCCGAGCATGGGATGTTCCCTTCGGCAATGGAGTCAGGTGATGAAGCGGAGCATGGGATTTTCCCTTCCGCAAAGGAGTCGAGTGATGATGCCTACACTATGGCATTGACCTTTGGAGGCGAGATGGTTGAGGAGGTTGAGCATGGGAGTTTCCCTTCAACCTTGGAGGCGTATGGAGATGAGGAAACCGAGCCTATCCCTATGAGCTTGAGTTATGCGATGGTACCAATCCCATGTGAGCATGAGAGCCACTTAGCCCGCTTGAGTGAGAGTGAGAGTGAGTTGAGTGCCTCCACCATATGTGAGTTTGAGTGCTTTCACTTTGAGGGAATGAGTGATACACCACTTGAGTTGAGAGAGGTAGTTGATAGGTCTTGTGAGGCCATTTCGATTTCTAACAACTTAACCTCTACCTCTAGTGTGTTTTCTCATTGTGTGCTAGGTTCCATGGATGATGAGACGCCTATCCTCGACATGATGGTGCCTCAAATGGAGAAGATGTACATGGAGGATGATGATGATGCCACCCCATGTCTACTTCAAGATGAACAAGTCGGCTACATGGAAGCCCCTACTACTTCAACACCTACTTCCCATGAGCGGACTATCAAGGTATGGGTGTTGATGTGACCATGTTCCCGCTAGTGGACATGACGAGCTATGATTGCTTGCATGCTATGGATGATCCTTTTGAGGTCACATATGATTCGTTCTTATTCCCTTGTGATACGTTGTTTGAAACCAATGTTGATCAAGTGGAATTACTTATTTGTGATGATTTTGCCATGAGCATGCCTTGTTATGAATGTTTCCACTTTTCTCCCGTTGTTGCTTGCAACATGTTGAACAATTTCTCTTTCACATGTGTTGCTTGCAATAATGTTGAAATACTTGATAATGAGATTGCCCCCATAGCTCTCTCACCTTTTGGAGATTTTTCATTCTCTCTTATGGACCTTGTTCCATCCTTCACTTTGCAAAGTGACCTCCCACATGATTCAAATTTTCCAATTGATTTTGTGTGGTTGGTGATGTGCAAATGAAGAGACACTTCATGATGGATGATGTGTTCATTTACCGTGCACATAATTTCTTCATATGGTGTCTTGTGTGTGCCGGTAAACGCATGATAATGTCAACTTCAATTGAGCATGAGTTGACAATACGAGCTCTTGAGAGCATACATGTGAGTTGTGGATCTTTCCCATGTTTTGCATCAAACAAGTGGAACAATTTCTTTTGCTTTTGGTTTGTTTGCAAACATGTTGGTGCTATTGGTTTTCCCTATGACAAGCATGTTTACTTGATCTTTCACATGGATGATTTCTGTGTTGCCACAAATATGATGAACAATTGTTCTTTCCAATGGCTTGTTTGCAACCATAATGACATTTTATGCATGTCTTGTCATGAGTGTTTTGGTTTCTACCAATTTGGTGTTGCAACAAATATGAAGAAAACTTGCTCTTTCATGTGCTTTGTTTGCCACCATGATGATATTTTGAAGATGTTCCATTGGATTGCTTGCACTTTGACCTTGCATGTGCACTACATTTTCATATTTTTGTGTTGTGCTAACGGTGCTATGACAAAGAATGGACATGTCATTGTTGATATGCTCCTCTTTCTAGCACACACATGCTTTGCTTGGTCTTTAGTGTTTGTAGGCATGGTGAAGTCCAATTCTTCGACAACACATCTACCCCCTTTACATGGTGATGAAGAGCAAGAGTCGAGGACGACTCTTTTTAAAGGGAGGGGAGATGATGTAGTGCAACCTGCCCTAAGCTCTCCAACATACCACAAGTCACCATTGACATCAAAGGTGAACTCATTCCTCTTGGATAACTCAATTCTCACCCTTTTGGATGGTATGCTACATCATCTTCTATCTCTTGTTGATACTAGGAGTGTCACGACGACTACGGATACACGAGAGGATGACCAAGGTGCAAGAGAAATGGAGGACGCCAAGACGGTGGCTTGGAAGAGGAGAAGGAAGAGGAGCCGAGAAGAAGAAGAGAAGCTGTTGAAATCCCAGGGAGCGGTACTACCGCCAACCATAGCGGTACTACCGCCGCAGCGGTACCACCGCCAGCGGTACCGCCCAGATTGGCTCTCTGGAGGACCCGGCGGCAGCTCCAGCGGCACCGCAGCGGTACTACCGCCACCCAGCGGTACTACCGCCAGGCGTAGCGGTACTACCGCTGCGGGACGTCAGGCGCTTCAGGAAGCCCCCAGCGGTACTACCGCCAGGCGTAGCGGTATTACCGCTGCGGGGACAGTCCAGCTCGGGTGGGAGGCCCTTATCCCCTCCCCACCTACCCCCTTTGAGGTCAACACTATAAATAGGCACCTACCCCCTCCAGATCTAGATAGACTATGTTTTGAGATTAGAGTAGAGCTAGACTCCTTCTTCTCAAAGGTCTCCTTCCTCCCCTTGTGGAGAAGACCCCTTCGTGGATTCAAGACCTCTACTTGTAGCTAGACTACTCGCCAATCTTTCATCTTCGGGTGACTTTATTGGAACGGCTCGGTTGGCCGTTGGAGAAACAACCATCCAAGATCCCTTCTTGTGTATCTTGCCAATCTCTCCCTTTGGGATTCTATTGGGCCGGTTGGACCGACCGGTAAGGGAAACGGTTCTTGTATCTTGTTTGTGTTCGAGTATTCCGCTGCGTTCTTCCTCGTGTTCTTCGTGTTCTTCGCGTTCTTGTGTGAGTTCGTCCCCTCGTTCGTCAATCCGTGAAGATTGGGCCACCCTAGAGGAACCTTTTCCTCATCAGCACAGGGCCCACAGATTTGGGGGCCCCCGGATTTTTATATGTATGTATGTATACATCTGGGAAAAAATTGGGTTTTAATCGTTTATCCTACGAACTGGGCCGCATCGCTCGCTGCTGGGCCTTCTGATACGTCTCAAATGTATCTATAATTTCTGATATTCCATGTTGATATTATACCAATTGTTACATGTTTTATATACACTTCATAGCATTTTTATGCATTTTCTGGGACTAACCTATTAACAAGATGCCACAGTGCCAGTTCCTGTTTTCTGCTGTTTTTGTATTCCAGAAAAGCTAGTCTGGAAATATTCTCGGAATTGGACGAAACTTGGACAGAACCTCCTATTTTTCCAACACAACACGGAGTCCAAAGGAGAGACGGAGGGGAGCCACGTGGCACCCACACCATGGGGCCGCGCGCCCCCCCGCCGCGCCGTGGGGTGGTGTGGGGCCCACGGCTCTCCAGCCGCCGCCCTTTCGCCTATTTATTCCTCCCGACGCGAAAACCCTAAATACCCGAGCCATTATCCACGAAAAGTTCCAGAGACGCCGCCGCCGTCAACCCTAGCTCGGGAGGGTTCAGAAGCTCTTCCCGGCACCCTGCCGGAGAGGGGAATCATCACCGGAGGGCTCTACATCACCATGCCTGCCTCCGGAGTGATGCGTGAGTAGTTCATCCTTGGACTACGGGTCCATGGCAGTAGCTAGATGGTTGTCTCTCCACTTTATGCTATCATGTTTAGATCTTGTGAGCTGCCTATCATGATCAAGATCATCTTATTGTAATGCTACATGTTGTGTTTGCTGGGATCCGATGAATATTGAATACTATGTCAAGTTGATTATCAATCTATCTTATATGTTATTTATGATCTTGCATGCTTTCCGTTACTAGTAGATGCTTTGGCCAAGTAGATGCTTGTAACTCCAAGAGTGAGTATTTATGCTAGATAGTGGGTTCATGCCTCCGGTAATCTGGGAGAGTGACAATAACTTCTAAGATTGTGGATGTGCTGTTGCCACTAGGGATAAAATAACCGATGCTTAGCTTAAGGGTGCGCCGTTAGGTCTAATGCATTTGTTTACATTACGCACATTACTTAATGCAATTATCCGTTGCTTGCAACTTAATACCAACGGGGAACTCGGATGACAACCTGGCGGTGGATTATTAGTCATAGACGCTGTTGGATAACGGTCTATGTATTTTGTCGTAATGCCCACATGAATATCATAGTAATCATCATGTCATATATATGCATTGTCATGCGCTCAATATTTTGTCAATTGCCCAGCTGTAATTTGTTCACCCAGCATGTTAGTTATCTTTTATGGAGAGACACCACTAGTGAACTGTGGACCCCGGTCCATTCTTTTACACTGATAATACAACCAACTGCAAACATTGTTCCTTTTCATTCTCTGCAATTTACTACTGTTTTCCACACCATACGTTTAATCCTTTGTTTTCAGCAAGCCGGTGAGATTGACAACCTCACTGTTTCGTTGGGGCAAAGTAGTTTGATTGTGTTGTGTGCAGATTCCACGTTGGTGATCGTAAACGGCGCCACTGACAACCTTCAGAAGTGATTTCTTGCTCCTACTGGTTCGATTAAACCTTGGTTTCATACTGAGGGAAACTGCTGCTACACTGCTTCATACCTTCCTCTTGGGGTCTCCCAACGAACGTGTGATCCACGCAATCAAGCATTTTTCTGGCGCCGTTGCCGGGGAGCAAGAGGATTTCTGCAAGGGGAGTTTCACGCTTCCAATCTCTTTACTTTGTTATTGTCTTGCTTAGTTTATTTTTATTTTATCTTGTTTGCTTTATTTATCAAAAACACAAAAAAATTAGTTTCTTGCATTAGTTTATTTCGGTTTGTTATTATGTCTAGTTTTTATTGCTATCAATGTTTCTCTCTTTGAAACAAAATCTTATTGGCTAAGTGGGTTCACGGAGGAACAACAAATTATATAAGGAATACCGCTTGTCTCAAAAAGGGAAATATTTATGGGAACAAATAAGTAGATTGAATTATTTTGCTAAAACTTGTGCTCTACTTATGATGAATCCTACTGCTTTAATGAATCTTTATGTTGTAGAAGGCATAAACACCTCCCTTTCCAATGTGATTATAATGATAATGAAACCTTGGCTGCTTATGCTAAAGGAAACTATGACTTTGGTAATCTTGAACAAATTGAAGAATTTTTTGTTTTTAAGGGTGCCTATGAAATTGCTGGTTATATTCAAATGATGATGCTCCTTATAACTGAGAATTTTGCTATACTTGGTTATTGCCTTGAATATTACAATGATAATCCTTATATCACTGAATTTCTTGAGAAAACTTATTCTCCAGAACAACTTGCTACCTTTCAGGAACCTGTGGGAGAAGAAACTGCTGAAACTGAAAGCTCATTGGATGAAAAAGAGGAAGAGAGTGATGAACAAAAGGAGGATCTACCTTCTAATGATAGTAACTCTTTAACTCTTACATTATATGATTACCCTCCATGCCTACCTAAGGAGGAAAATGCTATATTGTTGAATGTCATGATTCTATTGAAATATCTCCTTTTGATAAATTTGAAGTAACAAGCTCCTTGACTCAAGAAAAGGAAATTGCAGAAAGTAAAAATGTGCTCCCTAATGTCTTATATGATAATGCTCTTGATGATGGTCCTATATTGCCTAATGATATTTATTATACTACTATTGTCAAAAGTGGGTTTAATGACCCCACTGTTTTTTAGCTTAATAAAAATTATGTGTTTGTAGATCATGAAAAGCATGCTTTATGTGATAGTTATATTGTTGAGTTTGTTCATGATGCTACTGAAAGTTATTATGAGAGAGGAAAATATGGTTGTAAAAGTTTTCAAGTTACTAAAACACCTCTCTTTATGTTGAAAGTTTTGAAGTTTATTTGTTTCATCTTTCTATGCTAGTTGCTTTATGCTTCAATAATTTATTTTTTACAAGATTCCTTTGCATAGGAAGTGGGTTAGACTTAAATGTGTTTGATATTTGCCTCTTGATGCTCTCTTTTGTTTTTCAACTCTTATTCTTATGAGCATCATTAAAATCTTCTAGCCTAGCTAAAAGGCATTAAAGAAAGCGCTTTTGGGAGGCAACCCATTATCTTTTGTTTTCAGTTTTAGTCAAGGAGTTGTTTACTTCTGTAACAATTCCTTTGTATCTTTATTTTATCGCATTGTTGTGCCAAGTATTGCCTCTAATAGGAAGATGATGCTAGATTTGGATTTCTGCGCAGGAACAGATTTCTGCTGTTCACCGTTTTAATTCTGTAAAATCACAGAAAAATTATTTAAATCTGCAAATTTTTGTGCGTGATCCTCAGATATGTACGCATCTTTCGTTAGTTTAAAGTTTTTCGATCTGAGCAACGTAAGTGCTCGAAAAAATTCGTCTTTGCGGACTGTTCTGTTTAGACAGATTCTGTCTTTTATTTTTCGCATTCTCTCTTTTACTAGTGTTGAGTGGAATTTTTTTTAGGGTGAAGAGCTTCACATAACATCAGTGGCAGTAGTTAATGTTAAAAGTAACGGTCATGTTTGTGTCCTTATAGAACATGTGAGTTTTTGATTGTGCACTAACCCTCTAATGAGAATTACTTGAGTTTGGTGTGGCGGAAGTTTTCAAGGGTCAAGAGAGAAGGATGATATAATGTGATCAAGAAGAGTGAAGAGCTTAAGCTTGGGGATGCTCCCATGGATCACCCCAGCATATTTCAAGAAGATTCAAGCGTCTAAGCTTGGGGATGCCTTCCCATGGATCACCCCAGCATATTTCAAGAAGACTCAAGCGTCTAAGCTTGGGGATGCCCAAGGCATCCCCTTCTTCATCAGCAACTTATCAGGTCATCTCTAGTGAAACTATATTTTAATTCTTTCACATTATATGTGCTTTACTTGGAGCATCTGTGTGCTTTTATTTTCAGTATTTTATTTTTCTTATGGTCAACTTGATTGGACCCCAGCATTTTTGATTGGGAGAGAGACACGCTCCGCTTTTTCATATGAATACTCCTATTCTTCACTTATACTTGTTGAGTATTCTAATCTAGCTATTGTTATCCTTTTAGCTCCTGTTTTACATGCATCTCTTATTCAGAGATGTTAGTTCTTTTAAAGAAAGTACTCTCTTGCTTCACTTATAATTGTTTGGAGAGTTTATGTTGAAATAAATTGATTGGTGTTTGGTTGGAACAGAAAATGTTACATGTGGCAGATGGTATAATGGAAAAAGCTTACATATTCTTGTAGATCATTGTATTGGATAATTTGATACTTGTCAATTGTTTTGAATTATCAAGTAGTTCATGTTTAAGCTTTTGTATCATGTAGTTAAAACCTATTAATGAAGAACTACCGTAAAGCTCGTTGAAATTTGGTTTGCATGATTGGTATCTCTAAGGTCTAGATATTTTCTAGTAAAAGGGTTTGGTTAACAAGGAAGGCAGTGTAGAGTCTTATAATGCTTGCAATATGTTTTCATATAAGTCTTGCTGTGTCGGTTGATATCCTGTGTTTGCTTCAAATAACCTTGCTAGCCTAAACTCTGTACTGAGAGGGAATGCTTCTCGTGCATCCAAAACCTTGAGCCAAAATCCATGCCATCTGTGTCCACCATAACTAACTATATGTGGTATTTCCTTGCCATTCCAAGTAAATTTTTCATGTGCTACCTTTAAACTATTCAAACTTTATTATTCCTATTTTGTGTCAATGTTTACCAAGCTCATGAGGACGGGGTGGATGTCTTTATGTCAACTGTCAAACAGACTTTACCACCGGACTAGCGGCATATACATCCGCTTATCCATTAATTTTGCAAAAAGAGCTGGCAAATGGGGTGCCCAGTCCCAATTAATTACAACTTTAACCGCTTAATTTTCTTCACATTTTTGCCCTGATTTATCAGTCAAGCAATGACAAACAGTGAAATATCTGCATGTGTAAACAAAAGAGAAAGAGGGATGATCTGCCTTGCTGGTAGAAATAACGTCCTTCATGGGAGCCGCTCTTAAAAGTCTGGTTGGCAGGGGTCATATTGTACTTTCTATTTTCTGATTCGTTGACAATTAACAAACACCTCTCAAAACTTATTTTTACTCTCTATATGATTTCAAAAACTTAAAAAGCTCTAGCACATGATTTAATCCCTGCTTCCCTGCCTTGCTGGTAGAAATAACGTCCTTCATGGAAGCCGCTCTTAAAGTCTGGTTGGCAGGGGTCATATTGTACTTTCTATTTTCTGATTCGTTGACAATTAACAAACACCTCTCAAAACTTATTTTTACTCTCTATATGATTTCAAAAACTTAAAAAGCTCTAGCACATGATTTAATCCCTGCTTCCCTCTGCGAAGATCCTTTCTTTTACTTTCATGTTGAGTCAGTTTTCCTACTTCTTTCTATCTTGGAAGCAAACACTAGTGTCAACTTTGGTGCAACAATTTTTATATGCTTGTATATTGCATTTATTATATTGCTTTGTGTTGACAAATATCCATGAGATATATATGTTGAAAGTTGAAAGCAATTGCTGAATCTTAAATCTTCCTTTGTGTTGGTTAAATACCTTTTACTTAGAATCTATTGCTTTATGAGTTAACTCTTATGCAAAACTCTTTGATGCTTGTCTCGAAAATACTATTCATGAAAAGTTTTTACTTATATGATTCAGTTGTTTACTCATTATCTACTGGCTAGCAAACTATAGACCATTGACCTGGATCACTTCATTCATAACATGTGCTTTACAATACTATTTGATCAAAATTATGATTGTAGCATGTCACCTCAGAATTTTTTTTTATCGTTTTACCTACTCGAGGACGAGTAGAACTAAGCTTGGGGATGCTTGATACGTCTCAAACGTATCTATAATTTTTGATGTTCCATGTTGATATTATACCAATTGTTACATGTTTATATACACTTCATGGCATTTTTATGCATTTTCTGGGACTAACCTATTAACAAGATGCCACAGTGCCAGTTCTTGTTTTCTGCTGTTTTTGTATTCCAGAAAAGCTAGTCTGGAAATATTCTCGGAATTGGACGAAACTTGGACAGAACCTCCTATTTTTCCAACACAAACACGGAGTCCAAAGGAGAGACGGAGGAGAGCCACGTGGCACCCACACCATGGGGCCGCGCGGGCCCCCCTGCCGCGTCGTGGGGTGGTGTGGGGCCCACGAGCCTCTCCACCCGCCGTCCTTTCGCCTATTTATTCCTCCCGACGCGAAAACCCTAAATACCCGAGCCATTATCCACGAAAAGTTCCAGAGACGCCGCCGCCGTCAACCCTAGCTCGGGAGGGTTCAGAAGCTCTTCCCGGCACCCTGCCGGAGAGGGGAATCATCACCGGAGGGCTCTACATCACCATGCCTGCCTCCGGAGTGATGCGTGAGTAGTTCATCCTTGGACTACGGGTCCATGGCAGTAGCTAGATGGTTGTCTCTCCACTTTATGCTATCATGTTTAGATCTTATGAGCTGCCTATCATGATCAAGGTCATCTTATTGTAATGCTACATGTTGTGTTTGCTGGGATCCGATGAATATTGAATACTATGTCAACTTGATTATCAATCTATCTTATATGTTATTTATGATCTTGCATGCTTTCCGTTACTAGTAGATGCTTTGGCCAAGTAGATGCTTGTAACTTCAAGAGTGAGTATTTATGCTAGATAGTGGGTTCATGCCTCCGGTAATCTGGGAGAGTGACAATAACTTCTAAGATTGTGGATGTGCTGTTGCCACTAGGGATAAAATAACCGATGCTTAGCTTAAGGGTGCGCCGTTAGGTCTAATGCATTTGTTTACATTACGCACATTACTTAATGCAATTATCCGTTGCTTGCAACTTAATACCAACGGGGAACTCGGATGACAACCTGGCGGTGGATTATTAGTCATAGACGCTATTGGATCGTAATGCCCACATGAATATCATAGTAATCATCATGTCATATATATGCATTGTCATGCGCTCAATATTTTGTCAATTGCCCAACTGTAATTTGTTCACCCAGCATGTTAGTTATCTTTTATGGAGAGACACCACTAGTGAACTGTGCACCCCGGTCCATTCTTTTAGACTGATAATACAACCAACTGCAAACATTGTTCCTTTTCATTCTCTGCAATTTACTACTGTTTTCCACACCATACGTTTAATCCTTTGTTTTAAGCAAGCCGGTGAGATTTACAATCTCACTATTTCGTTGTGGCAAAGTAGTTTGATTGTGTTGTATGCAGATTCCACGTTGGTGATCGTAAACAGCGCCACTGACAACCTTCAGAAGTGATTTCTTGCTCCTACTGGTTCGATTAAACCTTGGTTTCATACTGAGGGAAACTGCTGCTACACAGCTTCATACCTTCCTCTTGGGGTCTCCCAATGAACGTGTGATCCACGCAATCACCTTCTCGCGTGCGCTAGTCTCTCGTGGGCTCTGTGTGGCTGTTGAGCGAATACGAAGAGGTATCGATCGAGGGATCGATCTGCTTTCCTCTGCTCAAAACGCCCTAGATTCCCAGGCCTTCCGACGCTAGCAGGTCGATCAATTTGATCGATCGCGATCCGCCAATCCCATCCACAGCGGTACAGCGCCGCTGCGCAAGCGACGGGCAACTGAGCGACACCGCTGTGACCTGTGAACGACAGTTTTTCTTCAATCTTCGTCACCTCTCATCGGCTGATTGCAAAAATAGGTATATTCTAGTTAATATTTTGTATACACACTTCTAATTTCAGAGCGCATCCACGCTTTAATTTTATTTATTCATATTGTTTTTCAATTATGCAGATTTGACATGGGGAAACATAAGTCCGGTTCGCAGAAGTCGCAAGTTAAAAGAAAAGGAACAAGATTTTATAAAATCTAAAAAATGTGCTATGGACAAGTTTGTTAGAAAAGAAGCATCGCAAGGGTCATCCGGTAATCAATCTGTTGATCCTTCTACCCTTGCACTTGCAATTGTTCCTTACAATCCGTCTACGGATAGTCAGACAGAACACAAAAAGAACACAAAAAGAATGATGATGTTCAAATAAATGTTATGCAACTTTGAGTTATATAGGTATTATTTTTAATGTATTCAATTGTTAAGTAAAATATTCTGTCATATATATTAGAATTGTTTATTAGTTTAATTTTTTTATGAGATAGGGTTCCGTTTTAGATTTTTTTTTTTTTTTGAGATTAAATGGGACATTACAGGGGAGTGGTTACAAGAGCAGCAGAATCTAGAGTAAGAAGATCCACCACGACGTCAGGTGGTGAATTGGTCCATATGCAGCTCCCTGCCGATCTGGCTAATTTAGCAAGGGCATCGGCAGCTCTGTTGCTCTCTCTTTTGACGTGTTGAATACGAGCCTCCCTGTAGTTCTTCAGCCGTTCCTTAGCTTCGTCGATGGTAGACCAGTAAGCGGATCTATTCTCTCCATCGCACTTCAGAGCTGTAACAACCGTAGCACAATCCATCTCCAGGATGATCTTCTCATGTCCCATGTTTGACAGTGTTCTGATTCCAAACAGTGCAGCCTGGGCTTCAGCGTCCTCTGCGTCTACACACCGGGGAATGGGGCAGCAAGCAGCCAGGACCAAACGACCTTGATCATCTCTAGCTACCGCTCCAGCACCCTAGGAATGCCCAGATCAATAAAGGAGGCGTCAGTATTCAGTTTTACCCAACCAAGAGGCGGAGTCGACCAGGCCAAGGGCTTGTTCGACATCTGAACAGGGGACACCATGCTGATATTGGGATGCATCGGAGTTTCCTTTACTGTCGTCCCGGGTAGGAACACAATCGCTGACAGACGAGGCATAAGATTCCAGGAAGGAAACTGATCTTGCAATCAATTCCTTACCATTACCATGTATTATATCATTCCTGAGGTGCCAAGACCTCCACAGCAATAAGAGAACTCTGGATCTGGTCAGATTGTCAAGCTGGGCCAACAAAACCTGAAGCCAATCTCTGCCGAGTAACTGAAGGAGTGTTCATTGGGCAGATTCCACTTCTGTCTCATGGCATGTCTCAGGGCAGCAGCCTTGGTACAGACAATAGTTGCGTGGTGGGCATCTTCATTACCGTTACCGCAGATAGAGCATCTAGGATCTGTTTCGAGATTTCTCCTCCACTTGTTGTTTTTTGTGGCAAGGGTGTCGGTGGCAGCTCTCCAAGCAAAGACCCTAATTTTTGGTTGGACATCGGCCTTCCAAATGCAGTTCCAGATTGAGCGATCACCGCAGGGCGAGATGCTACTGCTGTTAGAGTCCCGAGCCTGGTGTTTCAGAGAAAGTGCGAGGCGGTAAGCGCTTCTGACGGTGAACATGCCGTTCTTCTCACCTTGCCAGGCCAGGCGATCATCACCTCCAAGAGTTGGCAGCCTGATGTTTAGGATGGCCTGAACATCATGTTCATAGAACAGTTCCCTCAGCAGGGGAGTATTCCATTCGTTGGACTCGTTCCTGATCAGTTGATTTACCCAACGACGTCGGGTATTCTTTTTCAGTGCCGTAATCTTCAGACCAGAGCCCCTCGGAATCCAATTGTCTCTAAGGATTTGCGTTTTCTTGCCATCCCCAATTCTGCTAATGATGCCTTGTTTCAGAAGCTCGAGACCAAATTCCACCCCCTTCCATGTAGGAGAGGGATCCGAGGAGAAGACCGTGTCCAAAATATTGCCGTGAGGGAAATACTTTGCCTTTAGGACTCTAGCACAGAGACTCGAAGGTTTTGGATCAGTCTCCAAGCCTACCTAGCAAGCATAGCTTGGTTAAAAAGGTGCATATCACGAAAGCCTAATCCGCCCTTTCCTTTAGGCTTTGTAAGATTGTCCCATGCAGACCAGTGAACTCTCCTCTGATTATGTTTATCACCCCACCAGAAATCTCGGATCAATTTCTCGTATTGCTCGCAGAAGCCATTGGACAACTTGAAAACACCCATGATATAGCCAGGGAGAGATTGAGCCACCGCTTTAATCAGAGTATCTTTCGCCCCGTGGGACATAAACCTTTCATCCCAAACAGTAAGCCTTTTTGAGAATCTTTTCATGATTGGTTGGAAACACTCACTTTTCATTCTTCCTTCTGGAGTAGGCAGGCCAAGGTATTTCTCTTCAAAAGTGCTAGAGGAGACCCCCAGGATGGATTTAATCTCAGCTTGCGTAGAAGACGAACAAGCAGTGCTGAAAAGGATGGAGCACTTGCTAGGGCTTATCAACTGACCCGTGCATCTCTGAAAAAGCTTCAGAACGCTATCAGTAGCCCTAGCCTCCTCAGTCTTAGCTTTGAAAAAGAGGAGGCTGTCGTCTGCAAACATCAAACTAGAGATTCCCGGTGCACCTCTCGCAACCTTGATAGGAGTAATGCTGCCCTCCCTGGTTGCCTTCTTGAGAATACAAGTGAGAGCTTCTCCCACAAACAGAAAAAGATACGGGCTGAGGGGATCACCCTGTCTGAGGCCTCTTGAAGGAGAAAACGGATCGAGTGTAAACCCATTTATACGGACTGCATATCTGACCGAACGGACACACTTCATCACCCAACCTGTCCACTTAGCACAAAAGCCCAACTTTGTAAGAGTTTTCTCCAAAAAAACCCAGTCAACACGATCATAGGCTTTTGAGAGATCAAGTTTATAGGCACAGTGAGTATCCCTTGGGTTTTTGCTCTTTTGGATTTTGTGGAAGCATTCAAAAGCAATCATTGCATTGTCAGTGATTTGTCTTCCGGGAACAAAGGCGCTCTGGTTTTCAGATACTATATCATCCAAAAGAGGGCGAAGCCGGTTGACCAAGCACTTCGAAATGATCTTGTATATGACATTACATAGGCTTATTGGCCTGAACTCCGCGAGGCTCTCAGGCTTTTGACTTTTCGGTATCAGCACGATCAGAGTATCGTTAAGACCTTCAGGAATATGCCCTGTTTCAAAAAACCTTTAACCGCCCTGATAACCTCTTCCTTCATCACAGCCCAGTGGCGTTGGAAGAATCGGCCCGGCATCCCGTCCGGCCCAGGGGCTTTTAGAGGCCCAATCTGAAACAGTGCATCACTGATCTCCTCGTCAGTGAATTCTTTGCATAGCTCCACATTGTTCTCAGACGAAATTCTGCTGTCGAGGAGATCAATCAGCTCAGTTGGGTTCACAGAGTTATCCCTCTCATACAGGTTTTTGAAGAAATCGGACGCTAGTGTTTTGATTTCCTCCGGGTCATCCGTCCAATTGCCGTTTAGTCCCCTGATTCTTTTAATGCTGTTTTTAGACTGCCTCCAATTTGCCTTCCTGTGGAAGAACTTGGTATTTCTGTCTCCCTCTTTGAGCCATGTTACTCTGGATCTTTGTTTCCACATCATCTCCTCCCGATGTAAAAGTTCATCCAGTTCGGAGCAAAGTTTACTGGCCTCTGCATCACGGTTAGCTGATCTTTGGCCGGACCAAATCTTGTTGAGCTTCTTCCTTTTTTCCTTTATTTCTCTGGTCACATTACCAAAATTTTCTCTGCTCCAGTCTTTAAGGTGATCTCTAGTGGAGTTGATCTTGTCAATAATTCCCGACAGCGAGGTACCCGGAGGCAAGCTGTGCCAAGCGTCCTCAACGACCATTGACAGTTTTCCTCCCTCTCCCACATGTATTCATATCTAAAGGTTGCAGGAGCTTTAAATTGTTCAGAAAGGCCATCTAAATCCAGGAGCAGGGGAAGGTGATCAGACCTTGACGAGGAGATGTGTGTCAGCTTAGCCTTAGGATGAACAGCGGCCCAATCAGGGGAGGCTACAGCCCTGTCAATACGAGCTCTGACATTCCTTTTGTCCTTCTGCTTGTTATCAAAAGTCCAAGGAGGGCCTACAAAGTTGATGTCATGCAGGTTACAGAAGGACAAAATTCTACGGAAATCTGCCATCCTAGCTTCAGATCTTCTAGTTTCAGAGAAATGCTCATGCTGCCATTTTGTTTCATTGAAATCGCCCATCATCAACCATGGCAAATTAGCATTTGGTTTAATTCTGCGCAAGGTTGTCCACATGTGATGCCTATCAGAACTTTTTGGTTCACCATATAGGAAGGTGCCCCGCCATTTCCGGCCATTGGGGATATCAGTCACTAACACATCAAAGTACCTCGGACCCTCCGATAAAACCTTTATTTCAACTTGATCATCCCAAAACAAAGCAATGCCGGCACCTTTACCTTTGCCTATCTGCGTAATGCAGTTCCGGAGGCCAAGCCTCCCTTTCAACTCTTTTATTTTCTTATCACCTTGTCTGGTTTCACTAATAAAAACTACATTTGGCCTATAGGTGCGGATGAGCAGCACCAACTCTTGAACTGTGCGGGGCTGGCCCAGGCCCCGACAGTTCCAGGCCAAGATGATCATTGCTTCTGACAGGCGCCGTCATTCGCGCCTGTCAGTTGACCAGTAGCCCCGGGACTGGTTGCTTCCTTCTTTCCTCCACCCCCTGTGTCACCGTTTGCCTCTCTGTTGCAAGCAGTGTCCACCCCCCTCCTCTTCTTGCGTTCATACATCACAGTGTCGTTGTTCTCCTGTCCCAGCTCAGGCGAGCCAAGACGCTTCCCCAGCTTCGGTCTTCCCTCTTCAGCACCATTGTTGTTGTTCAGCTTGGCCTTCAGGTTCTGCGAGACGATGATCGCAGCGTCCGCTGCTGCTAGGGCCGCTTGTGCTTCATCAGCAGCTTGGATGTTGGACAGCTCGGCCTTCAGGTTCTGCGAGATGGTGATCGCAGCATCCGCGGCGGCAAGGGCCGCTTCTGCTTCATCCGCATCCTTGCTTCCACCTTCCTCTCTTGTGATTCTCTTCCACTTCTTCGTTAAAGGCGTCGTCTCGCCCGCCTTGCCGTCGGAGGCGGAAGACCTGAGTTTGTCTCCGTCTTGTTTTTGTCGATGACGATCATGGAGGCGATGGAGCTGTTCGGGGTTGCAGTATCATGCCCGTTCTCTGTGTTGTCGATGGTGTTCAGTTTCGCCTCGCTTCCTGCACCTCCCGCTTTCTCCTGGACCGAGAGACGCCCAACGCCCTCGGCCACCGTGGCGACGATGGCCAGCTGTGCCTGGGGCTCGCGAACGCGTCTCGCCCGAGGGCCGCCACGTTCCGCCAGGGGGAGTCCATCTGGAGAGCGCGCCCGTTGTAGCCGGTGGACTCGGGGATGACCCACTGCCTCCTGTCGTCGGGATGTACCGGGGGGACGCCGAGGTTTTGCCTGTACCTCCGCCTCCTGATTGCTGGCGGCAGGTCACAGGCCCCTCCTGGTGGCCAATCATCCCGCAGCAGAGGCAGAAGGATGGAAGGCGTTCGTAGAGCACGTCGGCGACCACCTCCTCGCCGTTGAACTCGTCCTCCATGGTGATCCACCGCTGGAGAGCCCGAGCGACGGGAAGGTGCACCCTGGCGCGGAGGATCTTGTCGTTGATGTCGCCGCGGGCATAGTTGTCGATCTTGATGAAGTGCCCAAGCTTCCTTCCCAGCTTCCGCGCCAGCTCCTTTGACAGGAGGTAGTACGGGATGTTCTTGAATTGGGCCCAGATGGGGAAGGACTCGAACTGCACCGTGTTCGGGTCCTCTTTCTCCACCAGCTTGCGGATGAGCACAGCGTCGGTCTGGTACCTCCATGGTCCTCCACGCGTGACATGGTCGTAGTCGCCTTCCCTGGAGAACTCAAGTACGAAGCGCCTATCTGCGAGTTCGTGCGACTCCAGGGAGCCTCTAATTTTCCAAACATTTTTCATGTAGCTCACCAATTGTCTTGAGGGGATGTTGATCACCGAGAGGAAGACGCCAACAGCTAGGAGGCGCACAGGCATCAGGCCGCGCGCCACGGCCAGGTTGACGGAGATGGGCGCACGCTCCTCGTCGGTGCGGTCGTCCTCCACGTGTTGCTTTCCGTCCCTCCTCCACGAGGGGCCGTCAGCCGCAACCCCACTGCCACCAGTGACAGTGTTGAGGGGGCTGGCAGCAGCGGGGGTGGTGGTGGTGACCGCCGTCGCCATGGCAGCCGTCGCTGAGGACTTCTCACCGTGGGTCTCCATAGCAAGACGAGAGGGGATAGTGCAGGGAGGATCGCAGTGTTTGTGGTGGTGTATGGCTTGAAAATGGAGGACGAGATTTATAGCCAATCCGCCAGGGTCAGGTGGCTCTGCTAGAAGAAAGGAAATATCATCGGCGACGAATCCGCCTGCCATAAATCCGGCCATCACGGCCGTGGAGGAGCCGTTGGGCAGGGAGGAGGGAATCGTTGATAGCGCCAGCTCATAGTCATAATCTCTCCGGGGGGGCGTGATCAGTGGGTGAATGACTGGCCTCGCGGCCAGCACCACCGTCTCGATACGGGGCACCGCAATCACCGCCATGGGGGCTGGAGCAACTGCGGAAGATGTAGATGACGGGGTGACCGGCGGGGGTGGTGCCGTTGGGGATCTGTTCGAAGACCAGAGAGTCGCGAATCTGTTACGGAGGTGCGAGATGGATTTGTGTGGATTTGGGGATTTCTTGACGATTGAGTGGAGTCTATCTCTGAACTCACACGGTAGGAACTTGGGGATCGCGGGATTGGAAATCTTGGGCGGATCATCGAAATTGGAAGTAAGGATGCGGGGGATCGGTGGGGAATCATCAATCACAGAGAGATTTCTTGTGGGATCGGGTATTTCGTGGTGGGATTGGGGATCGCAGTGGTGGGATTGGGGATCGCCTTCAGGGGGGGCGGGAGCGGGACAGGCGAAGCGACATGGTGTTTCAGCCTGAATGAATCTTATATATTCGATAGATTTTCGCATAGGGCCCCGGATTTTGTCGGCCCAGCCCTGGTTCATATAGCCGCACACAAGCATGTGGTACGTATCCATTTTTTCTAATAGAATTCTAGCAGCAATGCTGCCGGCAATATCTCGCACGGACCAGAAGATTTAAGGAATTCCGGTCAAAGAAAAAAAAGAAAGATCGAAGTACTTGACCAGGCTACAAACTAACGTCTCGAGATTACGCGTTGGGCGGCCGGGATCCGATGAAAACTTGAGGTGACGGAGGTCATCCACCGTCCGGATTATGTGGTCAACGTGGAATTTTTGTGGAATCTAGTGCAGATCGGCGGCATGCATGGCTGCCGTCAAGTCAAAAGCATGCGTGCCCCCAAAGAGAGATTTTGTAATGTAGGGTCGTCATCTACTTACAGGAAGACGCGTGGTACTTTCGTTCATTATTCATCTCCACTTTCGCTTTCGGTGCCTATTTTGATAAATGCGAATTCTTCTATGAAGCACTGTATGTTCCAGACTTTCAATACAGAATTTTGCAGGAAAAAAATGTTTTGACTATTACGCAATTTTGTTTTCCTCTAGACAACATCAACAAGGATTGAGCTTTTGTCTTCCACCTCCACACGCTTTCACCACGCCTCGTCATCTCACCTTGTCGTTCGTCGAGTGCGACCTCCCTATGTCGATGTCGCCTCGATTCGTCTTCTCTCGTAGAAACATTGCAGCATAGCGCTGAGTTCTCATATTACCAATGCAGTGTGCGCGAGAGCATAGAACCCGAGTTAAAACTCTGAATTTTGCATCTAATACTACACCGAATGCCCAAAATTTTCACCGATTAGCTTATTGCTGATCACGGCAACTACTGAAGCACAAACAACAGATGGGGAGGATGATCGCAAGCGGCGTTTGTGCACCCGGGAGCATGTGCTCCCGGTTTTTTCGAAAAAATATAGAAAATTGAAAACTTATCAAAATATTCCGAAAAAAAATCATGCACATACCTGAGCATGGCACATGTCATCGTGCAAAATTACGCGACGAAATGACATCGTGGCCGCCCTATGCAAAAATGACAAATCACAGATCTGAAAATTCAAAATTTTGGATGCTATTTTCTGTCAGAATTTTATCATTTTTGCACCGGGCAGCTGCGATGTCATTTCGTCGCCAAATTTTACACGATGACATGTGCCATGCTCAGGTACGTGCATGATTTTTTTCGGAATATTTTGATAAGTTTTCAATTTTCTATATTTTTTCGAAAAAAACCGGGAGCACATGCTCCCGGGTGCACTTTGGAGTTTCCTGAGGATGATCCCCTTACTGGAAGCCTCCATAAGTTAACTAGAACAGACCAATGAAGTTTTATGGTAAGTACAGTTAGGAGAGGCGTTCTGGTTACAGGTGCATATGCACCTATTATAAATGTATTTTGAAATGACAAAAATGTAAAAAATGTTGGCACATAGATTTAGTATCATATGTGTTCACAAAAAAAGACATGTTTTGTTGTCTGTGTAAAAAATATAAAAGTTGGTCATAAAATAAGACCTTTCACGAGACGTCTTTTTTGTCTTTTTTACACAGGCCAAAAAAATATTTATTTTTCGAGAAACAACAATGTGAACACATAGAATGTAAAGATTTATCCACGAATTTTATGTTAATTTTTTGACATTTCAAAATACATTTTTTTAAAATATTGGGTGCATATAAATCCGGGTGCCAAAGTGAAATTCACTTCGCATCTCTTCTTGACTCAGTTTCCCAAACAATGAGAAAAGAAGTACTGATACGTGTAGTGACACACACACACACGAGTGTCTATGCCGTGGCCCGTGGGCGGATGTTTTTGCGTCCGCCTTGTCTCCCAAGTTAGGATGACTCCAATGGGGCGACGCATCGAGTTCGCGCGCGTCCGTCTCTATCCGCGGGAGTCAAAAACACGGCCCAACGGGGCGACGCAAACGGATCGCGCGTCCGTTCTCCTGTCCGCCGCGACCCATTCGTGGCCCAAATTTGGGTCAGGTTTGCGTCGGCCGCGGACGCGCGCGGAGCGCTCCTACGTCCTCCCGTGTCCGCCCCGGCCCCGCGTGTCAACGACTACAACGGCTAGAGCGGCCACCTAACCCCATTAACTGTGGGCGGTGGAGCTGTATAAATGGCGCCGGCCGGCCAAACCCTAGGGCACAAACCCTAGCTCTCCTCCCCCAGCCACGGCGGCTACCACCTCCAAGCACAGATCCACGTGCCTGAATGGATCCGCCGCCGCTGCCGCAGCATCTGGTGGACGAGGTGGAGCGAGCTCGTATGAGCGCGCGCGGGCGCTATCGGGGCAGCTTCTCGCGCCGGATGGTGACTAGCCCGGCATGGGTCGGCATGATTCCGCAGCCGCCGCGCCAGCGGCTGTCAGATCAGGAGAGGAGGGCGGTGGCGGCCGCGTACTCCGACGCCATCGACCACGACGAAGAGGCGTACGACGCCGGTATCGCGGCCGGCAGCGCGCCGCCCGAACCTCCCATCGGCGTGGGCGGCTATGTCCACAGCACCGAGGAGGAGGCGGCGGAGGCAGCCCACATGCAGCTGAACGTGCCGCTACGTATGTCGTAGCTACGAAACAAGCAAGGAGGAGGAGTCAGCTAGTCCGCTGCTGGCCCCGACCATGAAGAAGGAAGAGCCAGCAAGTCCGTGGCCAAATGGACTTGCGACTAGAAGTTCCTCAAGGCCGCAACCCCTCCTTGATCTTCCCCCTTGCCGGCCATGACGGTGTTCGGTTATTAATTTCTTTTAATGTTTTAGTTTAGATTTTAGCACTTAAAATTTAGGGAGATGGATCGCCGGCCGGCTACTCCACCACCACCACCGGAGGAGGAGGACGACGAGGTGGCCTAGATTTATGTCTTTTTATAATGTAAATCCCCAATGTAATCTTGAATTCCTATTTTAATAAAATATTGGGAGGAAAAAAAAGGTTGGGCGAACTCAATGCGTCGGCCCCGTTGGGCGCAGTGGCCAAAAAGGGGCGGACATGGGCTGGACGTGCGTCCTTTTGCCGACCCAAACGGACCAAACACAGACCAAACGCGCGTCCGTTTGGGTCGCCCCGTTGGAATCATCCTTAGTATGAAGATGAAAGCAACTAGCTAGCGATGGAGGTGTTTTGGCTCCCAGTACATATGCACAAGATATTTAAAATGTATTTTAAATTAATTGTGAACTATAAATAATTTAAAATAAGGTAGCACTTAGATCTTAACACCGCATGATTTTTTTTTTGAAATATATTTTCATGAAACCGACATTTTTTATGGCATGTAAAAAAAAAATTTGGTGCTAAAATATCGATTTTTCACGAAACGACTTTGTAAACACATAAAATGTGAAGATGTATCTATAAAAAAATTATTTTAGATATTTCGACATCACAAAATGAGTTTTTAAATACCCAATGCCAAAGTGGATTTCACCTAGCTAGTGTTTTTCTTTAACTTAGCACTAGCACCTAGGGCCTTTCAAAAAAAAACTTAGCACCTAGGGCGGAAATCCATTTGACTCTAGCCAGAAAGAGGTGTGCCGTATCCGCGCCGGAAGAGGAGATGGGAAGTACTGCTTGGTGCTTGGGGTCAAGGGCGCACATGCCCTGCCGACACGGAGACGGTTACGGTTCTGGTCTCTAGTTATAGTCAGTGCCCAGTTTTTCTTCGCAGCAGTTCAATGCCCATTTGGCCACTCTCCTCCACTTTACAAGAATCCAAATATTCGTACTGTGTGAGCTGTCCGTCTTGTACCAACTTGTTGATCTTTCAAGTTTCAATTATCTGAACCAACCAGCCCGCTGGGATGCTGCCTTTTTTCTTTCGAGATGTACACCGATCGTCCAGCTAACCTTAATTAATCTTGCACACAGAGTGCACGTAACTACTCTACAATTCCAGCTCAAAAAAAAAATTCTACAATCTCATATACGCCGTTCGCGTCGCAGTTTGACGAACACAATGACTCGTACTAAAGCATGGGACACATCTACCATGATAGTACCTTCAAAGGTCACCCATCGATTTTGTTTGCAAGAAGCTAGCTTAGCGGGTGTCGTTAGAGCATCTCTAGTCGATATCACAAAAGTGGTCAATCCTATTTATTTGTAGTTTTGATTAAAAAGACGCACCGAATAGATCCCGTAAAATGGGGTAAGCAAAAAATATCCAGATCCTCGAATATTATCATCTAAGTACGAGCCAGTTTTGGATTCAATTTTGATATGAACGGGAAACGACTCAACGCGCGGACCCTGATGACTCAAGAGCTCGATTCCGGACAGCGGGACTCGATCCGACCGATTTCCTGCGAAATCGTGGCCTGTTCGAGTACCTCCAATGGAAGCACCTCTCTCCCCATCCAGTGCTAGGGGAGCTAGGAAAGGGTCCGAGCCAGGTGGGGTTGGCCGTGCTTGCAGCCACATGGGAGCACCTCCATAGCCAAGCTCCCCATGGGAGCACCTCCGCGAGGCGGGGGAGGGTGGGAGGCCAGCGATAGGATGAGGGCGTGAACCGAGCGGGGTGGGGGATGGAAATCCGGCCGCTTTATCCGACGGTGCTAAGTCCGTACGGAAAAGATAGATTCGGGGTGGGGGATGGAAATATGGATTTGTCGCGGCTGGCAGACCCTGCGACAAATCCAGCTGCTACCTCACCGAGTCACCGTAGCTTTGTTTACCGGGAAGGGAAGCTGTCCTGTCGTGTCCGGCAATTGAAGCAGACGATGGCACTGATACGGTAGTCGAGCAGTCGAGCGCGGTCCAGACCGGGTGGCGCTTGTGCGGTCGTCATCGGGTGGCGCCTTCTTCACGGCATATACTACGTCATACGTGTACACCGTTGTTCATTTGCATGCTCCCGCCTCCCACACCGTACGTGTAAGGCTGGTCGGCGACTGGGGTGCGTGTGAGCTAGGAGAAGATGTTTGGCCGCTTGACCGCGCACACGCATGCCAATTAATCCATATTTGTGGAGGAGCATAGCATGTGTTATAAACCACGACTAAAACGAAATCCACATGAATCCAAGGAGTTAGTATTAGTATTACATAGTACTCCTACGTAGCTGTCTGATCATGACGCTGTCGACCCGCGGCTCGTCAAGATTTTCAACTCCACATGCTTCTTCCATGCGAGTACGAGCTTCATAATTAAATGGTGCACGGCACTGGCGAACCCAGAATGAACAAGGCTAACTTGTGCAAAACAGAGGAAAACTACATAAATAGTCACTTGGATGGAATGCAGAAAAAACACAGCCTAAGTGACTCGATCCTACGCGAATGAGTCTGAAAAAAAGAGAGGTTAGAGTGTATGTTGAAATTCCAATAGGATTGAGATGTAGCAATACAGTCCATATGAATTTTATAGGTGTCATTCCTTTAATCCAAATGGTTTCCTTAGGGAAAAAATCATATGGATTGGAACATCCAAAATTCTTGTAAAATTCCGACAACCCAGAAGGGGCCTAAAGTAAGTCTGTTGATATGGCAAGGAGCAGGGAGAACGTAGTGACGCTACACTGGCAGAACTCGAGAAGCACCACTACCATCTGTCCATGTAGATTTTTTTCTAGGAGCCAACGACTACTCGACTAGGTATTTGGACAACTTGAGAGGGAAAAAAAGAGTATGGACGAAAACTGAGCGTAAAGCGATGAAAATAAATGTTGTCACATTTGTTATAATAAATTTTTAGTGAAAGGGTAGACAAATTCGAAATTCTGAGAAACAAATACATGAGCACAACATGGATTATGGTGCATACACAGACAAGAAGTGCCAGAACTCAAAAACTAATTGAACACAACAGAAAAACATGAACAACCCAAGAAATTTAATTCCTAAGTAAGATATTACAATGTTTCACCTTTGGTAATATAATAAGATGTATTTTTCCGTGAGGAGGCGGGATAACAACAAGGATTATGGAAGTTGGATATGATAAGATATATAGTATAAATAAGAGCTAATAACACTACGATCCTAAAAATTGTCTCATATGTGCAAACTAGTCCAACTAGTTGCAACACGTGATTAGTTAGTCCGAATACTCAGCAAGGGGGCGTAATTCAGTTGCAATTAGTTCCAGTGACGACTAGAGGTCTAGAAAAAACCTAGACTTTATCAGAATCATCTTTGCCTCCTCCAAACTGCCAATCTGTTTATAATAGACAAAAAGATCATGATTTCTTCGAAAAATCAATATTTTTCGTTCTTTGTTTCTCATCCTAACTGTAAGGCGATTAGTTTGGTTCACCATCACCTCAATCACGCCGATGTCCGTGCCCAGTTCGGCGTTGTCGATATCGTCTCCATGGCGCGGGATTCTCACCTTTACAATGATGGACACCGGCGGCGTGGTAGCAGTGACGGTGAGATCCATAGCACCTTGACGACCTCCCCCTAGGTAGCCGTTGGATCTGCGCTGGTAGCTGTTGACAAACAATATCCCGTAGCTGGTGTCGAACACAGGAACGCAGGTCCCTGTGGTTGGAGAGAAAGGGAGGTAGAGAGACGGTGGAGGCGAAAAGAATAGGGTAACTGATGGGACACGATGTTTTGACTCATAGGTTTAGATGCACCCGTTACGAAAAATGTATTTTAAATACATTTAAAAATGTTAAAAAACCCTAAACAAAAGTTTCGAGTGTATATCAGGACATTTTATGTCCGCGCAAAAAAGTTTCAGCGGAAAAAGATTTTTTTTTTGCTCATATAAAAAGACAAAAAATGTCTCGTGAAAATCATGTTATAACACCAAAATTTGTCTTTTTACACTGGCCAAAATTTTTTTTTTCTTGTGAAACTTTATGTACAGAAATAAAATATTTGTATGTACACCTTAAGTTTTTGTATGAACTTTTTTTATATTTTAAAATGCGGTTTTTGATAGTGGGTGCATCTACCGCAAAACAGATTTTCCTAGCTGATGCCGCATCTTGTTAAGTCAGTAAGAGGACGTCTAAAAAAAGTAGTGTTAGAGTTTTACGTGCAATGAAATGGTCCAGAGTCAATTTTGGCCCATGTACAGGGTCAGTATGATTGATACCTAGGAAAAAAGTTTGGCCAGATCTAAAGGTCTCGTTTGGCTACGTGTAGCGTTGGAATGTGCCTAGTCCTAGCTGGCATGTACTCCCTCCGTTCCAAATTAATTGACTTAGCTTTGTCTAAATACGGATGTATCTATACTTGTATAGTGTCTAGATACATTCGTTACTAGATAAATGCATGTCAATTAATTTGGAACGGAGGGAGTACAATGCAAGATGCTTAGATAGTTACTTATCAAAATAAATTAGTTTTTAACTAACACCTGTGCTTATTTATACTAGACAAATGCTTAACTAGGCACCCACCAGGCTCCGGTGCTTATGAAAAAGCTTGGTTTATTTTGGTAAACACCTATCTAAGCACCTTGCATTGTACCTGGCCTCTTATTCCAAAAGAAAAAAGAAAATATGTTTAAAAAACAAGATTTCGAAAAAAGAAAAAGGAAAAAAAAAGAAAAAGAACTGGAGCCTCTCCCGTTTTCCCGCACGCGGGAGTTGTGGACTTGTGAGTTGTGACTCGCTGCCACTCACAGGTCGCCAGGCACACCGTCCACTTCCGCCTTCCTTCGAATTCGTTCCGGAACTGCTTCTCCCCGCCCCACCTCCGCGACAGATTTGGCCGAATCGATCCAACGAATCACTGGCCTACCCAGACCAATTCCCTCGCCAACCCCCGCAGATCCTCCGCGATTGATGAGTATTCTCCCCCCACACTCTCGGTGGAGCCATTTGGATGCGAGGGAGCTCGGCCCCGAGCCTTCTCCCCGATCTCCCCGCCGTAAAGGCGCCGCCTTTCGCCTCTCGCCGCCACAGATAGGCCGATGGGCTAGGGAGCTGGCCCTCCTCCACCTGCGGTCGCCAGCGGCGGGCCGGAGCCTTTTCGGATCTCCCCTTTACTCTTGCTTTAGAAGCCTACGCCCCCCGCACACACGTGTTGCTTGCCCTCTGAATCTGCTACAGGTGTTGTGACTGTACTTTTGTTGGTCCTCGGATGATCGGAGCTGCCGCTTGTGGACGTGCGTGGATGCTGCGTCGTCATCCAGCGTATGCCTGAGTCTCCTCCTGTTTAGCTTAACTGGCGATCATTACCCACACACTACTGTGCGATATCTAGCTTATCCTGGGCCATCTTATTCTCCTCTTAATGCGAGCTGGGAGGAGACGGATTAAATCTTTGATTCCGTTCTTCGTGTTTGGATATCCAATATCGAGACATATATTCTTGGCAAGACTCTGCCTGTAAAAGATATCCTCTGCTCTGAGTTGGTTTAGTATTAATGTTAATAGTGGTGGGGAGAGCAGATATTGCATATTCTGATCTGCAAACCCAGTTGGGAAGATGAGTTCCTCGCAAGAATCCAGATTTTCATCGGCCCCAACAGCCGCGCAAGTGAATGCTTTGGACTTGCTACCTGTCTATGCGAAGGAGCTTATTGCTGGCGGTGCAGCTGGTGCGTTCGCAAAGACTGCGGTGGCGCCACTAGAGAGGGTGAAGATCTTACTGCAGGTATGGACCGTTTGATCCTTCTGTTTCCATCACTTGTGGTAGTTGCAGGAGTATTTAGCTGACATATTAACCTAGGAGAATACGTGTTCTGTTGCTTTGTAGACAAGAACCCAAGGGTTTCAATCCCTTGGGATTGTCCGATCCTTGAGGAAGCTGTGGCAATACGAGGGAATACGAGGTTTCTACAAGTTAGTATTGTCGGAAAAAATGCCTTCAGCTTTGACGGATGAATTACGCATATGATTTTGAAGCTTTTACTGTTTAATTCAGCATATTGAGTTTGACGGGTTGTTTATTTGATGCAGAGGGAATGGTGCGAGTGTGCTTAGGATTGTTCCATATGCAGCATTGCATTACATGACATATGAACAATATAGGTGCTGGATACTGAATAATGCTCCGTTAGTGGGTACAGGACCTGTGGTTGATCTCTTGGCTGGCTCAGCTGCCGGTGGGACTGCAGTTCTGTGTACCTACCCATTAGACCTTGCTAGGACCAAGCTGGCATACCAGGTATTGTACATCCCTTATGATCAGTCTTCGTTTCTTTTTTACCATATAGGTGAAAACTCTCCATCAATAGAAGTACTATTGGAAGAATTTCTTGATCCCCCTAGTAGTTTAACACATAGCCGGATGTTGATCGGTTATTGTTGGAATCGTTGCCTCATTGTTATTCTCATTAATTCTCTTCAACTAGGTTTCAAATGTAGCCCAACCTGGGAATCCTTTGGGAAATTCTGGCAAGCAACCAGTATATAATGGTGTAAAGGATGTTTTTAAAACTGTTTACAAGGAAGGAGGTGCACGATCTTTGTACCGTGGAATAGGTATGTCTTGTCTCCCAACTTTGCTATCGGTTGGAGTAAAGATCATTCTGTGGTTCGTTAGTCTTGAGGATATCAAATTACCAAATCATGTCTCTTAGTCTACTCTGTCGGTGCAACTTCAGCTAATGCTGCAGTCTGCATGCTTGCAAAGCGTTTATTTGTAACAAGGTTGCTGTAAATCAAGTTCTGGATATTAGTGGGTATGCATATGCAACTCTAGATCCCATCCATATCTGGCATTGCTGTGTATTAGTATCACACACTTGCACAGTGGTTTTAGTTCACCTTAAAAGCAATTACCAGGACAATATATGAGTGTAGTTGATGATGGGCTAACATATCAATATCCTGAAAATTCTGTTTGAAATCTCCTTCAGTGTTGTGCTTATGCTTCAGTGTATTTAGCTGTTATGTAAAACTTTTCTGGGCAATAGCATTGCACTGCATGACAATAAAATTCAATTATCTGTCAGGCCCGACCCTAATCGGTATTCTTCCATACGCTGGCCTAAAATTTTACATCTACGAAGATCTAAAATCTCGTGTTCCAGAAGATTACAAGAGATCTGTTATACTGAAGCTCTCTTGTGGTGCTTTGGCTGGTCTTTTTGGACAAACCCTCACTTATCCACTGGATGTCGTCCGAAGGCAAATGCAGGTTTAATTAACATTCCAGACATGAAATTCTGTACTGTAATTTGGAGTGCAATTCTGATCTGTCATGTGTTCAGGTCCAGAACAAGCAGCCCCTGAATTCAAATGATGCCTTCCGCATAAGAGGAACATTTCAGGGTCTCTTACTTATCATTCGGTGCCAGGGTTGGAGACAACTCTTTGCTGGCTTGAGCCTTAACTATGTGAAGGTAATTGAGGAATAGGGGTGGCAGATATTGTGTTCTCTTTTTTTTCCTCTTGAACTAGTATATCTTAACCATGTATCTCTTTCTAAAAATTGATTTGTTTCAGGTTGTCCCTTCAGTTGCTATTGGTTTCACAACATATGACATGATGAAAAGTTTGCTGGGAGTACCCCCACGTGAGAGAGCTCATCCATCGACTGGTAATAATAACAAATGAAGCAGCACCGACCTATTTGTGTTGTAGGTCTCGTTGTAAATCATATCGCTGTGTTGCATATGATAGTCTTAATTTCAACTTTAACTGTTAAATTTGTGAGAATGACAGCTCAGCTGAGCGCTTGAGCTGCTCCTCCAAACTTGTATATGATTGTATACCGATTGTGCTGCTTGGATAGTTGAAGTGAGATGAAGCATTTTATCTGTGATTGTCCCGCATCATCTATACATTATTAAAAACTATGATTTGAGCGGCCTTGTTGAGTCTCATTTGATTCCAGTTTTGTTTTTTGGCATTGCTAGGATCACTTGAACATCTTTTTCAGATTCTTTTTGGCAAGACGTTCCCAAGTTATGTTTTTTCTATCTACAACATGGTATTTTCGGGCGTAGAACAGGCTATTCAGCTTGATCTCACAAACTCACAAAAGAGCCAAAACTTCGGTGTATCCTTCATTAACCAAGGGTAATTACACTTCTTGATACTACACATCAATTCTTTAAAATAAATTTAATCATTCCTTTGATTCACATAAATACTCAAATCCACGTGTGCCAAGAATTACACAAAATAAAACATTGCATCCATCACCATGAAGGACAAACCCAAAATCAAGTAACTTTGAAGTGAACAAACAACCGCAAACTGTACACCATCCACAGCCCCCATCCAGACTATTCCAGTTTTGAAGAACACAAAATGATTCAGAAATCCCGCAGCTGACCTTGCCACACCTAGTCTTTCTTCTTGTCAGTTGGGGAGCAGAACCTCTCAAAGAGCTTGGCGAAGAATCCAACGAGATCGATTCGGTTCTTCGGGTTGTCTTTCTCCACCTCCCGTGTTACCTCATCAGGCTTCTCTCCTGTTGGAGTTTCAGTTTCAGCAACAGTCTCAACTGGAACTTCAGTTTCATCTCTGGCTGTTTCCTGCGGCTGCGCAGCTGCGACAACAGCCTGAATTTCTTCCACAGCCTGCTCTAGGATGTTTGAGTCTTCGGTCTTGTCGGCAGAGGTCTCGCCTTCTTTGGTCTTCTCCTCTGCCTCAGGTTCTTTCTCTTTGGATTCTGTATACATCGAAGATTGATCCATATTGTAAAAACATTATGAGCAAGTTGTGAATAATCAGAGAGTGGACACATCATGCGTCCTTGTTTGTTTTTAATTTGCCAGTGTATTGTTTTTCCTAATTGTAGAGTTGATAGGCTAGATCAAAAGCTTTTACCGTGTTTTCCCAGATGTAAAACCTCAGCAACTTTTTCCATCATTTCTGGGTGACTCTTCACCTTGTCAAGGACTGAATGGACCTTTTCCATCATATCTGGGTTAGTTTTCACCTTGTCAAACATGGAACTTAAAGCTTCCATGTCCTTTCCTTGTTCTTCTTCACTTCCTTGACCTTTAGAAAATGACAAAATTATGTTTTAGAGACTGTACTTGGCAGTTCAATTCTGAGGCATCGAAACTACCATCCGCGAAAATTCCTCATGCCATCAAGAAACTGGAAAGCGCATTTTTGCATTCGACCTTAATATTAGTTGTAGTGAAAGACAAAGTTGCAAACTTTGATGAATACAGTTTCTCAACTTTTGGCGTATAGATAGTTCTGGAACGTAAGGAAAAGATAAATAAGAATCGAATTTGGGCGTGACTGGACCTGAATTCAGACGTTGGTAGTAAACGCCGTATGGAATACGATCATAGAAACATATGAAAGCTAAGCACCGCAAGGAATACGATTATAGAAATATATGGCAGGTAAACCAAACAAGAAAATAGAATCAATTATAGTGACCAAGAATCAAATTTCCCCGTTTTGTCTATGACAGTAGGAAAAATCTGATCAACAAACTTGAAAGGACGGATCAGATTCTTTCAAAGAACAAGCAAGAGGTTGGAAATCCCTTATGAAATCATGCGCACAAAGCAAAGAAGCATCAGATTCAGAGACAGGAATTTGCAAGAACAAAGTTCTCCCATCTTAGTATCTGTAACATAGGCTGAATCGAACTACAGAGGAAGAAGAGACCCTTACCAGTTGCAACCTTCAGATTTGGGTAAACCTAGAGGAAGGCACAAGCTAGTAGTTTGTACGAGTGGCTGAAGAATTCTGAGTTGTTATTGGGTTTGGATCTATGATTCAGGGCTCTAACGGAGCTCCTTGAACTAGGTTAAGAGAACCAGGCTGATGTTCGGGGCCCTATAAGTACTGCCGAAGCATGATACAAGAACTGCTGTAAATGGTAGGGCAGTGCAGGAGGGTGACAGCTAGATAGAATACACACTGGCAAACTGCAACCATTGATTGTAGCAGGTGGGAGATGATTTTGCATTACTGCTTGCACGATCGATGCAGAGTTTTCGTGTCATACAGACTGTCTTTAGTCACACTGGGTCTTATAAAATATTCTATTTGTTTTACTTGATCAACCGTATCGGAGAGAAGAATATACGACATAACAGTTGGATTCTCTATTATTTAGGAGTATGTTTTTGATTCCTGGCTGGACTAATTGCGTTAAATTAAGGATTTGCTGTACACATGCGTGTGTATCAATGTCAACTAACCATCTGGCACATGGAGGCCAGCTAGGAGGACACAAGAACATGATGCCTGAGCTGTAACTGTCCCTTCGTCAGAATAAGAAAGAAAAACACCCCACAGTTCCTGTACTCTACTCACAATGATCTTTCTGAATATGGGATGCAGTCAAGCTAGCTGTATTTTATTTATATTATTTTTTTGCGATTTCGGATCATGAGTGGCCCTTTACGGAGAAAACACAACTGGAAAATGGCATCAGGTACATCCTAAATCAAAATGCCCACGTCCTACTCAATCATTGTGCATAAAAAGGGCTTTTCCTTGGAATTGAAGCTAAAGACAGACCACCACAAAAAACCATGCAGCTCATGCAAGTTGTAACTATGAAATGCTCAAATCTAAACAACAGTTTGATGGTTGGTCCATCAAAATAGTAATCTTTCATGTGGTCATTAGGATCAAGTTATAAAGCAATATGTGTTGGACCCCGTTTGGAATCATGTGCACTCACACAACAAGCAAAAAATTCACATACCTTACAATTGATGCACAGTAGTATTTTTTTTTTGCAGGGAACTTAGTAATATTATTTCGACAAACATCCAAGTTTGCTTTTCTATCGTTAAATGTCACAGTTTGATCTATTCTTGTACAAGTTCAAACAAACATGACATCGCAAGAAAACGCTACACCTTTGTGTGATATCTCTATTCAAAGTTTCAAATATGGTGATGATAAATTATCATGATCTGAGTCAACTAATTATAGGAATATGGATGGAATTAAGTTCAGCAACCACTACCTGTTATATCACCTTTTTTTAATTAGTTATGTGAATTGTGGATTTGCTTCAAAAGGGCTATATCATAAAAAGACATCCTCACCTAGTAAGCAAAATTATCTAATATTACATAGAGTAGCTACATCCATTTTCTCCTTGTCAGGACAAACCTGGGGCAAATTTCCCCATTGTACTATGCACACTATGCAGTTTATTGTTGCGACTAAGGAGGCTGAAGCGAACCCAAGCATCTACTATCTGCTTACTGCTGTATGGTGCTAGTTCTTTGTCTCATGTAAATGTTGATTTCAGTTTTTAACCATTTTGACCTAGTTCAAATATGAATGTGAAACTGCACGATTCAATCTTATATATTTCCATCTGGTCGCACAGAATCAACTGAATTTACATACTTTTCATTTGAAGTGACATTGAATTGAATATGATTTACCTAGTTCATTTGAACGGCTGACTTCTGAATGATCTCCAATATCCTCTTCCGCTTTCTCAAGAGTGACTGAGCCTCTCTGTAAGATTGTTTCAATGCCTGCCTTCACATCCTCTTGGACCTTTTCCGACCTCTCTTCGATGTCTGTCAACCAGCTCCGAAGGTCAGGGTGGAGAAAAAATGTTAAGATTACATCATGGCCAGCTGTCTATTAGGACTTGGGAAAATTATTGGAACGATTATGCAGGGAATTTAGAATTGTGAAAGATAATATGGAAATTACTATAATAACATAATACTCTGAAACCTTCTACCTTGATTAGTAATAGCTTTATATCAATCGTTGACTGTCGGGTTCATGTGGCAAGCAAAAGTTTCCTTGTGCTGTTCTAAAATACAAAGCTACTTTCAGAACGGGTATTATTTATGTTTATTAAATATAGTATCTATTTTCAAAAAAGGCGTAATGTTTGTATACGGCAAAGGGTGTATTAGGAAGTCCATTTTCACCTGATTGTGCTGATCAGAACTCTTGCATACTATTGTTATCAGTTACTACCTACTAGTAAACTTATTTTTTGCTGAAAGAATGAAATGACTAACCATTCTTGGCTGACTTGAGGCTTCCTGCAAGGGCACCACCAAGTCCTCCCAAGAAGTCGTTCTTCCCGCGGCTACTTTTGTCCTTCTTCGGTGATGATGCATCGGTGTCCTTCACTTTCTTTGAATTCTTCCTCTGAAAAAACATCTTGATTTGTTCCTCCTCTTACACTACAACAGTTGGTGTGAAAAAGGAAACACAATATAAGCAGTCAACCAAAAGCATATTTCCGTAAGCTAAATGCAAATTGTATTCCTTTGATGTATCGTTAACCTGGTTGGTTGTTGTTGCCCCAGATCTTATTTATAAAAGCGATGCAATGCAGTTCAAGCTTGTGTCTGAGATACTAGAACATATAAGAGCATCAATCTCTTTCCTAGCAGCTAGCACTAGTCCATGTTCATCAAACTAATCGATAAAAAGCGGAGCACCCATGGTTGTTCTGAAACATGGTCTCTATTGCCTAACGATGCAGAGAATTGTTTTGGTCCTAGTATCTGAAATCTTAGAGGGGGAACTAGAAGCAAATGACGATAAAGACCACAGTCACACAATAACATGGAAACTAAGCGATCTAACCAGATGAACAGGAACAGCACCTATATAACCAAGTCATCAAGCTCATGACAGACAACAACAACCGCTAGAAAACAAAAAACGAAGAGAAAAGGAAGAAAGGCAACAAGAAACATAGATAGAAGCATGTGGGGGCCTGAGAATATCTTACCTACCTTCCTTGATATGATGAGAGAATGAGAGGAGTTGCAAAGGAGAAGAGAAGAGTGACAGGGGATACACAAGAGGAATAATCTGCTCCCCCCTTTATGGCTTTATGTATGGAATGGAGGTGTTCAGCTATTAGTCGTTGCCACAATTCAAGCGTGTCATCCAGTCGGATGCGGGTTCCCCAACCCGCAACCCTTTGCTTCTAATTCTTTCTTTTCCTGGCTATAACTTCTCAGCTTGGTCATTCCGTTTCTTTACTGAATCAACAACACGGGATTAAGACGCAATTTTGTTTATATGATTTGTGTGTTGACTTAACCAGCACAATCCTGTTTTATGGGCTAGGCGTGCACACGTGTATTTGATTTACAAGTAAGAAGAAAGTGTAAGCTCAACTTGAATGGCTATGCAAGTAGTCTAATTGGCCTATCTTGTACACTTTCTGTAGCGTGTACGTCGCAGCACAATGCAGACTTGAAACAGATAGGTATCTCCGAGTCTTCCAGCTCTCGGAAGTTTGGTCCGAGTCAAATTCTTACTCTGGATACCCATCGCCATAACTGTCCAGATTTCCAATTTGCTAGGATGATCTAACTTGTAGCCCATCCCCAAATTTATTGTCTTACTCTTTGCTTCAGAAATATCTCAGCAGATCGCTCTCATTAGGCTTAATGAGAAGTAGCATCTATCTGGGAAAAAAGGTGACAGAAATGGATCGAATATGACTGAAAGAATAAGAATTTAACGACAGATAGCAGCTGTTATGTCCAACGGGAGACGTATTACTGACCGATCGAACACGTGTGTATCGCCTGGTTCTCTCAGGCATTGAACCATTACCTGTAACAGAGGGCATCACGAACGTATATTTGACGGCGACGCTCATCTGGTCGGCTCCTGCTTCGCTGGCGTGATCGGATCTTTTCCCCCGTTGTGAAGCGCACGTATACTCCACTCACCTTCGCAGTGGTTGCCGCCAACTTCCGACAATGTGTTGACCCGCAAGTTCTCCGTTCTCCCTTTTCTTTCTTCTGAGACGCAGAATGTTCAGTTTAGATTTATTTCTCGCGACCAAGTTTTTACTCTCCATCTTACCATTCCGGCAACGACTCGGGGCCGTCATTTTATCTCCCCATGGACCGAAAACACACATAGCTAGGGGCAGTGGCGGATGCAGGACCAAAAAGCGGGGGGGGGGGGGGGGGGGGGGGGGGGGGGGGGGGGGTGGTGGTCAAATCACAGTTCTTTAGCTTAAACAAATTATGTACAATGATTTTTAACAAATTTTATACACCTAGAATGAGGCTAGTTGATTACTAGATTGAAAAGTGTGCAATTTTTAGGGGGTGCCATGGCACCCCACTGGATACGCCCCTGGCTAGGGGTGGTGGCATAAATCACTGAACACCGGAACCGAACCGGAACAGACCACCGCATTTACCGGGACAAGTTTCGGTTGGTAAATGTGATAAAACTAATATATATTGGAAATTTCGGTTTTGTTCCTCTGTTGACCGAAATAACGGAATAAACTGAAATACAAACGAGAGAGAGCAAAACCATTCCGTCGATGGGGTCACCCTATGTGGCTATGTCTCGCTTCTAGCAAGCTGGAGGCAGCGACTCGCCCACATGGGCCAGCTCAAATTTGGGGTTTTCCTAATTTTTTTATTTACTTATTTTTCATTTTTATTTTTTTCTGTTATTTTTTCAGTTTTCCTCGTAAATGCTTGAAAATTTTATTTCTTTTTTTACTTTTTTTGTTGTTACTGAAAAAATTATGCCTTAAAAAATGGTTCACGATAAATAAAAAAGTATTCACCTATAAATAAAAAATGGTTCACGATAAATTAAAAAATGTTCACCTATAATAAAAAGGTTCAAGATAAAAAAGTATTCATGTATTTTCAGAAATTAGAAAGGTTAACCTACAACAAAAAAAAGGTTCACAATGTAAATGGTTCACAATAAATTTAAAAGTATTCACGTATAAATAAAAAAAATGGTTCACGATAAATAAAAAAATGTTCACCTATAATAAAAATGGTTCACGACAAAAAAGGTTCAAGATAAAGAAAAGTACTCATGTATTTTCAAAAATTAGAAAGGTTAACCTATAATAAAAAAAGGTTCACAATAAAAATGGTTCAAGATAAAATTAAAAAGTGTTCTCCTATAATAAAAAATGGTTCACGACAAATTAAAAAGTGGCACCTATAATAAAACTGGTTCACCGTCATAGTAAACAAACTATTCATGTATTTTCGAAAAAACAGAAAAAGAAATGTTAAAAAATAGAAAATATGAAAAGAAAAGGAAAAGGAAAAGGAAAAACTGACAAAAGAAACAAGAAACGAGAAAAAAAGGAAAAAAATGAGCCTGAAGAAGATGGGCTGGCCCATGTAGCCGATCGATGTGCCGCAAAGAGCATCTCTAGCAGATCCCTAAAAAGGGCCAACCCTTAAAATCCCGACGGATTTAAGGGTTTGGCCCGTTATTCTGGCCCGACCAGAAACCGTAAAACAGGCCGGTGATGGCCCTTGACGTAGTTACCTGCGTCAAAAGAATATGGGTTAGGTTGAGACTCCAAGTGCAGAGTGTATAGTATAGGAAAGACGGTTTTCCCCACGAGGGGTGACTCGAGGGTTTAATATCGAACTCTCGGGGAATCAGTAGTGAAAGATTTATCTTCTTATCCTTCTCTTGAAAACCTACAAACAAAGTAAATTGTTTTGGCCCTCAACCTCACCAAGTGGTTGTCAAGCACAAGGTGTGAGAATGATATCAAAATAAAATGAATGCAAAACAGCAAATAAATATGCAATGATGATAAATAAATATGTAAGGATGGTGGAAACAATGATGGATGATATTTTTGGGTTTTGTATTATGAATGCAAGATGTAAAAGTGTTTTTGTATTTTCTGATTTTTAAATGGCAGAAAATGTAAAGTGGATAAAAGTTGTTGGAAAGGTGTTTCTTATGATTAAAAATGGACCGGGGTTCATGGTTTCACAAATGCACTATCTCTTTAATAAAGTGGTAGACAATGGAACACTAGAATTGACATATGAGATTGCAACAAAAAGGTTTCATGACAAGTTACTAATTATATGGGCATCACGTCCTAACATAGAGATCTTTTGTTTATTAATCTCTCTTATACTCCACCAAGATGCGAACTAAATCATAACACCTTAGTAATTAAGATAAATCACAGCATAGCATTAAGTGTCATGACATGAAGTTAAAATAAGAACATGCTAGATCTAGTCATGGAGTAGTGGCAATGATCACACCCACATCTCCGGTAGCATGGTATTTTTCTTTATCCCTAGTGAGGCAACAAAGTAAGGTAAAAACCAAGTTGATCGCGGAACTTTCTCTCACGTTCACCGCACTAGCCACCCCCGTTACTCCAACTAATGCACATGTTCCCCCTCACACGCTCTCATACACAAGTTTGATCAGAACAAGTAAACAAGAACGGGGTACATAATATGCATCTACTTTCATAACTGAAACAAAACTATTGCAATCTCAAACATATATTAACTCATAAAAAGATCTACCACAAAGGTATTACATAGATGACCGTAATCATGTTCAGCAGCTCATACGGTACTAATTAGTGAAGCTCAAGAGAGGAGAGATACATAAGTTACTTCCACAAACCCATAGTCCAGGGGTGGACTACTCCCTCTTCATCATGGAGACGGTGGAGAAGTCGTTGGAAAAGATGGAGACCACGCCGACAGCGCCCCGCCGGAGTTTTCCCCCTCCAATCTGCAACTCCAGGTCTCTGTTTCGTGGTTTCTGTGTTTCTGCGGCGCTCCTTTCCGTAAGGCGTCGGGGACTATTTTTATAGTCGTTTTTAGGTCAAAACGGAGGCTCGGGAAAAAAGATCGACGGCAACGGAGCCACGAGGGCCAAGTTGGTGGGTCCCACGTGGCCAAGGAATCTGGCCGCGTGGGCCACCCTCTTTTGGCCCTCGGGCCTCCGCTTGTTCGCTTCCTTCGCTCCCACGCTTTGTTCCTTCCAAAAACTGATGCTCGTAAATTTCCAGGTCATTTGGACGTCGCTTGGGTCCCTGAAACGTAAAAAATATAGAAAACAGAGTTTTCTGACAGTTCAGGGTTAATTCCAGAAAAATAAGGAAATTGTGAATTATCCCCAAAAATCATTGTAAATCATAAATATAACCCATATATGATGCAAATATGTTGGAATATGAAGTAATAAAATGTAAAGTTCATGTATGCATTTTACATGCATCAGCCGGCCCTTAAACTTTTTAAGATTGCCCGTAAACCGACCGAGATGGCCTCCATATCTACTGGTTTCCAGCGGAAGCAGGGTTTTCACCCCTCCATTCTGCCGCCACAAACCCTCGCCGCCGTCATACATTCCTCCACCTCCGGCAAGCGATTCCGGCCAATCCGCCACTACCCCTCCCCTTCTTCTCCACTCCATTATGCGGCCCATGAACAACACCCGCGGTGGCGGGCCGTGGCCATGCCACGCTGCCGCCGATTTCCGTGATGGAGGAGGAGAGGAGGCGCTTAGCGCGGTCTGTAACAGCCCGGAATTCGAGAACCTAAAAACCCGAATAAATTTTCCACTTTTTGTGTTGCATTGCATCATGGCATTCAAATTAAATTGCTAAAACAAATAAAACAATTGGTTTGGCACCTTTTAAAAACAAATGCCAAACTCAACTTCACCAATTCAAATCCCTGAAAGTTTCCAAACTTGCAAAACAAAACTTCTTGACATCCTATATTTGTCAAGGGAGTTCCAAAAGTTCCAACTAAAATATTTGCAAACTATTTGGTTTTGTTAAATAAAATAAATGGAGAGAAACTCCAAAATGCCTATTGGTAATTCCTATTTTATTTACCTATCAAATGCTTCTCAAATATTTTGGAAAAATTAGGGAAGCTTCATATTAGTATAAAGAGGTTACCCAAAAATTTGCATAATTTTTGGAAATGTTTCAATGCCCCAAATAATTCGATTACACCTACTGCTGTTTTAAAACAGTACTGGAAAAGGACTAATCTGCGATGTTTTTAAAGGTTCCAGGGGCCTCTTTGCATTTTCGTCATCTCCTTCCTCCTGTAGCTCCCAGGGCCACGGCATGGCGCCACTGGGCCCGTGCCCCTCCTGCCTCGTCAAGTTGGGGAAGAGCACCACGAGGCCGCTCTGGTTCCCCACCCCTCACTCGCTCACCTGGCCCCTCTCTCCATTTTCTCTCCCCACGAGCTCACCACCCGAGCTCGTCGTAGCCGCTGCACCGCCGCCGCTTTGAGCTTCCCCGAGCACATCGCCGAGTACCAACCGCACCGCCTCGTCGTCCTCCACCTCTCTGCCAGAGGAATCGAGCCGGGAAGCCGTCAAGCGCCGCCGCCGTCCGTTTCCTTCTCCAACCTCGGCCGAGCTCCGCCGTATGATTCACGCCGTCTCCGTCCACCCCGAGCCTCGCTGGGCACGCAGGACTCGCCGTCGGCCTCTCCTCTGCCTCCCCGTCAACTCGTGCAAGCGGGGAAGGCCGGGAGCCGCCGAATCGCGCCGTCGACTCCATCACCGTCCGCTGCCCCTTCTCGAACGCCGCCGACGATACTGACCTCCCGCGCCACGCCGTCTGCACCAACGCAACCGTGGTGAGCGCCTGGACCTCACTGGTTCCTTTCCCTCTCCCTCTCTCGCCGTATCCTCGCCGGAGCACCGTAGCCATCACCGCCGTGCTGCCCACCGTGGCCTCCCTCGCGAGCTCACACGCCCGGTCGTGCACCCGGCTAAACCGGCCTCGATGCCGTTTCGCTCGGGCCGTTAACCGGCCTTGGGCCCGGCCTTAACCGGGCCACGAGCCGGATGCCTCTGCCACCCTCCCGGCCTGCTAGCCGGCCCAACCGGGCTGGAGGCCGGCCCAAACAGTAAAAACAGTTTTTCTTTTTCTTAAATAAAACAATTGATAACTATTGAAGTATTGCTCCAATTTTAGCAAATGGTATACCAAATCGTTCAGAAAAACAAAACCTATCTGTTGGTACCATTGTAATGATCTTTCGAAACAATATTTTCTGCTGTTTGTTATTAATTACTAAAATGATATAAGGAATACCTAAATTGGGAAAACTCATAATTCGATAAATAATCAACCAAAATTTGTGAATAAAATATCAAAGTGATCAACAACTCCAATGCTATCTAACCATGCTAAGATCACCTCATGACAACAACGTTTCTCCGTGATGTCAATCGATAATCGGTGAAAAGGAATTAAATTCATTTAATTATTTAATTCACTACTTATTCGTCGGTACTCGGAAAATTACAAATGAGGTACCGAAATGATCGGGAGAACAAAACATATCTAATCATGCCATGTTCATGCATATTTGAGCCACTTCTTAGTAATGTGATAACTTATAAGCAAGTGGACATTAAGTTAAAAATGGGGTTGCTTCCAAATAATTGCACTAATTATTTGGCTCTCCATTTCAATTGCTAGATAAACTAAGTGATGCCATCCTTGCATAAACTTGTCATGTCATCATGTGCTTGTGCATTGCATTGTACCCATGTGTGGTGATTGATTGTTGTTCCATGTTTATGCTCCGCTAGATCAAGCAGCCGGGGTTACTGCACAATACCCCGAGGACCCGTATTACTACCCGTATCCCGAACAAGGCAAGCGTAATCCCCCCTCTGAGCATATCTTATCCTATTTTCCGCAATTATTTTCTCCACTATAATATTGCATGCGGTTCTAAATGTCTTTTGCCTGGATTAGAGTATCCTACTAGTTGCATTAGAATCCTGTTGACATTACCTGTATCCTTCCTATTTAACCACAGGTTTGAAGTGTTGGCCCGAGATAATTATACTTGCTATGTATATGCTTAGCCATGCTTAGTTTAATGCCTAGTGGTACTATGTTGGTACATGCTGGAAACAGGTGTTGACTTGTGACCGCGATGATGATGGTGGAGAATTGTGGTGATGGTTAATAAAATGCTAAAAGGTGGGGATGAGAGGCCACATGGGATGTGGTGGGTTGTCTCGTTCTCGCCGCCTAGGTGCGAGTTCTGCACATCCTGAACCAAGACTGAGCGTGCAACCATGCGTGAGGCCTATGCATTCGCAGTGCAGGAACCCTCATAGACTAAATAACTCGAGCGGGGCTAGCCAGGGTCCTCTAGTTCGGGCTTCCATTTGCGCGTGCGTGATGATGGTGGTATGGACTGTGATGAGGATGGTGTGTTTAGGAAAATGAGTGGCCACGGGACAGGGGATTGGAGGAGTCACCAAACCTGTTCCGTCCTCACTGATGATCCTGGAAAGTCCTTAACGAGGGAGAAGTCGACACCGCTCCCACCCAGCCGGCTTTCCAAGGAAGAGAGCTAATGATCAGGTAATGGGCCGGACGGTACGCGTGGCGAAGGAACTGGGGCCCCTCGGGACTCCGGGGACTTCAACTTTGTACACCCCTGCAGGGATAAATCTTTTCGAAAAGCCGTGTCCGCGGTTATGGACGACTTGGGAGTGGACGATGATCATAGAATAACTTAAACGGAATGATTAAAACTTGGGTACTAGAGGTACCAATTCCACGAATGTAAGGTTGACTTCCTCGAGGGTGATTCGGGGAGGTGCCTTTGATGAACAGGTACAATGATGGTGATGATGGTTGTTGTTGAGAAAGTGATCTCAAGAGAAAAGTGTTACTTCTTACCTCCTTTTTAAAATGTTCTGATTAGTCGATGCCATGGATTTATTGTTTATTTCCAAATAAAATCAGCTTTATGCAAAATAGCCATAAAACCTTGAAAGCCAATCATGGAGCATATATTAGCTCTTAATCTTGCGAGTTCGTCGAACTCAACGTCTTTGCTTTGTTTCAGGAACGTCGACGAGTAGTCTGGGGTTCCCAGGTGGCAGCTTGGGACATCTCGGAATAGCTGGCGCTGTGATGTTTATCTGTAGGCCTCTTAGGCCATCTTCTGGTTCTTGTTGTTTAGAACAACGCCCTTCGCTTCCGCTTGATGTATTGTTGGGTCTGTGACCCCTGTTTGTAACTTCTGCTATCTTTCTCTATTATAAGAGCTGCTTATAATGTTCTGTGTCGTAGAGTCTGTGATGTGCCAGTTGTTCCACAAGTCTTGATCTTATTATTATGCTTTGATGGATGTGACCGTGTTGAGGCATCGATCGGGGTGTTGCGTTGTCTGGAGTGAGGTGTACCCAGCAACGCCTGCCAAAGGTTTTGGCCGGGGATTGGTAAACCCGTAACCTCCGGTGGTATCGCTTAACCGGTGACACGCACCATCACTGTATAGTAGTCGGGTCGGGGCGCCACAAGTTGGTATCAGAGCAGTACTGCCTGTAGGAAACCCTTTCTACTGGTCGATGTTGAGTCTAGTGTTTGTGAAAATATTTTGAACCTAAAAATGAGTTGCGAAAACCATCTTAGGATTCTTTTTACTCCTTACTGGTTACCTTCTAATCTCGGAGCAACTTACCTCGATTTGAGTTAAAGTTTTCTTCTCATCTGTTACTTCAAAATGACTAGGAGAACGCTAAAGGTAGAACCCAATCCTCGTGTTATGTTGACCTTTAGTGTTATGTGTCCAGTTGCTCCCTCCGCGCTACAATCCGAAGCTTCATGTGCCGAGAAACCATCTGGAATACGACGAAGATTATTATCAACTCAGTTGGTTACGAACCCTTGTATTCCTATCAAGTTTAATCTCTTAATCCTTTCTTTTGGGTTTTAACCCAAGGACTTGAACATAAGGTCCGGATTGTGCCAACTAGAGTGTGTTAAGTTGTGATTACTTAACTCTCGCTAGTAGCACATGATGCTGATCTTCAACCCAAGTCCTTTTCCGTGGTCTGTGTGGTAAATGGTTGAACCTAAAATTACCGCACCTCCGTTGGCTACTTCACTTCATCTCTTCCTTAGCCTCGCTTTAGGTTCTGTTTTGGAACCATCGGGGTTACGACAAGATTCTCTTAGCAACTCTCCCAACTATGTTTTTGACTCTTCCGCGTCTCTCCTTTTTGGGGCATGGTTATCACAATTGAGTAATAACCGGTGCATCTCCAACATCTTCGGATCTTCCGGAGTATGTTTGTTACTCTTGCTCTTCTTTCCGACCCGTGTCTTCCGTTTGACCGTCCTGTTCTCACCGTGCATTGGTGTGTTCCGATGCAAGTCACTCTCTTGATCCGTTAAGACCTTCCACTTCGTCTTGATTGGGAGAAACAAACTCAAGTATCCTGTCCGTTCATCGGACTAGGTCAAAGTATTGTACTCTGCAGAATAAGGGCCTTGTCTAGCTTTTGTTCTGATTCCCCTTAGAGTGTCACACTCTTTTATATCAAGGTATTATGCTAAGTTTCATGATCCTCTTGATGAAGTGATGCTCCCACACTTGTTACTCTTCGTTCTCCGAGTGACTTGTTGCTCCAGAATGATAAGACGTGAGCAATGATGTGACTATCGGATATTCCTAGCAGTTTTTACTGTGCGGAAATCCAAAGACCTCCCGTGTCCGCCTTAGCATGATTGGTTAGCCGATCAATAAGCTGAGTTTGACTGTGTTCCCAAGTTCGTTTCTCTGGTGCCCTTCCTCGGTCAAAGAGCTAGGTTCGTGCCGAAGCTCCCTAGACCACCTCGTTGTGCCTTGAAGGCATGATTCTCTCTCGAACTCAAAACATCCCGGTGAACGTGATATTTTGTAGGTCTCTCCAGAAGTATCGCCAGGTTGTCGCCTGTCCAAGCTCAACATCACGGACAACTCTTTTCTCCAAGAAAGTTGAGCTTATGAGTAAGCTGGTTCTCTGCACTACTCCTTCCTCCAAGAATTCGTGTTGGATGTCCTGAAGTATTCTCTATCTGTTATAGTTCATTCTCAAGGGGATGTCTAGTCTGTCATGTAGAAACAAGGTGGTATCTCCTCTTTGGATATGTTACCCTCCCTTTTCTTTTGATTTGATTTGGGCTATCGTCAAATCAAACTCGATCGACCTACGGGAATGTGTTAATCTGAGCAATGTCTATGCAGTTCATGTGACATATAAGTCGACCATCTTGGAGTAACGAGATAAGTTGGTTGTTGAGCCCATCAACTACCACTTATTTTCGTCCATGTTTGAGTAGATTTATATGGAATAGCGGGCGTAGCATTGTAAACTTGTTAGCACTATCTATGTCGTCACAAGGCATGTGTTCTCGAAGTTAGAAATGACTTTCTCTGATTCACGTGCAGAAAGATGTCACCGTGGATCCGGGTAAATCCCCTAGCTTCCTCGAAATCATCACAATTCAATCCTACATGTGCAGAATATTCTCGGAATGGTATGTTGTTACCTCCATTCCTTCGGACTTTTCATCTATGCCTCCAAGCCACTAGTGGAACTGTTCAAGAAGTTGAAGGATTACCAGAAATTCTTTTTCATTCCTTGCTGTTCCCCAGGAAGGGCTCATCTGTGTCTCATTGCAAGAAATTCATGTAGGTGCAGATGTCTTCTGACAAGCTGCTCATACGTGGGTTCTGCAATCTCGTTCCTCCCTGGGAGTTAGACATTCTAGTCTAGCTCTTCGCGTTCTAGCAACTATCATCCGTTGTTATCCTTTGCAAAAGCTGCCTATTCCTACACCTGTCAAGTTTGAAGTATCTCTACACCTAACCAGATCTGACTCGCAATCAGAGACGAAGGTTGGTGATCCCCAAGAATCTCGACTCCGATGTCTAGAATATCAAGGAGTTTCTCCCGATACTATCGCTTACGGAGTTTCCAAAATGCTCTTGGCCATCTTCCCGGTTTTTCCTCCGTGGTTTGAATTGCTCCTCCGAGAGGAAAGTTCTACTCAATCCGACTGGTACTAATTGCCTCCTTCTCTGTTGGAATCTTGTTTACCTCTCGTCTTCAGAATTCTAGGCCTTGTGCAAAGTTCATATTCTCGATCCTTTGAGAAAATCGTTATCTACCATCCGGAAACCTTTTAGCAATCTACTGTTACCTCCATGTGTCTCCTAACCGTCAGTTCAATGGATGCTTGGAGTCCCATCTTAAGTTCCACTAGGAGGTGCTCGGTCGAGTATCCTCGCAAGAAACCATCCTTCCAGAGTTGTTCCTTCCTTCCAGCGGTGTAACTGGGTGTTGACCTCGAAGTGTTGCCGATGAAGATCTTCATGATGCCTTGATCAACCTCTTCACGAAAGAATCCGAGAAGATCGTTGAAGACCGTCGTAACCTTTCTCCCTCTTCCCTACTCTTAGAATCTCGGGACGAGATTCCTGTAAGGAGGGTAGAGTTGTAACAGCCCGGAATTCGAGAACCTAAAAACCCGAATAAATTTTCCACTTTTTGTGTTGCATTGCATCATGGCATTCAAATTAAATTGCTAAAACAAATAAAACAATTGGTTTGGCACCTTTTAAAAACAAATGCCAAACTCAACTTCACCAATTCAAATCCCTGAAAGTTTCCAAACTTGCAAAACAAAACTTCTTGACATCCTATATTTGTCAAGGGAGTTCCAAAAGTTCCAACTAAAATATTTGCAAACTATTTGGTTTTGTTAAATAAAATAAATGGAGAGAAACTCCAAAATGCCTATTGGTAATTCCTATTTTATTTACCTATCAAATGCTTCTCAAATATTTTGGAAAAATTAGGGAAGCTTCATATTAGTATAAAGAGGTTACCCAAAAATTTGCATAATTTTTGGAAATGTTTCAATGCCCCAAATAATTCGATTACACCTACTGCTGTTTTAAAACAGTACTGGAAAAGGACTAATCTGCGATGTTTTTAAAGGTTCCAGGGGCCTCTTTGCATTTTCGTCATCTCCTTCCTCCTGTAGCTCCCAGGGCCACGGCATGGCGCCACTGGGCCGTGCCCCTCCTGCCTCGTCAAGTTGGGGAAGAGCACCACGAGGCCGCTCTGGTTCCCCACCCCTCACTCGCTCACCTGGCCCCTCTCTCCATTTTCTCTCCCCACGAGCTCACCACCCGAGCTCGTCGTAGCCGCTGCACCGCCGCCGCTTTGAGCTTCCCCGAGCACATCGCCGAGTACCAACCGCACCGCCTCGTCGTCCTCCACCTCTCTGCCAGAGGAATCGAGCCGGGAAGCCGTCAAGCGCCGCCGCCGTCCGTTTCCTTCTCCAACCTCGGCCGAGCTCCGCCGTATGATTCACGCCGTCTCCGTCCACCCCGAGCCTCGCTGGGCACGCAGGACTCGCCGTCGGCCTCTCCTCTGCCTCCCCGTCAACTCGTGCAAGCGGGGAAGGCCGGGAGCCGCCGAATCGCGCCGTCGACTCCATCACCGTCCGCTGCCCCTTCTCGAACGCCGCCGACGATACTGACCTCCCGCGCCACGCCGTCTGCACCAACGCAACCGTGGTGAGCGCCTGGACCTCACTGGTTCCTTTCCCCTCTCCCTCTCTCGCCGTATCCTCGCCGGAGCACCGTAGCCATCACCGCCGTGCTGCCCACCGTGGCCTCCCTCGCGAGCTCACACGCCCGGTCGTGCACCCGGCTAAACCGGCCTCGATGCCGTTTCGCTCGGGCCGTTAACGGCCTTGGGCCCGGCCTTAACCGGGCCACGAGCCGGATGCCTCTGCCACCCTCCCGGCCTGCTAGCCGGCCCAACCGGGCTGGAGGCCGGCCCAAACAGTAAAAACAGTTTTTCTTTTTCTTAAATAAAACAATTGATAACTATTGAAGTATTGCTCCAATTTTAGCAAATGGTATACCAAATCGTTCAGAAAAACAAAACCTATCTGTTGGTACCATTGTAATGATCTTTCGAAACAATATTTTCTGCTGTTTGTTATTAATTACTAAAATGATATAAGGAATACCTAAATTGGGAAAACTCATAATTCGATAAATAATCAACCAAAATTTGTGAATAAAATATCAAAGTGATCAACAACTCCAATGCTATCTAACCATGCTAAGATCACCTCATGACAACAACGTTTCTCCGTGATGTCAATCGATAATCGGTGAAAAGGAATTAAATTCATTTAATTATTTAATTCACTACTTATTCGTCGGTACTCGGAAAATTACAAATGAGGTACCGAAATGATCGGGAGAACAAAACATATCTAATCATGCCATGTTCATGCATATTTGAGCCACTTCTTAGTAATGTGATAACTTATAAGCAAGTGGACATTAAGTTAAAAATGGGGTTGCTTCCAAATAATTGCACTAATTATTTGGCTCTCCATTTCAATTGCTAGATAAACTAAGTGATGCCATCCTTGCATAAACTTGTCATGTCATCATGTGCTTGTGCATTGCATTGTACCCATGTGTGGTGATTGATTGTTGTTCCATGTTTATGCTCCGCTAGATCAAGCAGCCGGGGTTACTGCACAATACCCGAGGACCCGTATTACTACCCGTATCCCGAACAAGGCAAGCGTAATCCCCCCCTCTGAGCATATCTTATCCTATTTTCCGCAATTATTTTCTCCACTATAATATTGCATGCGGTTCTAAATGTCTTTTGCCTGGATTAGAGTATCCTACTAGTTGCATTAGAATCCTGTTGACATTACCTGTATCCTTCCTATTTAACCACAGGTTTGAAGTGTTGGCCGAGATAATTATACTTGCTATGTATATGCTTAGCCATGCTTAGTTTAATGCCTAGTGGTACTATGTTGGTACATGCTGGAAACAGGTGTTGACTTGTGACCGCGATGATGATGGTGGAGAATTGTGGTGATGGTTAATAAAATGCTAAAAGGTGGGGATGAGAGGCCACATGGGATGTGGTGGGTTGTCTCGTTCTCGCCGCCTAGGTGCGAGTTCTGCACATCCTGAACCAAGACTGAGCGTGCAACCATGCGTGAGGCCTATGCATTCGCAGTGCAGGAACCCTCATAGACTAAATAACTCGAGCGGGGCTAGCCAGGGTCCTCTAGTTCGGGCTTCCATTTGCGCGTGCGTGATGATGGTGGTATGGACTGTGATGAGGATGGTGTGTTTAGGAAAATGAGTGGCCACGGGACAGGGGATTGGAGGAGTCACCAAACCTGTTCCGTCCTCACTGATGATCCTGGAAAGTCCTTAACGAGGGAGAAGTCGACACCGCTCCCACCCAGCCGGCTTTCCAAGGAAGAGAGCTAATGATCAGGTAATGGGCCGGACGGTACGCGTGGCGAAGGAACTGGGGCCCCTCGGGACTCCGGGGACTTCAACTTTGTACACCCTGCAGGGATAAATCTTTTCGAAAAGCCGTGTCCGCGGTTATGGACGACTTGGGAGTGGACGATGATCATAGAATAACTTAAACGGAATGATTAAAACTTGGGTACTAGAGGTACCAATTCCACGAATGTAAGGTTGACTTCCTCGAGGGTGATTCGGGGAGGTGCCTTTGATGAACAGGTACAATGATGGTGATGATGGTTGTTGTTGAGAAAGTGATCTCAAGAGAAAAGTGTTACTTCTTACCTCCTTTTTAAAATGTTCTGATTAGTCGATGCCATGGATTTATTGTTTATTTCCAAATAAAATCAGCTTTATGCAAAATAGCCATAAAACCTCTGAAAGCCAATCATGGAGCATATATTAGCTCTTAATCTTGCGAGTTCGTCGAACTCAACGTCTTTGCTTTGTTTCAGGAACGTCGACGAGTAGTCTGGGGTTCCCAGGTGGCAGCTTGGGACATCTCGGAATAGCTGGCGCTGTGATGTTTATCTGTAGGCCTCTTAGGCCATCTTCTGGTTCTTGTTGTTTAGAACAACGCCCTTCGCTTCCGCTTGATGTATTGTTGGGTCTGTGACCCCTGTTTGTAACTTCTGCTATCTTTCTCTATTATAAGAGCTGCTTATAATGTTCTGTGTCGTAGAGTCTGTGATGTGCCAGTTGTTCCACAAGTCTTGATCTTATTATTATGCTTTGATGGATGTGACCGTGTTGAGGCATCGATCGGGGTGTTGCGTTGTCTGGAGTGAGGTGTACCCAGCAACGCCTGCCAAAGGTTTTGGCCGGGGATTGGTAAACCCGTAACCTCCGGTGGTATCGCTTAACCGGTGACACGCACCATCACTGTATAGTAGTCGGGTCGGGGCGCCACACGGTCGGAGCAAGGCCGCAACCGCCGCATGTTGTCGCGTCGCCACGAGTTTGTGTGGCGTGGGTCCGGCAATGGAACGCATGACGCCGAGGTCGGGACCTCGGGCGGGGTCGTGCGTGCTTGCTTGCCGCCCGCGTTGCCCAACACCGCGACGGAGGAGAGCGACGACGTTGACACGGAGGAGAGTGACGACGACTTGCTCAAAATCGACGACTACGACAAGCTCGTCGAGGCGAAATCGGTGTGCTCAGAGCACCGCCGTGTGAAGCGCCTCCGTCGCCACGAGGCCCAGCTCGAGGCTTACAACACTCTCCTCCGCCAGCTCGACTTCATCAACATCCCATCCTTCAACGACGAAGAGTGAGAGTGGCACGGTGCCGCCGTGAATGTAGTCCTGGTGAAGTGTTCTCAGAGCTCCTTTTGCCTATATCTAGGGTTAGGTTATCTAGATTTAGGATTATGTAGTTAAGCACTTATGTAAATTATGTCAGTTTCGTTCGATCTTTGAACTGAAGATGAACAGAATGAGCTAGTTTCTCGGATTTTTAGCTCCAACAACTTTTCTTCGGGTTTAAGATTTGATTTGCGGGATCTATTTTGGCACGCTCGTTTTGAACCCTTAAAATTGGTTTACGGTTCCTTATACCCACTTTATGGGGGGGGGGGGGGGGGGGGACACTAATTATCAGCCCCCGGCTGTAGCTACAGCCCAGTCGTTCCGCGACGACGCGCACACGCGTAGGTTTCCTCTCTCTCACGCTCGTTTCTTCCACCGCTCCCTTCGCGCGAGCACCGGCCGTGATTCCGACTTCCTTTTGCTTGATGGCTGCCCCTGCCAGGCTGCAGCTCGCGCGCCCTTGCCCCTGATCCCATCTGCATGCCTTTCCTGGCTGCCCGTGACTCCCTTTGCCCCTTCCTCCATCCTCGGCTCCGACAGAGGAGGACGATGACTAAGCAGTTCCGTCGTCCCTCTTCCCGAGCTTCGGCCGTGAGCTCGAGCCTCTCCACCAGCAATGGATACGAGCTTTACACACGCCACCTACCGCTAGACCTAGGGAAGATGATGGTCGTGAGATGATTTCATGAATCCAGCTGCAACGGGTCTTCGGCGATGCAGATTTATGGCCAACGACTTCGATTCGCCCATAGCGGTGACTCCATGACCGGCGGTGGAGGTCATCTTTTTCAGGGATTTGTCCATGTTACAGGTGGTGTGTGATTTTGCTGCATGAGTACATCGTTTTTGTTGTGGAAGTACGAGCAAAATGCTACGATGATATCTGGGCTTATGCTACACAAAATTGCTCCAATGTTGTATATGCGTTCCTATACTGTTGGATGAGCCGGACACAAATGTTGGATGTTCTGACTTTTTTTGTTACAAAAGTGACACACACTTTATCGATGTTTTGGTACAAGCAAATAGGGATTCGTTGAATATGTTGTTGGTTTTTGCCACAGGGATGTGATTAAAGTGCTACACCATTTTTTTCTACGCGTAGCAAGTTTTACACATCCGAAATTTTTTGCTACACAGCGTGCTACGGGTGCAATTTTTTTTTGTTGCAGACGGATTTTTTTGCTACATTGACCGGACATAACTTTCTCTATAATATTTTTTTGCTACATGGACTGAAAAAAATGCTACACCCAATACGTTTTTATTACCTTATAATCGGACACGCGGGCAGGGATCGATTCAATTAATTAAGTGGATCGGACGGTGCGGAAGGTGGCGTGGAAGGTCGCTGCACCAATTCGGTACAACGACTGACGCTTAGCGTTAGGGTTTCCAAAGGATCTGCTAGAGATGCTAGCGCGTCGATATGTCGAGTGTTATGAGTTCGTTCTAGTTTCTCAGGCCGAAAGGAGAAGCCCACCAGGCCAGCCCCAATGCCCCATGCACACGCACGTATAACATGTACTCCTGGCAGCCCATAACAAACGCAACTATCCTAGTCTTGGCAGCACTTATACGATAGGAAAAAAAAATCTTGGCACCTATCCTAGTCTCCGTAGACGTTGTTCTCTATTCAGCTGTTCTGTTTTGAACAGCTCTATTCAGCTATTCCTGTATCCCATATGCATCTGCCGCGGAAAGTGGTTTTTGATCATGAGATTCCTCTATTTTAGAAAATTCAAAAGTTACATTTAAAAAGTTTCGAATTTTTTTGAAACAAATTATGCATGTTCTCAATGATGTATAATACAATCGTGCAAAATCTTAAATTAAAAAACCTGTATATCATAGTTTACACAAAAATGACAAAAATTGGGGATTTGAAACTATGCATTGTTAACTATAATCAGATCTATAAATTCGTCATTTTTGTGTAGGTAGGAATACAAAGTATTTTGCATTGTGATTTACATGTCTATAGGGTACATCATCGAGAACATGCATGCATTTTTTTAGATTTTTTGAAACTTTTAAATATATTTTTCATTTTTTTTAAACTAGCGGGAGCACAGGAGATGGAATGCAAGAAGCACTGTGAGATCGCTAGCTTGCTGCCACAAAGATGGGCATGTGAGTAAGTCCGGCATGCATGACATGTAGAATGGAAAATGAGGTAACACAAGTCATATCGGTTAAAATTCGAACACCGAACCGAATTTTCATTTACTTTGCCTATCCTATTTGAATGTGTTCAAGAAAGTACTTATATGTCCTAGATAAGGATTAAGTAGTCTACATATATCCTATTGAATGTGTTCAATAAATTTGAGCGGCTACCTTTTGGTGATACGATGAGAGAGCCCTTGTGAGATAACTTTTGGATATTTAGAGTACTTTGCCAAATCCCTTCATTCCTGTCAATTATTGACCATCTGATAACTCTCCACGAACATCGCAGAGGTCATCTTCAAGTACTGTTTCGATATCCAACATCAGCTGTAGTGCTCTTAAGGATTTAGTTACCGGGTGCTGCTGTCATGCCTAATTAAACGGTTGGCCGGTGGAGTCGGACCACAAGGCTAGTGCCACACAGGCTGTCAAAGGAGGCGCGGCCTGTATTATTGGAGTCCGACACTCACCAACAAGTCAAATCACAGTAACTACTGAAAGCAACGGCCGAGCCTAAACGGTCTCGATGATATCCTATCAAGTCGTTCCACACAGCACGGGTACTTTTATCACCGTCAATCAACGTGTCACTCGAGGTTGTGTCTCCTCGCGGCAGCGTGGCTAGCTGCAGGTGCAGCGTGACGACGGGATTCAACGGCCTCCCCATCGGTTGGATCTTTCTGCATGGACACTAGAAAACCTCTTAACTTTTGGGGTTTGCTCGGGGTGTCGGTCCGAACACGTTCGCCACGTTGGTCGGAGACTCCTCAGCCATGGGCTCCACTTGTCAGTGATCGGATCCAGTGCCTCCAAGATCGCCTGACGTCTGGTGAGCTTGACCTTGTCGTAGCTGAGATGTTCCATTGGAGCAAGAGATCAATCGAGACTCGTGCAGAGCACCGCATTCGCCGAAACGTGCAATACCTCGCCGTAGTGACGAACGAACGTCGCGCCCACCGTCGTTCCGAAGCTCGAGCATGTGGACTCTGATGGCTCCATGGTTGATTGGGACGTGGTGGAGGCTCAGACGGACGAGGACGTCGAGCCACCGCTGCAACCCGAGCTCGAGGACGACCCCTAGTAGGTGGGCACGACTCGTTGGAAACTGCTATGATATTCGATTCTAACTCGGATTGGTAGTTTTTTTAGGGTTTGTTTAGTTTAATTTCCAATTTCCTTAGCTAAATTTTCCATGTGTGTCGGATCTATGTTCTGTTGTTCCTATGTTTAATTAGGTCTATTTGCCCTATGTTTATATTTCTCGTCTCCCACCAATTATTGATATTGCTTCCCTGCTGGACTGGAGCGAGACTTCATGTCGCCACCACAACTTGGCTCTCTGTCGTCCCCGCCCTACCCCCACCTCGTCTGGGATCACGATGATACGATTTTCAAGCAAAATTACTCCACGCTACCTCAACTGTACTTTGCCATCCTCCGTGAGGCGTGCTCATGGGTCGATGCAGGAGAGCGATAGGTGATCGCCCTCGTCGAATGACCCCTTTAGCCACAATAGTTGGGCTCATGGAGTCGTCGGTGGCAAGGGCAAGCCCTTTGTCCTTTTAGTGTTTGTGCTAGCAATAGTTTTCTCAATTTGTTTTCTTTTGCACTTTCCTTTTACGTGTGTAATGCTTTTCCTAATCGCAAAGAATGTAGCTTTGTTGCCTTTCGTACAAAAAACAATTACTGTCCAATTGGTTGTCTTATAGAAAAAAAAAGTCTAGTCTGTTTGGTGGGTCGTTTGGGGTTTCCTTGGGCACAACCGCCCTACATGTGTCTGGATGCCACCACCACCATCCGTGAAGCAGACTTCTTTACCTGTCGACTTCCTCAGTGACGGTGTGATGTATGGAGTAGAGGGGAGACGGGATAGCAGTTAGGATTTTGCCCGCCGCCTAGGAGCATAGAAATGTCGTCTCCTACATAAAAAAATCTGCTTCTATCAAGGGATGATCCCACGCGTACGACATAATCAAGCAGAATTAACGCTCATATTGATTTGGCCGTGCCTTACAATTTCTCATTATGCATTGACACACTCTTTCATTCATGTGTGAATAACATTACATTACATCTTTTTTCAAAAAGGGGTGAATGCCCCCCCCCCCCCCCCGACGTCAGAGCGATGCGCACAACTTATCATTATTCCAAAGTGCGGAGTATCTCATATTAGATATACATAGTTCACGCATCACTCAAGGTTTCTGTAACATCTAATTCCCATGTTTTAAATTTGTGTGAGTTCCCGCAAAATAATCGATCGTGCAACTATGTAACTAAACCCGGACCCGTTTCTAGTGTAATTAGACTTTTGCTAATGTGTTGCGTGAATCGAGAGGTAAAATGATAAACTAGAACACTAATGAGAATCTAGAAAGTAGTGGCCTAATTAATCGATCACACATGCACTTTTTTCTTGGAAAACAAAGAGTTCATCATAAATTCTTAAATTGTGAAAAGTATGAATACGAAGCTAAACCAAAACAATAGAATATACATGACACTTATGCTGCGTACATCTTATAGCTAGACTGTCATCTATATTGGTTGAACATTTTACTCGTCTCAAAACAGTTGCACTCATAGTTTAATTTAGAGACACCGATGTGCTAGTCGACGAAAACAAATATCTCGCTAACTGTGAACCAAAAACCTAGAATTATCTGTCCAATACACCCAACGCATCAACCGACCAGCCCATGAAAACAGCTAGCGAATGGTCCATCCTTGAGCAAGATGATTGCCCAACTCACTCATTTAATCCGAAAGCTCAGTGATTTAATCGCTAACCCTGTAGTACTGTAGTAGCCTAGTACCATCAGTATGAACTTTGACATTCACCCCCAACCATACAAAATCAGCCAGCGAGCGACATAGTAAGACGCTGTCATCACCCGATCTCTTCTTTTTCTTTCTCCCTCTGTACCTGTATATATATGACCATTTTCCTTCACCTACGGTTCTATACCAGATCACACGGGCCTCGCACTCCAAACACCAAGCAAGCACGAGAAAGCTTCGTTAGTCCTTGTTCGAAGCAAAATTGGTTGTGTGAGATCATGGGCGCCTTGGATCACCTCTCTGATTTGTGCAGTATGACGGAGACGAAGGAAGCCATCAAGCTCAGGAAGAAGCGGCCACTGCAGGTGAGGTTTGTGGAATCCAAAGAACACATGTGCTCTTACATGTTCTTTCATCGGTTTGATCATTTCCTGGAAACAGTTTCAGTTGGAGTATTTATTTTGCGAGGAGATCTATATATATGGTTTTCTTCTTTGCCGAGCTGCTATGTACTCCTATAATAACGTGATTAACTGGAGTTTTTGTGTGCAGACGGTGAACATCAAGGTGAAGATGGACTGCGAGGGCTGCGAGAGGAGGGTCAAGAACGCCGTCAAATCGATACGGGGTACTGATATGTCAAATACCACTACACCTAGCAATCTAACTTGAATCATTTTGGATAAATTGGAGATTGAAACTTGAATCGTGGGTGGTATAGGTGTGACGAACGTTGCAGTGAACGCGAAGATGAGCAAGGTGACGGTGACGGGGTACGTGGAGCCGCGCAAGGTGCTGGAGCGGGTGAAGAGCACGGGGAAGGCGGCAGAGATGTGGCCGTACGTGCCCTACACGGTCGCCACCTACCCCTACGTCGGCGGTGTCTACGACAAGAAGGCACCGGCGGGCTTCGTCCGGAGCGCGCCTCAGGCCATGGCCGCCCCCGGGGCGCCGGACGTCCAGTACATGAACATGTTCAACGACGACGACGTCAACGCCTGCACCGTCATGTGATCTAATCAGCATCTCCAAACCAGCAGCCTCGATTTTCCTAGATACATCACAGAGCCTGTATCTGTATATATGTGTTTTTCTTCGGACAAAAGGATATCAAGAAGATGATCTTCTTGTATACTGAACTGATATACAAAGACAGAGTTTGCTTAATGTACTAGTACAACTACAACTCGATCTGTGATCCCTGTAAATCTCGCGCCTTCTCTTATCATATTCCTATCTAATCATCTTCGCCTTTTATTTTTATTTTATTTTGTAACGGAAAGATTCTAATTTTGTTAGCAAAGGCAACAAAAGGGAAATCAAGCAACGCACGAACTGAATCTTCTAACTTTTTTTTTAGGGTCACTGAATCTTCTAAGTGGTTGCAGTCTACGTTATCAGGCCTGATCCTGCAGCTAAAATGAACTGTCAAAATTGTGATAACCGCAAAATTGCAGGGCCCTGCTTAAAAAGCGGAAAGGAACCTGGGCTCGAAGTTTAAAAAAAAATCTGAAAAAAAATCCCGGACGTAGACAATAGTGCATTCTACCAACATGAAAAATCTCAACTCAAAATAATTCATATTCTATACTACATAAAAATATTAAAAACTGGCAAATTTTGAAGAGTTCAAATTTTGCACTGTTCACTTCTTTCAAATTCAGATTTGTTTTTCATTTTTACCATCCCAAAATACAACATCATCTACATCCATGATTTTTTCTATTTTTCTTGAAACTCTAAAATATGATTTTGAATTAAAATAAAGAGCTACCTTGAGCTCGAGTTCCATATCACCGCACTATGCTAAAAAGGTGGTGTATTAAGGTGAGCTTAAATTTATTTCCAGATGGGATGTTGTATCAATAAGCTCTGAGTGTAAGGGAAAGTGTAGGGCTTAAATTTTTTGAAACTTATAAAAAAAATAAAAAAAATAGAGGAATCACTAGAACTCGTAGCCAAAGTGACATTTCGAGAAAAAAGATCCGATTTTGGAAAAACCCCACATTCAGCCATCCCATCGCCTAGGAAGAATAGTCTACCGACGCCGCCAGCAACCCCGCCCCCTCCCCCCCCCCTTCCCCCTCGTCTTGCCACCAAAGGTGGTGTCCAGGTTCGTGCTGCCACACGATTTGCGTGGGGCCTTCGGAAGCCGAATCAATGGCCTCGTAGGGAAAATAAGGACGTATTTCTCAAAATTTAAGACATTTGATGAGGGGCAATCTCGGATGGAATTTTCGATCAAACTTTCAAAAATACCATATGTACTGTCGCCAACTTGGCATTAGTATAGTGGCGGATGGTAGCCTCACTTCTTATTTAACTTTTCTAAACATAGTTTGTCGGACTTTGAATTTGTCCCTTTTTATTTTTTCAAAAAAACTCTTAAATTTTATAAAATATGTGAATCTTGGTTAGGGCAATAGCAAAATGGAAAACCCGGTGGCCTCGGGAGGAATGGGCAACATCGACTTGGCGATGAGTAGTGCGCTGGTGAAGTTGATCGTCCTCCTAGATTGCTTGGCTAGCGAGACAGGTGTGAGTCGTGGTAATAGGACTGCCTTGTCTGTTTCTGGTGCCATACCTAAACCAGTACTGCTCCCTTCCCATGCTACTCGTCTCATGTCTCACACCGCCGGTCTTGGATTATAGTGGCCTCTGGCTCGCCAGATCTGGTGATTGGTTGGAATTGGGGGCTCAACATAGGGGGAACATTGGCTTGCAACAGCGTCGACGATGATGCAGACATCGTTCTTCTTTCATGTAGGTGCAGTGGTGAGTGTACAATTGAGAGAGATAGATTTAGTGGTACAGACGAATTTGCGCGTGGAGTAGTGACACAGTCGTAATTTTCCGTAGGATCAAACTATGACACAAAATTTTATGTAAACTACGTTTTGGTGTTAGACCTTTTTTATTTTTTCGCTATCATACTGACTAACATCTCCCCATATTTAAACTAGTGTGAGTAAGGTGTAGATAATATTACATACCCCCTCCATTCCAAATTATAAAATGTCTTACCTTTTTCTTCTAAATTGCATAAATAAGTGTGTATGTTCACTCATTTCAATCCCTATATAATCCATATTAAAATATACAAAACATTTTATAATTCGGTACGGAGTGAGTACTGATAAAAAATGGGTAGACACAGTTGCATCGTCTTCTTTTGTTTTGAGTAGAAGTTGCATCGTCTTCTAATCCAAGCTGCAGAATGGAGAATGGAGATCGAGAGACAGCAAGGCTTCCAAAAGCAAAAGACACATCTGTTTCATCAGTAGAAGCCTCATTTCATCTTGAAAAAAAGCCCCATTTGTGGCTTATGCTTTTCTTTCTCTCTTGGGCCTATTTCGTATGGGCTCTACTCCAGACCATTAGGCCATCTCAGCATAGGTCGAGCTGCTTCGGAGAAGACAGAAGTGGAAGCTAGGGTTTAAGGTCCACAACGAAGCGGAACACGGCGATGGCGTCGGCGAAAACCCTAGTGCGGGCTGGCTCCTCCCTCCTCGGCCGCCTCCTCGCCTCCCCGTCCCCATCTCTTCTGCGGGCCGGACTTCCTCCTCCGTCGCTGCTCGCCAGGATCCAGCCGCACGTCCCGCCGGCGGCGGCGTCGGTGGACGCCCACGATGCGGAGGTGGTCGCGAGGCTGACCTCGCTCCCCGGCGAGATCTCCTTCCCCTGCGGCCTCCCCTCGCTCCGGTTCCTTATTGACGACGGTACGGCCTCGCGCCCGCTCTTCCTCATTTCCCTTCTGATGCCTTCTGAAACGTTCGCTGCATCAGACATTTTATCGTTGTGCTATACTTGTATTGTTGTTGCATCAATGGTGAATGCGGGATGTATAAAGTGGGGAGAAATGTTACCCGCTCTCTACGTATCACGGAACTCCACATGACTTCTCTTGCCATCCAGAAACCTAATTTCAACCCTAGTGCTTGTTCTCGGCGGCTCTTGGTGTGGTGGGAAGAATTGGAATGTTAAATGTTAATATTGTGGTAAATTCGTTCATTGTATCATGTAAGATTGCTTAGGAAATCCCACTTAACATTTAGTGCCTGCTTTAGTCGATCGATTTGGTGCAGAAGCAGCTTATTGTTCTGCAATCTCATTATATCTTAAGTACCTATGCTCGTTTTTTTAACCCAAGTGTCTGTACTCGTGCTATGAGGTATCGGTGATCATTTGATTAGTTCATTATACACTTAGCAGACATCTCCGGCGCATGATAATTTATATAGATTGCTGATAAGACCACGAATTGTTTCCTGTTTAATCTAGCTCACTATTCACTATGTTGCCCATCCAGATTAATGTTAAGGGTGCCTATATTCAATGTTCTATTTCCCGGCCGTGAGGCCGTCACATCACCTAGTAGAAAGTCACTTAACCAGCGACTATACATTGACTGGTGGGATTACCTGTTCCTTATATGGGCGGAAATATGGTTTACTGGACCCATTTTCAGTACATTCTACATTGGCTATGCTTTTTTACAACCTATAAATGGCTGGGTTTTATCAATTTCTTTCTTGCCAAATTGCTTGCATTTGATATAGTGACGTTCCTATGTTCATTCGGGTATGCATCTTGGTCGCAAGAAGTTTGCTGATCACTGTTATGTAGAGAATCGTGCGAGAATTGGGATGCATTCTGTATCTTTAATAAAGATGGCAATGTGGTTGTGGTCCGTCACCTCTTCTCACCCCCTTACACATAGGACTGACATTGTCCTCCTTTGAGTACCTCGTACTGCTACGGCCCAAGAAGCAATACACTGGGGTTGTCCTTATGATGTCCTTGTCCATTGACTCCCTTTCACAGTTAGAATTCAAGTCATAACACAGTGCTGTTCAGCTCTGCTGTGCTCCTCTCTATTCGGAGCACAAAGACAAAAAAAAACTACAGTAACACACAGTGCAACTTTGTAACTAATTATAAAAGCTTTTGCCAATTATTTTCTTGTATTAAGGTTTCATAGCAACACACAGGCCCCTTACTAATTGTTTTAAATTCCCATGCTTGGGCGCCAACCAGGATAATAGAACATAAAATTTGGCCAGTTGTTTATAGATCATGAGAAACCATGAATACTTTAGACCAACCATATTATATTAAAGAGCTTATGTATTTTGAAAATTCCTGGACACATGGATATGTGATTTAGGTAGGCTTGGAATCTAAAATGTTTAGAAATACTCAAGAAATACACTTGTTTTGGTTAGGGATTGTGAATAGGTTGCTTGCATGGTGCATATGGTGGGCGTGTTACTTTTTACTTTTGCTGATCATGTTGTGTCATAGTTTTTAGTTGAATGCAACATCATTGATTATTAATTATCTTGTAAACATATGACTGATCTTGTGAGCTTGAATGGAATGGTTAATTTTGCAAGTTTAATAATTTTCCTTGCTTCTAATTGGCTATTTGTAGGGGTTGATCCTGTTGTTAATGAACCCCTTGAGTTACTTCCCAAAAGAACTTACCAGCCCAGTACCATCAAGCGGAAAAGAACCCACGGGTTCCGTGCACGGTCTGTGTCCCTTCCCTCCCTCCACTATTGTTATTTGATTAATTAAAGAAGCTAGGTTTCATGATAATCCACTGCCTCTTTTCTTCTGTACACGTGTGACTTTTTTTGGGTACGCCAATAGTTTAGCTGGTGTGGTTGTGTACCAGACTTTTTTTTAGAAGTTTCTGTATTCTCATTGCTCTAATATTGGTTTTCCTATTCCCTATTTTTATTCTGCAGTAAAGCAACCACGGGTGGGCGTAAGGTGATCGCCCGGAGAATCGCTAAAGGCAGACACAAAATTTCATGGTAACAAGGCATCTCTGGGAATTTCACCTCAGCTTTGAATGAACTGTGGTATGAACATCTAGGAGTTCACAATACATGTATCCTCACCGCCGAGGGAGTGAGAGCAGAACCAGGAGACACCTTCCTGGATTTCTTTACCAAACACGTTTGTTCCACCGAATAAACTTTGCAAAGTGCTGGTGTTCGATTGTTTTACTGCTCTTTGTCTGTATTTGTAATTGCATGCTAGTTCGACTGCTGTTATGCATTTGCTTGTGTTGTCTTACCATCCCTGAGGTTCTTTCAGATCGTCAAACTATGATGTTGAATTCGCGTGTGAGACATCTTCGTTACCTGCAGTCTCCCATGGACTGGGCTGTCCATTCGTTGGTCCTGTGGCGTTGTTTTTACTCACGTGAGATTGCGTTTGGTCTGTGGTGTCACAAGTCAAAATATGTTTCCCAGAACTGGCGCCTAGCGCGATGCCTCGGCCAGGTTCCATCTGTTGTGGTTCTAGAAAGAACTACTTCGTCAAAATTCTTGTGTTCCTGAGAGAATAGAAATCTCTATATGTGCAACCCTGTCAAAAATTGATGCACAACTACTCATTCCAATTATAAGTCGGAACATTTTGCCACTTGATCTCGAGCTCCATTTTTTCGAAACATGGCCAGTTTGGCTGTTTGAGATCATTTTTTAATGGAGTTCTTAGGAATTTTGTATAACCCGTGAACAAGAAAATTTGGCTGAATATTATTTTGAAACAGATAGTAAAACATTTCAAAAAATTGGTGCCGACACATAAAGTGTTTTACATACGTTCCAAGCATGGTGACGAAATGTCATTTTTGGTGTTCTGTGAAAAAAAAACAAATCAGTGGCCAAAATGAGATTTACAACATATGTCATTTCATCACGAAACCTGGCACCTATTTAAACCTATACATGTTCCTCACCCATTTTTCTCAGAATTTTTTGAAATGTTTTACTATTTTTTTAGATTTTTTAATTTGGGCAGGAGCATGTGCGCTCGGGAATGAGAAGTTGAGAACACATGAATTGGGCTATATGGCTCTGTTTGCGCAGAAATCTCAACTTGAATGCGTGAAGCAAATTATCTCATTTATTCCATCACGGGATCTCATTCAAAAACGCTTACTATGAAATGTTTCAAAATGGAATTCCAAGAGGAAGAAACACTTCAACCAAATGCTGACTGCAGCCAGTGGCTGGCAGCAGGATCGTTCCACTTGTCCTGTCCTGGAGTTTATAAAGTGCTAGAACCCCAGCGACCCACCGCACCGGAGCACGCGCAAGGTCAGATGGCTTCCTCCTCCCGTCTCCCAGCCATCCCCGGCTCAAGCGGCTCGAAGAGGACCCGCACCAGCGCAGAGGAAGGAGTCTCCGGGGAAGAAGCAATGGCGTGGGAAGCGGCGGTTGTGAAGAGAGAGGTGAAGCCGGAGGAGGAGGCGGCGTGGGCGTGGCCGCGCCCGATGAAGGGGCTCGCCGAGCCGGGGCCGGCGCCGTTCGTGGCTAAGACGTACGAGATGGTGGCGGACGCGGCCACGGATGCGGTGGTGTCGTGGGCAGACGACAGTGGGAGCAGCTTCGTGGTGTGGGACCCGCACGCGCTCGCCGCCGGCGTCCTCCCTCGCTTCTTCAAGCACGCCAACTTCGCCTCCTTCGTCAGGCAGCTCAACACCTACGTATGTATCCCCCAATTTTTCAGGCTCACCTGTCCTCGCAAATTCCAGTTTATCCAGCGTGTTTCCGCGATACGGTTCATGAATCATGAGGCGAGTGGTATATCTTGCGAAATCATTGTGCTGATGCATCCCTTCTTCCACATTACTGACCCCTGTTGTTGCTTGCCGAACGAGAATGTATGGATTAGAGAAGGCAAATAAATTGGTTTCAGTTTGAGTTATAGTTCTGAACTGCCTGAATGCTGTGAGTTGTGACTGTAATGCACACGCAAATGTGCGCACACCTCGAAGTGCTAATTTGCGTGTTCTATTTAGTCAGACAAAATGGTGGTTACGATCACAGGCGTGCCTTGTGCAGATTATAAATCACACCCCATTGGGCCAGTATAGGATTGTTCTTTTAAAGAAGGCATATAAGAGTTAAATGTGTGTAAGAGTTATACAGTTTATTTCACAACTTTTGTGATAAATTCTCTGCTTACATTTTGGTTGTTTGTGATAATAATTTAGTTATTTTAGGCTTCGTCTGCTCCACTATGCTCGAGATGCCATGTATTCAGTTTGCTCACGGCGCAATCTAAGATGCTCGCTTCTGGGCCTCACAGGTGTCCAAGCAGCTCATAAGTCGTACCCAATTTTTGTTCTACCACTTCAAGAAATAATAATCTCAGTGATCTGTCCAACCTTTAATTGTTAAAAAGCGAAAGGTGATGTTAACATGATCTAGTTTAACTTTCTTTTATTGGTGTTGATGTGAACCCTGTGATTTTTGTACATACCTGGCCTTTTCTTATTCCATAGCTTACCAAAACCCTCATTACATCTTGCAAGCATGTTCTGGCCTTCATGGCTTCTGCCTTTCTAATGTTCTTTTCCTTCTTAATAAAATTCCACTGCATAGATATTGCAGATTAGGTCACCATTGATTTGGTCTAGTAGCTGAAACATTTAGAGACAATGTACATTGCAATTTCTAACTTGATTTTTGTGCTTATATTCTGTTATTACTAAAAAGAGAAGTTCAATTTACTTGTCTTCTTCTGGATACTGATAGACTGCAATTATAGACTACCCCTTTTATCGATAAATAGTATGTCCTACTGACTAGACAGCTGAACTGCTGACTGCTATCATTCTGCAGGGATTCTGAAAGGTCAATCCAGATAGGTGGGAGTTTGCGAATAAAGCTTTCTTAGCTGGCCAGAAGAGTTTACTGAAGGACATCAGGAGGCGGCGTCCTTCCAAGCATCAGATAGAATCACAACTCAGAAATGGAACAAGTGTTTGTCATGGACAGCCTGAATCTCTCAATGAAGTTGTTGGTTTGAAGAGAGATGGTGCAGCTCTAAGAGCAGAAATTATCACACTTAAGCGACAGTACAACACTTGTAAATCGCAGCTCATTGCCATGGAGCAGAGGGTCCTGCACAATGAAAGGAAGCAACAGCAGATCATCACTTTCTTTGCCAAGGCACTCACTAACCCAGTATTTGTGCAACAGTTTTTGCCCAATTACACAGATAAGAAAGAGCTAAGAAGCACCGCAAAAGGACAGCAACTGGTGGAGAATGAAGAACAACAAGTTGTCGATGCACTATTAAAGAGTACAATTGCAGGTAGCAGTGACTGTGGCAGTGGCACAGCTACGAACGGCCAGCCTATGACCAAGGGGAGCGTTCAGAACGTAGGCAACATGTGCAATAATATTTGGGAAGAGCTGGATGCATTACCTGGAACTCAAATTAAGCAAGAAGGCAAGTTTGATATCGGCTTGGACATTCAGGAGTTCACCGGAAGGCCTTGTGGTTGGATTGATGACTGCCCATATCTGGTGGAGCCTATGCAGTTTGTGGAACACTAGAGGTATGCAAACAACAGAATCTGCCAGTGGAGAAGTGAAGTTGTTCATATTGCGTTGTGCCATCTCATATCCGTATATCATCTAGCCCACTTTGTCTGTCATTTTGCATTGTATTTATTTTTTAGTTAGCCCACTTTTTCTGTCATATTACATCGTTTCTCTTTTTCGGTCGAGAGCATTGGCTCATAGGAACATTGAAGTCAAATATAGCAGCAGTTCTCCCACGCAATGAAAACCAGGAATCTGCATAAACTAGACAGTATTCTTGAGTTCGAAATTTTTCTGTATGCAACAAATAGCCCTAGCCATATTCTGGCTGTGCTGGGCCTGAAAAAGCCCGAAAACTAAAATCTAGGCCTGTGCCCGGCCTAATTTTTTTTCTGGGCCCAAGCCCATCCCAAAGTGACAAACAGGGGAAGTTTCGGGCTGGCCCAGAGTCGGCCTCCGCAAAATAATCAAGGCTCTTTTGATTCATAGGATTAGAAAAGTGTAGGAACAGAAATCCTATAGAATTGGAATGGCATGGCTAATTGCCTATGGGAACATCAAGTTCCTTTAATTGTGGTGAAACAAATTTTCCATGAGGTTGGATATCATGTTATTTTCCTACAAAATTTACATTACAAGATTCATATGAGATTTTTTCCTATAGGATTTGATCATATGAATCAAACTGCATCCAAAGGAAAAATTCTCATAAGATTTCAATACTACACAAATCCTTTACAAATCCTATGACCCAAAGGAGCCCTCAAATTTTGTAGGCCTGAGTGGCACAGTGGGCCGGACTTGAGCCTGAGTGCCTGACCCGATGGCATGGCTCGACCTGGCCCGGAAATTTCAGGCCGTGCCCGAGCCAGGCTGCCCAGGGCTAGGCTTAGCAGCAAAGCATTGTAGAGGTATTGTTTTGCATTGTTCGCGTCATGCTGCTAGGTTTAAAAGGTGTGTCGTTTGAGTCTGGAAATAGAAGGGAACGTGGATGTATAATATTCCTCTAGTTCTTTTATTAGCGAAAATTTTCCCTACTGCAAATCGATTTGTTTCATGGAAGACTCACCTACATAAAGATATGCTTACTGTTGTCGTCTCAAAATAGTCTGTAGTTGTTTCTCCTCAACTGACCATGATAGTATCGGGGATGATTCATCATATGTCCCATAATACTCAATACTTTGATTTGATCATATGGTCCTTATAACAAAGTATCATATACCCAACCTTATTTTACCAACTCAACCACGTGGCATATGGCCTAATTGAGTACTACAAAAAAAAAACATCCACCCTTAGCAGCTGCCAGTATCATCCCAAGATATCCTAATGCCCATTAGGGAATGTCCAAGATATCCTAATGCCCATTAACGTAAAATAAGCAGATAAGAGTCTTTATCCCCAACGGAAAGTGCTGACATGAGGCGCTAATTTTTTTTTTTCCACGATGTATAGGGCCAGCGGCTGGTTACTCGTTCTTTGTGGAAGAGAAAGGAGCGAAGCGTCCGACACAAAATTACTAAGTATATCAAAGCTGGCCAGAATCGCGGCCTATCCGCGCTCGAGCACTGTAGCAACTACAGTGTGCTACAGTGTTCAGCAGTGACCCGTGGCAATTTTGCAAAAAGTCCCTATACTTTCCTAAATTTACGAATCGGTCCTTTTGTATAAAAAACACAACCCGCAACCCTAATCCCCAATCCTCTCATCCTCACACCCTCTCTCCCTCCAGCCCCGACACGGCGGCGGCGGCGACCGCGCTCCTTCCTGCTCGCACAACCTTCTTAGACGCCGAGCGAAGGTAGCTTCCCTCAGATCTTAGCTATTTTGTGTTTCTGGTTGGTGTGCTTGCCATGTACATGTTCGTTGCAATGCTCACAAGAACTGGAGCGGTAGATTGATTAATAATTATGAGATGTAGAGAGTAGAGTGATATATATTAATTTACCATCGGCTGTGGTCAGGGATGGTGGTGGTGTGGTTGCTGCTCAGCTACGACTGCCTCGCCTACGCCCTCGGCTCCCGCCGTTGCAGGAAGGCAGTGGGTTGGCAACACTGCAACCGCAGGTGGTCGCCGCTGTTTGTCGTTCACGGTGTGGTAATCCCTCGGCTCTCCCCTGTTCTCCCTCTCACGTTCTGTGATCTGGCCCTGTGTGACACTAGATTGTGCTGTATTATTTTGTGCTAACTCAGCTCTGAAGAATCTGAATAAACTACGCTGTTAAGTATTAACTGAAGAATTTGTTTATATTCCTGTTTGATATGTTCTGTAGTTTGGTTGGTTTCTCTCGCTGGCACCATCCATGTTAATTTCGTCTGGTGACCTTGCCGCATCTATTCCTCCCTGCAGGTACCGTCCTCAGCTTTAGGCCTACCATACGATGTATCGATCATGCCATATGTTGGCTACCAGGTACATACACTCTAGGAAGCTGTTCTGATCTGTTGCAAGGAATGAACGCTAGCTTCATGCATGTGATCCGATCTTCCGATTTATCAAGTTAAATTTCTATGCATGTGATCTAGAACTACATTGGTAGCAACACAAACTTACCACAGAGATATTCAGAACTTGAGCAGGGATAATTTTTTGATAGTGGTCTATGCCTCTGCACTTGATAAAGCAGCAGCATAACGACCACACCGGTCCGATCTTACATGAACAGGGAAGCAACTGTTTCCCTGTCCCTTTTCTGTCTACTAATAATGCTTTAGATTCACAATATTATCCCTTCGTGGTTGTGGACATGGTTACGTTGATCGTAACAAAGTATGTCCATTTGGCTGTTTTCTATCTGATTGCAACTTGAGTTGCTCAATGGCTTACTCTGAATTTGTTTGCAAGACTATGCCTCAGTCCGTGGAGCAAAGGGAACGACCACTGTTTTCTGGGACGATTAGGATCCCCAATTTGAACAAACATTTCTCCAAGGTCAAGATGCTTACTATTGGTTATTAACTGGGTACTTAATTTCAGGGCATTGGAGTCATGAACGATGCAGAACTTAAGGAGAAAGCTAATTGAAAAAAAAACTGCATGATTATGGACGAACACGGTTATAATATTCCACGAATCAGTATATGCTCTTTCATGTTCCATGTTCATAGATGCTTACGTATTTCAGTTAATCTAATCTCCATGGAGTTTCTGGCAATAACACTATTTTCATTACACGATCAGCAACATTAGTATCCGTGAAATTCATTTAACTTTATCATCATTACTTCTGTAGCTTTAGAATCAGGCACTATAAATAACTTAACTGAATGGGGACACGCTGTACTGTGTTCTACTAAAAAGTTGCTAAAGTTGATGTCGTGTGCCCTAAAATTCTGCGGCCACAAGGGTAACCGGAAACAAATATACTATTGATGAATTTCATCATATCCTTTGTGGTTTTATCAATTTGAGGCTTTTGCCATACAACATACAAAAACATGTAAATATATAGGACAAGTCTGAAACCATATAAATGTTCTCTCGGTTAAGTAAATTATATCAAGCGAAAAAAATTACATGCACATAATTGTAAGCTCATTTCACCTTGAAGAACATTTGGATGAGGCAAGTTTGCTGGCGAAGTTAACCTGTATTTCATGTATTCTATTCTGATATCATGTATGACAATTTCTTTGTAGGTCTCATATTTAGATTATAAAATATTGGCTCATAGAAAGCACAACTGGATATTAGGTCTACATATCTTCAGGTAACTATTCTCATAAACAGAATCGATCAAGAGTTCTTTTTATTATGCTGTGTAGTATGGTATATCACATTCTATGCAAGTCCATATTTGCGTAAGAAACTATACAATACTGGAAGGGACATCACGCTCATATCTCCTGCGATATTCACTGTCAATTTACTCTCCTTTTAACACTTTTCAAGCTCTACTTTACTTTCCTCTTGCAGTTATTCCATTCCGTCTGCTTGGGCTCCTTCATCAGCGATTCAGTCTCCTTCTTGCAGTTATTCCATTCCGTCTGCTTCTCATTGCGTTGTATTGGCATCTGGTTCATCAAATTTTCAGTTTCAGCATTCTCCAGATCTTGGTTCCTGTATTGATGATGTGGCTGTTGACGCTGATGCTTTAGTTCCCCGCCTTTGTTGCCTCCAGGCGCTAATCCCCTCGACTATTTATCGCGAGGTATGGCCAGTGTACCATTTCTTTTTTGTTGCAGCTGCCTTTTATCAGATCATATTCAATTTTTTGTTTGCTTTTTTATGTTTCTTTCAGTTCCTCCGACGCCTTATGTGCCTCTATGTCAAGGTTGTTACAACTGTCGTATGCGTATGGTTGTCCGCCGTCATCAGGCTTTGCTTTCAGCGGGGTTTAGGCCCGGTCATACTGACTTGCCTTTATCAAAAGATTTCATCAGCTTGCTTAAGCGTAATTTCTCATCCGTTCCGCTCTTTTTTCTGTTATTACCGCTTCTGCGTGTACTAAATAAGTGTATATATAAATGGACATCGTGCCAGCTGCCCTACATAATCATCCTGTATATATCTTGCTGTGCATTGCATTTAGTTTTCACCGTAGATCATATCGGCTATACAACTAAATACGTTATACATATCAGAAAGGCCAATTGTGCTTGCAAGATACATTATGCAATTAAAACCAAGAAACAATCATCAGCAAAGGTTCTCATCAAGGGCGCGGCGGGCACGCCGCGCCAAATTCAACTAGGCAGCATCTACACGAGGACATTTCCTGGCCTCAAGTGGGAACAGGGCCTAACGGTCGGGAAAAACATCCTAACGCTCGCTTGGAGCGCCCACGTTGTACATGGCCTTATACAAATAAAGCTCACTTCTATGATTATCAACCTGCTTAGCACGAGAAATCATATCTCAATGAAAACAATCAAATTTAAATGGTTAGCTTTTAATTTTTTAGCATATTGAACCTAAAATTTTAGATAGATCAGATGTAAATGTTAGAAAATATATAATGTTTGATTGGTAATGTAGCGGAGATATTTTTCCTTTGTAAAAACTAGGGATGTCTGGACGGACATGACTTTTCCAGATCCATGTCCATATCTAGTTTTCCGCATGTGGAGATATTGATGGTACGAAACTTTTTCAATGCCCATACCGTTGGACATTCAGCTACCATGGATAATTATGGAGCAAATTGCAAAATCTGGCATGGATTCGAAAATGCCCGACCTCTCGCGACAGCCCGGGCGACGCGGGCGACCCAGCGACGGCCGTCACTCCGGCGGCCTCCGCCCACCACCAAGCCCTAGCCACACCACCACGACCTCCCCCAACACCGCCACCATCCCCGCTGCCAGCCTAGAAGCTCTAGACCCTGCAGCATGCGAAGACGGCGCCGCCGAGCCAGGAAGCGCCGCTCCGGCGCCCGCGCCCACCACCACGGCCCCCAGCGCCGCCTCCACGCCGCAGCCCGTGCCGCCCTCGGCCCCGCGCTTCCTGCCTGGCTTCCCGGTACCTCTCCATGGTCGGGATCTGACCCTCGAGCCGTTCCCGCAGCTCACGAGCGTCCCTGATCTGGCGGATTCTCCAACTAGATCGACGCGCTCGGGATCCACCATCGTGCCGGACTCACATATGGATTTGCAAACGGCTCTCATGAAGCGCGTGGCGGTCGCCCGCGCGCCCACCCGCCGGCGCCGCCTCCGGCCCCCTGCGCCACCCTCCACCAGATCGACGGCGCCAACAGGTTCCCTCCACCACCAGCCACCATCCCGCTGAACTTCCGGCCCACGTATCTCGGCCGCGCGTCTCCCCGATCCGATTCGGGATCTGGATATGCGGCCACCATCGACGGCTCCTCCGCTCGGCCGGCTGTTCGACGCCTCTGCAGCCCGCAGCGCCCGCCTCCAGCACCTGCATCTCTGCCCCCTAGGCTTCACGCACGCCTTCCTCGGTAGGGGTGGCCCAAGCCATGGCCACGCCTGCAGCTCTGGATCGGGACCGCTGCCTCTCTCCTCACCGCCAGCATGCAGCGGGGCGAAATCGACTCGCCTGCGGAGCATCATTGAGGGCTCCCTCGACCTCGACTTCGACCTCGACGCGCCATCCCCTACGGACTGTGACGCCTGGCGCCGCGCGGGCTGCCCACCGTCCTTGGCGATTAAGGCGGCCCCGGCTGGCATCCGGCGCACCGCGCCGTTTTTCACTGCCCCTGCACCTCCACACGCTCGCCACTCCGTCCGATTCGACATCCCCGCTCCTCGACTTCAGGCCGAGCCGTCCTCCCCTGCACCGTGCCTTCGTGTTCTGTCCCGTCGTCCGTCCCCTCCATCTCCGGCGACGGGTGTCCCGGCCTCTACGATGGCGGGTGGCTCGAGGGGCGCCTCTCTGGAGCCGGGCTGGGAGCTGGTCACCTCGCGTCGCGCCCGTCGCGTCCTCCCTATGCCGCGCTCCGCGCGAGACGAAGCGGCCGCTCTCCGCTTCAAAAGGCGCACGAAGGGGCTCTGCTCTCGTTGTCTCGCTCCAATTCGACACCACCGCTCCTCCGGCTGCCGCGACAAAATTAGGTGCCTCACCTGCAACCTCTCTGGCCACCGGGAAAGGGACTTCCCACTCCGGCTCGCCAAGAAGATCGTCAAGCCCTCCACTGCTTGCCTTCCTCCACGTCGGTCGGCCTCCTCCCCACCCGCACCAGGGGCCCTGTCGTGGGCTCTTGTTGCCGCGCCTCCCTTCGTGAGTGAGGTCGGTGATACCCACAAGTATAGGGGATCGTTGAAATCTTCAATGTGTAAGTATTAGTATCGATCCCACGAGGAGTAGAAGGTATAAGTATTTATCCTCTCAAATAAGAGTGTCACTTCTCTTATTATCTATGCACTAGACAAACTAAAATGATTAAATGATGCAAGTGTTTTTGGGTTTTTGGCGTAGAGTTTGCAATAAAGTAAAAAGCTGAAAATAAAATATGACAAGTGAAAGCTCTCAAAGAGAGAAAGCCCAATCCTCTATGCAGCGAGAGGACAAGCTCAAGTGTGTGTTTCTTATAAGTGGAGAACGTTCCCAAGGGCTACCTAGACTTCATGGCATAAATATTTCTAGAACAACAAGGTAAGCATTTTGTCAAGTTTTAATCTTCTTTTGGACGGAGCCATAATTAGGGAAAGCTAAATAAATAAACTAAACCCCCTTATGATGGTTCTTATGGCCAAGTAAATGACTGCACAAGAGTTATTAAGACATAGAGTCCCACCATAGCCTTAAACTCTAAGGTCCCCGATACTAATACCCTCATAATGCAACTTCATGACTCGGTCTCAGGTTTACATGTCCTCCCAAGTCTCCCTCACTCCATTACACTACGGTGTTCTCCTATGAGCCCATATAGGTGAAGTGATGTGCAGTCGACGTTCGCACAACACCATCATAGAATTACATAAAAAGATAAACACTAGACAAAATACCAACACATGTCATAAATAAATCATTGCCAATCCATCCTATGCCCCCAGGAACATGAGAGAACTACTCACAACGCGAAGACATGATATGATTCAATGGCATAAGTGATACAACACAATCTGAGAATATAATCTCCCCACAAAACAATGACAAGTAGCAATTCACAAACATGTAGAATAGTACTTAGACAATAGCTAGGGTTCAACAATCTCAAACTATGAGGGGGATGAAGTGGATCACGAAGATGGTGATGGAGATGGTGCTGGTCTTGACGGTGGTGTTGATGGAGACTCCGGAGGGGGATGGAGGAGCCTTCCGGAGGTGATTCCGGCGGCGTTTCCCCCCTCCGATCCTCTCCGGCGGCAGCCTTCTGTCTCCTGTTTCGTGGTTTTTGTGTTTCTCCCCGCCTCCTTCCAAAAGCCGTCGGGGGACTATTTTTATAGTCGTTTTTAGGTCAAGACGAAGGCACGGGGACGAAGATCGACGGCATCGGAGGCTCGAGGCCCAGAATAGGGGGTCCCACGCGGTCAAGGAATCTGACCGCGTGGGCCCACCTCTTTCGGCCCTCGGGTTTCCGTTTGTTCGCTTCCTTCGCTCCTACGCTTCGTTCCTTCCAAAAATTGACGCCCGTGAAATATTAGGTCATTTGGACGTCGTTTGGGTCCCTGAAAGTCAAAAAGATGGAAAAAGGGGTTTTCTGGTTCTGCAGGGTTAATTCCAAATAAATGGGGAAACTGTGAATTATCCCCTAAAATCATTATAAAACATAAATATAACCCATATATGATGCAAATAAGTTGGAATATCAAGTAATAAAATGTAAAGTTCATGTATGCATTTTACATGCATCAACATCCCCAAGCTTAACCAATGCTCGTCCTCGAGTATGAAGGTGATAAAACTAACATGGACTTTGCATTTTAATACTATCAATGGATATCAAAGATGATTACTATTGCTACATAAAGTCAAATGATTCATTCTCAAAGGAGTAGCAATATACAAGATAGATTATAAAGTGATATCAAATATTCAATGAAAGGATGTTCAATGATAATTCACAAAGTGTAACATAGAAGAAAGTACTATGGAACAAATGTACGCATAATGAAAAGTAAAAACATCCTATAATGGTCATAGAGTAATCTTGTAAAATCTGAATATAAAAGTGGACACTTTGGAAAGATAGATAAATAAGTAGAGGTAAAACATGAATAAGTTTCATCTAGCTTCCAAATGCTTCTACTTAAGTTAATGTTTGCAATGTGGTATTCATTGGTGTGGAGCTCTCATTACCCCTATCATAGCATCTTGAATGGTTAAAGTTTAAAGTGAAAGCAAATATGAGTAATGTGCTTGACAAAGTATGGGTTGAATGCCTCATGCCCCGTGAATACGAGTACCTACACCACGGTGTTACTCAACTCGGGCCACAAAGCAAGTTCAAGTTAAAGTCATTGTAAGTAATATAATAGCGTCATCAAGAGCGTCAACTGGGGTACCTCTTGCCTCAGGACATGGAAACTAGCCCATGTCAAAATGACAAGACAAACAGACAATGAACAATCTCAGCACTCTTTTATTTACTATTTGTATAGCTTTTTATTATGACGTGCATCACTGAATGTTCACTTTGGTGCGCTGTAAATTTCCACCATGAATGATGCATGGCTTAGGTTAGCGGCCCAGGCGTCTCTCTAGCCATTTATACAAACTCCTCAAACTTACTAAGTTTCCGCATTTATTTGGCACCATGATAAGCATCCATAAACAAAAGTACATGATATCAACTAAATATAATTAAGAGCACGTTGAAAGCTTGCCATGTGACAGCATATGAGCTAACTCCCAACCAAGACTCTTGTCAAGCTCACAACTTCATAATTTTAATCACAATGGTTCATGTTTATTAAGTGCAATAAAAGTAAAGTGTGCATCAAGTTCGTGAGAGCTTTTTAACCAACTTTTCCCATAACAATCAATAACATAAGCATTTTAATTCAGAAGTAGATAATACAATATAACATGATAAACATACTCGGAATAGCATAAAGCTAATAGGTAGATATGGTGGACTCACTGGAAAAACTTTGGTTGAAGGTGTTGGAAAACAAGTTTTTACTTGTTGGAATTTTTGGGTTAGCAAGAGGGAGAAAGTTGACCGTCTAAATGCATGCATAAGTGTCCATAGAACTAACCAATCCATGTTAAACAAAGTAAAGTAACATTCAGCATCAAAACATGAATAAAAGATAGCTCTTGATAAAACACTTGCAAATTAATACTCATTAAAAAGCACATGAATCATGCAACTATATGTATCTTTTTGAATCAACTCAAACATCCCTTTCCCAATCTTTTTAATAGCATCCAACTTAATTCAACCCAAATTTCCAGTAGCTCTCTCATATATAAATGATAGTGGTGGTCTCACAAATAAAAAACAAACCGAAAAAAAAAAATAAAAGACGCTCCAAGTTTATGCGATAAAGTGCATTGATCGAAAAACAGAAGTTAGACGTGTGCAAACCGAGAGTGTGTTGGTCCAGTGGGGTTGTCTCCACATCCCCAAGCTTATGGTCTTCACCATCCTTGGATAACTCTTGGTGCATCTCCTCTAATCCCTGTGAAAAAACTTCAAAACACCGTTTCTCCCATCTCTTTTCTGTGGGGTGACATTAGTAGTGATAGACAAATGAATTGCTTTCTGCATAAAATCCTTAAACAAAAATGTGAAACATGTCCAGAAAGTATATAATGTTGTATGCCTACTTATAAACTCAATTGGAAAAAAGATTCAAGTTAAAAGTTCAAAGAATGCATCAAACAAAATGGGACAGAATCTGTCCAGAAAAACAGCAGCAGCAAAACGCATTTTTCTACCCTACTTAAATATGTCGAAAAAATCTGAAAAATTCACGCTTACAGAGGATGAAAAGTTGCAATTACAGTTCAAATTTCAGCTCATTCGGAGTTACAGAATAGAAATGAAAAATCATACCGTGCACAGATTCGTGCTGGAATAAAATCTCCGAATACAAATAGCAACTTTTTCAAACCAAAACGGGTAAAACTTGGCACTTTATTAAAAATTCCAGAAACAAAATTAAAAACTAAGTCTCTTGTTACAGCAAGAGGACACAAAGAAAATCAAAAATAAAAACAACCGGGTTGCCTCCCGTAAAGCGCTTTCTTTATAGCCATATAGCTAGGCTTACTTACTTGGTATCAAGATGGTTGGAGTGAGGTGGCTTGGCATCCCCAAGCTTGAATTCTTGTACTTATTCGAAATATGTAGGGTGAGCCCAGGGGTAACATCCCCAAGCTTGAGTGTTTGTCCCTCTTGATCTTTGTTCATCACCCTCAACTCTTCCACTTGAAAATTCTCTTTACACAAAACTCATCATAAAACTTGATTAGAGGGTTAGTGTCTCCATAAATTAAATCCACATAGGTATAGCAAAGACATATCATGAGTTGATTCTAAACATTAACTACTGTTACTATGGTTGCGTATTGTTCATTGATCAAAAGAACCACACAAAACACAAGTAATGAGGCTAATGCAAAATAAAGACAGAATCTGTCAAAAACTGAACAGCCCGCAAAGAGTGAATTTTCAGAGGCACTTACGTTGCTCAAATCAGAAAACTTTTAACTAATGAAATGTGTAATAATACCTAAATATTGCTGTCGTAAAATTTCAGGTCAAAATTCCTCTTCTGTGATTTTTAACATTTTTCGCAGTGAAGCTTAGGAATCTGTTTTCTGGACAGCAAATCACTATTGTCTGATCCCACCTCTCAAAAGAGGTTATTCTTGCCATAAAGATGAAAAATAAGATACAAAGGTGATGTTACAGTAGTAAACAAGCACCTTGACTCAAAAACCAAAACTTAAACTGAAGATAAAAATCAAAAAGAAACAAAATGAACCAAGAAAGAATCAAGAGAAACAAACAAAGAAGAAAGAAAATATTTTTGTTGTTTTTGATTTAGTAAAAAGGCAAAAGAAGAAGCAAATATATACAACATAAACACTCTTTTTATTTGGTTTTAGCTTTGGGAAAAGTTTTAATGATAGAGACTTTGCAATGGTTCCATTGGCATGAACAACACATGTTCAAGGTCGACCCCAACATCTCCATTACTCATCCTTCTCATTTACTTTCCCAAATTTTATATAAAGTGAAAATCTTAAACTAGCAATCAGAAAACAGTAGGTAAAGTTATTTCACATGTTTTCAAGATATGAAGGTGTGCCTAAACAGAATAGGAAATAAAAGCATAAAGAGCACACCATAAAACATTAAACCATTAACTTTTAAGTCTAACTCCTTTCCTATGCATTGGCATTTTATATATGAATAAATAGCAGCAATTTTGTGGTAACCAATGCATGTAATGATCAGTAGGTTGCATTTTAAATAACATAGAAGCATAAAGATAAGTCTTTCTTCCTCTCTCATAATAGTTACAAGTAGTGGAAACAAATTTGACAAAAGAACTATTAGATTGGTGCAACTTTGCAAACTTAGGAACATATAGAGGATTATTAAAACTATCATGTGAGCTATTAGTGTGTTTTCCTCTCTCAAAATAATTGCAAGAAGCACCATAAACATGATGGTTATGGGTGAAATGGTTATTAGTGTAAGATAATTTCAGCCCACATAAGTACTTTTCAACATATAAAAGCTTCTCCTCCATGGTGTGAATAGGAGAGTTCAAAAATAAAGTAGGACTCTCATAAGTAAGAGTATTTTCACACACAGCAAGTATATCATTTTTATCCTCACATAAAGTAGTAACAAGTTCTAAACATGGAGGATCATCAAGCAAAATAGGATCATCATCTAGAGTACTATCATAAAACATGTCTAAACCATACTCCTCATCATTTTTAAAATTATTATCAATAATGTTCTCATTAGGCATAGGTTGATAGTCCTCCTCATCATCAGAATAAAAAAAACAAAGTTTATCATCAACAAAATCTTGAGTGTTACCCTCATCCATAGGTGGTGAAGGTGGAAGTTTCCTCTCTTCATTCTCTAGTTGTTCATCATTTTCAACATCTTCTTGGGGTTGCACGGGCATCCCCAAGCTTAGGTTTTTATCCTCCTCTTCCTGCAAAACATCAGTGCTCTCTTGGGGAGCCTCATTATATTCAACAACATAAATATTTTGAGAGAAGTTGTCTATGCAATATTCAAGAATAAAATCTATCTCTCTTCCAAATTTATTAGCTATAGGGCAAGTTTTATTTTCATGAATGAAGGTTTGCAATTCAAAAGATGCCTTGAAAGTAACAAATTCCTCTACTTGTTCCATTCCTAAATAAGCATAATCACCAGTATGGTAAGATGCAATAACACATTCTTCATGGAACCTACATTGAAATTCAAAATGTTTATCTTTTTGTTCAGAGCAAAAAATACAAGTTACATCATGGTGTAAAAGCAACTCCTCAGCAATATAATTTAATTCCATCATGAAACCTTTTAGTATTTTCCCTTCCTTTGATTCTCTATATTCCTTGGCAATCTTAGCAGCATTCAAGTGTCTAAACAAAGCATCATTTATATCCATACTTATGCCCATAACACGAGTTTTTTTTGGTATTTTTCATTTTCTATTTTTTTGTTTTTTTATATATATAACTGAAAGTAAAACTAAACTAAATGCAAAACTGAAAGTAAACTAGAGTATATGCAAAACTGAAAATAAATATCTAGTGCAAACAAGAATAAAAACTTAAGCGCTACACTCCCCGGCAACGGCGCCAGAAAATGTCTTGATACCCACAAGTATAGGGGATCGTTGAAATCTTCAATGTGTAAGTATAGTATCGATCCCACGAGGAGTAGAAGGTATAAGTATTTATCCTCTCAAATAAGAGTGTCACTTCTCTTATTATCTATGCACTAGACAAACTAAAATGATAAAATGATTAAATGATGCAAGTGTTTTTGGGTTTTTGGCGTAGAGTTTGCAATAAAGTAAAAAGCTGAAAATAAAATATGACAAGTGAAAGCTCTCAAAGAGAGAAAGCCCAATCCTCTATGCAGCGAGAGGACAAGCTCAAGTGTGTGTTTCTTATAAGTGGAGAACGTTCCCAAGGGCTACCTAGACTTCATGGCATAAATATTTCTAGAACAACAAGGTAAGCATTTTGTCAAGTTTTAATCTTCTTTTGGACGGAGCCATAATTAGGGAAAGCTAAATAAATAAACTAAACCCCCTTATGATGGTTCTTATGGCCAAGTAAATGACTGCACAAGAGTTATTAAGACATAGAGTCCCACCATAGCCTTAAACTCTAAGGTCCCCGATACTAATACCCTCATAATGCAACTTCATGACTCGGTCTCAGGTTTACATGTCCTCCCAAGTCTCCCTCACTCCATTACACTACGGTGTTCTCCTATGAGCCCATATAGGTGAAGTGATGTGCAGTCGACGTTCGCACAACACCATCATAGAATTACATAAAAAGATAAACACTAGACAAAATACCAACACATGTCATAAATAAATCATTGCCAATCCATCCTATGCCCCCAGGAACATGAGAGAACTACTCACAACGCGAAGACATGATATGATTCAATGGCATAAGTGATACAACACAATCTGAGAATATAATCTCCCCACAAAACAATGACAAGTAGCAATTCACAAACATGTAGAATAGTACTTAGACAATAGCTAGGGTTCAACAATCTCAAACTATGAGGGGGATGAAGTGGATCACGAAGATGGTGATGGAGATGGTGCTGGTCTTGACGGTGGTGTTGATGGAGACTCCGGAGGGGGATGGAGGAGCCTTCCGGAGGTGATTCCGGCGGCGTTTCCCCCTCCGATCCTCTCCGGCGGCAGCCTTCTGTCTCCTGTTTCGTGGTTTTTGCGTTTCTCCCCGCCTCCTTCCAAAAGCCGTCGGGGGACTATTTTTATAGTCGTTTTTAGGTCAAGACGAAGGCACGGGGACGACGATCGACGGCATCGGAGGCTCGAGGCCCAGAATAGGGGGTCCACACGGTCAAGGAATCTGACCGCGTGGGCCCACCTCTTTCGGCCCTCGGGTTTCCGTTTGTTCGCTTCCTTCGCTCCTACGCTTCGTTCCTTCCAAAAATTGACGCCCGTGAAATATTGGTCATTTGGACGTCGTTTGGGTCCCTGAAAGTCAAAAAGATGGAAAAAGGGTTTTCTGGTTCTGCAGGGTTAATTCCAAATAAATGGGGAAACTGTGAATTATCCCCTAAAATATTATAAAACATAAATATAACTCATATATGATGCAAATAAGTTGGAATATCATGTAATAAAATGTAAAGTTCATGTATGCATTTTACATGCATCTGTCGGACCTACGCTTCTCCCGCCCCTGCCCTCCTCCAACCCGCCCGTGCTCCCTCGACCACCTCTCATGGACATGATTGGCACTGGCTCGGCTACGCGGCGCCCTCTGGAGCACGTGTCTCCCGCTACGACTGCGACTCGCACTCCGCCAACTCAAGCTCGCCACGCCCAGAGCGCGCCGACGAGCTCTACCTCCAGCGACCTCGCGCTTGGCAATCAGGAACATGCGCACCCTGCGATGGATGTGTGTTTCTCCACTTTGGCATCGAGGGTGCTGGCTAGTGAGAGGTGCTACAAGATGAGCGTGGACGATGTGCTCTCTGCGGAGAACGAGAGGACTGACCTGGGGCTGCTGCAAATGCAAGGAAAGGTCGGCGACCACGAGACGGCTGAGTCGGAGGTGCTTTTGTGCCTGTTGACGGCTGCGTCTGGGGAGGTGTTGCCGGAGGTCTCTCGTCCGGCTTTGGAGTGCTCCCCATTGATGTCTAGTAGTCACCCGCTCCTTTCTCCGGACGCGGGCCTCACCGTTCTGCTCTCGCCTGGCGACGCGCCGTGTGAGGGGGGACATCCCAGCGTGGACGTAGAGAGCGTGGATGGCCTCACCATGGTGTTGATCTCGCCTGGCGACGCGCTGTGCGACGGGGGATTTTCCAGTGAGGATGATGAGGACGAGGAGATGGAGCAGCTCCTGCCATGCCTCGCCGATCTGGATCAGCATGAGCTACTGCTGGACGGCGAGGAGGTGGGCGACTGGGCGAGGAGGGAGTTTCAATCCGTCGCGGACGTCATTGACGCTGACGCGGAGGCGGCTACGATTGGAAACCTCCTCGCTGCCGATACTGATGACGACAGTGATGATGATGATGTTGCTGACGCTGCGAGTACGACTCCCTCATCTTGCATCGTGGTACGCAGTGTCGCGGATCTGTTCAGCCTGCCGGTTGTGCCGCTGTTGCCCACGCCTATTCCGCCAATGCCACGTGCTGATGCGGCCCTTCCCGCCCCCGACCGTCGTAGCAGCAGGCTCGTGGCGAAGCCTCAACTCCCTGCGGTCGGCAAAGTGCAGCGTGTCCTCCACAAGAAAATGGGGCTCGACTTTGGAGATATGCCCCTGGTGGAGGCTACGAAAGAATTCACGAACACCTGCAAGAAGGCTCCGTTCTCTGATTCGGCAATCAACGGGTTGAGGACCCTCCTCAGGCTGAACTTGCCGTCCATGACGGCAGCGTATGAAGCTTTGATTGGCCTTGCTGGCCCAGGGGGAAGCGATTTCCCGCCTCCGTCGGTGCTGGACGTCTTCGCCTGATCTGCTTCCCGACCCCAGATCGCCCCGCGTAGTTTGCGTTTTGAAGATATGCCGATATATCTTTCTGAGAGAATAGACGGAGTAGGGTGATTTGGATCCAAGCGGGGCTACTTTCTTTCGCCTAGTACGCCCTGTCATGTATGACTTTTTCCTTTTTGGTCTCGGCCGTGTCATGTTTGCTTCTCCTATATCAATATAAAAGGCAAATCTTTTGCCTCGTTTCAAAAAAAAATTATGGAGCAAACAAAACCAACAACAACAATTCATGCAACGCCTTAGTACAACGAGCAACAAATTTGCAAGAGGGAGGCGGAGAGGGATAGATGGACTGATGGTGAGGGAGGTTTAGGGTTAGCCTTAGATTGGGGTAGGGTTTGGCCTCTTTGGGTTTTGGGGTAGGGTTTGGCCTCTTTGGGTTTTGGGGTTGGGTTGTTAAGGTTGGGCATTGCCTGGTCCTATCATTAGATGGGTATCCATAGAGCCGATTTTGTAGACATGCCTACCCGCCACCCGGTGAGGCCCAGTTCTTTTGCTGGCTTATTCCATAAGCTTCCCCTCCCCCAGCTTATTCCATAAGCCGAACAACTTGTTACTTGCAGCCCCAACCAATAAACTCGAGGGCTTATGAGAAAAGCTGGGGAGGGGGTAGCTTATTTTTTAACCCAGCAAAAGAATTGGGATGGCTACCCATGAATATTTATGGGCATGTAAATGCCCTCCAAACCCGTGCACAATAGGCTAAAAATCCGCAGATATCCGAATCGATCCATAGATATTATTGTCACCCTAGTAAAAGCGGAGGTAATCCCGATGGCCATCTTTTATGCAGGTAATCCCGATGGCCACCCACTGGATCCGTTCGTGGTCCTTCCTACAGTCAACGGAGAAGCGCGCTGAAATGGCTATTGGGTGCAACCTGCTGGAATCGGTTGCGCGGGATTTATACAACCAGTACAGCTGTCGTTCTGATCTGAGGATAACATGTTGATGCAAAATCATTCTATGTTGTCGTTTCTTTTTAGATGGTTGATCCATGTCGCAACTTTGAGCGACCCATGATGTAATAACGGATGTTGAATTTTAATAAATTAATAAAGGCCGCATGCATCAATCGATGCAGAGGCTGGGGCTTCCCCTTTTCTAAAAAAAAAGTAAAAGCGGAGGTTTGTGGCCATTGTGGCCTATGATTAGAAAAACTAAAATGCTTGACCACTAAATAATTATATTGTGTTATTTAGGCATCTGGCCTGCTATATGCTACCAAGCTTCTAATTTTCCCGGTCTAGATGGTTTGGAAGTGCAGAGGTAGGTTTCTATGGACTTCTCCTGTCTCTTGACCATCTCGCCCCAGAAACCTTTGTGGAGAGTGTCGAGCGAGTACAAAGCGAATGCGTAGATCACCGTTCCAAAGCACATTTATCGACTTTTTGCTTAGATACGATATATCAAATGGAGTGGAGCGATATGCCGATATGGCTCCCGGGTGCCAAATTGCCCTATATTTAAAAAAAAAAGACATTTTGTCGTTTAAAAAATCCAAAATTTCCCACGTACACATATACATGTATTCTACACATTGAAAATTTTCATCAAACAATACATTATCTTGTGGTCTACGCAAAAAAAGACAATCACAGCTCTCAAAGAAAAGAAAAAATCTCATTTCTGCTCCTCACATTTTTAGACCATATCTGATAAGGCATGTCTATAATATTTAGTATGTAGTACTACGCAACAATATGTACTCATTTCAGGATTGTTTGAGTCTAAAAATGAAGTTTGAGAATTTTACAAATAAAGTGCTACCTGGCATCTGGATCCAAAAGATTATTTGATATCATATGTTCTTGTCGACTTTGATATCTGATGTGTGGACACTCGGAGACTGTTTGGTTGGATTGTGGCTTTCAAATAAGCAGTTGTCGGTTGTGGGCTGTGGGAAAGCTGCTATTCTGAAAAGTTGCTGTGAGCTGTGGAACCGTTTGGCAAACTGGCTGTCGGCTGTGAGCTGTTAGTGGTGAAAAGTCTAGAATGCCCTTGGATGCTGAGAGTCTGTTTATATATTGTATTAGTGATAATGAGGAAGGCTTTTTGACTCCCGAACTCATATGCTACTAGTTTAATAAAAAATGAAACAAAATCAGTGTTCCAATTTGAATTTCCGACCGACAATGGCCTAGTATATTCATTTCACGAGTGTTTTAACTATTTTGTACATATGCAAATTACATGTTTTTTTTAGTAGGTAACATGAATTTAAAAAAATATAAATGTTAAATCAACATGTACACGCATCCAAATAAATATGAAGCAATATACCACATACATGTCTAATTCCTAAATCCATACACGCAAATCAGCATTATATTTTACTAAACAATATACATATCCTAAAGTACATACATGTCCTAATCAATCCAGATTACATAGTCTACTGTGTGAATAAAGAAAAAAAAAGAGCAGATTTATATCTTGTCTTGGAGAAGCAGCAGCCGGCCTGGTCACCTCTTCTTGGAGCAGCAACAAGTGGATCTAATCTTGGAGCACCAGAGGCAGCCAGATCCAGGTGACGGACCGGAGGAGCAGCGCGGGTTGGTCGGAGGAGAAGCCCAGGTCGCGCCGCAATCGTCGTCAAGTCCACCAGAGAAAGCTTGGCCTCGTACCAGATCATATGGAAGTGAGGCGAACTGGGGGTCGTAGGGGAGAGAGAGAGAGAGAGAGAGAGAGAGAGAGAGAGAGAGTAGGAGACGCGAGGGAGGGAGGAAACAGACGGCGGCGGCCGTTTCCCGGCCTACCGGCGCCGGAGGGGATTCATCCAAGGGCGGCGGCGCTAGGGTTCCAAGGGCGAGAATCTGGGGGCTGCTCCATCGCTCGAACAGGAGGGGAATGAGGTCGGGGGTGGAACCGTTGGCGTTTTCCAAAGGGTCGTGGGGAATATATGGGAGGGCAGTTTGCTTGTAATTTCGAGTAAGTTACAGGGGTAGCCGAGGGCGTGGGATTTGTTCATTTGCAGATTGTCAGGAAAAGCACCTCCGGACGTGCTTTCTAGTGCAAATAAGCGCGGTCGGCTGCGGAAAAACAAAACGTGAATTTGCTTTTGGGTTCGGCTTACGCTTATAAGCGTGGAAAGCCAGGCTATAAGCCCAACCAAACAACTCTCAGAACGATATTAGTTGAACTAAAAAACGATATTAAGTTTTTTTTTGTGAGGTGTGCCTTGTCGCTGGAGCTTTCTCACTTGTTACCCTTGTGGCTTGGACCAGGCACACATCTTTCAACAAGGGGAATATATTAATATCAAAAAATACCAATTACACCCGGCCTAGACCCGACACACCTTAACCACAAAGTTAGCAACTTTGCGCTTCGAGGTGAGTTACTCCAGTTTTGGCCTATCTTTCCATTTGGCCGATCACTCTCTCTTCTACTCCCATATTTTTTACCACAATTTATTACCCCCTCCGACGCAAAATAAGCTGAGCGGTTTTGAACTGAAGTTAGTTCAAAATTGCGAGGGGAGCAAGTAAATTCGTTATAACACAACACACTTCAGCAACCGTAAAAACGAGCCCAGTCCTCCACAAGTTACAAGTTACAACTGGTCTACGGCCCAAATTGGCATTGGCCCATCCCTTATTTGCCGCCTCTGCCTTCCATCGCACTGGGTTTTCCCCTCTCCTCATCGGACTGTCCCATCGCCGCCGACGAGCTCTGACGGCGAGGCCAATCGCTGCTCGATACCCTTTCTCCAACCCAGCAAACCCCCACGCGGCCACGCCTAATTCAACCAACTCCCTCGCCATGGAGGATGCCCTCGCGCCGTCGGTGCCTCTTGCCCCCCTTGCGGCAGGCGCCGCCGCCCCAACCACCCTTTTCCTCACTCGCCGGCGATCACATCTCGACAGCGCCTCCTACCGCACGCTCTCCCGGCTCTTCTCCCACTGCCTCCACCTCCACCCCCAGAAGCATGCGGTTCCGGCGCACCCGGAATTCGAGCCCGCCGCCGCTAACCCTATCGGCGGTAAGTCCCCACAGGAGGACTCGGTGCGTCCTAAGGACGCCGAGTTTGAGCGGGGGAAGGGTGTGGCGGAGGAGCCGGATGCGGTAATCGCTTCTGTCTCCGAGACCGCCGCACCCTCAGTAGTCGAAGCAGCCGCCGGGAACCCTATTGCCGACCTGGACGTGGCACCACAGGGATCCGCGGAGCATGAACTCGCCGGGGTTGAGCGGGTAGAGGGTGTAGAAGACATGGTTGTTGTGGGAAGCGCCTGCCGTAAGACAGGTGCTGTAGTTGAGGAGTCCGGTGGTGAGGCAGAACTTGTGGGGGCAGACGACGTTTTGAGGACGATGAAGGCTTGCTTGGATAGGGAGGTTGAGGAATCGGTAGCGGTAGAGGTCGTCAGTGATGAACATCTGCTGCTTGATAGGATGATGACCAACTTCTCAGGGCCGATTGGTGATGCCAGCGGTGGCGCAACATCAAGGCAGACCTATGGGGTTTCTGAAGGTGAACCGCAGAATGATGGGAATATATCTGAGGGGGTTCCAAAATTGGGAGATGGAATTGAAGAAGACAGACCTATGGGTGATTCAGGTCATCAATCAGTTGTTGGTGAAGTGTTTGAAGAAGGAGAGATTGAGGGTGACTTGCAGGATGTGGGTGATGAATCTGATGGTTCTGAGCATCAAGATGCAAATGATGAGAAATTAGAAGGGGATTCTGTTACCAAAGGGCCAGAGGAGAATGAGTCATCTGTCCATGACATGCAATGTCTGAATTTGCTTTCAACTCCTAAAATAAAAGAAACCGGTGATCTTATACTGAACAAGGAAGGTAATATCAAGAATGATGCACTAATCAGGGTGCAAACAGTCAGTTATGAGGAAATTGTGGAATGGAATGCGACTCCAGTGCCTGATGCTGAGGTACTGAATATACCATTTACTATTAACCAGTATTGGTTGTTAGATGTTTCTTGGCATGTTGCTTCATCTTGTCTAATTATGTGTTTAGCTCGAATTGTAGCTCGTGAGATGCAATTTATCACTTGATGCCACATAGTAACTAATTCAGTGCCTTTAGTTTCTTTCAAACACATCATAGATTTCTTTCTTCATCCCGTGCACTTAAAGAGAGGAGTACGGAACTCACACTAATATAGTCCAATCAGTATTTTTCGGTTCATATGTTCTGCTTGACTACATAAGTACAAATATTAAATATGTCCCATGATAATCTTTTGCAGATTTCCAGACGCGGGAACAGAAAACGGCAATTAACAGAGGAAAGAAGGGCTAAGAAGACGGTATGTTTGGTCTCACCACCATCGGAGCTCAACACATATTTTATTCAACTGAGTATTGTAATTGCTTTTTTCTTATGGGAGTATTGAACTTGCTTTGTAATTTTATGGACATGTAGAAAAATAAACGAGTTAAGAGAGCCCAGCAACTGGTAGCCGATGGTGTTAAAAGACTGAAACTTGCGCCAATTATAAAGCCAAAAGTGGTGCAGTATTGCCACTTCTACTTGCACGGAAAGTGTCAGCAGGTGAGCTTTTCTTTAACCTCTAACTTGTTTTTCAATCGGAACAGATGTTGTAGTCATGCATGCTGATTCTCAGTTCCATTTTGTTTTCTTCTTTTAGCCAATATCTTTTGTGTTTTCCTGTGAACTACAGACTTGCCTTGAAAGGCGATGGACTAATCCTCATGCATGTCCTTTCTAGAAATACAGTATGTCTTGTTGTGTTTGTATAATATCCTGACGAGTCATATCAAATGCAAATGCTTTAAATGTTGAACTGCTTCATGTAAAGCCATCCATGTTATCACTAGATATGTTACTTCTGTAAACTGACAACGCTTCTGTACAAACACTAGATAAATTAATTCATTCTCAATATTTACTTAAACAAACCTAATTATTTTCTTTCTCTTTGCAGGGCAATGCTTGCAAGTTCTCCCATGATACTACACCTTTGACAAAATCTAAGGTATGTGTGCAGTGTTCATTATGTATTACAGTGATATTGGTGTATATTTGTGTTTATATGGCTGCATCAACATGTTCCATCAGCATGTCTTGTGCATACCTGTGCAATACATCTTTCAAGGGCTATCAATGGTGAATTCGAACTTTTAAGTTTTGCAAGATCGTAACTCAGTGATGCCCATTGGTACTTGAAATAGATTGTTTGCCCAGGTTTGCACAAAATGGTGGCTGTTCAGTTTGAGTTGTTCACATGGTATAATGAATAGATTGTGTACACAGTTCTGAAGTATCAGCGTGTACCCTAGTATATCTTAATCTAAACAATTGGCAGCTAACTAAATTATTTAAATTTCCTCACTTTCCTTTTTCTGTTTTGGTGCCCGCTTACTGTTCCGTCTTAATTTTACAGCCCTGCACACATTTTGCGCGTGGTTCTTGTTTGAAAGGAGATGATTGTCCTTATGATCATGAGCTGTCGAAGTTCCCTTGTCACAACTTTGTGGAAAATGGAACGTGCTTCAGAGGTGATAAATGCAAATTTTCTCATGTGGTACGTGATTTACAAAATCATTCCCTGATATTTACTTTAGAAATGAAATAGCTTGGTAAAATGTTAATATTACTCGAATTGACAAAACCGCATTGTTTATCAGGTCCCAACTGCAGATGGTCCGTCCAAACCAGATGCAAAGGAATCTGATTCGTCATTGGTATCTGAAAAACCAATCAGCAGAGATCAAACAAGTAGTCAGAAAGCATTGGCAGTGCATGATGGCGGACTTTTAACCTCTGCTCCTACCAAACATAACTCCATCCTGAAAACCCTTACCGGCATCTCAGTAAATGCTCAAAAAGCATCAGGTCGTATACCAAAGGGTGTACAGTTTCGTCCTTCCAGTAAAGACAGATCAGATTCTAGCATGCTGCACCAGGATGCTTTGCCCACCGAGAAGCATATGTATGCAAATGCCGGTAAATATAAGAATTTTGGTGGACCACAGGCCGCGGAAGGGGATATAAATGCCAATCCAAATAGACAGAGATCAGTTCCACTTTTTGATGAGAAGAACTCATTAAAAGAAGCTAGTTCACTTGCAAAGAAAAGTTTCCCAGCTGACACTACTGCAGTGGTTGGATCAGTAAGCACTCAGCATGAAGTTTCAGAGGCTTCTAGAATTCTGCAGGAATTCTTGTTTGGCGCTGGCAGTTAGAGGAAACTCAGGAAAGTGTGAATATACTACTCTTGGTACCTGTAGACTACTAGTTTTTTTTTTGTACAGTATACCTGGCTCTTGTTCAGTGATGAATTCATGCCCATTAGTGTGCGGCTTGTTGTGATACTTTCGGCCCAGTTTTCGTATTGCAACTGCACATTGCAGTTGCTATATCTTGTAGGTCAACAGAAGTACAATATGATTTTTTTTGTTACCAAGAAATTTCACCAAATTATTTTGCAGAACTAGGCTAAGAGCCACCATGGGTACATGAAGGTTGATTATTGTCAACTCACTTCTGTTCAATTTCATATGGTAGATTCAACGGTGCCAATTGGTTGTAGTGTTGGATGAATGAATGCCTTCTTGAATCCGCCCTTTCACATATGATTCTTATGAACCGCACTTCTGAAGTTGCTTGGAGTTAATGGAGTATGTGCACTTTAAACTGTTCCCTTTTCATAGTTGATATGTTAGCAATAACCTGTTAGTTTGCAACTGTTTCTTCATTGTCTTGCTAAATTTCAGGTTGCATTGTCGAATGTTGATACTTGATACCATTCGTAATTAAGAATTATACATCTCTGGTAAAAATATTTAATGTTCTTTACTTATGATTGCTCACTGACTCCCAAGACATAATTTGGACCATGAGTTTTCTCATACTTTTTTGAAATTGTTGGGGCTAGTAGTTCGTTGAAGCAATTGGTTCACTGGTCCGACCACCAGCATTTCAAAGATATTATGTTTAAATGATTCTCTACAAATTAATTCAGCTTTTTATATGATAGTATACAGCTGATAGAGTTGCTTGGATTTGAATCCTAAGTTAAAATGCAAAATTTATCCCTTCCTTTTGTTTGCTAAAACGGTCCTTCACTGCAACTGCACAGAACCAGGCGCTGGTACTGGTTTTCGCCAGCTCTCCTGGCATCCCAGTTTTACAAAGTAGCTTTACCAAAACACATTATTCATAGATATAAATAAGTTTCATCCTGTGAAAAATCTACTCTGTTCACTTATATTTGAGAGATAAATCTAAACATTAAAACAAAATGTTTGACTGCATTCTTCCCATGGCAATATGATCTTTTAGACCATTTCAATAGGAAATATTAGCCTTTTCTACTCCATCTGTAACAGGTTTTCGGTAGAATTTTGAGACTGGGTTATGTTACAACCTATAATAGGACTGTTCAGATTAGTTCCTTCTCAAACAAACATCTTATCATTCATACAAGATATTGCTGTCTGGAGAAATACTTATGTGTAGAGCCACATAGTCTAAGCTATCTCGTTAATTCTTTCCTTGGACCATTGGTTTAGTGATAAATTTATCTGCAAATGTTGGCATGGAATCTGATGTGGTCTTTTGTTTTATGTCATGGAAAAACTAAGCTACATTGGCTCCCAAGGCGTAGCACAGGAGATTTGATATGTCATCATTCAGTTCCTAACAAAGGCTGCTTTTTAGGCACCTCTTGTCAGGTTGATTGCGTACGTACACATTTACCTTTGTTGGCTCTATTGAAAGATGCTTTCCCACGTACATGCCCCTTGTGCTTGGCGATGTTTAGCTGCTTTGTTATAAAAATATATCAAGTATCTGTTATGCTTATCAGAAGTAAAGAAAAGGAATATTTATGTTTTTCTTCTTTCAGGGCTTAGAGATTCTCCTGGCAAAGAAAACACTACTTTATTGCCCGTGATAATGGCAGCTAAACATTGCAATTTAAGTCTTGCATCAATATGATTTGGGGCACATATGAGCTAGACCCATGGGTCCGTTGCTGGTGACCGGTGTTAGCCTGGTGCACTGGATGGTTTGAACTTGCAGGCATGCAATACCAGGGATCTCTTATCTCTTGGTTCAGAATTGCTCGTGGAATTCCTCGGGAGACCGTGGGACACGAGGGCAGGCATAATCAAACGTGTCCCCGGTATGAGCTGGACCGCGTATGGTTATTGCTTCATCTCAGGCTTCGCCCCGACCTGCCCCGTGCCTACTCGCTGTCCAAGTCTCGGCTGTGAATTACATGTCACATGATCACTGAGAGAAGCTCACATGGCATCATCACCTCTGGTTTCTGGATTTGCCATACGAGGGAGACATCTGAGTTATGTGCCCTCTGTACCCCTGCTACCAGCATCACATTGCCTCAGTGACCATGACTGTCCATCTCACTACACAGTCAGGGTTTTACTTTCTTTTTATGATGATGATAGAGATGACCTTCTGGGCAATTTCTTTTTTTGTTGTTGCGAGGAACTGGGTAATTACGTTGTGCTGCTCTTGTGTCATTTTTCACCTGAGGTGTATTTTCGAATATTAGTCTTGGAATATTTCTGTCACGCTCGTGAAAGCAACTGATCAGACCTTGTGCATCTGAACCTGTACGTGTGTTGTGTGCCATGCGAACTGGACTCCTCTCCTGGTCTCACTCACCCTAAAGAAGTGATGGACTGATGGGTAGCTACTTTGTTGCTTACCTCCAGATGATTTTTTACTGTCTCTGCATTGGGAAAAAGAAATGCATATTTATGTCATTATTGTGGTGCTATTTCATGTACTTCATAAAATTTTCTTACCAGATATGTCAAAATATAGCAGATGAAAAAACTTTGTACCATTTCTTCTGTCCACAGTACTTCACTTTCGATACAGTCAACCACTCTTGTGAAACCCGTTTTAGTTCACCTAAGAAAGTCTATCACGCTAATTGGAGCAGCCATGTTCTATGAAAATGAAATCTTCTATGAAACATATCGTCGCATCAAGCCGACATAGTTGCAAAAGAATTTAACTGCACAGCACAAGCTAACCAAAGTAAAAAGGTTCATAGAGAATAGTAAAAAAGAAACTTTGAAGTAGGTGCTTCAATCCGAATCCTAGAAACTTCGAAGCAGGAGCATCAATCCGAATCCTAGACTGCCATCTATGATGCTACTTAACCACAACTTGTGATACCAATTCCAATTGTGCACATGCGGCTGCCACCCACTTGTAGCCCTCACACCTCTGATTCTCTGAAGCATAGACAAAGTACAGAGCTAATGGGTGCACAAGTATAGCCACTGTTCAAGATATCTTCCGATATCCGATAAATCGGCCGATTTATCGCTTCTCATTGCTTGACCGATAAACCGGTCAATTTACCCCTTATCTTGGGTCGACCGATAAGTTCCCGATAAGCAATATCCCCAACATGAGTATAGGACATGCAATGGAGAATAAATATATTCCTCTCCGTCAAAGGTTATATGGGTTTTTTTTTGCAGTGAAAGCTTTTATCGTTTCTGCATAGCCATAAGAACCAACACAAGACTTCGCCTTCTTCGTCCAGGAATCGACGGGTCCCTGCCTCCTTTTCTTGCCGCTCTGGTGGCGAGAGGGGGTGGTGACATCAGACCTTCGCTCGGTGCTGTTGCAAGGTCCCTAATGTAGAGTTTGGTTTTGGTCTCCCTAGCAGCATCGGTGAGGTGGTGGCGACGATGGTGAATTGGAATAAGGTCTCTCCGTCCTCTCCCTACCTCGTCAACGTTTTTTGCGCTGGCGAAGGGCCGGTGAGGGTAGGTGTTGTCAGATCTGTTGATCTCCACTGGATCGTGGCAGTTGGTGTGTGGTTCAAGGGAGAAACTGTTCACTAGTCTATGGTTTGGACATCTTCGATATCTTCGTTCATTTGGGTATACGGTAACTTCGTTCATTTGGGTATACGGCAACGTCCGGTTTCTCCAATCCTCTGAATTTGTGGTGGAGGATTGCAACTCTGTGCTGCTGGTTGGGGTGTGTCCCCGGCCGATGTTCCATCTACGTTTATTCAATCTCGTTGTTCGCGGCGAGTGACCGTTGCGGTCTTTAAAGCCTTGGTTGGCGAGGGTGTTTGCTGTTGACCCGGTCTTTTGCTGCTTGTTCCGTGCATGTTTTAAGCTCCGACAACCGTCAAACAATTGGAAGAAGAAAACGAGTAGTATGAGTTTAATTATATTTTTGTTTTGTACTGACCGTATTGCGTCGAGTTGTATTTCTTTTGTACCGGTTGTTCTCTTTGATAAATATCAGGTATAAGATGTCAACCGCTATTCGAAACCTGTTGTCATAAAAAATAAAAAAAATATTCGAAACCTCAATCTAGAACCACGCCCTGTAGCCATGTACCAAACATATTTAAAACACTATGTGGCTAATATACACTAGAAGGGTAAGGCGCGCGTTGCCGCGCCGATTTGATATGAGTATAACTTGTTTTTAGTACTCCATATGTGTGAATAAGTTCAAAATATCTATAAGCATATTTGTCATTACTTTATCATTTTTATTGTTTACCGATGTTTTTTTTTGCCGTCACAAACGAAATTTATTTCAGACAAAACATTCGAGGTAAATGGGTAACAAAGTCACGACCCTACAAGGGTATCATTTGTCAGTCGTCACTGGTGCACACACACACACATTAAACTATCATACAGAAAAACTGTTTTTTACCAAAAATATTACTATAAGAAATTATAATGTCATTCTCAAAATTTAGAATAAGATAATGTCGAAGTGTAAAAATAATTGGCTTGATGGACCACTACCAAGCTGTGAAACAAAACAAAGAACTGCATGCATGGTACTTACTTTGGGGCACTCTTTAAAATATCATAATAGATTAATCATTAGCAAATAGTGAACATCTTTTTTTTTTGAAAAGGGAAAAAATAGACTGAAAATAATAGACTGAGAATAATAGACTGAGAAAATAGTGAACATCTGTCTGAAAATAATAGACTGAGAATTAGCATAACTTGTAGAAGACACCATTGCAGCAACCCTTATTTTCTCGCTACGATGTTCTAGAGAAAACCCTAGATCTAGGTCTGTCATATCGAATGATGGTGCTACGCGGCGCTAGTAGGGAAACTGCCTCGAGACACACGTCGATAACAGCAAGTCTTGATGGTGTGGCGCAGCGGTGTCTCGGCGGCATACCCGTGTTGATGGACGCGCGCAGGACGATGTGGCGCAGTGGCTTTGACGACATGCCTGACAAGGTCAATTCGTTGATCTCTCCTAAAAATGGGTAGGCGGAAGAGAGAGGCGGCGACTTCTAGAGCGTACGCATATTGTGCGTTCTGAGAGTTTACTGGACCCGTTTATGTTCCCGGCTCGCCGTTGGTTGGTTTCGGGAGGCGTCCGGTTTAGATTGCATGCGTTGGTGTGAGCTTAGGATACTTGAAAGCAATCATGACCATCATGTTATCATTTTTCGGTGTTGTGACAGATATCGCCAAGAAGATGGCTTTGATCGACTCATGTATTTGTTTAGTCAGACTTTTTGAATAATAGAATTAAAAAATGTTTGCTCATTTTTATGCCCTGCAAATTCATGTAAGGAACATAACCTATATCTAGTATTCTCAACGCGAAAGGATCGTAATAATAGGGTGGTATACGGCTGAGTCCACACTAAACAAAAATCTCTCTATATGCAACCCGCCACACAGCTGCCAAGCGGTCGAGACCGAATATCAGGCATAAAAGAATTTTTTCACAACCATAAACATGGGGCCATAAGCACCAAGAACTCTCTATTTTTAGGGATTTATTTCCACGACCTACAAACCGGGAGAATTTTGTTGCCCCTGTTTACTTTCGGCTTTGATTATTTGCCCTCTTTTAAATTAAAATTTATTTTTCGCCCCACTTGTTTTGGGGGCTTTGATCATTCCCTTATGGGATTTCTTTAATCCCTTTAAAATCATCTGATTACGTGAGACAACATCTTCAGACGATAAATTCCCCGTCTGTTCAACAGAGGAGCTGCTCGTCCTACCACCGTTTTTCTGCCCGTTCTCCGAAATCTCGCGTTCTTCTCCAAGTCTGGCGAGATCATCCTCGCTCTCCCACTCAACCCTGGCTCTCTCTCTGAACCCCACTACTTCCATCTGTACACCCAAACCATTTTTCCAGCAGCCATGAACTCCGAACACTTCTGGTATTCTCCAACTCCAATTGCACCATCCTCTTCATCACAGTCTTCCGCTCCCTGCCTTGGCAGCGTTGTTGTAAGCGGGGGGTAGTGTCGCGGCGTAGCCGCGCAAGAGACATGCTCAAGGGCGATGTCGGAGCCGCCCGAGCATGTGGCCTAGATGTGTTTTGCGAGCTTCGACGGTTCGGGCGATGGTCGAGCGCTCAACACCGAGACTGCTGCAGCTGCCGTCCTGAGATTTGAGCACCGAACTGAGTACGGGGTCAGCGGGGCGAGAGCATCGTGGGGGAACAACACGGCCGTCACAAGCTACTGGTTCGACTTGACCAAGGAAAACAATCGAAAGGGTAATTTCGTCATTGGTACGCGGGCCCAACCTGCTAGGGGCAAATTATTTAAGTCCAAAAAAAAGTGAGGCAAAAATTAAATTACAATCTAATAGAGGGCAAATCATCAAAATCCAAAGTAAATAGGGGCAAAAAGTAATTTTTCTCACAAGGTGGGGCCACAATTAAGGAGAGGTCTTCATTCCTAGAGAGCTTAGTATATAGAAAGATTAACAATTGTTAAGTAGATGCTACATTAACAACTGGACCATGGAGAATGGGGAAGTAATAATAAAAGAAAAAAAGAGTGACAGTCTCATTATTTTCTCACAAACAACAAACAACATTGTTTATTGCCCTTGCATTCACTTTTTATACAATTATCCTGGTCGTAAGGAAGTATTTGTTGGAAAATATTGTTACCGTGTCTTGCACAACACAACGAGACAGACATAGGTAATAGGTTAGTTGGTATCTAAACAAAGATGAGCTGACCAAGCTACTAATCCCGTGTACCTGCAACCTAATCCCTGATCGTAGCACGATGCCCCCTTTGTTAAGGTGTGGCGAATCCAATCTAATCCCATTTACAGCACTTTATTGTCTTTGCGCAACTGGAGTGACTTGGTGCCGTCCCCGGGCTTCCCCTGCTTCGGCGGTTTTCAGGGGTTCTTACTCATGGGTCGGGGTGAAATCCCCGTGCGGCGACGGCCTGCACTGTCAAGGCGACGTCCGAGGGTGCCGCTTCCTTCTTGGAGGCGTTGGCATGACTCTAACTAGACCTCCTCCTCGAGCAATGGGGGGAACCCTAGGTACGGCTTGCCGGACCGGGCAGTGGCGGCGTCTCAGCGTCGTTACCCTCTTGAAGGTGTTGCTTGGGCTGCACGTGGAGGTCCCAATGTGGCGATTGGACACCTCGCCATTCGTGGCTTGAGGCTCGGCCGGGCGAGACCTCATGTTGATGTTGCAGGTGTAGGTAGAGGCACCTCCTCACCTAGTTTGCTGGTGAGGACGGTTGTGTGTGTCCCTCCTTCGGAGGTTGTCCCCCGCTGTTTGGTTGTGTTACCGCATCTTTTGATGTCGGAATCGCTGTAGTCTAGACTCTGTCCTTTTCTTCTTCTAATGCAAGTCGACACGCAAAGTTTTTGCGTGTTCGCAAAAAATAGTCTTTGCGCAAGTACGAATATATCAGTGTCCAAATGGGTTCGAAAGCTCCCCATTCATAAAAAAGACATGCCTCAAGCGCCTCATACAATTTTTTGAATGTAACCGACAGGAGCTCCGTCATTGCATTATTAGAATAAAGAATTGATCCAGTTTAGAAAGGGAAACCGAACCCAAACCCATACATTGCACGGTTAATTACGGGAACCGGCAAAACCAGCCTCATACAATACAAGGTTAGCGGTGATAGCCTGACAGGGTGCCATTATTGTTGAATTCGGATATTTTGTACCCTATGACGACAGAATAGCAATAGAGGCGAGTTGACGGCATGTGCCAACGGCCGAGCAGTTTGTGGTATTGTGGGAAGGAGCGACGATAGTCATCCTCGGAGATGCAAATGTGTTCATCGAAGCTTGTTAACAAATACCTGTGTTGTTGTGGTGCGATTGCTTGTCCCCAGCATAATATCTTGTGACTCCGTTTCTAACACATGTTGCCAATTCCCAAAATAATGATTATGGAGTTCCATAGCGTTGTATTGCTATTTTTCTACCCTCCTTCCGGAAGGCGTATCAAGGATGAGGCAGCTTGAATCGACTACCTCAAGCTCTTGCGAACGATTGCATAGGGTACTGGGAAACGATCCATGCCATTAGGCTAAAAAATGCCATGTCTTTCTTTTTGTGTGTGTGTGCCTCACGTTTATGTTTGACTATGACCCTGTTTTATGAGGAGAAATACTTCATGATTGCTGCAACTGACTGCTACTATCGGTATGCCAACTTATCTGAACATTATAGCAGAGTCTTCTTCCACTCCAACATATTATGTATTGACCCTTCATGGGCGATGATGGCAGTATCTACTACGTTTTGTTTCCTAGGACCAAAGTGTTCAGCAAAATGCCATATGCCACTTTTCCAAGGAAACCAAATCTGACCTTGATTCGTCGACCGGACTCGCTGTTTGACACCATTTTGCTTCTTGTCTTTCTCACTTTAGCACTGCAATAGTATTAATTCTGAACAGAGAGCATTCAGGCTGGCTGACAAAAAACAGTTCCTCTGGACAAATTTGCCTCATCAAACTGGCAGCCTCCTTCAGCAAACAGGAAACTCCTGCATCCGTTCAGCTCATGTCCCAAGACCAAGGCCACCGAATTCAGTCGGCCCAGCCTCTGTTAAATTGCAAATAGGGACATTCCTGTATGTATTCTGCACTTCACTGTTCTTGAATTGTTGCCATTCAGCTCCCAGTAATGGATTGAGTCAATGCCCACAGGAAGAATGATGAGGTGGAATCCACGGCTGGCAAATCCTAGGACTTTGTTCGTGTCTCTTCCCGCCAGCCGTCCAGCATGTCTGGTGGTAATAACAAGTTTATGTACTGAGCTCGAGGTATTTATTTACATGTCAAAATCAAGGTGAGCTCACACTGTATATTTCTTTTTGGTGCGAGGGAACTTAACATCAGAGCCTTGACCCATTCTTATCTGAATTTGCACTCAGATTATCATGAATTCTTTGAGCAACAAGAACCGATTTTTTTTTTTTTTGCGAGGAAGAAGACGAATTCATTGATACTGCGATCTTACCGATTATTTTGATTGGTCGCCATCTTAAGAGATAAGAAGCAGGAAGGTTAGGCAATTATGGGTTTCAGTACCGCTAGAGAGTGTACATTTTCAGTGCCACCCACTCATATTCTACTGTACATATATTTCCCGAATCAGTATTTAGTGGCGACTTTCTTAAGACAGCTTTGCAGGATGTACCTGTCGTCTGCCTATCATCGTGTCCCTTCATGAACACGGCAACCACACTCCGTGAAGCCTGGCTACTGCCATGTTCACCTCATATCATCACATAGCCCAGCCAGGAACTTGTGTTTCATCTCCCAACTGGTGTTGTAATTCTTTGTGCTACCAGATTCAGAAATTGTGACCGCAACTTGCAAGAGGGCCTGTCCTTTTCTTGATGCAGACATGCTTATATTCGGGCTCATAATTCGCACCTTGACCGCCTTTAAAAAATCATGCATGATCACAATTCTAGCAGATTGATATTGACATGGGTAGGCAAGGGGGGTTTTCTTTTACTATTATCTGGAGATCCTTGATTGTGTTCATGACTGACATGTACAATGTTTGGGATCGCTCACCTTGCAAGAAAATCTAGCCTTGCTGTTTTGCTTGACTTGATTCAGCAAAAGCTAGCCCAGCCACGCTGTGACAATTATCTTCTAATCATTGGTACATTGGTGTTCATGAGTCTTCTCCTTTTGATCATCTTGTGCTCGGAAAGTTGGATCCCATCTTTGCATGCTAAAGAGAATTGCAGCTTTGTTACTATCTGAATGATGATGTGCTGTAAAAGGTAGACCAAGAAGTCACGTGTGCATGAGTGCTTTTATCGCGCAAAAGACCAAAACAAATACAGGGTCGCAGTTTCATCCAAAGCAAAACCGTGTTTCTCAGTGATCAAAGCTACTTCGAAGAGTTTAAGCAGATTTTTTTCTGGTATGAGGTAGTTGCTTTTTCTTGTGGGAAATATAACGGGAATTCAATTGTATTCACAAAGTGCAGGGCTACGGTCTGTCGGTCTTCTAGTACGGGGTACTATATCAGAAATAAAATGAGGACAATGCTGCTATTTAGTTTCAACGCACCAGCCCGTGGAAAGAATGCGGGCAGGCAAAAAAAAAAATCAAAAATACGAAAGTCGAGACTTGAAACCAAGACCATTGTTCAAATATCATATAAATTTCATGTACCACCTAGTATAACGAAAAGTCCAAACTGATGTAAAATGTTGGGCAATCCACGTATACTTCAATATGCAACCAACAAGCAGTGTCCACCTATGTTTTTTCCAAAATTATCATGGCAATTTACAACATTGTGTCCATCTCTACTGATCTTCAACAAAACATGCTCTCGTTAGCCACAAGCCTCTGGATGCCCTTGACGAGATGAGCACTTCCTAATCTATCCTTATCTTTGGAATATTTAACACCGTAGCCAATCATCGGTGGATGTAGCACACCTGACAGGTCACGGTTCCCGCCCGTGAGTGAATGGTTATGTAGCCAATCATCGGTGGATGTAGCCAACATTTTATTCTTTATATATCAACGTTTGTGAGGTTACATAATCCCAACGATTTTGGGTGTTTGGTTGGACTTATGCCTATATACCCAATAGCACGAGGAAAACGGAAATAAATTGCCTTGTATTTGTTATGTTCCGAAGACACAAGAACATGAAAAAAATACAATGCCATGCCTAATTGATCCCCACATCAGTAAATTTGCACATGTTGGCAAACATTTGAGTTAGTAGAAAAGTTCGTATAACTCAATTACGGTTCACTTCTACAAAACAGTAGAAAAATCCATGTAGAACATAAATCTAAGCGTTCCAAATCATCTGAAATTCATTTGAAAATCCTTCCAATAAAATTAATCCTAAAAATGCATAGCACACGATACTCTCTCTATTCCTAAATATTTAAACTCTCAAAACGTTTTATATTTAGGAGGAGAGGTTGTATGTTTTCGATATTGTGTTTTCTTATTTCTCCAATGCAAAGACATCGGAGTTGGAACCGGAACCGTAAAAGAAAGAAAAGGAGCAAGTCCAAACTAGACCTATGCATGAGCAACCTGATGTTCGGGCCGGGCTCGGACCACGGTTTTTGCCAAAAGCCCGGCCCGAAAGTATGAAGTAGGCCCAAAAATGCATGATTTCATACATTTTATCAAATAATAGGCTATGATTATACTATTTAATCCCAAATCATTTTTAATCCAAAATACGAATATATATTTTCACTGTTTGGGGCTAGGTCAGGTTCAGACCGATCTCTTTAGGTCGAGCTTGTTCAGGCTCGGCTCGAGCTGGCCTAGGTCTAAACCACGAGAAACAGAAGAGAGGCTCCCGTGTCGCCCAGGCAGGGCGACCCGGGGGCGACCCTACTCCGGCGCGACCAAGGCCCCCTCCGGCGTCTCTCCCTGGAAGCTGCTGCCACCGGTGACGCGCGGTGGTGGCGGCCCTCTCTCCTCCAAAGGGGGCGAGGGGCTGATGAGAGCTCGGCGGCTCTCATGGCGGATGCGGGCGGTGGCGCCGACGGTGGATGCGAGGCTGCCGGAGCTCCGGTGGCGGCGCGGGGCGGGGGGCTGCCGGATCTGGTCGGGCTCGGCTGGTTCCTAGCCCCCCATGCTCTGCGGCTGTGCAGGTGGTGGTGGTGGCTCCCGGGCCCAATCTGGGCCGGGGCCGGGCCAGGATGGTTGAGATGCGGCGGCGCGGGTGGCGACGGCGTCTCCGGTGACGCGCCACGGAGGCGTGGGTGCCCGCTGTGGCATCCCCTCCAGTCCAGCCGTCCATCTCCCTCCTCCCACCCCTCCTGGCCACCGTCGGTGGAGGGCGCCGTGCGGGCTCGCTGGCAGCTCTGCTGCGCCCCGGTGGATCCCTGACGGCGGTGGTTGCGGGCCATCGTGCGGCGGCGCGGCGCGGAAGGCTGCTCGGCGCCACCAGATCGACGCGCTCCCCGCGGTGGCTGACCCGCTGGCGGTGTCTCTCTCCTACAACAACAACATTCGAGGCGCCGCCCCCTACGTCGTTGTCTTCTCAAGCGACAAGCTTTACCGTCTCCGGACTGCCCCTGCTTCGGCGCTCTTCGGAGTATTCGGGGGTCCTTGCATATGGGTCGGGGCGAAATCCCCGCGCGGCGGCTGCCAGCGCTGCCAACGGCGACGCCCGAGGGTGCCGCTACCTCCTTGGAGGCATTGGCATGACCTTTGCTGGACTTCCTCCTCGAGCACCGGGGGAAACCCTAGGTCCGGTTTGCCGGATCGTGCTGCGGCGGCGTCTCAGCGCCGTTCCCCTCTTGTAGGCGCTGCTTGGGCTACACGTGGTGGCTCGGATGTGGCGGCTGGAGTGTGGCGATGCATGGTTCCAGAGTCGATAGGGCGCGGACCTCCGGGCGCAATGTATGTCGGCGCCAGCTCCTCCGTGATGATCATTACACCAGTTCTAGCCGGGCCCTGCCCTTCACCTGCCGACTCTCTCTAGGCACATAGGTGTTTGGTTTTCTGGCCTGGCCAGTTTTGGAGTGACGGTCCTCCCTGGAGTAGTTGGTTTTGGCTACGATTTGGATGGAGGCAGGCTCGGCGATGTCTCATGTTTTTTTTGTAGTTTGTAGATTGAGGTACCTCCTCATCTAGTTGTGAGGACCTGTTGTTTGGCTGTGTTACCGCATCGTTGGATGTCGGACCTGTTGTTTGGCTGTGTTACCGCATCGTTGGATGCCGGAATCGCTGTACTCTGGACTCTGTCCTTTTTTCCTCTAATGCAAGTGACTCAGAAACCAGAGCAGCCGCAAAATAACAGTGCGCCTGGCAATTCATGCTTCTGGTCGCTGCTGCTACGATCACAAAGTAATGTTTAAGCAGATAAGCAGAAGCAGAGATGAGGTGGCACATGTCATGTCTCTGTTGACGCTTGTCTGCATGCCATCAGGGGGTTAAAATACATCCGCGGCAGACAGCGACCTGCCCTACTCTACTATACTGGAGTATACTCTACTGACTCCTATGACTAATGTGTTGTTAATCTTGTTCATATTTCTGCCCTTTTTAATTATACATTGCCGACGCTTTTACATGAAAAATATTTACCAGTTTTAAGTTATATAAGGGCAGTAAGAACAGTCCCAATCATTTCTCTGTTGACGCTTGTCTGCATGCCATCAGGGGGTTAAAATACATCCGCGGCAGACAGCGACCTGGCCTACTCTACTATACTGGAGTATACTGTACTGACTCCTATGACTAATGTGTTGTTAATCTTGTTCATATTTCTGCCCTTTTTAATTATACATTGCCGACGCTTTTACATGAAAAATATTTACCAGTTTTAAGTTATATAAGGGCAGTAAGAACAGTCCCAATCATTTCTCTGTTGACGCTTGTCTGCATGCCATCAGGGGGTTTAAATACATCCGCGGCAGACAGCGACCTGCCCTACTCTACTATACTGGAGTATACTCTACTGACTCCTATGACTAATGTGTTGTTAATTTTGTTCATATTTCTGCCCTTTTTAATTATACATTGCCGACGCTTTTACATGAAAAATATTTACCTGTTTTAAGTTATATAAGGGCAGTAAGGACAGTCCCAATCATTTCTCCTAAGTTTTCTATCATTGTTAAATACTCCGTATATGTTTAGATACAACTATCTTAATAATTTGTATGTTAGTATTGTATCTAAAAATTAACATTTAATATATACTTTGTCGGAGTAATTTATACACGATAAGAATCAGTATATTGTTTAAGATACGATATCTCTTTCTCTCTTTTCTCATTCTTTAATTAGACATTCCCGTAAGTTTTTTCACCAATGTGGCATGCTTTTAGACATAGCTGAGGTGGAGCATAGAAGCGGCTGCCCTAGCTGCGGTCCCAACACTTTTTTGACTACACACAACTATAAATTTAAGCTTCAAATTTCATAATATTTTACAATGGATTTAAACAATATTTAAACTAACCCTATCCTCAAGCCTAACCTAATCCTCTTCTTCGGAGAGGTTGATGTTGAAGGCCTCCTCCGCCAACAACCGCAACAATTGTGTGAGCCCCGACATGTCTTCCAGGTCGACGAGATGACGGTATGGCTTCGATAGCGGTGCACTCTCCAACAAGTGAAAGACGTGACAGAGGCCCGACGTGTCTTGCGGGTCGTCGGGGTCGTGCATTGGCGAGGAGACGCGGTATTCTGCCGACACCTCCTCTGGCTCCAGCTTGGGCACGCGGAGGACCGCCCCTTCCTACGGTAGTGAGCCCTCCATTCTCGCGGTGGCATGGCGGGTAACGATGATGTCGTTCGTCAGCGTGCGATGGTCATTGAGCATAACTCCTTCTACCTGGCGGCAGCTCTCGTGGCTAGGGGGCTTATACTCCCCAAGGGTAGTGCACCTCTCTTCTTTGAAACGAGCGACCCACCACTCGTGCTTTAGGGCATAGAGGGTTGGCCATCTCCTCCATCGTCTTCTGGTTCCGGCGTCAGTGAACCCCGTGGTCGCGGGAGATGCCGGTGAGTGGTGGCAATACAGGAACATCGCCTAACTTAGATGCCACCCCTTCGGCAGCCGCATGTCGGTTAGCGCGATGATGCTGAGGTCAGCGAGCTCCCGCCCCACGTCGATGGTGAGGCTCCGCTTCCTGCGGTTTGATCCACCGACATCTTTGTTGTGTGCCATGTTGGGAGAGGGCCGGAGTCGAAGGTGACATATGTGGAGGAGCCTATGTGGAGATGCGCAGACGAAATAGAAGACGTAGTGCGGCCAGGAGGGGTACATAAAGGGAATGGGCAGTAGGGTAGGTCGGGGGTTGGTGGTGCTGGTTTAATGCTAGAAACGCGTTGGTAATGCCAGTGACGCGTGGTGGGTCCGTACCATTGTTGCGTCAGAAACGGGCAGAGCTCTCTGGGGAACCAAAGGAGGTGGATGCCATTAGATAACATTGATCGGCCTCTGTGCCGGTGACAGGCTGGGCCTGCCTATCGAAGTCCTACGTGATGGGCATGTCTGGCACCCGAGCCGACCCCAAATGTTGGGGCCGACAAAGGATTATCAGAAAGATTTTCGGGTCATTTTCGCGTCCAAACTGCCATCGGGCTGATGGGAGGCCTATGAGAGCCCAGGTGGAGTTGCTATTGCTATGAGCCTCATGAAAACCTCATATTTTCTTCATTTATTATTTTGTGATTTTTTGTGGGAATTGTCTACTGATAATTTAGTTGCCAACATTTTGTACCAATAGTGGAATTGAGTCTACAGGAGGGGCAGACAATTTTGTGTTCGTTTTTTTTTCTTGCTTCAGGTTTAGTCAGCGCACATGACAATCAGTATTTGTTCAACACAATTATCCGTCCATAGCATTTTGAATGGTAATCAGACATAACACGTGCTCTGCATCAGTGCATCACAGAAAACGTAGGGAGCATCGGGAACATGCTTAGGCGGTGATGCAAACGTGGCACGAATATTTGGCAAATAGCTAAACTTCATCTTAGCAAAAAAATAAAATCAAGGTTATATGCAAGCGTTGTTTCAACTTTCAAATTGTAGCATCAAACAGGCCCACACCGGCCATGCCGCGCGATGGCTAAATGTAGCCGGCGACACGATGGATCCAAAAAGCTACGTCCTATTCTGATCGCCTCATAAACTAATCAGGTTTGGTCCAGTGATTAAGCACTAATCAATGATCAGATAACTATTTAACCTTTTCGGCCTGGCTTCGACCCAATCTTTGCTTTGTTTTTGTAGGGGTTGGAGCAAGGAGTGCCTGCTGCTGCTAACTTGGCTTACGTACACGTACTGGTGTCGAGTGCTGCTGGTGGTATTTCTATATGCATTTTCATCTTAGCTATCATGGTTTAAACGTTTAAATTTATTTCAAGTGGTTCGGGGGAATCAAGCATCAAAGTATCCAATGTGATGTGATCAGTTCGATCGCCATATAGTTTTATTCTTTTTAATAAGATTATGTTGCCGTGTCTTTGATTTCTGCTCGAACTTATGTAACTCGTGGGAAAGATCGAGACATGTTGTAATTTGCTATCGGAATGTTAAGTAAAATTCTAAAATTAACAAACTTTGACTTTATAGTGGAATATCTTTCTTGCGCCAGAATTGTGTGCAACGAGAGAAACAAGAGATTTTATCGAGCACATCGGAAACACGTGTTTTGAACGACGGTATGCGATAACTACATTGAATATAGATTTAGCATAACCATGTGAAATAGGGTCTCTTAATAGGCATCTTTTAAGTAGTGCTCAAACTGTGGTTCCTCCACCTCTTGGCACCTAATCGATCAGCAGTTTGGGAGGAGTTCCGATTTGAGATGGTGCATGTGTGTAGGCAAAGCCTTCGATTGCGTTGCATGGCGGCACCAGAACACGCAGTAAATAAAGCACACTAGTCACGAGAGTATACCGTCTGAACCCAGGGGCATCTACACCCTTTTAAAAAAATACATTTTAATGCGTTTCAAAATGTCCAAATATCATCTCCGGCACAAAGTTTCGTGAGACAATTTTTGGTGCTGAAAAACTTTTCATAAGACATGTTTTTGTCTTTTTACACAGGCAAAAAAAAATAGAACGTTTTCCACGGAACTTTATGCGCACACACACAACGTGGAGATGTACACGTGCTTTTTTTCCCGGGATTTTTTACATTTAGAAATGTGTTTTCCGAAAACGGGCAGATGGCATCATGTTCGGCTATGTATTTTCCCGCTAATCACCCACTACTTACCATATTATTATTTTATTTTATTGAAAAAGCACTACTTACCATCTGGTAACATATGATGTGTGTTTTGTTTCAAAAGATACTATAGTGCGTGTGTCACATGAAGCCGTAGCTAGCATGCAGGCTCCAGTCACTAGCCAACTTTGGAAAATACGTCTCTATCTTTTTGAGGTGCTGTACCAAATTTCCCCAACACCCTATGGCGGTGTAGGTAGGTAGGCACACATCCTCCTATGCGTTTTACCCCTACTAGTAGGAGTACCACTACTGTTGCTATACACTGCTGCAGCAGCAGCACTGCACATTGCACAAGCAAAGCTTGTATAATTATTGATTAATCTTGCTTCTCTGATTGCCATGCATGTGTGCATGCATAGAGAATCCAAGGTGAGTCCGTAGAACAGAGGGTTTATTTACTGCTCCAGTTTCCATTGATGAGAGCATCTCCACGGCGTTTCCAATAATGCTCCCAATAGACTTATTGAATACGCCGGCACGAAATTGACCTCCACCGGTATCCCGATAGCGACAAAGTTGCCTCAACGGTTCAACAGCGTGTCTGGCAACCCGCTTCGCACGCCATTTGTAGGGAGGCAACCGAGGGTGCCGGCAACGGCGGCAACGCGCGCCATGTCGGATTCTGACGCGCGGGACCGGGCAATCAGTGACACAACGTCGGTCTATTTCACTTTCCCCTTCCCCTTCCCATTTTTATTCTCCCGCCTGTTGCCTCCCCCGTCCACCTCATTCCCGCCCTTCCCACCATCGGTGATCCCCCGCTGCCGATGTTTCCCATCAAGCGTAATCGTGGCGTTGCTTGTGGTCGTGGTGGCTCTGTTCGTGGCGGCGCCGGCGGTCTCGTTCCTCGCAAATCCCGTGCGACCGGCGGATATGTGTGATGAAGCATGTGGAGGGGGGGAGAGACGCTGGCCAACGACGAGCACGACGCCGCGTGACCCAACGCATGGCACGACCGCGGAGACGACGGCGAAGATCGAGGCCGAGATGGAGACACAGGAGGAAGCGTCGACCATTTGATTTCCATGCATATTTGACGTTTTATAATATGATCGTCGGACCTGGTGGTGTTTTTGGCTTTGGATGTTTGAACTTGATCGTCGCTGTTCGAAATTGACCGTCGCGTCGCTGTTTGAATTTGATTGAAAAATTTGGTGGGAGCATCTACTGGGATTCTGGGAGAGACCGATGGGGGAGGCACTCCCAATCTACTGAAAGCCGGTGGAGATGCTCTGAGCTTGAAAAAATATACATTGATAACAAATGACACAAGCTGGTTCTCTCGTAGTAGCAGATTACTTTCTTCCTCAAGGGATGAGATGAGAAAATTCGTGTGCTTTTGTAAACAGTCGATGTGTTAAAAATTGTTACACCCTCCCCCCCCTCGGGTTTGTGTTTATTTCTCGCAAATATTTCCAAGTAAAATTTCCATGTTGTTGATCACGATCTCTACTCCCCTCTAACAATATTTATTATATAAATAGAAAAATAAAAAATAATTTGCAACGAGAGCTTAGTAGGACTGTAGAATGACGTGGGTCTTCCAAGCAAGCAAGCCAGCAGCTCTCATGTTCCGTAGACATACTGCTCCATGACACGAACAGGATAGGATTTCTATTTTTGCATTATGACCACCCATGATATGATATGCAGGCATGGGGTCCAAGGTGACTCGCTGAGGGAAAATAAAGAAGAAAGGGCAGATAAACCACATGGCATGGAGCTATTCATGCATGCTTTCTTGCATTGTGGTTGGTATACACATGCATGTACCAGACGTCATTGTATTTCTTTTCTCATCCCAACACGCAGGCCCTGGAATTTTCAAAAAAAATAGTGTATAAACTGGGAATCAATCTATCTCTGCCTCCTATCTAGAGTAATTGTTGTGAGGGGATTGATCTACTATACATGGTGTACCAACCGAGTGGGTGTACAGTAGCGATTACATAAAGAAAAGCAGGATTTCAGAGAAGGGACGATGAGAGAGAAAGTATCTACATTGGGTAAGACGAGGGAAAAGACAGAAAGCTCAAGATCGGTGCAGCATTGCTACCAGTGTGGTGCGTGGGGGTGTCTGTCTATGGTTTCTACTTCTATAGAATACTACTCACTCCGTTCCAAATTAGATGTCATCTATTTGCCCAAAAGTAGATGTATGTACTACTGCCGATCATAGTGTTCATATAAAGTCCTTGATTTTTACGATCCACAAAAAGTGTCGCAAATATAGCTATGGAGTATTAGTTTCCATTTCTACTGGCTAATCATTGTCTTAAAAATTCTCCATCATAGTAATAGCTGCAAGAAGTAAAGAAGAGTTGCTTTCTAGTATCTCTTTTTTTTTCCACGTATTTTTTTCCTGAAAAGAGCATGAATAGAAGAAGGCTCAACTGTTCATTTGGTCAGCGTATTTTTTTTCCTTCGGCCGCTAAAGTATGGGGAAGCAGATAAAGCAGGGAGAGGAGGGGTTCGGTTTGGTGTGCCCTTCCTTCCATTTGCTCAGCCTTCTTCTCCCCCTATGGCTGCCAACCCTCTCCTTTTTCTCCCTCTCATGGTCATGGCGGACGTCTTCTTCCAGCTTGCATAGCTCTTGATCCCTGGTCTATCTTCTTCCCTCGGCACTATCAGCCAGCTCTTGGCGTCTTGCTGCAGTGTTCTACTAGTGGAGTATTACACTTGTACTGCCGCGGAGTGCAGAAAAAGAAAGTAGAGAGAGAAAGAAGGGCTTGCAGGAAGGAAGAAAGAAGAAGAGGGAGAGAGAGTCTGAATTGCTTTCCACCACCTCAGTTTCCCCTTGTTTGTCCCCTTCCCCTCCTTGATAGCTGTGATATTCCCTGAGCTGCTGCTGCCGCCTGAAGAGTGGGAGTGGCTGCCGGGCTCTCTGAACTCTCCTCTTGTCACTCTTGCCCCCATCCTCCATTCTTCAGTTTAATGCTCCCTCTGTAGCAGCACCAATTTATTGCTCCCTTGGCTAGTTCTGTAGGGAGAGAGACAGAAGGGGAGGTATAGCAAGAGATATATACCTAGCAAGCAAAGATCAGGGCTTGAATCAAAGCCCTCCCTCGTGTTTCTTTTATGTTTCATCACCACCTTCAGCAGCAGATTGGTGAGGCGGAGGCGGCAGATCAGGACAGCATGTCCAACCTCACCACTTCCGCTTCTGCTGGCGCCAACCCCCTCCCGCCTCCTCCAAGTACGGCCACCAACAAGCGGAAGCGAAGCCTCCCGGGCAACCCCGGTAGGTCATTTTTCTTGATTTTGTCCTTCTCTTTTTCTGAATCCAAGATGGGTTCTTGGACTGATGCGCGTGTATCTATCTCGTTGCATGTCATCTTCTGTGTCCGTCTTTTTCATCGAACGAACCGATGAAGCAGACCCAGACTCGGAGGTTGTTGCGCTGTCTCCGGCGACGCTGATGGCGACGAACCGCTTCCTGTGCGAGATCTGCGGCAAGGGGTTCCAGCGCGACCAGAACCTGCAGCTGCACCGGCGCGGGCACAACCTGCCGTGGAAGCTGAAGCAGCGGTCGAGCAAGGAGGTGGTGCGGAAGAAGGTGTACATCTGCCCGGAGGCGTCGTGCGTGCACCACGACCCGTCCCGCGCGCTGGGCGACCTCACCGGCATCAAGAAGCACTTCTTCCGCAAGCACGGTGAGAAGAAGTGGAAGTGCGACAAGTGCTCCAAGAAGTACGCCGTGCAGTCCGACTGGAAGGCGCACTCCAAGATCTGCGGCACGCGCGAGTACAAGTGCGACTGCGGCACCGTCTTCTCCAGGTATGTAATTCTCCTTGAATTCTTCCCCCAAACATATATCATCCATTGCACTTCCTTACTTTGCACCGATCGAATTGGCACCGTGCGTATATTAGGGCATAGTTAATCATCAAAGAGAAGGAACTGGTAGCAGCAATGATGTTCGATTTGTGTCCGTGCGAGATTCGATCGTGACCACACGTACTGTAGTTGCTTGCGGAGGATAGGGTGGCTTGCTTGGATCAGTAGGACTGTGGGAGGGGAAGAAGGCCAGACCACCAGGCAAGGCAGAAGAAGCATCATGTCATGTGTCCATGGAAAGAAAGAAAGAAAGAAAGAAAGAAAGAAAGATGGACCACTTTCTTCGTCCTTATTTTTTCTTTTTGTTTCGGCCATGGATGAGATTGAACTGCTATCTATAGCTAGCAGCTAGTGGTGCCGCAAGCTCGTGTGACCGAGTGTGTGTGAACAGAGGAGAGAGAGCGAGAGAGATTTTAGAAGGAAGAAAGGAAGGAGGAAACAAACAAACGAGCAAAGTTATGCCCATAGGACAAGGAAGAGAGATACTTTGATGATGAGGATCGAGCTTTGGGGGAAGAGAGAATTCAGACATGTGAATCTCTTTGCAGAGCTCTCTTTCCATCTCACTCCTCCCTGACTTCCATTCTCCTACGCTCTAGCCTAATTGCCTATGCATGCTTACACTATTCCCTCCGTGCTGTCACCTCCATGCGTCCTTCCATCCCTGCCTGATTCTCTCTTCGAGCTCACACGCCACGGCAGCCCCGCATGGCAACAGCGACAAGTGAACAAAGAAACCGGAGAAAGTTTTACTTTTCCTTCTGACTGATCGCTTTCTTTGTTGCACTGATTTGCATTGCATTGCATGCAGGCGGGACAGCTTCATCACGCACCGGGCCTTCTGCGACGCGCTCACGGAGGAGAACGCCAAGGCCATCGGCGGCCTGCCGGTCATGGCGCAGGGCCACCACCATGCCATGCTCTACTCGCCGCCGCCGCACCAGCTGATGCAGCAGCAGCACCAGGAACTCGCCGCGTTCCAGGACCAGCAGCACCAGATGATGCAGCAGGAGCAGCACTGCAACTACGCAGTGAAGCCGGAGATGCATCCGTGGCCAACCATGCCCTACGACGACGTCCACCACACTCAGCTGCTGCAGCCGATCTGCAACGCCACCGCGCAGAGCTCCGCCACATCGGCGCCGATACCTACGCAGCAGCAACATCAGCAGCTGCCAGCGGCCGCTGCGCACCTCTCGGCCACGGCGCTGCTGCAGAAGGCGGCGCAGATGGGCGCGACCATCGGCGGGGCCGGCGCCGGCGGGGCGGGACCGCATTACACCCAGATGGCCGGCGCGGCCACGAGCACGGCAGGCAGCGCCACGTTCGGGCTCGGCCTGTCCTGTCTGAACAGCCAGCAGATGATGACCCTCGCGAGGACCGCATCCCACGGCCGGAGCGCGGACGACGGTGCAGCGGGCGGGCCCAATGACGGCATGACCAGGGACTTCCTAGGGCTGCGCGCCATCTCGCACCGCGACATCCTCGGCCTCGCCGGCTTGGACTCCTCGTGCATGGGCGCCGCCGTAAGCACCGCCAACAACAACACCAGCATGGCGCCCTGCTATGAGCCACAGCCGCATGGACAGCCGCAGCCACAGCAGCAGCCGACCAGCAACGAACCATGGCATGGCATGAGTAGCCACAGCTAGCCATGGCAATTTGGTAATTGCTTTCTTCTTCCTCTCGTCGACCTCGCATCTGATCATCGCAGAGGCATAGCTAGCTAGGGTCAGGCTGCTTGCTGCTACCCTAGATCACCACGATGCTTTTTGAGTTGGGCAATCTTACTTTCTCCCTTTCTCTCGTGTTTATGATCTCATGTTCTTGCAAGCTTCGAGGTTTCAATGCATGATACAGCACGCAGGCGAGTCTGTAATTTTTTGGTTTTGGGGTAGAAGGCACTGTAAGCTAAAGCTTCGGATCCACGAAAAAAATACTACAGCTATGTGAAAATAATACATGCATGCATCCGTCGTCTATTTTTTTTCCTTTCGTATTTAAGAACTAATCAACTGCATATCAATATACATATCTTCTCATGGCTACACTCTTAGTACCCAATTCTCCATCTAATAAGGTACATGTCCATATATATAGCTGTAACAAGGTTACATATGTATATATATTATTAAAATCCATATGCTATGTTTTTTGTCGAAAAAAAAACGAGAGGTCCGATATGTTTGACTTGAAGGAAGAACAATTTCAGTGCAAAAAATGTAGAGTAAATAGATGAACTGAAGTCAATCGTGTTGATAGTGTGGTCACTTGGGTACTCTTGCTACAACAGCTAGATGTGGTCTATGATGGTATCTGTTATCGATGCATGCATACAGCATACGAGTGTTTGTACAGTGACGTGCAATCAGTCCAAGTACTGTACCCGGCCGGCAGTGCTGCCTACTGTTCGTCCGTGACAAGGTCGTTTTGTTCGTATGGGTCATGGGCCCGCATTATTCGATGCTTGAAAAAGAATAGATAAACTTATTGAGGGCGCCCATTTATTTTGTTTAGGCTCTTTTGGGACATTTTGTTTCAATTCTGACATCTGTGACATAAATAACCCTATTTTATGAAAACAAAATCCTATTGGTTACCGGACTTTACCCGGTATTACCCTTCTATCTATTTTGATGTTTGCCATGGTGGTGTGCCTTGCTGATCTAAGGTAATCAAAATTGTATAATACATATAATCTAGTATGAATGGGCACCACAATCTTTTTGACTGAAATCTTTGCTTAATCCAAAACTGAAGGCGTACATTCGACTATGAAAATGTGCCACGTCGCCCTGACGAGTAGGTCTTGTTTGACAGAATCAGTAAAAAAATCTTAAAAGGGGTGAAAACCGGACATAGAATTTCTCAATCCGCCAAAATAAATATAAAATAGGGTAACGTATGTCCAATATGCTATATTAGAGGGTAAAATGTTGAATTAACTCTTAATCAAGGGGTGATACCCTGCGCATTTTCTAATTGTCCTAATTAGTTACCTATTGGTGTACTATTGAGTTGTGCCCTATCCGTTATTCAGGTACCCACACGGAAGCACACACGTTATGTGGGGATTTGTTGTAGTGTGAAATAAATTATCGTGATTATTTATTTATTTTGTAAAGCAGTTCATACGTCTTTGTTTCATGTTCTTGTAACTACTTATCAAGAGAAACCCCAAGCCTCTTTCTCTCAAGGGCATCCTTGCGGTCTCTTGTATATCTTTTTGGTGACTTTGTCTTATATAGGGTATTTTTGCCATCATAAATTTCCCGAGGCTCACCAATAAAGTTTGTGTGCATTACTAGAACAAAATGCCACCTTATTAGATGGTCCATCTTCGGTGGTTTCAGAAGGTGTCTCTTGTGTGAAGTCAATGATATTATGTATTTGAATCATCTGAATGCACTTTCGATATGGACTACTAACTCGAATTGATTTGTGCAATAAACCGGCTGTAATTGTTACGTATTTTAGACCGGTTATGAAAAAACCGACACATGTGCCTAATGGTCTATATATGCAATGATTTTATAGGGAGGTCTATGCTAATGTTTTTAGAAAAACTTTGAAATAAGTAGTCTGTGTACCTATCGCGATAATATTTGATTTTATAAGCCGGCTGTAATATTTGATGCATGGTTCCATGCTGGACTAGGAGGGTGCATGGTTTATGGTGGACTAGCTAAGAGGATGAGGTGTTGGCCACATCACCGATCCAAAATTAATAATAAAAAATAATGAGTACTCTATGTACCTATCGCGATAGCCGGTCGTTTGTCAGAAATTCACTTTGTCCCCCGAGGTGCATATGCTCACTAGACAAAAGACAACACATTCAAAATATCAAAAAGTTATGAAAAAAATTCCGGGCATACATCTCCATATCCTATGTGCGCATGCAAAGTTCCAATAAAAAACGAGATACTTTGTACCCTTGATAAGACAAAAAGAAAAGTGGTGTGAAAAGCCTTATATTAGCAATGAAAAGTCGGTTCTTCGTGAAACAACTTTGAGTGCACATAGTATGTGGAGAAGTAGGCACCAAATTTAGTTTATATATTTGTTGACATTTCAAAATGCCTTTGAATAAAGGATGAATATGCACTCAGAAGCCAAAACGATGTTATTTGTAAAAAAACACAAATTCTGCTCTGAACTGTAGTTTCGGCGCTTGCCGACCAGTGCAGTACACGTTGCTGTGCTCTTACGTGCACGTGGCACGTGCCATCCTTGCTAATTCCTCGCAGCACACGCACGCACAGGTAAAACAGCGAGCATGGTGTAGGCCTGTGGGGTTGGTAGGGTAGACCACGACAAAACTGCTAAAATGGAAAATATTTCATTAGAGATGTCGAAAATATTATCTGTATAGTCTAACTAGCTAAGGCCATCTCCAGCCGTCCCCCCAGAGCCCCCCCCCAGGAGGCTTTTTTTTGCGCCGCGCCGGCCGAAAAGCGCCGTTTTTCTACCACTCGGTCCCCCCAGAAGCCCAGTTAGCGCTGTTTCGGCGGAAAATAGCGCCGGCGCACCCAGGCGAAACCCAGCCCACTGGGTTCGGCCTGGGGGGCCGGCGGAAGGAAAAGCACGCGTGGGGCAGCGATGTCGGCGAGACAAAGCATTTTTCCCACCCCGACTCGCCTTTTCCTCTGTCCACCTCGCCGTCGCCTCGCCGTCGCCGCCACCACCCCTCCTTGCGCCGCCGCACGCAAGCAGCTAGGAACCCCCCGTCGAGCCCCGCCCCGCCGCCGGCGCCGCCCACTCTCCTCCGCCGCGATCTAGCCGGCTGGGCCGTTCTCGGAGCGAAGCGCGGCCACCCCGCCCGCAAGGTGTTCGGCGTTTCGCCCGACCCAAGCCATGGACTCCGACGACGAGGAGATGCTCGCCGAGCTCTCCGACGAGGAAGATCAGGCCGCCATCGACGACGAGGAACACCTCATGGTCTTGGCCTGTCGCGCCGGCTTGCTCGTCAACAGCGGGCCGCGTCGTGTTGGATCGACGCGCGGGCGCCGCAAGAGCAAGCAAAGGCAGCGGTACGAGGGCTACTGCATCCTCTACTCCGACTACTTCGCCAACAATCCTACGCAGGACGTGAAGGTGTTCCGGCACCGGTTCAGGATGAACCGCGAGCTCTTCCTCCGGATCATGCGTGCCATCCGGGAGTTCGACCCCTACTTCAAATTGAAGAAGGACTGCACCGGCACAGTAGGCTTTACCTCAATTCAGAAGTGCACGATGGCCATGAGGTTGCTTGCATATGGTGCTCCCGCAGATGCACAGGATGACTATCTGCGCATGAGCGAGTCCACGGCCCTGGAGTGCTTGAACTATTTATGCCGGGCAGTGGTTGCAGTCTTTGGCTCAACGTACTTGCGATCACCCAATGCGCAAGACACTGCTCGCCTCCTCGCAGAGAATGAAGCAAGAGGCTTTCCTGGGATGCTTAGTAGCATCGACTGCATGCATTGGGCATGGAAGAACTGTCCATTCAAGTGGCAGGGGATGTACAAGGGAAAGGAAGGAGAGTGCTCCGTGATTCTCGAGGCCGTGTCTTCATATGATATGTGGATTTGGCATTCATTTTTTGGTATGCCAGGAACTCACAACGACATCAATGTCTTGCAGTGCTCGGATGTCTTTTCCGACCTTGTCGAAGGCCATGCTCCCCCTGTGAACTACGAGATCAACGGGCACCAGTACACAAAGGGCTACTACCTTGCAGATGGCATCTACCCCAGGTGGGCAACATTTGTCAACCCTGTGCCAGGAAGCGCGAAGGCTTGGTTTTCCAAGTGCCAGGAGGCTTGCAGGAAGGATGTGGAACGGGCATTTGGCGCGCTGCAGTCTCGATTCGCTGTTGTCCGGTACCCAGCTTTGACTTGGTCGAAGTCCAACATGTGGGAGGTGATGCAGTGTTGTGTGGTCTTGCACAACATGATCATTGAGAGTGAACGGGATAACCCGGTGCCTGCCAATGAGGCAATGGCACCATACTACCGCCAGGGTCCTCTTGCAGATGTTGATCACCAGGTGCCGGCGCCATGGGCAACCTTCCTCACCAGGCGCCGGGAGATTCGAGACGCTGGAACACATCTAGCTCTACAGGATGATCTGGTGCAGCACTTGTGGGCGCGCAAGGGCAATGGCAATGCCGATAATGGCGATGCCAATGCCTAGTACGATTTGTTTTATTTGCTTGTATTGTTGAACTATTTATTTGTGTATGGATTTGTACGTTAAACTATTTATTTATGTGTGAATTTGTATGTTAAACTATTTCTATGTGTGAATTTGTATGCCAAAAAGGGCCGGCCTTTCTTTATGCCGAAATAAGGCCGCATCGCCGGCTGGGCGGTTCACGGCTGGTAAACGCGCCCCCCAGGGTTCGGTTTCGCGCCGTTTCGCGCCGCGGCGGCCCAGAAAAGGCGGCGTTTTGGCCCCTGGGGGGCACAACGGCTAGAGATGCCCTAACCGGGGAATCCTAGGCTAGCCTAGCTGTCATCTCCTCCATGTATAGAGCCCACCTCTCCTCACCTGTGCATCTCCTCCATGTATAGAGCCCACCTCTCCTCAATTTTGAACCACAAAACAGTTCTAGGACGAAAAGTGAACTTTTCCCAAAGTTAGAGGACGAAAAGGGGACTTTCTTCTTATCTAGAAATAGAAAAAACACAAGGATGTAATAGTAACGTATGTGCAGACCACATGATTGAGAACACAGGAGATTTGTAAGCATGAGTGCTTGGTTCACACAGGAATCCTAAAAAATATGGTCAAATCAAAGTCCAAACTACATTAAAAGTACAATTAAGTGTTGTTATGCCACTGAACACCTTGGTCTCGTTTTCGTACGCATGAGTTAAAAACAGATCCAATTGGAATGTAAATTGCTCCGGTTTACTTTGAAACTCAGGACAAAGAAAAGTTTTTTCTGTTTTTTCTTCGGTCCATTCTTTTGAACCAAACGGGTAAATGTTGCCACCATAGGAAAAAAATATCATACCTCTATTTTTACTTTGAACCAAAGAGGCCTAAAGAGCGAGCCGATCTTACAGGCTAGGGGTTGAGATCCATCTATATCGATAAGGATTTGGCCCCTTGTTTTTCTTTGTGATGAGGATTCATAGATGAGCGGAATATTGATGGGATTTCTACTCTCAACACATTTTGGGTCTTGGCTTTTCTTTGAGATGATTTGAGCTCTTGGTTAGATTTAACCTAGCCAGTATGCTATGTCGACAGGCCTCAGTATATCTATGGCAGTTAATACACCTCCTCTGCCACTAAATGCCAATCAACCGGCTCCTAGTCTTTGCATCGTGGATCCACCATCCTACAGTCTACATCAAATTGCTAGCTACTTTGGACATCATTTACCCTCTAAATTAGTTGATTTACTTGTGTCTTCTTTTTAGCTTTACAACTCAAACCATGTTTTCTTTCTTGCAAGACTATAAAACCAATGATTAGGAGCTCGACTCCCATCTAAACTGTATTGAGTTAAACCCTGGCCGCAACATACAACCTACCGTGACTAGCCAAAACTACTTCTTAATTGGCTACTTTCTTCTGAGTTGTTGTCTGAATTAGTCTAAATATTTTGAATCTAGAAACTATCCTATCATATGCTTATACAACCATAGTGTATTCCAACCAATTAAAAAGGTAGTAATGGTATGAGTCTGGTGTTTTAGTTCCCGGGAGCCCTTTTGAATTACCGAGTATCATGGGTCTTCTTTGGTATATATGGTGGATAAGGTTTCCAGGATCAAGGTTCATAGAGGGTGCATATAGGAGAGTGTCAAAAATAATTCTACAGATACATATATATGAGTTCTACATGTAGCCCGACAATTTCCTAACAAATCGAAACCAATTTTGACAAGTTTCAAAAGAATTCAAAAAACAATTCTACCGACGCATATACATGTCAGTAAAAGATTGTTAAAAAAATATGTATTTGTGTTGGCTACACAAAAACTAAAAATTCCGACAACTAAAAATTATCTCTATTCTGACCAACATATTTGTCATTTTGTGTAGGGTACGGATAATCAGATATATGGATGCAAATTTGTATTTACATACTACACATAAAACTCCTTCCATTCATGTTTTAGAAATTTAAATGTGAGTTGTCTACGGACCAAAATGAGCGAGCACACTGAAACACGTCAAGATAAATGAGTTTTAAAGGAAGCTAAAACATGGAGGGCCTCTTTGGATTCTATGATTTTGATAAGATTTTTGTAGGATTCCAATCCTTAGGATTATTTTCTTATGGATTGCGTTTGGATCAATGGAATGGTCTGTTAAAATTCCTATGGATTGAATTCCTATGCCTCAATTTCATATGAATTTGAACGTCCACTCCACCTCATTTTTAGACTTAACTGTGTAGGATTGAGGCATGTTAACTGTTTTTCCTGCGTTTTATCCAAACAACTATTTCTACAGTTTACCTTTGTTTTAAAATTCTCTGTTTTGCACATGCAAACCTATGAGGTTTCTATGTTTTTCTATTCATGTGGTTTTCAATCCTGCAATCCAAAGAGGCCCTGAACGGGGAGTACTTATTTAATGTTTGGAAATATAGGGCTATCTGTAGCCCAGGTACCAAATTGACGTGTAGCTTTTTTTTTACGGGAATTGACGTGTAGCTCTAAAGAGTGTCTGTATGTTAAAGAGCTAGGGGCTGAAATCCATTAATGACAATTTTTTGCATGATATTGGTGAAGATTTCTACTCTCAAGAAAGACTATACTCATCTAAAAAAACTAGGCTAAAAAAAATGTTTTAGTCATCTAGGAGTATTAATCTGTGCTTTGAGCTTCAGTTCTACTGTAACTTCAGTAGAAAACTCCTTGCGATTCAGCAATCCAGCACAGAGTTTCTGGTGGAGACATGGATCTAAACCAACGAGAACATTCAGACTTTGATTTCGCATTCGCCGAACAAATCAAGCGAGCACAACCATTAGGCTTGTTGGCACAGAAGTTGGTAATGTTTCAAAGAGAAGAGATTGGCACAAAGGAGAAGGGGGAGGAGGAGAAGCAGATAAAATTCACTGGATAACCTCCATTAACGAACACGGAGGCCGTAGGACAGGATAGAAAATATGATAATAAAATAACCAAGAACACCACAACCAAAAAGGCTAAATAGCACCATGATTGAGAACTGAATGTGATTCACATATTAAGTTATGAACCAAAAGATCGGGCGGCAGGCCAGGTCAGCACTTCAAACCATAAGTTATGAACCAAAAGAAAATAAATGTTAGAAATAGTTACAGCTGAGAATGGCTGGGACACATGGGATGCAAAACTCAAAAACTTACAACTGGATATAGGGCGCCTCAAATTGCAGTGCAATCAGTACTTCGTCCCAGTGGGGGAGTTCGTCTTTGTGCAGAGAATCTTCCTTCCTCTGTCACGTCTACGCTTCAGGACCTTCCTTCCAGCAGTAGTCCGCATCCGCCTGCGGAAACCATGTACACGGGCAAGTGACTTCCTAGATCTTGATCTTTTGGTCAAGCAGAGGGCAGCCTTTCCAGCCCTGATCTGCAGGCCACGAGATCTTCCAGTTGTTAATCTGTTGTAGCTAAACTCAATTCCCAAAGATGAACCTGGTACATTGTGATAAAATATGAACATACATAATGTCCCATAGACTGAATATGGTTTGGTGCATTTGGTAACTGCATAGTATAGGTTATTTGCTGTATGTTTAAGTTGAATAAAGTAATTAGCTCTTCCTGGCTGTATTTTTTTCTCTGCAGGTATATTTATTTTTTGTGCTTCGAAAAAGATTCAACTATAAATTTTATTGGTCCATCTAATGTAACATTGTTGTGCTGGTTCCAGAAACATTTCGGGGTTGCTGTAGGTGGTACACAAATTGGTTGTGACTGAAGTGGTATCTAAGCTATCTGTTCAGTCGTCCACACAAAAATAAGTCCTATGGTTTCAATTTGTGTGATTTGCTTCCTAAATCTGTAAAAGTCTGTAAACAAAACAAGATTCCAATTATAATGTAGAAATTTTTCGATATTATATTTAATTTCTATGTGATTCGGGGCTTTAAGGTCTGGAACTCAGATGCATATGCTAGGTTTTACATAGTATCATATAATACTGTTGGAAATCACAGGACACAGAGTACAAAAATAATACTTCAACCTTGATTTTCTAGCTAATTTGTGTTTACTCAAACTGATCGGTGAACAATATCAGTTTCATGTTCTGAACGCCCTTGCGACTCTCTGTAACCGGTCAGACCGTGATGGTTTCATTCAATGAAATGGGGCTGGGGGGGAGCCCCTGTTAATCTAACAAAAAATATCAGTTTCATGTTCTGACACCGAAAAATAGGTCTGCATCTACAAGTTAAATGTGTCTCTCAGAACATCATGAGCAAATTTTGGATGAATGATGAAGCAGTACTGAACTTTATCCGGGAATCTTTCTAAACAATTCAATTAGCAAAACATAATTTCTTCTGGTTCCTGTTTGCCACAGACACAGCAAGTGGGATTGCGAGGATTACAGGGCGACTTAGGTCGTGACGACCGCCGCCGCCGCCGCGAGCGGCATGTTCCGGCGCCTGGTAAGGCGACGCTGATTTCAGTCCCCGTCTAGGGTTCCTGTCCTCCCCCGGACTTTGTCCGGCGGCGAGTTTCCTGTAGCTCCGTTCCGATCAAGGCGAAGCTTTGAGTTGGTTCTGGAGTTGATCGATCTGCTCGTTTTGGTTCTGGTTTGTTTGCAAGTTTGTTCTGGGAGAAGTTCTGCGTTGTTGTGCAGCAGTCTGGGTGATTCTTGTGGAGTTGATCGGCGAGAACAATGAATTGTATAAGTTTGAATTGTCGTGGGACGGGGAACTCCGCGACAGTAGGAGAGCTGTGCGTTCTCCAACGTTCGCACCAAGCTAAGGTAATGTTCCTATGTGAGACTCGTCAGCCCCGTGATCGTGTTAAACGTCTCAGTACCAGATTGGGCTTACGAGGGTTTGAGGGGATAGACAGCAATGGTTTCAGCGGAGGTCTTGCACTTTTTTGGCATGAATCGATCTTTGTGGATGTCAAAGAGTGTACAGACCGTTATATTGATGTTATGATGAGGATAACACCGGATGAACCCCTGTTTCATGCTACTTTTGTGTATGGAGAGCCACGGGCAGAGAATAGACACCGTATGTGGTCGCAGCTGACGGCCTTGCGGGCGATGACGCCACTACCATGGGTTCTCATCGGAGATTTCAACGAAGTTCTTTGGCCGTATGAGCATTTTTCGGCGTGTCCCCGCCCAGAACCTCAAATGGCCGCGTTTCGTGACTGTGTACAATTGTGTGGATTAAAAGACTTGGGCTTCCAGGGTCTGCCTTTCACTTTTGACAACCGACGCACGGGCAATAGGAATGTGCAGGTCAGGTTGGATCGGGCCCTAGCTGATGATCAATGGCGAAATATTTATTCAGTCATCAGTGGTCCATCTAGTTTCACCATGTTCGGACCACTGCCCAGTCCTTCTATCCTTTGCCAAAGAGGTAACTGAACAACGCACTGGACGTTGCCTGCGTTATGAAATCTTTTGGGAGAGGGACTCAGCCCTGAAGGAAATAATTGATTCTTCTTGGAAGGATCTTGGCCACATGGATGATCTGGGTGGTGTCAATCGTGGATTAAGTGTCGTGATGAATAGCCTGCATAAATGGGGTAACCGAAGATTTGGTAATGTGACGAGGGAGTTAGATAAGCTTCAAGATAAATTAGCTAACTTACAAGCAGCAAATGCACCTCGAGAGGAGGTACAGATCACTAGGGATTTGATGAACGATTTGCTGTATAAAGAGGAGATGATCTGGCTGCAGAGGTCACGTATTGATTGGCTTCGGGAGGGCGATCGCAATACAAAATTCTTTCATCATAAGGCCGTTTGGAGAGCTCGGAAAAACAAAATATCCAAGTTACGTGATGATTTAGGAGTCATCCAGACTGTCCCAACAGAAATGCAGCGTATGGCTCGGTACAGGACATATGCCTGAAGGAATTAATGATACAGCCATCGTTTTGATTCCTAAAATTGATAATCCAATGGATCCTAAGGAGTACCGTCCTATTGGTTTATGCAATTTGTTATACAAGATTGTCTCCAAATGTCTTGTGAATAGACTTCGCCCCTTGCTTGGGGAAGTGATTTTGGAAAATCAAAGCGCCTTTGTGCCAGGCCGCTTGATTACTGACAATGCCCTCCTGGCATTTGAATGCCTCCACTATATGGAACATGGTACAAATATTAACTCTTCTTTCTGTGCGTATAAGTTGGATCTCTCAAAAGCTTATGACAGAGTTGATTGGCCTTTTTTGGAGTACAATGCTAAAGATGGGGTTCTGTCACCGTTGGGTCCAATGGATTATGTCATGTGTGACTACGGTGAAATATTCAATCAAATTCAATGGAACTCTTTTGGAAGCATTTTCTCCTTCTCGTGCGCTTTGACAGGGGGATCCCCTCTCTCCCTTTCTGTTCTTGTTCGTGGCGGATGGCTTATCAGCTTTATTGCAAAAGGAAGTGGAAATAGGTGGAATTTCTCCTATCAAAGTATGCCGAAATGCTCCTGGTATATCACATTTGTTATTCGCCGATGACACAATGTTATTTTTCCGAGCTACGGAAGCTCAAGCACTCAGGGTTAAACACACCATCAATGTGTTTGAAGCTAGTACAGGACAATTGATCAATCCTTCTAAATGTTCTATCATTTTCAGTAATTCATGCCCACAGGTTGATCAGAATGTGGTGCGATCAGTGCTAAGTGTGGAGCAGCAAGTGTTTGATGCTACTTCCCACTCCGGATGGTCGGATGCATAAAGGCAGATTTCAGAATCTGCAATCTCGGTTGAGTAAGAGACTTATAGAATGGGGTGATAGCCTCCTAGCTCAAAGTGCAAGAGAAATCCTCATCAAAGCGATAGCCCAAGCAATTCCAATTTATGTTATGGGTGTGTTCAAGTTACCGATGGCAATATGCGATGATCTTACTCGCCTGATACGTAACTATTGGTGGGGTTCAGAGCAAGGCAAAAGAAAAACGCATTGGGTCAATTGGCAGCAGTTGCTAAGGTCTAAAGATCAAGGCGGGCTGGGATTCAGGGACATGAGGGTCTTTAATCAAGCTCTCCTTGCGTGTCAAGCATGGAGATTATTAGAGAATCCTAACAGCTTGTGTGCGCGTGTGCTGAAGGCGAAATACTTCCCTAATGGTGATTTGTTGGACACTGTCTTCACTGGTAACCCTTCGTCCACTTGGACAGCAATAACTTATGGTCTGGAACTTTTAAAGAAGGGTGTCATATACCGTGTCGGTAATGGTGCAAGTATCAGGGTGTGGCGTGATAATTGGATCCCGCGAAGCTCATACATGAAAGTCCTAACTCCTTCGGCGAGTGTCAGAGTTATTGGATGAAAATATGAAATGGAAGGAAGCCCGTATTAGAGAAATATTCTACCCCGTGGATGCGGATCTGATTCTCAAAATCAGGCCAGCTAAACGCTTCTCTGAAGATATTATTGCATGGCAGCCTGAGAAAACTGGGGTGTTCTCTGTACGTAGTGCGTACAAACTGGGCTTACAAGAACTTTCAGATCAGTGCTCGTTTACTACATCTAGTGATCGAGCAGATGGTGCTGACCTTTGTTGGTCTAGAATCTGGAAGGCTTCAGTGCCACCCAAGGTCAAGGTGTTTGCATGGAAAGCTGCGGCAGATGTTCTAGCTACAGAAGTCACTGGACAGCGAGGTCGCGGAGCAGATGTCACTGCAGGCCGTCACTGCGACGGTCGAGGCTTCCGGCCCAGCTGGACGCCGGGGGCCCTCTACGCTCCATCGCGCCGAGGCGGTGGATAGCGGCCCACCTGGGTCGCCGAAGGTTGCTGAAGACGGGCCGGCCGTGGCTTGCGGCCCGACGGGGCTCCAACACGCGCTGGCGCTGGTTCGCAGCCCAATGGAGACACCGACTGCTGCGGAAGGCCGTCAGCTGATGGGCTCGGCGGGGTGGGCCGGGCAGATTTCGCTCCAGGCCAACACGGTGCCAGGCCTGGAGGTCTTCTCTGCTGGCTCGCCTGCTGTGCTGCCTGCGGCTGTTGTGCCGGTCTCCGGGGAGGGCTCTTCTTCGCCAATGCCCCCCCTGGATGGACTCGCTCCGCGCGCTGTAGGGACGGGTTTGGTCTCGTCTCCGACAAAGACCAACCCGCCCCTGTCTTCTCCAGGCTCTGCGGATGCGTTAGCTGGGTCGGCTGCTACTTCGCCTGTGCCGACCCAGGCTAATGTCTCCCCGGTGGCTACGTACATGGAGGGAGGATCTATCACGCCGTCCACCCCTACACCCACCACTGCGACCTATGACAGGGTCACCCCGCCCCGTCGCAGTGAGAGGTTCGGTGTGGAGATGCACGGAGCCTCTGCGACGGATGAACATTCGATGACGAAGGCCATGCGACTCAAGGCAGTGCGTAACCTCGACTTCTCCGGTACGGAAATGTCTTCTAAATCATTTCTTTCTTTTTCCCCACAGTCGATTCATTCCAAGCTTAGTAGTGTAGGTGTTAGTCTCGGTAATAGTAAAAATCAAGTTAATTTATCAACTAAAGTCTTGAGACACATGGAATTTGACCGTCTAACGGTTATTCCTAAAGTTTCGACTGGGTTGTCAGCCACCTACGATGATGAGGAAGAAGCGATTGCCACATCAGATGGTCAGCTTATTTCTCATCTAATTGGTGAAGTGTTGGATGGTGGTTTGGATGACGACGGGCTAAGTTCATTATATGAGCTAAAAGCATCCGGTCGGAAATCTAAATCTACAGCCAACAAGTCACGGAAACGGTCCAAGTTATCCAAATCCCCCACGGTTTCCCGATGAATGGCATGTTTAAAAATAGCAGAGGTCTTGGTGACTTGGCTAAACACTTGCTCTTCGCGGACTGTATTCGGGACTATAATTTGGATTTCTTAGCTATTTCTGAGACGGTAGACGTGAGTTCTCACAATCTCTCTTGAACCGACTATCGGGCGGTATTGAGTTTGAGTGGTACTCGCGGCCCCCTCATGGTCGCTCCGGGGGCATTTTACTTGGCGTCAGGACTGACACCATGGAAGTGTTGGAGGTTACGGAAGGCAACTTTCATATCAAATTGCACATCCGTAATAAATCCGATAACTTCATTTGGAGTCTTGTCGCCGTGTATGGACCAGCCCAGATGAGGCCAAGACCTCTTTTCTCTGTGAGATGGTAAACCTGGCAAAAGATAACCCACACCCTATGATCATTGGTGGGATTTCAACCTGCTACGGTTTCCATTTGAGAAAAGTAGGGGTCGGTTTGACAACCGTTGGCCTCTTTTGTTCAATGCAGTCATTGACAGTTTGAACTTAAGAGAGATCACAATGGTCGGGAGACAATTCACTTGGGCTAATTCTCTCCCGGAACCTACATACGAAAAGTTAGACCGTGTACTGATGGATACTGATTGGGAATCTCGGTTCCCATTGGTGTCGGTACGGGCGCTTGAACGTATTGAGGGGCTGTCGGACCATGCTCCCATTCTATTGACCACCGGTATGCCTAGACCACAATGTAAACCACGTTTCAAGTTTGAACTTGGATGGTTACATCGTGAGGGTTTCCACGAGATGGTTAAAAGAATTTGGGAAAGACCGGTTGCTGGTGCCACGCCGATCCAGAGGTGGAACAATAAGATTCGTGCTCTACGCACGCACCTTGTTGGCTGGGCTCGCCATACTACTGGTTTACTTAAAAAAGAAAAGATACGACTTTCCTCTATAATCGATGCTCTAGAGGCATTAGCGGAGGTGCGCCTGTTATCCGAGCAAGAGATTGAGCTAAAAAGCCAATCGAACGCACAGATAGCGAAACTTCTGCGTGAGGAGTTAAAGTGGTACCAAAGATCCAAAGCCCAATTTATCCTGGAAGGAGATTCGAACACTCGCTATTTCCACAGTATTGCCAATGGCAGACATAGGAAAAAGCGTATTCACTCTCTTGTACAGGAGGAGGGAACGATCGAGGGCCATGAACAACTAAAGTCGTACATTACTAATTATTATAAGGGCCTGTTCGGAGCTCCAGAGGAAGGAAACTTCACTTTGGATGAGTCTCGAACAGAGGATATACCCCAGGTTTCAGATGAGGAAAATAGTCTACTCACTAAACTCTATTCAGAGGATGAGGTGAGAAAGGCAGTCTTCCAAATGAAACTTAACACAGCTCCTGGTCCCGACGGCTTCCCGACAGAGTTCTACCAGAACTTTTGGGATGTTATCAAATCGGATCTACTGCAGCTATTCGCCTGTCTACATGATGGACAACTAGAGTTGTTTCGTCTCAATTTTGGTGAGATAATTTTACTACCTAAGGTTAACGAGGCAGAAAGGATTCAACAATACAGACCGATATGCCTCCTTAATGTTAGTTTTAAAATTTTCACCAAAGTGGCTACGATTCGACTGAATAGTGTGGTTGACCATGTAGTTCGTCCGTCTCAGACAGCTTTCATGCAAGGGCGTAACATCCTAGATGGAGTGGCGATCCTACATGAAACTGTTCACGAACTACATCGGAAAAAGCTGAATGGGGTCATCCTTAAAATTGATTTTGAGAAAGCTTATGATAAAGTCAATTGGTCTTTTCTCCAACAGACCCTCAGAATGAAAGGTTTTTCTACTGAGTGGAGAGCGCTAGTAGATAGCTTTGTTTCGGGAGGAAGTGTAGCCATTAAAGTCAATGATGACACTGGCAAATTCTTCCAAACGAAAAAAGGCCTTAGACAAGGTGACCCACTATCGCCAATACTATTTAATATAGTGGCGGATATGTTGGCTATCTTGATCGAACGCGCTAAATCTGAGGGCCAAATTGAAGGAGTGATTCCACATCTTGTCGATGGTGGTTTATCGATTCTTCAATACGCCGATGATACAATTCTCTTTATGGAACATGACATCGATAAAGCTCGTAACTTAAAGCTGATTTTGTCAGCCTTCGAGCAACTGTCGGGTCTTAAGATTAATTTCCATAAAAGTGAATTGTTCTGCTTCGGCGAAGCTCAAGATAACGCCGCCTTGTATGCTGAACTTTTCGGCTGTGAGCAAGGTCAATTTCCTATCAACTATTTGGGTATTCCGATTCACTATCGGAGACTTACAAATGCTGAGTGGAAAAAGGTGGAGGAAAGACTTCAACTACGTTTAAACTGCTGGAAAGGCAAACTGCTATCCCTGGGTGGAAGATTGGTGCTCATAAATTCGGTGCTGACGAACATGGTACTGTATATGATATCATTCTTCCAATTACCTAAAGGAGTCTTAAAACGATTGGATTATTTTCGATCTAGATTCTTTTGGCAAGGGGATTGTGAGAAGAAAAAGTATCGACTAACTAAGTGGAGTGTGGTTTGCTGTCCTAAAGACCAAGGAGGGCTCGGAGTTCATGACCTTGAGGTCAAGAACAGAGCTCTGCTTGGTAAATGGCTCTCCAAGCTTCTCTATGAAGATGGAGCTTGGCAAACCCTCCTTAGGAGAAAGTATGTGGGATCTCAAGCCGTATCTCAGGTTATTTGGAAACCTGGTGATTCGCACTTCTGGTCAGGCCTTATGGCTACGAAGAAGTTCTTTTTCCCTCAAGGTTCTTTCTCAATTAGGGATGGATCGGAAGTTCGTTTTTGGGAGGACAAATGGCTTGGCCAATCCACACTCCAAGAACAATATCCGGCTCTATATGCAATTGTACGAAACAAGAGCGACACGATCGCTAAGGTGTTGGGTTCCCACCCACCAAATGTTTCGTTCAGGAGAAGTTTACTTGGAACGAGACTAGCATCCTGGAATGCTTTGCTCCGCCGATTGGATTCCATCAATCTTTCGGAAGGCCGAGATAAATTTCAATGGAATCTTACGAAGAATGGTAAATTCTCGGTTGATTCCATGTATAGAGCATTAATCTTACCCGTAGGTCCGGTCGATATTAAAGATAATAATAAAATTTGGAAGATGAAGATCCCGCTGAAAACTAAGGTGTTTGTGTGGTATCTTCGTCGAGGAGTAATTCTTACAAAAGATAACCTTGCCAAACGCAATTGGCACGGAAGTAGAAAGTGTGTCTTCTGTCATCACGATGAGACCATTACACACCTTTTCTTCCAGTGCGAGTTCGCCAGGTCTATATGGTCAGCCATCCAGATAGGTTCTACCTTACATCCTCCGCGTTCCGTTGCAAACATTTTTGGCAACTGGTTAAACGGGGTAGATCCTAGGTTCAAACTATTCAGTAGGGTGGGAGCGCTTGCCGTTATTTGGTCGCTGTGGCTATGTAGAAATGACAAGGTTTTTAACGATAAAAATGCTTCTTCCATGCAGTGATCTATCGGTGTAGAGCTACGCTACGAGCATGGTCGGCCCTGCAACGTGTGGAACACCGAGACTTGTTTTTGGAGGTGGCGTCGCGTTTGGAGGCGGCGGCCAGGGAGTTATTCTCCTGGCATGGATGGCAACATAGCCTCCGGATCGACCTCCCAGCAGCCTAGGCGGATTTACAATTTCTCATTCTGATATGTAATTCGCCTATTTTATTCTTCAGCATCGGGTACTTGTGAACTCGTGAACTAATGGCTGTGTGCATCCTAGCTATGCAGAGGCCGGGTGTAATGCTTAAAACTTTTAAGTAATAAAATCCCTTTATCTAAAAAAAGCTAGAGAAGTCAATAAGCGGCAACGAAATATGAAAGTTTCTGGTATATGCAGAATATGTGGTAATGAGAATGAGGATACCATCCATGCTATTTTACGGTGTCCGCATGCTTCCTCTCTGTGGACTACAATGCGGAAAATCTGGCATATTCCAGCGACCTCCGAGCTTCAATTTAGTCTAGTGAAGTGGATGCAATCGACCCTGAAATCAATACCTGCAAATATGGTTGATATGTTCCTGTTGGTGTCGTGGCGTGTTTGGTATGCTCGGAACGAGGTAACTCATGCAAAACCATTGCCATCCACGGAAGGATCCGGGAGGTTCCTTGTTGGATATCTGAATGTGCTAAGAAACATCAAAAAACTATCTACTGATGAGATTATTAAAGGCAAAACTCCCATAGGGACTGGTGGGACAGCAGCTACTGTTCACCATCTGACAAAATCCCATGTGAAGCGATGGCAAACTCCAAGCCCGGGCTGGGTTAAACTGAACATTGACGGATCTGTTATGCTGGAAGATGGCTCTGCTGGTACTGGCATGGTCCTCCGAGATGAGCTGGGCCAAGTTATCTTTTGCGCTTGCCGTCAAATTTTCGACTGTGTTGATCCTTATGAATCAGAAGCTAGAGCCTGTGAGGAGGGGCTTCGGCTAGCGTTGCAGCATAGCACTAAACCTATCATCGTTGAGACAGATTGGTCAAATCTTATTGTGGCAGCTACAGGAAAAACACAAGATCGCTCTCCATTGGCGCACTTAATTTCAGAAATTAGATTTTTTGTTAATGGTAGTAGACAAATTTCTTTTGTGAAAGTGGATCGTTCGCAGAATAGGGTTAGCCACTGTCTTGCAAATTTTGCAAGAACCGAGTTTCAAACTATGATGTGGCTTGGTTCTGGTCCTGACTGTGTTGTTCAGGAACTAAACCATGACCTCGATGTAATCCCGTCTGCTTAATATATCCCCTTTTGCCCGCAAAAAAAAAAAGTAACCTATACAAAGCTCAGTTACTTCCTCTTGGGGTTGGGAATGTTTCAATTTCTTGGTATGAGAAAATTTTGTAGTGAAAATGACAACAGAACCTCAGGACGCTACTGCATCTGCATCCGCAACGCCCAGAGCTCCATGTTTCAAACCCCGCATTGCCATCGCAGGTCACTACTTCCCACAATCCCACTAGTCCCCCAACCCAATGCAGAGCTAGAACAACAATACGAAGAAATCAAATAAAAGTAAAGGGGATGTGGCTCGATCACCTGCGAACGAGGAGGCGGAAGTGAAGGCTAGCGACGCGGAGACGGCAGCCGAGAGCGACGTGCGGGAGGCGGAACTGCAGGACGTGGAGGAGGAGGAGTTGAAGGAGCTCCGGAGAAACGAGGAGGAGGAGGAGGAAGCGCCTATCGGGGACGCCTTGCGAGGATGGAGGGCGGCCGAGATCCTCCCGGAGTGGAGCGAGAGGGACGCCATTGGAGAGGCCAGGGCAAGCGCCATGACTGGGGGGAAGTCGGAGTGCTGGTTTAGCCTCTCACTCTCGATGTTTTCCTTTATCTTATGATCTTATCCATGTCTAGATCGGCTGCTTGGGCCTCCGGGCTCTACTTGTGGGCCTTCCTATTTTTGGTGAGAGTTTCTATATATGTGAACCTCGAAAAAATGGAGTTGCTTCTGGTTTTGTTTTTCTGATTAGTTTGTGTATTGCTCCTGCATAAACAAAGTAGAACTACGCCTTTTGCATGAAGTTTGAAACATAAAAACAGTGAACCACTTTACTCATAGCCGGTGGGCATTTCGGAAACAATATTCATGACCATCCCAACAAATGCCTAGACATTTTCCACGAATGTCCTATAACACAAAAATACTCAGAGGACACATTCTATTACTAATGAACAGAGCAAGACGTATCATACTTTTTCCTTGAACATAGGCAGGCCAAATCATACTCGTCTAAGGAAACTTAGGAAAGAATTTAGCTCGGTTAGAGCATGATGTAGCCCGAGTCACGTCCATCACCATGTCAAGTACTCCAACACTCCACAAGTCACCATGGACCTCAAAGGTGAACTCCTTCCACTATGTGATTCACTATATGTCACCTTGGGACGTTATACTACTTGACCATTGTTCCCATTGCATCGCTAGGTGTGTCACCACGGGTACAAGACCACGGGAAGATGGACAAGGCGTGAGAGGAAGCGAGCCGGATAAGACGGTCGCTTGGAAGAGAAGAAGGAAGAGAAGCCGCAGCCTCTGCAGCGGTACTACCGCCCGCCGAGCGGTACTACCGCTGAGTCCCAGGAGCGGTACTACCGCTAGCACTACCGCCACCACTACCGTGCCGCGCCAAATGCTCTCTGGATCGCCAGCGGTACCTGCCGGTACCTGCCTCGTACTACCGCTGGGGAACATCAATCTTATTCGTGAGAGTCCGCCGGTACTACCGCTGGAGCAGCGGTACTACCGCTACCTGACCTGGAACGGTACTACCGCTGCCCCAACGGTACTACCGCTGCCTGCGTGCAGAAGCAGGGAATATTCCCTTGTATCCCTCTCCCACCTACCCCTTTGGGTCAAACCTATATATAGGCACCTACCCCCCTCCAGATCTAGATAGACTATGTTTTGAGATTAGAGTAGAGCTAGACTCCTTCTTCTCAAAGGTCTCCTTCCTCCCCTTGTGGGGATGGTTCCTCCCCTAGTGGAGAAGATCCCCTTGTGGATTCAAGACCTCTACTTGTAGTTTGACTACTTGCCAATCTCTCCACCTTCGTGTGGATTCTATTGGACCGGTTGGACCGACCGGTAAGGGAAACGGTTCTTGTATCTTGTGCGTGTTCTTGTGTTCTTGGCGTTCTTCCTCGTGTTCTTCGTATTCTTGCGTGAGTTCGTCCATTCGTTCGTCAATCCGTGAAGATCGGGCCACCCTAGTAGTCCCGTACTACACCATATGGTATCAGAGCATGGTTGCCACGGATTTGACTTTGTTTCCCCCACAAATCCCCCAAATTTTTCTTTGATTTTGAGAAATTCAAAAATTTCCACCAAAAATAGCCCCAAATTGCTTTTGGATCGATCTGTGAATCTTGTGCGTTTTTGCAAGTTTTGATCCACAGATCTATTGCTTTACGAGTTGATCTACCTTCCTTTGTGTTCCCATAGCCTAATTCCATCATTTGGCCCTCCGATTTGCTGATTTGAGCTCCGTTTTTCCGCCCAAAATCGCGAAATTTCCGTCTCGGGTGTAGTTTCTGGAGCTAGCGGTACTACCTCTGGCCTAGCGGTACTACCGCCAGCACCTGGAACAGACACGAAAACAACATTTCAGCGCCACGGTTTCGGCCATATCTTTTGCTTTTGGACTCCGTTTTTGGTGTTCTTTGGCTCGTTTCGAAGCTACGATCAAGGCCTTCGTCACCATTGCGGAAGATCCATCATCCACCACCACCAAAAATCCGTGGGCAAGCACGAAGCTTCTACAACAAAGGGTGAAGAACATCGACGAAAGGTATAACATCGCCAACCTTTACCCCTTGCCATTCCGTTGAAAGCCACACTATATCTTTGCGCTTACCATGTCCTATTGAGGCTAGCTCTTGATGATTGCTTGGGCTTTGCACATTTGCACCGTGTAGTTTTCGAGCAAAAGTTGTGCGCTAGTTCATCTATCATATATCTTGTTGTTGGCATCAAAAAGAAGTGTGTGTGCAAAAGAGAAAAAGAATCAAAAGAGACAAGAAGCAAAAAGTGCCAAGTCAAAAGAGAAAAGAAAAGAAAGAAACACCACTTGCCATATCTTGTAGGAAAGCGCAAGCTCGATGAACATCTAGTAGGTGGTGCATTGTTGTGCAAATCTTGTAGCCCACCAATAAATTGCAATCGAGCTAGTAGCTCTCCTTGTACTTGTGCAATACGAGCTTATAGTCTTCGCTAGGATCATATGGTTCATTAGCTCACTTCTTGGTTGCATAAGTCTGTTCAGCGGTGCTTTCAAATATCGTTCATGACCACAATATGTTCAAATTTTCGAAAATATCGTTCATGTTCACAATCTGTTCAAATGGGTTTTCAAAAATCGTTCAAAACCAAATTCTGTTCAACGGCATTTTCAAAAATCGTTCAACACTGGATTATGTTCAAATGGGGTTTCCAAAATTGTTCAAACCATTGTTTTTAAAAATCGTTCAAGACTAGTTTTTGTTCAAATGGGTTTTCAAAGGTCGTTCAAGACCACAGTCTGTTCAAACCGAAAATGCAACAATTCTTGTGAACCAAAGCGCGCAGTCAAAAAGACGTGCGAAACAGTCAAAACCTTGTGCACACAAATACGTGTCAAATTATTTCGAATAGTCAAACCAAAGCGCGCGAAGCAGTCAAAGACGTGCGAACCAGTGAAAGACGTGCGAAGAGTTTAAAAAAAAGCCAAAGACGTGCGAACCAGTCAAAACAGGACGTGCGAACGTGCGAAGAGTTTTTCAAATCATTCAAATCTAGATTTCATTCATCGGGTTTCTAAGTCCATTCAAATCTTGATTCCGTTCAATGAGTTTTTCAAATTGTTCTAACCTATATTCAAAACACGTACACTGAGCGGAATATAAACACGTTCAAACCTAGAGTACAAGATCTGCTCGTATATGACCATCGAAACGAAACAAAATTACAACACGAAATTTGTGCGAAACTTTGAGATAGATATTGTCGTCAAAGGATATTTCAAATGATCAACTGAGTGCGATGAATTTGATAAAATTTATCTAAAAAACTTCCGAACATCGATTCAAAATTGAAAAGTTACAATTGATGAAACTCGAAACCAATTACAGGAATGGAACCTACCTGGGGACGTGCATAATTTTCATGTACATTTATATTTTAAATTGAAATATATTTGTGTAAATATATATGTTTTTTTAAACGTGAGGTACACTTTTGCGTGAAGCGGGGAATCAGGAAATTGTTGAACTACCTTTCAAAACCATACGGACGCGAAACATAACAAGGCGCGCGAAAATTTGATGCTTTATCCTACGCGAAGAAGGTGCACGACGCTAAAAAAATTCTTGAGCGAAGCACAGCGTGGAAAAAAACAGGAAAAAGTGCCACGAGAAAGCAGGAAACAGTCGAACCATCTGTTGCCTCCCCGGGCGAAAAGGCGGCCGTAAGTGGGCCGAGAGCCCACTAGCGCGTCAGGGGTACGCGGAAGCTTACCTTCCTCCGCGTAACGCGTGGAGTAGGTGCTCCCCTCGCCGCCGGCTACCGAGATGGCAGCCACGAGCGTCGTCGTGGACAGGCCCATGTTGTGCACTGATTTTTTTTTTCACGGGCCCATGTTGCAGCGGGATGGGTCGGTGCTGCGGTGCAGCCGAATGTATACAGAGGCCGGTGCGCCGACGAACAGCCCTCACGCCATGAGCCCATGACCGCCGAGACAGGAATCGGGAGGAGTGTTGCTTCAAGATTTGTGCTGCCACATGTCTTTGTACGGAGTGGGTCTAAATTGAGAGGAAAATAGACCTGGTCTCGTAAGATTATTTTCCTGGCGACACAGAGACGGCCGCGGAGTTCGCGCCGCCGGGGATGGAGCAGCGGAGGTTAGCCGGTGTCTATCCATCCTCCTGCCACTTTCTTGTTCAACTTCGCCGCTCCGTCCGGCCGGCGAAGTAACTAAAAGCCGGCAGTTCGTTCCTTGCGCTTCGTTGGTACAGGATCAAGATGGAGGAGAAGGCGCCGCCACACCCGCATGCCCGTGGCGCCGCCGCCGCCGCGCCTCCTCCAAGGTACTCGCGTCGCCGTCGCGCTAGTTGCTGTTTGTTCAGTTTTTTTCTGGGTGTGTCTCCGTGGAGGGGCCCGGGGGTTGGCTCATGGCTGTATCTGGATGATTGCGACCTAATTCCATGGAACAGCGCATGCGGATTAATTAATCGATCAAGTTAATAGTAATCCGGACTCCTTCATTAGTTAATCCACAAGGATTTTGGGGTTAGGGTTTTAGTTTGTTACAGTAGTTAGCTGCCTGTGATGTGCGCCCAAACAAATGCAGTTAGGCTATCTGCTTGCCTGTTCCTAGTTTGTGGTAAATCATTATGAACAGTTTTGTCATTTACACTCATTTGATGTCTCCGACTTTGTGAACCTTCTATGCTTAGATAGGCAAAAACATTTAGAGCCTGGTTGTTTTGCTATACTACAGTTCTACATTTGCTAGTTGCAGTCCCAGGATTGTTGTATTCAGATACGATAAACATATGGATGCTACAATACCTTTAGAATGTTATATTTAGATGATGTTCTGTTGTGTGTCGCCTGGTTTAAATTAAGGAAACTGTACTGCCATTCAGCACCTACCACATATGTCTGCGTATGTAACTAGTTGCTAATAACATATTATGTAGGCCGCGGCTGGGAGATGAACATGGATCTGCTTCTGTGTATCATGTTGGCGCGCTGGAGAAGGCGATTGCAGGGTTTGCGCAGAGGGAAACTGAGGCCGTGGTCAATCCAACTGTTGGGAGTTCCTTTGTTTCTCTTGACGAGGCATACGAATTCTACAACATTCATTCTTGGGAATCTGGTTTTGGCGTGAGGTATGGAGCGAGTAGTATGGATTCTCATGGAACTAAATGCATACAGCAATTTGTTTGCGCATGTGAGGTATGGCATTCATCCTCCCCATGTAGTTAAGGTAGTATTTCTGATTTTTATGTTGTTGATCTCAACCCAGTACCAATGCTCCGAAAAATACTATGTTCTACAGGGGAAACCAACCAATGACAGCAATTCATTTCGTCGGTGTGAATGCACAGCGTCGATTCTGTTGCTGAGATCCAGAGACGGCGGATGGTGTGTGTGCGAACATCAAATTGTGCATAACCATCCACTTTCTAAGATGTGTCTGCAGAGGTCATCTTGGCAGTCTCATAGTAGTATTGACAAGAACACGAGGGACTTGATTCGTCAATTAAGGGAAAACAATGTTCCACACATTGCTGATACTGAAGCAAATAATTCGCTGTCTGATGATATCAGGAAGACCGTGGAAACCTTTGCTAGGATCAAAGCAAAGGATCCAACATTTGATTATACTGGTTTGAAGTTGGATAGTAACTGTAGAGTAAGGCCACTACTCTGGACCAATGACCAGAACTTTCAGTATCAATACTTTGGTGATGTGATTATCTTCGACACCACCTACAGATCGGACAAGTATGGAACGCCATTCGGCCTTTTTGTTGGAGTCAATAATAACTTTGAGACCATATTGCTTGGTGGGGTGCTGAATTGCTGATGATAGACAAGAAAATGGAGAGCTTCAAATGGGTGCTCAGTCAGTTCTTCCAGTTAATGGGTGGTAAACACCCCCAAACTATATTGACCGGTACGATTACTTCTGTACACACTTTCCCCTACCCAATAGTATTTTTCTGCAGCCCAGCCATCTAACTTGTTTTGTGTATAATCATGTAGAGCGCTGCGAGGCAATTGAGGAAGCTGTATTGGAGGTACTGCCATTCACCACACACAGATGTGGAATGTCCTTCGCAGAGCAAAGGACTACCTTGGTTTTCATTACACCAAAACGAGTATCTTCCGAGTGGGGCTCCACAAAATTCTGAACGACGTGCTGACGGTTGATGAGTTTGAGAGAGCATGGGAGATGCTGCTAGAGAAGCATGGTTTGCAGAATCATCCATTTCTGAAGGAGATATATGAGGTGCGGCACAAGTGGGTTAAGGCGTACTTCAGTGATACATTCTGTGGTACACTGACCAGCACACAAAAGAGCGAGAGTGCGAAACACTTTCTGAAACAACATCATGTTCCACGGGATTGCTCAATGGAACTTTTCGCCAAACAGTACGAGAATTTGCGGTCCAATCATGAACTGGACTATGGGTTTCAGGAGAAGAGGACTACTATGAGATCGTTCTGAGAACAAATCTACCAATCGAGAAGCATGCCAGCGAGGTGTACACAAGACCGGTCTACGAACTGTTTGTGCAAGCCATACGCGCATCCGAACCTTACGTGGTGGAGGCAGTCATCCCCAACTTCAGGTACATAGCTCGGTATCGTAGCAGTGAAGCTAGGGAGAAATGGTCTAGGGTGGAATATGAGATCAATGTTAGAGAAGACGGCGAAGCGTTCATGTGCGTGTGCAAGCAATTCGAGCACACGGGGATGCTCTGCTGCCATGCTATCAAGGTAATAGTTTTTTTTTTTGGCGGGTAAAGCTAATAGTTTTCTGTCAGAACCATCTTCCATCCATTGCTACTGAAGTATTCTCTTGCTCCTAACTTTATATGGATGCTTACTATGAGCTGCCATATGCATGTACATACACCTTTCAACACCTTCAGGCTTCCAATCTTTTTCAGGTGATGATCCACCTGAGTGTGCGTGAAATACCAAGGTTACACGTCATGCCACGCTGGACAACCAAGCCACTCCAGTGCCAGATGCACTGCCGCGGTGAACCTCAGATGGACACGTGCCAGCAATGCAGGTACTCTATGCTGCATTATAAGTTCTTAGACTTAGCGCGCTGCGCCTGTGAGGATGAACAGTACTACGAGGTCGTCATGAGGTACATTGAAAAAATGGATGGAGAATTGGCCGCCGCAAAGGCCGTGCCCCACCGCCGCACCAAGCCGGCATCACGGAAGCCGAGGAGGAAGCGTTGATTACTTACTCCCGGACGTCTGAAAGCCCGTTTGAGGTCTCTTTTCCTTTTATGAGCGTTCATGTGAGATGGCACGATTGCTATATCAAACTTTAGGCGGACAAAGATCATGATGGAAGGCTAACGTTTTACGTTTGAAGAGATGATTGAGAACCCCTATGCATTTTATGGTAGTGTTTACTTTAGCTGGTGAATGACGCACAACCCATGCTATTACTAATGAACGGAGCAAGACGTGTCATACTTTTTTCCTTGAACATAGGCAAGCATACTCGACTAACGAAAGTTAGGAAAGAATTTAGCTGGGTCAGAGGACATACGGAGAGCGCATCTGATTGGGTTCATTTCACATAACCTAACAGCACAGTATGTTAGCGAACTTTCATCTGCTTTCACTAAATGTCAGTGTCTCATTCTTCACTAATACAGTAAATACTCCGTTCGTTTAATAAAACTGAGACAGTGCAAGCTGGCATGTGGATTCCGACTCCTATCACCATGAAGATGAAATTTCATTTTACAGAACAATTCAGAGACCAAAGCAGCACCTTATCACCCAGTGTGATGCCAATTCTAAGCTGTACGCACCGCGATTCGTTGATTCTTTCAATTGCAAGTATCCACATGACATCTTGACTAGAAGTGATGCACTTTGGAATACTTCCTGCTCAAAAGGGCATGGTAATTTTAGTTGCAGTACACAGGAAAGCAGCGAGTCAGCAACATGCAGGAGAACTGGACAGGCTGGACAGGCAGTACACAGGAAAGTGCCAGACTGCAGCTACTAGCTACCATTGGATTGTGACCACCCCTGGTCGAGAACCTCTAGGGCACTCACAGCAAATAAACATATAAGAAAACAATAAGCTGCTTCACCATGCAAGTATACATCCTAATCTAACAAATTACCATGGGAGTAGCATTTCAAAGAACTTACATAGCCCCTTCAGTATCATACATTATGCGCATAGAGATATAACCGCACCATTCTAATGTACCTTGAAGCCTTCAACTAGTATCTTACACAAAATAAGCATAATAAACAGAACATGGAAACCTTGAAGCCTTCAACTAGTATCTTACACAAAATAAGCATAATAAAGAGAACATCGAAATATTTCAAGGTCTCAAAGGACAGCAGAAATGAAATAAAATCTCTAGGACCAAAATGCGAATCAAACCTATGAAATGGCATGTGTGGCTTGATGTCTGGCATAATAGCGTTCTGACAGATGGAGCTTATCAAGAACAGGTTTTAGCTCAAGCTCTGAAAGAAACCTACAAAAGAAAATAATTGTTTTCAAATGCATAAAAAGAGAAGTTGGTGATTTCTTCAGTCGTCACTTGAACTCAAAGCTCCACGTCATTACCCGTCACTACCTTTGTCAAGTTCAGAAAACGGCTCCTTTGCAATTGTCATGCTCCCAATATGAGAAATTTCTACGTTCTCGTCATCTTAACCATGTATGTGGTCATGTAACCTGTGAAAATATTCTTCCAAGGTTAGCTGTCCATCACCATCTTTATCTCTCCGTCTGGACATGGCATATAGGTAAGGTATGACAAATGGCAACTCAAGAAACTGTGAGTGCTCCCTTACAATTTACATAGCTAATGAAAAAATGGAAAAGATGTTCATCTAAAAAAACACTAACGATACAAAATTCCCAACATTTCAGACACAACATTATCATTAATAGGTTCTTTAGTCTTTTCACCTAACATGGAGTTGCCCCATCTTGAAACTGTTTTAAGTTAATCGTGTGACTATTGTAATATGATGATGTGATGTGGTGTCGCTCGTTCTGAGCGACCCGGGGGCGAACTCCAAAACCTAACCCTAGGCCACCGCCACCATCTCCCTCGCGGGCGGCGGCGGCGCGTCAACCTTTGTCGCCGCCGTCGGTGGTGTCCCTCCTTCCAAAGGGCTGGTTGGGCTTCTTTTCTTTTGTTCTTTGGCGGAGATCACGATTCTAGCGGTCGCGGGGCAATGCAGCGGTGGGCGAGCTCCGGTAACTGCGCGCCTTCGTGCGGTGGTTCTGCTCCGGCGGGACCTCTGTGGGAGGAGGTGCAGTGTCCTGGCCATGGCTCAGTTCCGACTAGATGTGAGCTAGCTAGTAAAAAGGGGGTCAGACTTGATTTCGTGCCATCACGAGTCGGAAGATTTTGGTCTCTCCCGCCCACTGCGTCGTACATTGCTTTCCCTTTTGCACTCGACTTAGCCCGACTCGCTGAAAATGGCCAATTTGAGCGTTGCTAGCAAGCCAGGCTCTAGGTTGCTTTAAGCGCATGCGGGCCAACATCTTGTGCGCACCCAAACAATTTTTTATTGCATACAGTGGACTTGTTCGGCTAGGGATGTGGGGGGGGGGGGGGGGGGGGGGGGCTGGGGGGGTTGTAGGCAACCAAACATGCCCTTGATGTCTACCATGAGGCTTGAGGCATGTGCTTGCTGCCAGCATGTGCTGATATAAGATAAAATCCTAAGCCCTATGATGTCGCCGTATCACGGTACCTAAGAAGGCAAGTGTGTCTGAAATCAGTGAAAAATTGGAAACTACGTATGTACTCCCTCCGTTCCAACATACTTGACGTGGATTTGTCCAAATACGGATTTATCTACACACTAAAAAAATGTCTAGATACATCCATATTTGGACAAATCCATGTCAAATATTTTGGAACGGGGGGAGTAATTTTTTCTTCTCGTTTTTAATAGAGAACTAGTGTGCGACAGAGATTATTTGGACATGCCAAAATCAAGATCGATATAGTACATAGTTTTCTCCCAAACTAATCAAAACTTAACACCGAGCTACCACTGCCTCTCCCCTCGAGGGCGGCGGAGGCGTGTTGACCTTTGCCGCCGTCGTCGGCGGAGTCCCTCATTCCAAAGGGCTGGTTGGGCTGTTTTTCCTTCTTCTTTTGTGTAGCTCGGGATTCCAGCAGCGGCGGTGCGATGGAGCGGTGGACGAGCTCCGGTGACGGCGCGCCGTCGTGCGGTGGTTCTGCTCCAACGCGACCTCTATGGGAGGAGGTGCGGTGTCATGGCCATGGATCGGCTCCGCCTAGATGTCAGCCAGTAAAAGAGGGTAAGACTCGATTTTGCACCATACCGCGCCAGCAGATTTTGGTCTCTCAGACCATCTCCTCGTTGACCCCCCTGCAATACCGCGTATGTTGTTGTTTCCCCTTTTGTGCTCGACTTAGTCTAACTCGCCGGAAATGGCCGATTCGAACGTTCCTATGGAGCCAGGCTCTAGGTCGCTTTAAGGTTCGTGTGCCTGCAGGCCAACACATCGTATTCACAACCAAACGAGTTTTTATTGCAGCCAGTGAACCTGTTGGAATGGGGGAGAGGGGGGTGTAGGCAACCAAATAGTGCCCTTGATGTCTAGTGTGAGGCATGTCTACTGCCAACACACACGTGGTGATATAAGATACAATGCGAGAACGCTTGCGTATCACAGTACATAATGTTGAATATATAAGCAATTTAGCATATGCTTTAATTCGTGAAAACAGTAAACATAACATGACTAGAATAATAAGAATTAAACTAATCATGCGATCTACCAGTACAATAGTTCGGCTACCACAACCAAGTCGGTATGCCAAGGCATTAAATAAGGAAGTACGATATTATTGAGAAAGCAAGATGTGCTGTCCGAAAGAGGAGATCACTAATTCCACTATCAATATGGCCAGCAGTGAGTGACATATTTCAAAATTGAAGTAACTGATAGCCCGGACGACTTCTATTATGTATGAGGAATGAAGAAATGATCCCTGACCTGTAGATGTTGACCTATCTTATTTATGTCACCGGCACACACATTCCGACAACCTCCCTTTTAAAGTCACTACCAATGCCGTAGATAAACAGAACAAATCTACATCATATACTACTAGCAGAAATTGTAGTAGTAATTCGAACAGGAAGATTAGGAGATCATACAGTGTGGCGGCAGCGGCAGCGGAAGCAGAAGCGGAAGCGTTGGCGTTCGTGTTGTCGCCCATGTCGTCGATGAAGAGGCTGCCGATGTCGGGGAAGAAGTCGTCGTTGGGGAAGAACTCGAAGCCAGTAGTCGCGCGAGTGCGCTCCCCAAAAACCTGATCGCCTCTCTCCCGTACAGGATCACAAGAGGCGGGGTTCCGGAGGCCTACTGTCCCTTCAACCGGTGCACGCCGGAAGACGGGATGGAGAAGACTTGGAAGACGGCGGCGCAAGGTTCTGGAACTAGGACGGCGAGCGACCATGTGTTGCGTGTAGGCGGCTAGGGTTCGCTCAGCCAGGATATATAGTGCGGGTCGGGTACGATCAAGTCGGTAACAGCCCCACGATCCAAAAGAATCGGAAACGGCTGAGGTAATTAACGTGTCCGTTAATTATCAATCAATGACTTGTTTAATTTTCCCGAACAGCAAAAATATAAGCTCGGCTCGGCGAGATTCCCGCAACCCGCGGCGTGTCGTGACGAGACGAGCGAGCGGCGGCGGAGGAGGAGGAGGAGTGCGCGGGAGAGAGCCTTCTGTTCACTCAAGCACACCAAGTGTCTTAACACTCCACCTTATAAGGTGGTGTTTGTCTCCTCCAACTAGCAATGTGGGACTAAACTTTAGTCCCCAACCAACCATATAAATGAGCCATGAGATTTTAGAAATTTTAGTTGGGCCATGTGAAAAAGCTGTGATTTAATTTGGGCCATGGACAAAGGCCCATAAAATTCCAACAATCCCCCACAAAGTCTCATTGGCACACATCTCATCATTCAGTTCCAAAACATTGTTTTATATACCGGTGCTTAGTGGAGACTGTTAAGTTGAACTTCCACTTAGAAACTTATGCTACACTAGATCACAACTTGGATAGTGGACTACAGGGACGGAGCCAGGATCTGAGATTAAGGGGGGCGAGATTAGCTTAATAGTGTGTGTGATCTTGATGAGGGAGGGCTAATCAAGTTAAATTACACTAATCAAGTAGCCATAGTAGCTAATATTGCAAGGAAAAGCTTTAGCATGGGGGCGTAGCCCCTGCTCGTCCCCCCTTGTCTCCGTCCCTGGTGGACTATGCCTTGAACTACAAGTTTGCTGCAAACTAGTTTCACACAAGCCCTTGACCGATACTGGGCTGCCGCAAGGCTTCCCCGCGGGTGGAGCTTATGCGTCATACTCCAAGACCTTTCATGAGTTTACTAGAGAGCACCCAACTCTCATAGACTACGACGTTTAATAGTTAGACTCATATAGGTGTATTCCTCAAGAGATGCTCTGCAGGATAACATCTCCGCTTATAAAAGTAAGCCGCTTGGAACACATTAAGATAAATCTCAACCTGCCATGCAGATCAGGAGAGTATTGCATCTTCACGGAGTGGGAAAAATAATGTAGGGATACTCTCCTCCCAGCTGACCAACAGCTTGTCACCCACTTCTAATTCACGGGATCTCCGATCACATAGAGTGGTTTACCACTGTGGACAACTCATACCGTGGGTCTCAAACCCATCTCCCTCGATGCACTATCTATCACATTACGTGATAAACCCTTTGTGAAGGGATCTTCCAAGTTCTTAGACGTTTGGATATAATCCAACGCAATAACTCCGGAGTTCTTCAATTTTCTGACAAATTTCAATCTCCTCTTCACATGCCTTGATGACTTCAAATTATCCTTAGAACTTTTAATCTTAACTATCACAGTTTGATTATCACAGTTCATAAGGATAGCGGGTATTGGTTTTTCAACCACAGGTAAGTCCATCAAGAGCTCACGAAGCCACTCTGCTTCAACAGTGGCTGTGTCTAACGCTGTGAGTTCTGCTTCCATAGTTGACCTTGTTAAGATGGTCTACTTGCAAGACTTCCAGGAAACAGCGCCACCACCGAGTGTAAACACGTAACCACTCGTGGCCTTAATCTCATCAGCATCAGATATCCAGTTTGAATCACTATAACCCTCCTGTACCCTCGGATACCCGGAGCAGTGAATTCCATAGCTCGCAGTACCTTTTAAATAACGCATAACTCTCTCAAGAGCATGCCAATGATCATCTCCCGGATTAGAAACAAACCGGCTCAACTTGCTCACAACAAAAGAGATGTCAGGCCTCGTGGCACAAGCCAAATACATAAGCGAGCCAATAATCTGAGAATATCTCAGTTGATCTCTAGCACTCTGTTGATTCTTTCGAAGCAATACACTAGGATCATATGGTGTCGAAGAAGGCTTAAAGTCGTCATACCCGAAGCGACTCCAGACCTTTTCCACATAGTGAGACTGAAGCAGTGTAATCCCACCATTACCATCTCTCAGCAGCTTGATGTTCAAGATAACATCAGCCACTCCTAGATCCTTCATCTCAAACCAGCGAGATAAGAAATCCTTAACCTCCTTAATCAATTCAAGGTTGGTTCCAAAGATCAGTATGTCATCGACATACAGACAGAGAATAACTCCCTCGCCCCCACCATGGCGATAGTACACACACTTGTCAGATTCGTTTACAACGAAACCTGCAGCAGTTAAAGTTCTTTCAAACTTTTCATGCCATTGCTTAGGAGCTTGCTTTAGGCCATATAAAGACTTCAACAACTTGCACACCTTTGCTTCCTGACCAGGTACTACAAAACCATCGGGCTGATCCATGTAAATTTCCTCGTCTAACTCTCCATTTAGGAAAGTTGTCTTAACGTCCATTTGATGAACGAGAAGACCATGCGAGGCAGCCAACGAAAGTAGCACACGAATCGTGGTCAGTCTGGCCACAGGTGAGTAAGTATCAAAGAAGTCTTCACCTTCTTTCTAGGTATAACCCTTGGCCACAAGCCGCGCCTTGTACTTCTCAATAGTACCATCAGCCCTAAGCTTTTCCTTGAACACCCACTTACATCCTACAGGTTTACACCCATAAGGACGATCAGTGACTTCCCAGATTCCATTAGCCAAGATGGAATCCATCTCGCTACGGACATCTTCCTTCCAGTAGTCAGCATCAAGAGATGCATAGGCTTCTGAAATGGTACTGGGTGTGTCATCCACAAGGTACACAATGAAATCATCACCAAAGGACTTTGCAGTCCTCTGTCTCTTGCTCCTAACAGGAACTTCATTGTCATCCTCCACAGGATTATCAGTGTGTTCTATCGAAATGGTAGGATCAGGAATATCAACCAATTCCTGACTAGATGTATTAGGTATCTCCTGATTTGATGAGCTAGGCATATCCTTCATCGGAAAGATTTCCTCAAAGAAAGTCGCATCTTTCGACTCCATAATCGTACCAACGTTAACATCGGATATCTCAGATTTTACTACCAAAAATATATAGCCAACGCTATGAAGAGCGTAGCCCAGAAGAACACAATCCACAGTTTTTGGTCCTAGCTTGCGCTTTTGGGGATTGGTATATTGAATTTCGCCAAACAACCCCAAGTACGTAAGTAAGAGAGTCTCGTATTTTTCCTTTCCCATTCCTTAAATGGAGAAACGGTTTCTTCTTTGTGGGAACTCGGTTTAGGACATGACAAGCTGTCAATAGAGCCTCCCCCCCACCATGCCTTGGAGAGACCCGAAGTGTCTAACATGGCGTTAACCAAATCAGTCAGAGTTCGGTTCTTTCTTTCGGCCACCCCATTTGACTGAGGCGAGTAGGGAGGCGTCCTCTCATGAATTATACCATGTTCCACACAAAAAGAATCAAACTCATTGGAAAAATACTCTCCACCACGATCAGACCTTAGCCGTTTAATTTTCCGATCAAGTTGGTTCTCTGCTTCAGCTTTATAGATTTTAAAGTAGTTTAAGTCTTCATCTTTTGATTTCAGAAGATACACATAATAATATCTAGTGGAGTCATCAATAAGCGTCATGAAATATTTCTTTCCGCCTTTTGTCAACACGCCATTCATCTCACAGAGATCCGAATGTATAAGTTCCAGCGGTGCCAAGTCTCTTGCCTCCGCAGTCTTATGGGACTTGCGAGGTTGTTTAGCTTGCACACACACTTGACACTTGAAACCTTTGACAGTAGTGAATTTCGGAATTAAATCCAAACTAGCTAGCCGCGTCATGCAACCAAAGTTAATATGACAAAGTTGTGAATGCCAAATATTGGACTCAATCTCATGACAAATATGATTAATGGTAAGCCAGACCAAGACACACAAATGGCTCTCCTCTCTCCCTCCCCACGGCGCTCCCACCCCACCATAGCCTAAACCACCGGCGATCTCCCTCTCCGGCGTCCACCTCACCCTTCTGATCCACCCATCCTCTCCGCCGTGTCTCCCTCAACCCTCTCTACCCTTTTTCGATGGCAGTTCATGCGGCGATATCTCTAGGCCTGGACTTCTCCCCGGGGATGGCTTTCGCCAAGGAGGTGCGCCGCCTTGGCTTTGGTACGGTTCATCCGTCTCGGGACTCGGGCCACTTCACAATGGTGGTATCCTTCGGACGGGCTTCCTTTCGTTTGGATGAAGATCTGGTGTCTTTGGCTCTGGAAGCAGTGACAGGAGGGCTCTGCGCCGACCTCAAGGTATCTCTCATCCGTGATCATGTGTTCTCGTTCGCTGTTTCTTCAAAGCAAGTTGGTTTCTGGTTACTGCGGCGAAAATTCTATAGCCGCCCCCATTTCAAGTGCCATTATCATCTCTGGGGTTTTGGGGGCCAAATTGGAGACGTGAATTCTCTTTTTGGGAGGCGGAATGTGCTGGAGAATGGATATTAGCAGGAAGGAAGAATCTGCAATCTAAGAGAACAGCGAAACATCATTGTTTTCTTGCTCAGCCTAGGATCTTACGTGCGCCAATCCCACCGGTGCATGCTCCGGCGCCTCCGCCGGTGCTGACTCCGGCAACCCCTGTTTTGGAAACAGCCAATTAGATCCAGTTTGGTTCTATTGATCCGATTCTGGTGCATCAATCCCCGGCTGTCCGAATCGTGGATCAATCCCCGGCTATCCGGATCGTGGATCCCGCTAATTGTGCGCGACTTCAAATTTCCAATCTGAGATCCAATATTGGGCCGCAGCCTAGTCAGAGCCCAGCCTCAGCCCGGTCTGCTAGTGCAGCCTCTCCTTCGCTTGATGGGCTTGCTGCGGTTGTTGATGAAATGTCTTGGAAGGTTTATGACTGTCAGAGATGTATTAGTTGGGGACATGCCACGAAAGAGTGCACCAAACAGATTCGCTGCAGGCAATGTTTTCATTTTGGTCACGTCAGGAAAGATTGCGTCATCCACGGCAAGAAAGTATCTCTTAAATGGGTTCCAAAAAGGAAGGAGACTCCTATTATTACGGATGCGAATCAATCCGATGCTTTGCCTCGAGACGATAAAAGGGTTTTAGGTTGGAACATGCCACCGCCCCCCCCTTTCGGTATGGATCAGCAAGATGTTCCGAATCAGGTTCCAGAGCAGCAGCAGCAGGCACCGCAGGAATCTGTTTCAATCGAGAGCCTGGGCGTCTCGATCATGCCTGCTGTGGGACCTGCTAATCAAGCAGTGGATGTGGAGATGATTGATATTTCTGATGATGAGATACAACCAACCCCTCCTGTCGAGACGGTTGTACTTGATGCTGATAACATGTTTCAGCCAACTTCTCAGGCTGAGACTGTGGTTCCTCAGATTGAGATTGTGGCACTGATTGCGTGGATCACACGTTCGTTGGAGACCCCAAGAGGAAGGTATGATGCAGTATAGCAGCAGTTTTCCCTCAGTATGAAACCAAGGTTTAATCGAACCAGTAGGAGCAAGAAATCACTTCGGAAGGTTGTCAGTGGCGCGCTGACGTGGAACCTGCACACAACACAATCAAACTACTTTGCCCCAACGAAACAGTGAGGTTGTCAATCTCACCGGCTTGCTGAAAACAAAGGATTAAACGTATGGTGTGGAAAACAGTAGTAAATTGCAGAGAATGAAAAGGAACAGTGTTTGCAGTTGGTTGTATTATCAGTGTAAAAGAATGGACCGGGGTCCACAGTTCACTAGTGGTGTCTCTCCATAAAAGATAACTAACATGCTGGGTGAACAAATTACAGCTGGGCAATTGACAAAATATTGAGCGCATGACAATGCATATATATGACATGATGATTACTATGATATTCATGTGGGCATTACGACAAAATACATAGACCGTTATCCAACAGCGTCTATGACTAATAATCCACCGCCAGGTTGTCATACCGAGTTCCCCGTTGGTATTAAGTTGCAAGCAACGGATAATTGCATTAAGTAATGTGCGTAATGTAAACAAATGCATTAGACCTAACGGCGTACCCTTAAGCTAAGCATCGGTTATTTTATCCCTAGTGGCAACAGCACATCCACAATCTTAGAAGTTATTGTCACTCTCCCAGATTACCGGAGGCATGAACCCACTATCTAGCATAAATACTCACTCTTGGAGTTACAAGCATCTACTTGGCCAAAGCATCTACTAGTAACGGAAAGCATGCAAGATCATAAATAACATATAAGATAGATTGATAATCAACTTGACATAGTATTCAATATTCATCGGATCCCAGCAAACACAACATGTAGCATTACAATAAGATGATCTTGATCATGATAGGCAGCTCACAAGATCTAAACATGATAGCATAAAGTGGAGAGACAACCATCTAGCTACTGCCATGGACCCGTAGTCCAAGGATGAACTACTCACGCATCACTCCGGAGGCAGGCATGGTGATGTAGAGCCCTCCGGTGATGATTCCCCTCTCCGGCAGGGTGCCGGGAAGAGCTTCTGAACCCTCCCGAGCTAGGGTTGACGGCGGCGGCGTCTCTGGAACTTTTCGTGGATAATGGCTCGGGTATTTAGGGTTTTCGCGTCGGGAAGAATAAATAGGCGAAAGGGCGGCGGCTGCGGAGCCACGAGGGCCCCACACCACCCCACGGCGCGGCAGGGGGGCCCGCGCGGCCCTCCTCCGTCTCTCCTCTGGACTCCGTCTTCGTGTTGGAAAAATAGGAGGTTCTGTCCAAGTTTCGTCCAATTCCGAGAATATTTCCAGACTAGCTTTTCTGGAATACAAAAACAGCAGAAAACAGGAACTGGCACTGTGGCATCTTGTTAATAGGTTAGTCCCAGAAAATGCATAAAAATGCTATGAAGTGTATATAAAACATGTAACAATTGGTATAATATCAACATGGAACATCAGAAATTATAGATACGTTTGAGACGTATCAAGCATCCCCAAGCTTAGTTCTACTCGTCCTCGAGTAGGTAAAACGATAAAAACAAAATAATTTCTGAGGTGACATGCTACAATCATAATCTTGATCAAATAATATTGTAAAGCACATGTTATGAATGAAGTGATCCAGGTCAATGGTCTATAGTTTGCTAGCAAGTAGATAATGAGCAAACAACTGAATCATATAAGCAAAAACTTTTCATGAATAGTACTTTCGAGACAAGCATCAAGAGTTTTGCATAAGAGTTAACTCATAAAGCAATAGATTCTAAGTAAAAGGTATTTAACCAACACAAAGGAAGATTTAAGTTTCAGCAATTGCTTTCAACTTTCAACATATATATCTCATGGATATTTGTCAACACAAAGCATATAATAAGTGCAATATACAGCATATAAAAATTGTTGCACCAAAGTTGACACTAGTGTTTGCTTCTAAGATAGAAAGAAGTAGGAAACTGACTCAACATAAAAGTAAAAGAAAGGCCCTTCGCAGAGGGAAGCAGGGATTAAATCATGTGCTAGAGCTTTTTAAGTTTTTGAAATCATATAGAGAGTAAAAATAAGTTTTGAGAGGTGTTTGTTAATTGTCAACGAATCAGAAAATGGAAAGTACAATATGACCCCTGCCAACCAGACTTTTAAGAGCGGCTCCCATGAAGGACGTTATTTCTACCAGCAAGGCAGATCATCCCTCTTTCTCTTTTGTTTACACATGCAGATATTTCACTGTTTGTCATTGCTTGACTGATAAATCAGGGCAAAAATGTGAAGAGAATTAAGCGGTTAAAGTTGTAATTAATTGGGACTGGGCACCCCATTTGCCAGCTCTTTTTGCAAAATTAATGGATAAGCGGATGTATATGCCGCTAGTCCGGTGGTAAAGTCTGTTTGACAGTTGACATAAAGACATCCACCCCGTCCTCATGAGCTTGGTAAACATTGACACAAAATAGGAGTAATAATTTGAATAGTTTAAAGGTAGCACATGAAAAATTTACTTGGAATGGCAAGGAAATACCACATATAGGTAGTTATGGTGGACACAGATGGCATGGATTTGGCTCAAGGTTTTGGATGCACGAGAAGCATTCCCTCTCAGTACAGAGTTTAGGCTAGCAAGGTTATTTGAAGCAAACACAGGATATCAACCGACACAGCAAGGCTTATATGAAAACATATTGCAAGCATTATAAGACTCTACACTGTCTTCCTTGTTAACCAAACCCTTTTACTAGAAAATATCTAGACCTTAGAGATACCAATCATGCAAACCAAATTTCAACGAGCTTTACGGTAGTTCTTCATTAATAGGTTTTAACTACATGATACAAAAGCTTAAACATGAACTACTTGATAACTCAAAACAATTGACAAGTATCAAATTATCCAATACAATGATCTACAAGAATATGTAAGCTTTTTCCATTATACCATCTACCACATGCAACATTTTCTGTTCCAACCAAACACCAATCAATTTATTTCAACATAAACTCTCCAAACAATTATAAGTGAAGCAAGAGAGTACTTTCTTTAAAAGAACTAACAGCTCTGAATAAGAGATGCATGCAAAACAGGAGCTAAAAGCATAGCAATAGCTAGATAAGAATACTCAACAAGTATAAGTGAAGAATAGGAGTATTCATATGAAAAAGCGGAGCGTGTCTCTCTCCCAATCAAGAATGCTGGGGTCCAATCAAGTTGACCATAAGAAAAATAAAATACTGAAAATAAAAGCACACAGACGCTCCAAGTAAAGCACATATGATGTGAAAGAATTAAAATATAGTTTCACTAGAGATGACCTGATAAGTTGCTGATGAAGAAGGGGATGCCTTGGGCATCCCCAAGCTTAGACGCTTGAGTCTTCTTGAAATTGCTGGGGTGATCCATGGGAGCATCCCCAAGCTTAAGCTCTTCACTCTTCTTGATCACATTATATCATCCTTCTCTCTTGACCCTTGAAAACTTCCGCCACACCAAACTCAAAGTAATTCTCATTAGAGGGTTAGTGCACAATCAAAAACTCACATGTTCTATAAGGACACAAACATGACCGTTACTTTTAACATTAGCTACTGCCACTGATGTTATGTGAAGCTCTTCACCCTAAAAAAGAATTCCACTCAACACTAGTAAAAGAGAGAATGCGAAAAATAAAAGACAGAATCTGTCTAAACAGAACAGTCCGCAAAGACGAATTTTTTCGAGGCACTTACGTTGCTCAGATCGAAAAACTTTAAACTAACGAAAGATGCGTACATATCTGAGGATCACGCACAAAAAATTGCAGATTTAAATAATTTTTCTGTGATTTTACAGAATTAAAACGGTGAACAGCAGAAATCTGTTCCTGCGCAGAAATCCAAATCTAGCATCATCTTCCTATTAGAGGCAATACTTGGCACAACAATGCGATAAAATAAAGATACAAAGGAATTGTTACAGAAGTAAACAACTCCTTGACTCAAAAAAAGAAAAATTGCAGAAATAAAATAATGGGTTGTCTCCCATAAGCGCTTTTCTTTAACGCCTTTCAGCTAGGCGCAGAAAGTAAGAATCAAGTGTTTCCAAGTGATGAAGCATCAACAATCTTACGCTTAGCTCTCTTACCTTACCCTTATCTTTAGGAAATACTTGGTTACACATAGGTGAAGAGGCGAAATTCATAGTGCCTTGGCCCACATCTATTATTGCTCCAAAGCGTTTCAACAGAGATCTTCCAAGCGTAATTTGTCCTACTCCTGCACATTCAATGACAAGATAATCAATAGATATTGTTATCCCAGGAGTTTTGTAAATACTCCTTCGGCTACTCCTCTTGGTAATTTAATAGTATTATCACCCAAAATTATACAATCTTCGCATTTGGAAAGCTCCCAAAGATTTAAGGAATCAAAAATATCCTTGGGCATTAAACAGAATTCAGACATAATATCACAGCGAGCATGAAAAGTTTCACCATTGATAACAACTTTTACTGAGGGAACCCATCCCGATGGTTCAAAATTTACTGGCACATTATCATAGTGTTCACAAATTTGATTATACCCTTCTTTTAGACCAGATATGTTTGTTTCAAGAGTGTTAAGTCTATCACTTATGCTTGTCAAAGCCAAATCAATTTTACTGATTGGAGGGCTAGAAATTGTAATCATTTTTTATAGCATTAAAAGCTTGATCCCCATCATAACGAAGGAAATCTCCTCCTACCACAGCATCTAAAGCATATCTGTAGCAAAGAACAAGACCAAAATAAAAGCTACTAAGAAGCAGGCTTAAAGTCATTTTAGGTTCAGTTTTAGCATAAGACTCAAAAATTCTAGACCAAGCATCTTTAAAACTCTCCTCACTCCCTTGCTTGAAAGTGAAGATTCTTCCTCAGGCGACATGATGACAGGAACAGGGCTAGACATGATAACAAGACTGAAAAATAACAATTCGAAAATAAAAGTAACTAATTTTTTTGTGTTTTTGATAAATAAAGCAAACAAGACTAAATAAAAATAAACTAAGCAAGACAATAACAAAGTAAAGAGATTGGAAGCGTGAAACTCCCCTTGCAGAAATCCTCTTGCTCCGCAACGGCGCCAGAAAATATGGCGTGTGGAAGGGAGGCAAGGAGATTTCTGAACCGAAATGCTTCTGCTCCCCGGCAACGGCGCCAGAAAATATGCTTGATTGCGTGGATCACACGTTCGTTGGGAGACCCCAAGAGGAAGGTATGATGCAGTATAGCAGCAGTTTTCCCTCAGTATGAAACCAAGGTTTAATCGAACCAGTAGGAGCAAGAAATCACTTCGGAAGGTTGTCAGTGGCGCGCTGACGTGGAACCCGCACACAACACAATCAAACTACTTTGCCCCAACGAAACAGTGAGGTTGTCAATCTCACCGGCTTGCTGAAAACAAAGGATTAAACGTATGGTGTGGAAAACAGTAGTAAATTGCAGAGAATGAAAAGGAACAGTGTTTGCAGTTGGTTGTATTATCAGTGTAAAAGAATGGACCGGGGTCCACAGTTCACTAGTGGTGTCTCTCCATAAAAGATAACTAACATGCTGGGTGAACAAATTACAGCTGGGCAATTGACAAAATATTGAGCGCATGACAATGCATATATATGACATGATGATTACTATGATATTCATGTGGGCATTACGACAAAATACATAGACCGTTATCCAACAGCGTCTATGACTAATAATCCACCGCCAGGTTGTCATACCGAGTTCCCCGTTGGTATTAAGTTGCAAGCAACGGATAATTGCATTAAGTAATGTGCGTAATGTAAACAAATGCATTAGACCTAACGGCGTACCCTTAAGCTAAGCATCGGTTATTTTATCCCTAGTGGCAACAGCACATCCACAATCTTAGAAGTTATTGTCACTCTCCCAGATTACCGGAGGCATGAACCCACTATCTAGCATAAATACTCACTCTTGGAGTTACAAGCATCTACTTGGCCAAAGCATCTACTAGTAACGGAAAGCATGCAAGATCATAAATAACATATAAGATAGATTGATAATCAACTTGACATAGTATTCAATATTCATCGGATCCCAGCAAACACAACATGTAGCATTACAATAAGATGATCTTGATCATGATAGGCAGCTCACAAGATCTAAACATGATAGCATAAAGTGGAGAGACAACCATCTAGCTACTGCCATGGACCCGTAGTCCAAGGATGAACTACTCACGCATCACTCCGGAGGCAGGCATGGTGATGTAGAGCCCTCCGGTGATGATTCCCCTCTCCGGCAGGGTGCCGGGAAGAGCTTCTGAACCCTCCCAAGCTAGGGTTGACGGCGGCGGCGTCTCTGGAACTTTTCGTGGATAATGGCTCGGGTATTTAGGGTTTTCGCGTCGGGAAAAATAAATAGGCGAAAGGACGGCGGCTGCGGAGCCACGAGGGCCCCACACCACCCCATGGCACGGCAGGGGGCCCGCGCGGCCCCATGGTGTGGGTGCCACGTGGCCCTCCTCCGTCTCTCCTCTGGACTCCGTCTTCGTGTTGGAAAAATAGGAGGTTCTGTCCAAGTTTCGTCCAATTCCGAGAATATTTCCAGACTAGCTTTTCTGGAATACAAAAACAGCAGAAAAAAGGAATTGGCACTGTGGCATCTTGTTAATAGGTTAGTCCCAGAAAATACATAAAAATGCTATGAAGTGTATATAAAACATCTAACAATTGGTATAATATCAACATGGAACATCAGAAATTATAGATACGTTTGAGCCGTATCAGGCACCGGTGGCTGAGAGCGTGATGACTCCCAAGTGCAGGAGATCAATTGTAGTACCTTTCGAATAGAAAAGGTTGTCGAACCCACGAGGAGCTGAAGGTATTGGTTAGTAAGAATGATAAATTGACAATAAAAGATGCAAGTGTTTTTGGTGTTTTCGGTTGTATAATTGCAAGACAGTAAAAATGCAGCAGACAAATAGTAGCAGGTGACAGCTCTCAAAGAGAGAAAAGCCCAATCCTCTATGCAGCAAGAGGACAAGCTCAAGTGTGTATTTCTTATAAGTGGAGAACGTTCCCAAGGGCTACCTAGACTTCATGGCATAAATATTTCTAGAACAACAAAGTAGCATTTTGTCAAGTTTTAATCTTCTTAGGACGGAGCCATTATTAGGTATAGCTAAATAAATATACTAAACCTCTTATGATGGATCTTGTGGCCAAGTAAATGACTGCACAAGAGTTATTAAGATATAAAATCCCACCATAGCATTACACTCTAAGGTCCCCGATATTAATCCCCTCATAAAGTAACTTCATAATTCGGTCTCAGGTTTACATGTCCTCCCAAGTCTCCCTCACTCCATTACACTACGGTGTTCTCCTATGAGCCCATCTAGGTGAAGTGATGTGCAGTCGACGTTCGCACAACACCATCATAGAATTACATAAAAAGATAAACACTAGACAAAATACCAACACATGTTATATATAGATCATTGCCAATCCATCCTATGCCCCCAGGAACATGAGAGAACTACTCACAACGTGAAGACATGATGTGATTCAGTGGTATAAATGATACAACACAATCTGAAAATATAGTCTCACCACAAAACAATGACAAGTAGCTAATCATACACAGGTAGAATAGCACTTAAACAATAGCTAGGGTTCAACAATCTCAAACTATGAGGGGGATGAAGTGGATCACGAAGATGGTGATGGAGATGGTGCTGGTCTTGACGTTGGTGTTGATGGAGACTCCGGAGGGGGGATGGAGGAGCCTTCCGGAGGTGATTCCGGCAGCGTTTCCCCCCTCCGATCTTCTCCGGCGGCAGCCTTCTGTCTTCTGTTTCGTGTGTTTCGTGTTTCTCCGCCGCCTCCTCGCGAAACTCCTCGGGGGACTCTTTTTATAGTTGGTTTTAGGTCAAGACGAAGCCACGGAGACGAAAACGGACGGCATCGGAGCCACGAGGGGGAAAAGAGGTGGTCCCACGCGGCCAGGGAATCTGACCGCGTGGGACCCTCTAGTTTCCAGCTGGCTGGGCTGCTGGTCTTCATTTTAGGCCCATTGCGTTCGTCTCGAAAATTCTGAACCGTGCTCTTTGGCCTTGCCCTTTTTGGAGTCCCGAAGCTCCCGGAAAGTCCGAAACCCTAAAAAAGACGTTTTCTGGAAAACAGAGTTAGAACCAAAAGAGGGGGGATTGTTTAGAAAATCCCCGAAATCATTATAAAACATGAATATAACATCATATAAGTTGCAAATAAGTTGGAATATCAAGTAATAAAATGTAAAGTTCATGTATGCATTTTACATGCATCAACATCCCCAAGCTTAACCAATACTCGTCCTCGAGTATGAAGGTGATAAAACTAACATGGACTTTGCATTTTAATACTATCAATGGATATCAAAGATGATTATTATTGCTACATAGAGTCAAATGATTCATTCTTCAAAGGAGTAGCAATATACAAGATAGATTATGAAGTGATATCAAATATTCAATGTAAGGATGTTCAATGATAATTCACAAAGTGTAACATAGAAGAAAGTACTATGGTCCAAATGTATGCATAATGAAAAGTAAAAACATCCTATAATGGTCATAGAGTATTCTTGCAAATCTGAATATAAAAGGTGGACACATTGGAAAGATATATAAATAAGTAGAGGTAAAGCATGAATAAGTTTCATCTAACTTCCAAACACTTCTACTTAAGTTAATGCTTGCAATGTGGTAGTCATTGGTGTGGAGCTCTCATTACCCCTATCATAGCATCTTGAATGATTAATGTTTAAAGTGAAAGCAAATATGAGTGGTGTGCTTGACAATGTATTGGTTGAATGTCTCATGTCCCTTGAATACAAGTACCTACACCATGTGTTACTCACTTTGGTCCACAAAGTAAATTCAAATAAAGGTCATTGCAAGTAATAATAGTATCATCAAGAACTGCACTGGGGTACCTCTTGCCCCTTGACATGAACAAGCCCATGTCAAAACAACAAGACAAACAGACAATGAACAATCTCAGCACTCTTTTATTTACTATGGGTATAGCTTTTTATTATGAGGTGCATCACTGAATGAACATTATGGTTATGCTGTAAATTTCCACCATGAATGATGCATGGCTTAGATTAGCGGCCCAGGCATTTCTCTAACCATTTATACAAACTCTTTGAACTTACTAAGTATCCACATTCATTTCACCCATGATAGGCATCCATAAACAAAAGTACATGACATCAACTAAATATAAATAAGTGCAATGTTGAAAGCTTGCCATGTGACAGCACATATGGGCTAACTCCCAACCAAAACTATTGTCAAGCCCACAACTTCATAATTTTAATCACAATGGTTCATGCTTATTAAGTGCAATAAAAGTAAAGTGTGCATCAAGTTCGTGAGAGCTTTTTAACCAACTTTTCCCATAACAATCAATAACATAAGCATTTTAATTCAGAAGTATAGATAATACAATATAACATGATAAACATACTCGGAATAGCATAAAGCTAATAGGTAGATATGGTGGACTCACTAGAAAAACTTTGGTTGAAGGTGTTGGAAAACAAGTTTTTACTTGTTGGAATTTTTGGGCTAGCAAGAGGGAGAAAGTTGACCGTCTAAATGCATGCATAAGTGTCCATAGAACTAATCAATCCATGTTAAACAAAGTAAAGTAACATTCAGCATCGAAACATGAATAAAAGATAGCTCTTGATAAAACACTTGCAAATTAATACTCATTAAAAAGCACATGAATCATGCAACTATATGTATCTTTTTGAATCAACTCAAACATCCCTATCCCAATATTTTTAATAGCATCCAACTTAATTCAACCCAATTTTCCAGTAGCACTCTCATAACATAAATGAAAAGTGGTGGTCTCAAGAAAATAAACAAAAATCAAACCGAAATAAAAAGCAAATAAAAGACGCTCCAAGTTTATGCGATAAAGTGCATTGATCGAAAAACAGAAGTTAGACGTGTGCAAACCGAGAGTGTGTTGGTCCAGTGGGGTTGTCTTCACATCCCCAAGCTTATGGTCTTCACCATCCTTGGATAGCTCTTGGTGCATCTCCTCTAATCCCTGTGAAAAAACTTCAAAACACCGTTTCTCCCATTTCTTTTCTGTGGGGTGACATTAGTAGTGATAGACAAATGAATTGCTTGCTGCATAAAATCCTTAAACAAAAATTCATATGAATGTCCAGAAAGTGTATAATGTTGTATGCCTACTTATAAACTCAATTGGATCAAAAAGATTCAAGTTAAAAGTTCAAAGAATGCATCAAACAAAATGGGACAGAATCTGTCCAGAAAAACAGCAGCAGCAAAACGCATTTTTCTACCCTACTTAAATATGTCGAAAAATTCTGAAAAAATTCATGATTACAGAGGATGAAAAGTTGCAACTACAGTTAAAATATCAGCTCATTCGGAGTTACAGAATAGAAATGAAAAATCATACCGTGCACAGATTCGTGCTGGAATAAAATCTCCGAATACAAATAGCAACTTTTTCAAACCAAAACGGGTAAAACTTGGCACTTTATTAAAAATTCCAGAAACAAAACTAAAAACTAAGTCTCTTGTTACAGCAAGAGGACACAAAGAAAATCAAAAATAAAACAACCGGGTTGCCTCCCGTAAAGCGCTTTCTTTATAGCCATATAGCTAGGCTTACTTACTTGGTATCAAGATGGTTGGAGTGAGGTGGCTTGGCATCCCCAAGCTTGAGTTCTTGTACTTATTTGATACATGTAGGGTGAGCCTAGGGGTAACATCCCCAAGCTTGAGTGTTTGTCCCTCTTGATCTTTGTTCATCACCCTCAACTCTTCCACTTGACAATTCTCTTCACACAAAACTCATCATAAAACTTGATTAGAGGGGTTAGTGTCTCCATAAATTAAATCCACATAGGTACAGCAAAGACATATCATGATTTGATTCTAAACATTAACTATTGTTACTATGGTTGTGTATTGTTCATTGATCAAAAGAACCACACAAAACACAAGTAATGAGGCTAATGCAAAATAAAGACAGAATCTGTCAAAAACTGGACAGCCCGTAAAGAGTGAATTTTCAGAGTCACTTACGTTGCTCAAATCAGAAAACTTTTAACTAATGAAATGCGTAATAATAACTGAAGATTGCTGTCGTAAAATTTCAGGTCAAAATTCCTTTTCTGTGATTTTTAACATTTTCCGCAGTGAAGCTAAGGAATCTGTTTTCTGGACAGCAAATCACTATTGTCTGATCCCACCTCTCAAAAGAGGTTATTCTTGCCATAAAGATGAAAAATAAGATACAAAGGTGATGTTACAGTAGTAAACAAGCACCTTGACTCAAAAACCAAAACTGAAACTGAAGATAAAAATCAAAAAGAAGCAAAAAGAACCAAGAAAGAATTCAAGAGAAACAAACAAGGAAGAAAGAAAATATTTTTGTTGTTTTTGATTTAGCACAAAGGCAAAAGAAGAAGCAAATATATACAACATAAACACTCTTTTTATTTGGTTTTAGCTTTGGGAAAAGTTTTAATGATAGAGACTTTGCAATGGTTCCATTGGCATGAACAACACATGTTCAAGGTCGACCCCAACATCTCCATTACTCATCCTTCTCATTTACTTTCCCAAATTTTATATAAAGTGAAAATCTTAAACTAGCAATTAGATAACAGTAGGTAAAGTTGTTTCACATGTTTTCATGATATAAAGGTGTGCCCAAACTGAATAGGAAATGAAAGCATAAGGAGCACACCACAAAACATTAAACCATTAACTTTTAAGTCTAACCCACTTCCTATGCATTGGCATTTTATATATGAATAAATAGCAGCAATTTTGTGGTAACCAATGCATGTGGTGATCAGTAGGTTGCATTTTAAATAACATAGAAACATAAAGACAAGTCTTTCTTCCTCTCTCATAATAGTTACAAGTAGTGGAAGCAAATTTGATAAAAGAACTATTAGATTGGTGCAACTTTGCAAACTTAGGAACATATAGAGGATTATTAAAACTAATGTGAGCTATTAGTGTGTTTTCCTCTCTCAAAATAATTGCAAGAAGCACTATCAACATGATGGTTATGGGTGAAATGGTCATTGGTGTAAGATAATTTCAGCCCACATAAGTACTTTTCAACATATAAAAGCTTCTCCTCCACGGTGTGAATAGGAGAGTTCAAAAATAAAGTAGGACTCTCATAAGTAAGAGTATTTTTACCAACAGCAAGTATATCATTTTTATCCTCACATGAAGTAGTAACAAGTTCTAAACATGGAGAATTATCAATAGGCATAGGACCATCATCTAAAGCATTATCATATAGCATGTCTAAACCATACTCCTCATCATTTTTAAAATTATTATCAATAATGTTCTCATTAGGCATAGGTTGATAGTCCTCCTCATCATCAGAATCATAAAAGCAAAGTTTATCATCAACAAGATTTTGAGTGTTACCCTCATCCATAGGTGGTGAAGGTGGATGTTTCTTCTCTTCATTCTCTAGTTGTTCATCATTTTCATCATCTCCTTGGGGTTGCACGGGCATCCCCAAGCTTAGGTTTTTATCCTCCTCTTCCTGCAAAATATTAGTACTTTCGTGGCAGCAATAATTCTTTCTTTAGGAGTAAAATATTTAAGAAAAACCTTCCTCAAACTACTCCATACAATAGTAACTTCTTCATCCAAAGACTTGAACCAAATACGAGCATTACCAGATAAAGACAAATATAATAGCTTCCTTTTTATCTGATCATCAGAAATACCAGGAAGCCTAAATAAACCACATATGTCTTCAATTGTCTCCACGTGTTCACGTGCAGACTTAGTTCCATCTCCTGTAAATAGATTTTTCATAACTCTTTTAACATGATCAACGGGAATTTTAATTCCCACTTTAGGTACCTCAGACACAGTAGTTTCAACCACTTTAGGAGCATTAGCATAAGCACTTTCATATAAAGCAAGATGCAGCGAAGCACGATTCATAAATGCCATAGTAGCGATGAGACAAAACAGTAAATAAAATTCACCTTTCAAGTTTCCTTACCAATAGCGCTACGCTCCCCGGCAACGGCGCCAGAAAAGTATCTTGATGACTCCCAAGTGCAGGAGATCAATTGTAGTACCTTTCGAATAGAAAAGGTTGTCGAACCCACGAGGAGCTGAAGGTATTGGTTAGTAAGAATGATAAATTGACAATAAAAGATGCAAGTGTTTTTGGTGTTTTCGGTTGTATAATTGCAAGACAGTAAAAATGCAGCAGACAAATAGTAGCAGGTGACAGCTCTCAAAGAGAGAAAAGCCCAATCCTCTATGCAGCAAGAGGACAAGCTCAAGTGTGTATTTCTTATAAGTGGAGAACGTTCCCAAGGGCTACCTAGACTTCATGGCATAAATATTTCTAGAACAACAAAGTAGCATTTTGTCAAGTTTTAATCTTCTTAGGACGGAGCCATTATTAGGTATAGCTAAATAAATATACTAAACCTCTTATGATGGATCTTGTGGCCAAGTAAATGACTGCACAAGAGTTATTAAGATATAAAATCCCACCATAGCATTACACTCTAAGGTCCCCGATATTAATCCCCTCATAAAGTAACTTCATAATTCGGTCTCAGGTTTACATGTCCTCCCAAGTCTCCCTCACTCCATTACACTACGGTGTTCTCCTATGAGCCCATCTAGGTGAAGTGATGTGCAGTCGACGTTCGCACAACACCATCATAGAATTACATAAAAAGATAAACACTAGACAAAATACCAACACATGTTATATATAGATCATTGCCAATCCATCCTATGCCCCCAGGAACATGAGAGAACTACTCACAACGTGAAGACATGATGTGATTCAGTGGTATAAATGATACAACACAATCTGAAAATATAGTCTCACCACAAAACAATGACAAGTAGCTAATCATACACAGGTAGAATAGCACTTAAACAATAGCTAGGGTTCAACAATCTCAAACTATGAGGGGGATGAAGTGGATCACGAAGATGGTGATGGAGATGGTGCTGGTCTTGACGTTGGTGTTGATGGAGACTCCGGAGGGGGGATGGAGGAGCCTTCCGGAGGTGATTCGGCAGCGTTTCCCCCCTCCGATCTTCTCCGGCGGCAGCCTTCTGTCTTCTGTTTCGTGTGTTTCGTGTTTCTCCGCCGCCTCCTCGCGAAACTCCTCGGGGGACTCTTTTTATAGTTGGTTTTAGGTCAAGACGAAGCCACGGAGACGAAAACGGACGGCATCGGAGCCACGAGGGGGAAAAGAGGTGGTCCCACGCGGCCAGGGAATCTGACCGCGTGGGACCCTCTAGTTTCCAGCTGGCTGGGCTGCTGGTCTTCATTTTAGGCCCATTGCGTTTCTCGAAAATTCTGAACCGTGCTCTTTGGCCTTGCCCTTTTTGGAGTCCCGAAGCTCCCGGAAAGTCCGAAACCCTAAAAAAGACGTTTTCTGGAAAACAGAGTTAGAACCAAAAGAGGGGGGATTGTTTAGAAAATCCCCGAAATCATTATAAAACATGAATATAACATCATATAAGTTGCAAATAAGTTGGAATATCAAGTAATAAAATGTAAAGTTCATGTATGCATTTTACATGCATCAGAGCGGACTGGATCAAATTGCGGCACCTGTGGCTGAGATCGGACTGAATCATTTTGTGAATGCTGAAGGTGCTGTGCTACCGGTGATGACTCATGCTACTAGGGTTGTTCTGTCGCTGCTACGGTTGATATAGTTCTGAATGTTGCGCCTCTTGTTCCGGCTAACCAGCAGATAGTGGATGATAAGCCTCACACTCCGGCCCATGGGCCACAGCCTGGACCCGTGAACACTGTGTTGCCTGCGCTGCAGCATGCACCGGGCGCAATACTTGTTTCGGATTCTGAGCAGAACCATGCTGATGGTGTTTTTGATCCCCAGCTGGCCTTGGTCCCTTTTGTTGCTACTAAACAAGCCTCTCATGAAGCTCACCAGTCAAAGAAAATATCGTTCCTGTTAGCCTTTGATGAGCCTGTTGGTGGTTTTGTTAAGCAAGGTGTTTCTGAAGATCTTGCGGCTAGGAAGACCATGCATGCTGCTCCTCGCCCAGTCACTGAACCTGTAGTGACAGTGGTGGCTTCAGAGGCCGATATGGTGTTTCAAGCTGAACCTGTTCCGATGCAAGCCAGGGCTCGTAGAATGAGGAAGAATGTAAATCCTCTGGTGAATACCACTCTTCGTATGCGTACTAGGAGTCAGACCCTGAATGATGGTTTCAAGCCTGCCCCTGTCATTGGTGCTCCCAAGCAAAGGAAGAGGGCCAAGCGTGCCCCACCGACAAACGCAGAAAATGCAGGGAGTTCCAGTCAAGCTGCTGTCAGGCCATCTACCCCGATCGATGTGCTACAGAAGATTGGCTCCATGCTGGAGATGGATCCGGCGACTCTGACGGCTGAGAAGCTTAACGCTGCTGCCGATACTGCTACAACCTCCAAGCGTGGCTAATGATTAGTGCAACTTCTGGGCTTTGGGGTGAATGTGCCCCTAATCACATTCGTTATCCTAGGATTTATTTCGCTGAGACCATCCCTCTTTACTGTAATCCTTATTATTGCTGCGGTGTGTTGGACAACTAGTTACGTCAGTTGGTGTGCTACTCTTTCTTATTAGTCTCCAATGGATTACAACGTTAAATATTTGATTTGGAAGATCCTCTGTTGGAATATTAGAGGACTGAATGCGGATGACAAGCAGTTGGCGCTTTACAATAAGATTGTCGATAGTGGATGTGCGGTGGCATGTATCCAGGAAACTAAAAAGGAAAGCTTTGATAGGCAGTTCATTAAGAAGTGTTGCCCTCGACAGTTTGATAATTTTGCTTTTGCACCTTTGGTGGGAGCATCTGGGGGAATTCTCGTTCTTTGGAAATCAAGTGTGTTTCAGGGCACCCTTGTTGAGGTCCAACGTTTTGGGCTCATAATTTCTTTCCAATCTTCTCAGTCACAGCAAAAATGGACTCTTGTGGTAGTATATGGTCCCTGTCAGGGAGAGCAGCGTGACTTGTTCGTTCAATGGTTGTATAATCTGTCTATTCCAGATGATGAGCTGTGGTTATTCATGGGGGATTTCAATTTTATCGGGTCGGAGGAGGACCGAAATTTGCCGGGAGGTGACATGAATGACATGTTCCTTTTTAATGAGCTGATTAGTCATCTTGGGCTGTTGGAACTTCCTTTAAAAGGGATCATACACTTGGTCGAATATGCAGCAAACCCCTCTATTACTACAGCTAGACAGGTTCTTTACGTCTGCTAGTTGGATATCCACATACCCTAATACTGTGGTGACTCCAATGGCCCGACCAACAGCGGACCACATCCCTTGTGTAGTGAGCATTGACACTATTATCCCAAAGGCACACCTGTTTCGTTTTGAAAACTTTTGGGTGCAGCAGCCAGGCTTCTATGACTGTGTAAAGGAGGTTTAGATTAAACCAACAAGAGGTACTAATTCGGCAGCTATTATCACTGAAAAACTGAAAGCTCTTAGAGCGGCTCTGAAGAAATGGAAGACAGGCCTGTCTAAGTTGAAGCTACTGATCTCAAAATGTGACTTGGTGATTCTTTTCTTTGATGAACTGGAAGAGGAAAGGAACTTGTATGTGCATGAGGCTAACTTCCAAAAGTTAGTTAAATTACATTATGAACATCTGCTTCGGTGTCAGTATAATTATTGGAGGAAGAGGTGTACGATTCGGTGGATGAAGCTTGGGGAAGAAAATTCTAAATTTCTCCATGCTATGGCTACTGAACGTTTCAGGAGGAATTCGATCTCCAGCTTGCAGTTACCAGATGGTCACATTGTTACTGACCACGATCTGATGGCAGGGGTAGCTTGGGATTGTTATAAACAACGGATGGGTACATCAAATGGTATTGACATGCAGTTTAACCTGGCTAGATTGATCAGTAGGGTGGATGGGTTGCAGGACCTTGTTGCGGATTTCTCTGAGAAGGAGATGGATGATCTCATTAGCCATATACCGCTTGATAAGGCTCCAGGACCAGATGGTTTTAACGGCATGTTCCTACGGAAATGCTGGCACATAATCAAAGCAGATTTCTATGCCCTAGATAGGGACTTTCATGGGCAGACGATCAACTTGGAAAATATAAATTCATCATTTATTACTCTGGTCCCCAAGAAGCCATCTCCGGAGCAGATAAATGATTACATACCGATCTCCCTTACAAACACAAGTTTGAAGTTTCTCACAAAAATGGTTGCGGACGGACTGCAAGGGAAGATCTTGGACCGCATTCATAAAAATCAATATGGGTTCATGAAAGGAAAGTCTATTCATGATTGTATTGCCTGGTCATTTGAGTATATTCATCACTGTAAAACCTCCAAAAAGCCAATCATTTTATTGAAGCTTGATTTCGAAAAGGCATTTGATTCCATTGAACATGAGGCTATTTATATGGTTCTGAGGCACATGGGGTTCCCTGAAAAGTTTATATACTGGGTGAAAATCATATTGGAAACAGGAACCTCCTCGGTCTTGGTTAATGGAGTCCCTGGGAGGAAATTTAAGTGCAGGAGAGGTGTCAGACAGGGGGATCCGCTGTCCCCGTTGCTGATTGTGCTAGGCTCTGAGATCCTGCTGTTTGTGATAAATGATTTAAAGAACAGAGGACTGTTGCGTCTGCCCATTGATGTGGGGGATTCAGACTTTTCGGTGGTTCAGTATGCGGACGATACTCTATTGGTGCTAGAAGCAGACCCAGCTCAACTTGCGGTGTTAAAAAAGGCTCTTCAAGATTTCAGTGTGTCTACTGGTTTGAGTGTTAATTTCCACAAGTCCTGCATGCTGCCAATAAATATTTCTGACGAGGAAGTAGCTGCTTTGGCTGCTGGTTTTGGTTGCATAGTTGGGGCCTTCCCCTTCACATATTTGGGTCTGCCGATGGGGACTACCAGACCTCGAATGACTGATCTCATGCCTTTAGTCATGAAACTTGAGAGGAAACTCACGGCCAATTTTATGTTCCTTGCTTATGGGGGACGTTTGCAGCTTATTGGTTCCTGCCTTTCCTCTATGTCTATATATTTCCTATGTTCTTTGGAAATTCCCCCTGGAATCATTAAGCAAATTTACAGGATTATCAGACACTGTTTATGGAGAGGAAATAATTCGGATTCTAAGAAGCAATCTTTGGCTTCCTTGGAGATGATCTGCAAGCCTAAAAGCAGTGGGGCCTAGGCATTATTGATTTTCACAAACAAAACCAGGGGCTATTAATGAAACAACTTCATAAGTTCTTTAATAAGGAGGAGGTTCCTTGGGTGAATTTAGTATGGCGGCATTACAGAGATGGAGTCCCACAGTCTGCAAACTTATGTGGCTCCTTTTGGTGGAGAGATGTTAAGAAACTATCATCAATATATCAAGGGTTTTGTACAGTTAAAATAGGAATGGGTGACACTGCGTTGTTCTGGACTAATAATTGGAAGGGAGAAATTCTACAGCTTTCTTATCCAAGACTGTTCTCATTTGCATTGGATGCACATATTTCTGTTAAAGATATGATAAGTTCAGTGGATCGATCTCAGCTCTTTGCCCTGCCTTTGTCAACACAAGCATTTGAGGAGTTTCGACAACTGCAGGATGTGCTACAGGAAGTTCAGCTAGATAACCAAGTGAAGGATGTTTGGTCAACTGTTTGGAAGGATGGTACTTATTCCTCCAAAAGATACTATCAGCATTGTTTTAAGGGACAACAGGCAAGTAAAATTTATGCTTGGATTTGGCAAAGCCGAGTGATGCTGAGACTCAAGGTTTTCGCCTGGTTGTTGGTCAGTGACTGTTTAAATACCAGAGATATGCTGCGCCGCAGACATTAGAATGTCACTGATGTTTTCCATTGTGTGTTATGCCCGACTCACTTTACTGAGGACTGGATGCATCTTTTCTTCCAGTTAACTTCAGCTTGAGGGTGTAGAACTACCTCCAGATTCAGTGGGATGCGGGGCCCTCTTTTGAATATGTTTTCCACCAAGCTAGGTTGAAGTTTGATAAGCCTTTCTTTGCCGAGGTGGTGATTATTGCTTCTTGGCACATCTGGAAGCAGAGAAACGGAGCCATTTTTCAGCAGGTTATGCCCACTTTCAGAGCTTGGAAGAGGGGTTTTGTACATGATGTCACCATGCATACGCATAGGGTGAAGACTAAGCATTTTCAGGATTTGTCACGATGGATTGACAGCTTACCATAGTTTATGTTTATAACTCTTTCTCTAGTTTCTTTTCGGCTGACTTGTAAATAGCTTTGTAATTAGTTGTACAATGTTCTATGCTTTAAATTTCAATAAAATGTTGTGGGGCTTTGCCCTACAGTCTTAAGGTTCAAAAAAAAATATGATTAATAACTTTAGTGCAAAAATATGACAAAGATAGGCGGAACAAGCCTCCGCACTCATAGCCTTTTCCAACAAATTGTCCATACTTAGATATTACAACTTTATTGGACTCGAAAACCAACTTATAACCATCTCAACATAGAAGAGATCCGCTGACGAGATTTTTATTGATGGAGGGCACATGATGCACGTTCTTCAAGCGCACGGTCTTCCCCGAAGTAAACTTCAGATCGACCGTGCCAACACCACGAACAGAAGCATATGACCCGTTCCCCATCAGCACGTGAGAAGTCCCTGTGAACTGGTAAGAAGAAAATATGGAAGCATCAGCACAAACATGTACATTGGCACCCAGTGTCAATCAACCATTCAGGAGAATGACAAACTGAAAAGATAGTAGGAAATATACCGTACCCAGAATCCTTCATCTCAGTGTCGCCAATGACAACATTGGTAGTCTTGCCGTTGTTTTCCAGTCCGCGCAGCTCATGGCGATTGGGACAGCGAGGTGCCCAGTGAGTTGGATCACCGCAAACATGGCATGATCCCTTCCTCGGCTTATTGTTGTTCTTCTTGAAGTTGGTAGGCTGTTTTGGCTTGTGCCTATCATCAGACTTGCCTTTGCCCTCAGATTTGCCCTTGTTATATTTGGGCTTGTGGACTGCTGGAAATTCTTCTTCTGTACCATGTGGGCACTAGAACCAGCCTCAGCAACTCGAGCACGAGTGTCCTTTGCTCTCGCCTTCTCTTCCACGTCAAGAGACCCAATGAGATCCGAAACGGAAAACTCTTGCCTCTTGTGTTTCAGAGCAGTAGCAAAGTTGCTCCATGAAGAAGGAAGCTTAGCGATAATGCCACCGGCAACAAACTTGTCCGGCAGGTTACACTTAAAATGCTCAAGTTCTTTTGCGAGTGACTGTATCTCATGAGCCTGTTGTACAACAGAGCGCTCATCAGTCATCTTGTAGTCATAGAATTGTTCCATGACGTACAACTCACTGCCAGCGTCCGAGGCCCCAAATTTGGCCTCGAGCGCATCCCACATATTCTTTCCGTTATCAAACGACATGTACGAGTCCACAATGGAGTCGTCAATGATACTGAGGAGGGCACTCTTGAAAAGAGTATCGAGCCTCTCATATGCCTCCAGTTGTTCAGCATTAAGCTCGCCCTCAGGCTTGCCTTTGGTGGCGGCATAGCAGTTACTGTTCTGAAACCAGTAAACTGCTCTCATGCGCCACCGTTTGTAAAGCACCCCTTTAAAGGGAAACGGCTTCGTTGACGCGAGAAAGCCAGGTGATGCAAATTGCCTATAATCAGGTTTTTTGGATAGTTGAATATATAAGCAATTTAGCATATGATTTAATTCGTGAAAACAGTAAACAGAACATGACTAGAATAATAAGAATTAAACTAATCATGCGATCTACCAGTACAATAGATAAACAGATGCGATCTACCAATGCCGTAGATAAACAGAACAAATCTACAGCATATACTACTAGCAGAAATTGTAGTAGTAATTCGAACAGGAAGATTAGGAGATCATACAGTGTGGCGGCAGCTGCAGCGGAAGCGTTGGCATTCGTGTTGTCGCCCATGTCGTCGATGAAGAGGCTGCCGATGTCGGGGAACAAGTCGTCGTTGGGGAAGAACTCGAAGCCAGTAGTCGCGCGAGTGCGCTCCCCAAAAACCTGATCGCCTCTCTCCGTACAGGATCACAAGAGGCGGGGTTCCGGAGGCCTACTGTCCCTTCAACCGGTGCATGCCGGAAGACGGGATGGAGAAGACTTGGAAGACGGCGGCGCAAGGTTCTGGAACTAGGACGGCGAGCAACCATGTGTTGCGTGTAGGCGGCTAGGTTTCGCTCAGCCAGGATATATAGTGCGGGTCGGGTAGGACGTGGGCGCAGCCGCACGATCAAGTCGGTAACAGCCCCACGATCCAAAAGAATCGGAAACGGTTGAGGTAATTAACGCGTCCGTTAATTATCAATCAATGACTTGTTTAATTTTTCCGAACAGCAAAAATATAAGCTCGGCTCGGCGAGATTCCTGCAACCCGCGGCGTGTCGTGACGAGATGTGACGTGACGAGACGAGCGAGCGGCGGCGGAGGAGGAGGAGGAGGAGTGCGCGGGAGAGAGCCTTCTGTTCACTCAAGCACACCAAGTGTCTCAACACTCCACCTTATAAGGTGGTGTTTGTCTCCTCCAACTAGCAATGTGGGACTAAACTTTAGTCCCCAACCAACCGTATAAATGGGCCATGAGATTTTAGGAATTTTAGTTGGGCCATGTGAAAAAGTTGTGATTTAATTTGGGCCATGGACAAAGGCCCATAAAATTCCAACAATCACCCCCACAAAGTCTTATTGGCACACATCTCATCATTCAGTTCCAAAACATTGTTTTATATACCGGTGCTTAGTGGAGACTGTTAAGTTGAACTTCCACTTAGAAACTTATGCTACACTAGATCACAACTTGGATAATGGACTATACCTTGAACTACAAGTTTGCTGCAAACTAGTTTCACACAAGCCCTAAACCGATACTGCGCTGCCGCAAGGCTTCCCCGCGGGTGGAGCTTATGCGTCATACTCCAAGACCTTTCATGAGTTTACTAGAGAGCACCCAACTTTCATAGACTACGACGTTTAATAGTCAGACTCATATAGGTGTATTCCTCAAGAGATTCTCTGCAGGATAACATCTCCGCTTATAAAAGTAAGCCGCTTGGAACACATTAAGATAAATCTCAACCTGCCATGCAGATCAGGAGAGTATTGCATCTTCACGGAGTGGGAAAAATAATGTAGGGATACTCTCCTCCCAGCTGACCAACAGCTTGTCACCCACTTCTAATTCACGGGATCTCCGATCACATAGAGTGGTTTACCACTGTGCACAACTCATACCGTGGGTCTCAAACCCATCTCTCTCGATGCACTATCTATCACATTACGTGATAAACCCTTTGTGAAGGGATCTGCCAAGTTCTTAGACGTTTGGATATAATCCAACGCAATAACTCCGGAGTTATTCAATTTTCTGACAGATTTCAATCTCCTCTTCACATGCCTTGATGACTTTAAATTATCCTTAGAACTTTTAATCTTAACTATCACAGTTTGATTATCACAGTTCATAAGGATAGCGGGTATTGGTTTTTCAACCACAGGTAAGTCCATCAAGAGCTCACGAAGCCACTCTGCTTCAACAGTGGCTGTGTCTAACGCTGTGAGTTCTGCTTCCATAGTTGACCTTGTTAAGATGGTCTACTTGCAAGACTTCCAGGAAACAGCGCCACCACCGAGTGTAAACACGTAACCACTCGTGGCCTTAATCTCATCAGCATCAGATATCCAGTTTGAATCGCTATAACCCTCCAGTACCCTCGGATACCCGGAGTAGTGAATTCCATAGCTCACAGTGCCTTTTAAATAACGCATAACTATCTCAAGAGCATGCCAATGATCATCTCCCGGATTAGAAACAAACCGGCTCAACTTGCTCACAACAAAAGAGATGTCAGGCCTCGTGGCACAAGCCAAATACATAAGCGAGCCAATAATCTGAGAATATCTCAGCTGATCTCTAGCACTCTGTTGATTCTTTCGAAGCAACACACTAGGATCATATGGTGTCGGAGAAGGCTTAAAGTCGTCATACCCGAAGCGACTCCAGACCTTTTCCACATAGTGAGACTGAAGTTGTGTAATCCCACCATTACCATCTCTCAGCAGCTTGATGTTCAAGATAACATCAGCCACTCCTTGATCCTTCATCTCAAAACAGCGAGATAAGAAATCCTTAACCTCCTTAATCAATTCAAGGTTGGTTCCAAAGATCAGTATGTCATCGACATACAGACAGAGAATAACTCCCTCGCCCCCATCATGGCGATAGTACACACACTTGTCAGATTCGTTTACAACGAAACCTGCAGCAGTTAAAGTTTTTTCAAACTTTTCATGCCATTGCTTAGGAGCTTGCTTTAGGCCATATAAATACTTCAACAACTTGCACACATTTGCTTCCTGACCAGGTACTACAAAACCATCGGGCTGATCCATGTAAATTTTCTCGTCTAACTCTCCATTTAGGAAAGCTGTCTTAACGTCCATTTGATGAACGAGAAGACCATGCGAGGCAGCCAACGAAAGTAGCACACGAATCGTGGTCAGTCTAGCCACAGGTGAGTAAGTATCAAAGAAGTCTTCATCTTCTTTCTAGGTATAACCCTTGGCCACAAGCCGCGCCTTGTACTTCTCAATAGTACCATCAGCCCTAAGCTTTTCCTTGAACACCCACTTACATCCTACAGGTTTACACCCATAAGGACGATCAGTGACTTCCCAGATTCCATTAGCCAAGATGGAATCCATCTCGTTACGGACAGCTTCCTTCCAGTAGTCAGCATCAAGAGATGCATAGGCTTCTGAAATGGTACTGGGTGTGTCATCCACAAGGTACACAATGAAATCATCACCAAAGGACTTTGCAGTCCTCTGTCTCTTGCTCCTAACAGGAACTTCATTGTCATCCTCCACAGGATTATCAGTGTGTTCTATCGAAATGGTAGGATTAGGAATATCAACCAATTCCTGACTAGATGTATTAGGTATCTCCTGATTTGATGAGCTAGGCATATCCTTCATCGGAAAGATTTCCTCAAAGAAAGTCGCATCTTTCGACTCCATAATCGTACCAACGTTAACGTCGGATATGATTTAATTCGTGAAAACAGTAAACAGAACATGACTAGAATAATAAGAATTAAACTAATCATGCGATCTACCAGTACAATAGATAAACAGATGCGATCTACCAATGCCGTAGATAAACAGAACAAATCTACAGCATATACTACTAGCAGAAATAGTAGTAGTAATTCGAACAGGAAGATTAGGAGATCATACAGTGTGGCGGCAGCGGCAGCGGAAGCAGAAGCGGAAGCGTTGGCGTTCGTGTTGTCGCCCATGTCGTCGATGAAGAGGCTACCGATGTCGGGGAAGAAGTCGTCGTTGGGGAAGAACTCGAAGCCAGTAGTCGCGCGAGTGCGCTCCCCAAAAACCTGATCGCCTCTCTCCCGTACAGGATCACAAGAGGCGGGGTTCCGGAGGCCTACTGTCCCTTCAACCGGTGCACGCCGGAAGACGGGATGGAGAAGACTTGGAAGACGGCGGCGCAAGGTTCTGGAACTAGGATGGCGAGCGACCATGTGTTGCGTGTAGGCAGCTAGTGTTCGCTCAGCCAGGATATATAGTGCGGGTCGGGTAGGACGTGGACGCAGCCGCACGATCAAGTCGGTCGGCTGAGGTAATTAACGCGTCCATTAATTAGCAATCAATGACTTGTTTAATTTTCCCGAACAGCAAAAATATAAGCTCGGCATGTCGTGACGAGACGAGCGAGCGGCGGCGGAGGAGGAGGAGTGCGCGGGAGAGAGCGTTCTGTTCACTCAAGCACACCAAGTGTCTCAACACTCCACCTTATAAGGTGGTGTTTGTCTCCTCCAACTAGCAATGTGGGACTAAACTTTAGTCCCCAACCAGCCATATAAATGGGCCATGAGATTTTAGCAATTTTAGTTGGGCCATGTGAAAAAATTGTGATTTAATTTGGACCATGGACAAAGGCCCATAAAATTTCAACACATAGAAGGCAAGCGTGTCTAGAATCAGCGAAAAATTGGAAACTAAGTGTGTAACTTTTAATAAAAATTGAGAACTACTGTGTGGTAGAGATTATTAGGACAGGCCAAAAGCAAGATCGATCAAGTAATTTTAGGATGAAGGAAACAAAAATTCAACTATGCTAATACTAGATGCAAAAATTACTAAAAGCTAAAAAGGTCGGTACAAAAGATGGACCAATCTGAAAAAATTGGGCTCTTGGTGGAGTGTAGGCAGTGAAAAAAACTGCAATATCTCTCATCGATGAACTCTGAGTATAATACCACTTGATCTGAACTGGGTCCTGAACTTTCAGTGAGATAAGATAACTAAGATATTAGAGAACTTGAGCCTCATGATTCGGATGCCAACTGTATAGTGAGAATTATACGCGACCACCAACTTCACGGTGTTATCTACTGAGCCAACGACGCGACCGATCTATCTATGCAAGTGCCCATGAATCAAACGTCTACTGTTCCCGGCTATCGTCTACTATTCCCAGCTCTGTCTATTGGAGGTGTGGCGGTCGACATAAGAAGGCGCCAAATCTTTGCGCTGGTAAAGGATGTAGACGAAATAGTCACAATAGTAAAATCTTGAGAAAATAGTGGTTGCAACCACAACGTTCTAAGTCCTCACGAGGGTCGGCTCCTCCACCATTGGGTATATGGAGAAAGGTCTAGAATGATGTCAACGGTTATGGTATTGGTCGGCCTCCGACGGCCATTGTGCTCATGGTTGTTCACATTGGTGACCACGTCATCACCCTCTGTACGGTCTTCCTTCTTGTTTCGCTATTGGCCATCGCACATGTTTATGCATGAGTTGGCACCGGAAGTCCTCCACACTCCTCACCTGTCATCGTGTCCTCCCCGTCTCCACTTAATCTTGGTACTTCTTTATACGCAGTAGCGGAGGTACAATCAAAATTTTGGTGTGGCAGAATGAACATGTACTATGCAAAATTAGCTAATCTATCCAATAATTACACATGCTATGCAAAAATATATGAATTTAGGTGTGGCAGAAGCCATATCTTGCGAGATTGCTAGCTCACGTCTCGTGTTCTTAACTGAAGGTAAGAGTGCAGAAACATCATTGTCGTCCAATCTAACCAGTATGGTTAGATTCTAGGTTTTCACACCGGAAATGGTCCAACTCCAAACAATGGATTTCAACAAGGGAACGAAACGACTAGAGAGTCGTCATTTCCGGTCACAACCACCAAAGATCGAACTGGGGTTTTCACCTCGGAAGCTGAGAACTACCAAAAGTTGAAAACCAAACGATCACGGAACTTTAGAAAATGCGCTGTGCTCAAATGGAGCCCAGGGCGGAGGCAGGATGCAAGCATAAAGGGGGCCCAGCAAGGAAAATTTCACGTAAGGTGGGCCGGCTTAGCTAAATTGTCATTTTTTTTGCGAAATAGCTAAATTGTCATTAGCACACAACATAAACCAAGCTAATACAGGATTCTACCCTGATGCACCGTGTCATAGGGGGGCCTTGGCCTCTGCTGGTCCCCCCTAGCTCCGCGACTGATGGAGCCTCCAACAACGTGCTTTCATTGTTGTCTTTGTTTTTGCGAGATCTTCAAGAATTAGACCCAAGCTGGATATGTTTTGATGACTTTTTCTCTACTACATTTTACACTAGTGTGTACATCATTTTTAGAATATTGTGTATTGCACGATTTTGGTCAAAGTGAAATAATAAATTGTAAAGTTTTTAAAAACTCTAAGGCAAAGTGAGATGATAAGTGACTGTCAATAAAACGTGACATCTTCGAGTGTAATTCATTCAACCCGTAAGAAAAGTGCAATTCACTCAAAAAAGAATATTCATCCCCACCGCCGCGGGCGACACAGAGACGGCCGCGGAGTTCGCGCCGCCGGGGAAGGATCAGCGGAGGTCAGCCGGTGTCTATCCATCCTGCTACCACTTTCTTGTTCAACTTCGCCGCTCCGTCCGGCCGGCGAAGTAACTAAAAGCCGGCAGTTCGTTCCTTTCGCTTCGTCGGTACAGGATCAAGATGGAGGAGGAGAAGGCGCCGCCACCCCCGCATGCCAATGGCGCCGCCGCCGCCGCCGCGCCTCCTCCAAGGTACTCGCGTCGCCGTGGATGTAGGACTCCTTCATTAGTTAATCCACAAGTATTTTGGGGTTAGGGTTTTAGTTTGTTACAGTAGTTAGCTGCCTGTGATGTCTGCCCAAACAAATGCAGTTAGGCTGTCTGCTTGCCTGTTCCTAGTTTGTGGTAAATCATTATGAACAGTTTTGTCATTTACACTCATTTGATGTCTCCGACTTTGTGAACCTTCTACAGTCCACATCTGCTAGTTGCAGTCCCATGATTATTGTATTCAATATGAGAAACATATGGATGCTCAATACCTTTCGAATGTTATATTTAGATGATGTTCTGTTATGTGTCGGCTGGTGCAAATTAAGGAAACTGTACTGCCATTCAGCACCTTACCACCAATCTCTACGTATGTAACAAATTATGTAGGGTACGGCTGGGAGATGAACATGGATCTGCTTCTGTGTATCGTGTTGGCGCGCTGGAGAAGGCGATTGCAGGGTTTGCGCAGAGGGAAACTGAGGCCGTGGTCAATCCAACTGTTGGGAGTTTCTTTGTTTCTCTTGACGAAGCATATGAATTCTACAACATTTATTCTTGGGAATCTGGTTTTGGCGTGAGGTATGGAGCGAGTAGCATGGATTCTAATGGAACTAAATGCATACAACAATTTGTTTGTGCGTGTGAGGTATGGCATTCATCCTCCCCTTGTAGTTAAGGTAGTATTTCTGATTTTTATGATGTTGATCTCAACCCAGTACCAATGCTCAGAAAATGCTATATTCTACAGGGGAAACCAACCAAGGAAAGCAATTCATTTCGTCGGTGTGAATGCACAGCGTCGATTCTTTTGCTGAGATCCAGAGACAGCAGATGGTGTGTGTGCGAACATCAAGTTGGGCATAACCATCCACTTTCTAAGATGTGTGCGCAAAGGTCATCTTGGCAGTCTCATAGTAGTATTGACAAGAACACAATGGACTTGATTCGCCAACTAAGGGAAAACAATGTTCCACACATTGCTGATACTGAAGCAAAGAGTTCGCTGTCTGATGATATCAGGAAGACCGTGGAAATCTTTGCTAGGATCAAAGCAAAGGATCCAACATTTGATTATACTGGTTTGCAGGTTGATAGTAACTGTAGAGTAAGGCCACTACTCTGGACCAGTGGCCAGAGCCTTCAGTACCAATACTTTGGTGATGTGATTATCTTCGACACCACCTACAGATCGGACAAGTATGGAATGCCGTTCGGCCTTTTTGTTGGAGTCAACAACAACTTCGAGACCATACTGCTTGGTGGGGTGCTGATGATAGACGAGAAAATGGAGAGCTTCAAATGGGTGCTCAGTCAGTTCTTCCAGTTAATGGGTGGGAAACACCCCCACACTATACTGACCGGTAAGATTACTTCTGTACAACAGTTTTTCCCTACCCAATAGTATTTTTCTGCAGCCCAACCATCTAACTTGTTTTGTGTATAATCATGTAGATCGCTGCGAGGCAATTGAGGAAGCCGTATTGGAGGTACTGCCATTCACTACACACAGATGGTGCAAGTGGAATGTCCTTCGCAGAGCAAAGGACTACCTTGGTTTTCATTACACCAAAACGAGTAGTTTCCGAGTAGGGCTCCACAAAATTCTGAACGACATGCTGACGGCTGATGAGTTTGAGAGAGCATGGGAGATGCTGCTAGAGAGGCATGGATTGCAGAATCATCCATTTCTGAAGGAGATCTATGAGGTACGGCACAAGTGGGTCAAGGCATACTTCAGCGATGCATTCTGTGCTACGCTGACTAGCACACAAAAGAACGAGAGTGCGAAACACTTTGTGAAACAACATCATGTTCCACGGGATTGCTCAATGGAGCTTTTCGTCGAACAGTACGAGAAACTACACTTCAATGAAGTAGTGTACTATGGGTTTCAGGAGAAGATGACTACTATGGTAAGCTTAACTTCAAGAAATTAATGTCTTTCCTTTGAGCATTCAAGATAAGCTGAGACTAAGGATGAGTTATTGTTTTTGTGTAGGATGAGATTGTTCTGCGAACAAATCTACCAATCGAGAAGCATGCCAGTGAGGTGTACACAAGACCGGTGTACGAACTGTTTGTGCAAGCCATACGTGAATCCGAACCTTACATGGTGGAGGCAGTCATCCCCAACTTGAGGTACGTAGCACGGCATCCCAGCAGTGAAGCTAGGGAGACATGGTCTAGGGTGGAATATGAGGTCAATGTTAGAGAAGACAGCGAAGCGTTCATGTGCGTGTGCAAACAATTCGAGCACACGGGGATGCTCTGCTGCCATGCTGTCAAGGTAACAGTTCTCTGTCAGAACCATCTTCCATCCACTGCCACTGCAGTATTCTCTTGCTCCTACCTTTATCTGCATGCTTACTGTTAGCTGCCATATGCATGTACATACACCTTTTAACACCTTCAGGCTTTGAATCTTTTTCAGGTGATAATCCACCTGGGCGTGCGTGAAATACCAAGGTTACACGTCATGCCACGCTGGACAACCAAGCCGTTCCAGTGCCAGATGCACTGCCGCGGTGAACCTCAGATGGACACGTGCCAGCAATGCAGGCTATCTGTGCTGCATGATAAGTTCTTACGCTTAGCGCACCGTGCCTGTGAGGATGAAGGCCACTACGAGGTCTTCGTGAGGGACCTCGACAAACTGAATAGAGAATTGGCCGAGGCAAAGAACGTGCCCCGCCGCCGCACCAAACCGGTGTCACGAAAGCCGAGGAGGAAGCGTTGATTACATACTCCCGGATGTCTGAAAGCCTGTCCGAGGCCTCTGCAATGTTTCACGAGGAAACCGAGATGTGTCAACTGTCTTGGTTATGTTTGGTTTCTTCTTTTGCGAGTGTGCGTAAACCTTTGAACCTGACCACGTATAATCTAGGCTAAACCAGTATTTTGCATGTTCCGCAATGGCCTGTCACCATTCTAGGGTGGACTGTCCGGGTATATATGTTGAGGCGACCATGTGTGCCAGTCAAACCAAGTGGATTTGCAAAGACAGCAGAATAGGATGGTCAAACAAAGTGGACGTGTAATGTCAGGAGAATAGGATGACATACATGGTGACCATCATAACAGCTCTTGGCATACAATGACCAAGGTGAGGTGAACCTCTCTCTTCTGACGAAGCTCATGAACGGGCTTGTGTCGTATCAGAACTCCCCTGAGAATGTTTCTACCCTGCATAAAGGTCGTGTGGTTTGGGCATACCACATGTATGGCTCGATTTCTAGGGGCATCTCCAACAATCATTTCTAGACCGTTTCTAAGATAGACATGGAGGAGACACTACCATAATGCATAGGGGTTCTCAATCATCTCTTCAAACGTTAGCCTTACATCCAGGTTTAAAAAAAAAGTTAGCCTTCCATCTTGATCTGTCTGCCTACAGTTTTTTTATAATGCAATCGTAAGTGCCAACTCCAGGAGAAAAGAGACATCTCACAATAAAAAGAGGCTGCTGGACCAAAAATCATATAGCTGCAGTTACTAGCCACCCCTGGTCGAGAACCTCTAGAGCACTAACAGCAAATATAAACATATAAGAAAACAATCAGCTGCTTCACCGTGTAATTATACTTCCCAATCTAACAAATTAGCATCTGAAAGAACTTACGTAGGACGGAAATTTTTGTTTTCTACTGCGTATCCCAGCATAGATGTCATCAAGGTCTCTTCGTGTTTGGCCAACATACGTTGGGCGTTTGCATCCGAGTGCTTCAGACACTAGTCCCCTCGGGATTTTTCCATCTCACTCTTTAGGCGTTGAAGCCCTTAAAAGGAGTCCTTGCCTCTGATACCAATTGAACGGATAGATATGATAATCTAAAGGGGTGAATACATTTCTACAAATTTTAATCTTCTTTTCACTAGTTTTCGGTTATACGGATAAATAAGGTGAGCCTAACAACTAAGTGAAACACCCTATATGATGCAAAAATATTTCAAACACGATGGCTATCACAAATATAGATGCACAAGTGAGAGCTTGTATAGAAATAATCGAGTCACACAATGACAAAGGTGTAACCCATGTTCGTTTCCTTGGGAGGAAACTACGTCACTGTTGGAGAGGTGTTGGATACCATGAAAGACACACGTACGCCATGAAGGCTCTCACCTTCTCCTTAAGCCTCCCCCACTATGTAGGAGCTCAATGACTAGTGTAGGCCTTAATGTGACCTCCAAACCGTCACTAACTTTTACGAAGTAGAATCCACAACTTGGAAGTTTCGGGACGACCTAGCACGGTTAGGGTTTCATAACAAAGTCAAGAGACCTTCTCTTGCTTTTCCCCAAAGGGTTTAGTATTTCGTTGGAGGGATTGGGAGATCTTGAAAATTTTGAGGTTCACAACAATGGTGGAGAGAGAGAGAGCTCATGATATTTCGTGTTTGGAGTTGGTTAACTACCCCTTAGAGAAGAAGAGTTGGCCTTATACACTAGCCACTTAAAATTTGACCGTTACACAGGTTTTGCATTGTCCGGTCTAGAATCCGGATTAATCTGGAGCTGGCACCGGAGTCCGGAAAACTTTCCTGGTCTGGTACCCCGACCGATTCCGGACTGGTCTAGAAGCTACTGCACTCGCCTGGAATAAGTCTTGTTACCACCCATATTTATTTTCAGAACCCGATCTCAGGCCCGATCTATTCCGGAGTTAGCATCGGAGCCCGGAAACATTTCCGAGTCAAGTACCAAACCAATTCCGGGCTGGTCCAGACGCTACTGGACTCGCCCGGAATAAGTCTGGTCATCACCCATAATTGTTTTTGGGGCCCGGTTTTATGTCCGGTCTATTCAGGGTTTCCGACAGATAGGCAAGATAGTGATAAGAATTTTAAGAGGATTGTACATGACTCTCTTATTTTTGTGGATGCATATGTATATGATATGAGTTCAACCCCATCAAGCTCATAAAAAAACTCTTAATAGTACAACATACTTATAACTCGAGTAAATATAAAACTTAAAACTTTGCTGTTTTTGAATTGGTTGGGGGGGGGTGGGCGACGGCATGGCGAGGCCGTCATCGAGCTAGATTAGGTTTAGGTTCAATTTTTAGTTTGAATGAAATACCGTCTGTTTAACAATGCAGCACTTTACTCATAGCCGCTGAACAAAGCTCTCAAAATCCAGAATAGGACTCTAGCTGTTAGGTGCCTTTCTTCAGACACAGGTCTTTGTCCTGGTAGAGATGCTCTCTCTGTGTTAAGTGTGATTCCTTTCACACTCCTCTCTGTAAAGTGCTGCTAGATGAAATAAAATATTTACTTGTTCAAAAAAAAATTCAATTCATGATCATCCAAACAAATGCCTAAACATTTTCCACGATGTCCTACATCACGAAAATAAATATTCTATTATTAATGAACAGAGCAAGACGTATCATACTTTTTTCCTTGAACATAGGCAAGCCGAATCATACTCGACTACAAAAATTTAGAAAATAATTTAGCTCGGTCAGAGGACATACCGAGAGCCAAGCTGATTTGATTCATTTCACATAACTCAACAGCACAGCATGTTAGCGAACGAGAGGTGAGCTCGGGAGTCAAAGTGGATTTCGGCGAGCTTTCATCTTCTTTCAGCAAATGTCAGTGTCTCATTCTTCACTAATACACCATACGTTTTACAAAACTGAGACAATGTCAGCTCAGCTTAATCTAAACTATATATAGCGAGAAAGCTGGCATGTGGAGTCCGACTCCCATCACCAGGAAGATGAAAATTAATTTTACATGACAATTCAGAAAACCAAAGCACGAAAATTAATTTTACATGACAATTCAGAAAACCAAAGCAGCACTTTCTCCCCCCATGTGATGCCAACTCTAAGCTGTGCTGCCCGGATACAGTAATGCCGAGGCACGGTATGGAACTGAGGAAATGGAGTTGCCGCGACTCGTTGATTCTTGCAATTGCAAGTATCCACATGACATCTTGACTAGAAGTGATGCACTTCGGGATCCTTCCTGCTAGGTTGTCTCTCACTTTTCGTGGTTAGGATACCTAAAATCTGCCAAAAGAAAACGAACATGGTAATTTTAGTTGCAGTGCACTGGAAAGCAGCGAGTCAACTACAGGCAGGAAAACTGGACGAGCTGGAAACAGAAGGGTGCAGTTGCCTTACCTGCAGGCTGCAGCTGCCTTAGCGGAACTCTTCATGAAAGTAGTCCTCGTCGTCGCTGAAGTAAACACTACCATAAAATGCATAGGGGTTCTCAATCATCTCTTCCAATGTTAGCCTTCCATCATGATCTTTGTCGGCCTACAGTTTTTTGATAAAGCAATCGTAAGTGCCATCTCCAGAAGAAAACAGACCTCTCACATGAACGTTCATAAAAGGAGGCTGCTGGAATACAATAGTCCTTTTGCTTGACAATGTATTAAGTGCGAACCGAAAATCATATAGCTGCAGTTACTAGCTACCATGGGATTGTGATCACCCCTGGTCGAGAACCTCTAGGGCACTCACAGCAAATAAACATATAAGAAAACAATCAGCTGCTTCACCGTGTAAGTGTACATCCCAATCTATCAAATTAGCATTTGAAAGAACTTACAAGTCCCTTCAGTACCATTCATTATGCCATAGAGATATAACAGCAGCATTCTAACATATCTTGAAGCCTTCAACTAGTATCTTACGCAAAATAAGCATAATAAACAGCGGATGGAACATATTCCAAGGTCTCAAAGAACAACAGAAATTGAATAAAAGCTCTAGGGACAATGCAAATCTAACCTCTGAAATAGCATGGGTGGCTTGCTGTCTAGCATAGTATCGTTCTGACAGATGGAGCTTATCAAGAACAGGTTCTAGCTCATGCTCTGAAATAAACCTACATGAGAAAATTATTATTTTCAAATGCATAAAGAGAGAAGTTGCTGATAACTTCAGTGAAAACGTTCATCGATTGAACTCCTTAATCAAAGCTTCACGTCATTACCCGTCACTATCTTTGTCAAGTTTGGAAAACCGCTCCTTTGCAATTGTCATGTTCCCAATATGATTAATATCTGCGTTCTCATCATCATAACCATGTATATGGTCATGTAGCCCATGAAAATATTCTTCGAAGGTTAGCTTTCCATCACCATCTTTATCCCTCTGCCTGGACATGGCATATAGGTAAGGAATGACAAATGGCAACTCAAGGAACTGTGAGTGCTCCCTTACAATTTACATAGTTAATGAAATGATGGAAATAATGTTCAACTAAAAAAACACTAGTGATAAAAAATTCACAGCATTTCAGACAAAAAAAAAAGAATGGCCATTCAATAGGTTGCTTAGTCGTTTCACCTAACATGGAGTTGCCCCATCTTGAAGCAGTTTTAACTTAACTGTGTGACTAACGTAATATGATGATGTGGTGTATCCTTCTTTGCACTTCATTTAAAAAGAGAAAGATTATGTTCGTGACATATAAATAGGTGTGGTAGCCGTGCATATGCACATAAGGGCCGGGTCTCGGGTTCGAGTCCTCACTTCTACCTTAATGACAAAGCCGGGGTGGAGTCCCCCCTTCGGTCTTGTTATATAAATAGATGTGGTAGGGTTATTTAGTTTCAGTACTCTCAGAATCAGGATTAAGGTAACCAAGGAATCAGGATTACCAGCTAAGTAGCAAGTACTGAAATTTGGCAGTAGGTTCCTAGTTAAACAAAAACCAACAACTCTGGAACCATCATTCCAGTACCTAAGTACCAGGATATGAGGATTGCCCTGAGGAAGAATTTATTTACCTTAATTCTTGTCTGCAGAGCAAGTTGATGATTTTAGGATTCTCTGAATCAGTTGGATTAAGGAAGCTGAAAAATACAGGAAACGTTAATAATGAACAATCAAGAACCAGTAAGAAAAATTGATCTTTTGGTACGGCTGAAATGAAATGCGTACTCGTGAAACTCGGCTTTATTCAGGAAACCATCTCCGTTGGCGTCTGAGGCATTGAAGTGTTCCTCTTTCCACCACGGAAACCCCAATGAACTCCCCTCTCCTGAAGATCATTAATCGGTAAGCTCGTAAGTAATCAGGTATTTTATTATGGCTTTATTGTCATTAAAAAAAAGTCTTGCTGAGTGGCAAATAAGTAAAGGAATGTTTTTGCCACATTACCATGGGACTCTTTGCGCAGCGCCTGAAAGTCCCCAAAGGAGACGATCCCGTCGCCGTTCTTGTCGTAGAGCTCCATCTCCCTGGCAGAGCGATGGAGCTGGTCGCCCCTGGCCTGCTCGAGATTCCACCTGATGAGCTCGTCGAGGGAGACGAAGCCGTCTTGCGGGGTGAGGTCGATCTTGGGGAAAAGCGCGCGGATGCGGTCGGAGACGTTGAAGCGATCGTCGTCGTTGATGAAGTCCTCCTCCTCCTCGAGGAACTCCTCCCACTCCTTCATGTGGTCGTCCTTCTCCTCCTCTCCGTCGCCGTGGAGGATGCGGTAGTGCTCGCGCTCCCACTCCTTGTCCTCCAGCCGGTGCTCCAGCTCGGCGATGGCCGGGTCGAAGGGCGCCGCACGGTGGGGCTGCCCTACGGATTCGTGGACGGCGCCGGCGGTCCCGTAGGAAGAAGCGAGAGCGGTGGAGTTCTTGGGGTGGAGCTTGAGGCGGCGGTGGGGGCTGCGGCCGTGGGGCTGGAGGCGGGGGGAGTAAGATGCCAGGAGTATGAACATGAGTAATGAAATGGTGACCAGGCAGAGGAGGAGGACCGCGGCCGGAGTCTTCCGCCCCGGTGAGGGGGGCGCCGCCGGCGCCATCGCCGGCAATAGAGCCGGAGACGAGGGAGAGGGGTCGGTCGGTTTACGGGTCGGAGATTTGGACCCGAGTAACTTAGCATAGTGGTCCTCCATAACGGGTCGCTCGAGGATAATAAATTAGCAAGCAAGTTCGCCATGACGGCGAATGCGCTGGCCGTGCCAATGGCCTCCCGCCACGTGTACTGCGTTAGCATGTGCGTCTTTTTGCATGGTCCCCTATTTGCATCTCAGATGTAATATAGCATTAATTTGCATCAGTAGTATTCTAAGGATTAACTTGCATGTTCCAAATACAGTACAGTATATAATAATAACAACAGGTCATGTAGCAACACAACTCCTTGGCGAAGCTTCCTGCCGAAAATATGGCAACACAATCCTACTCATACGGAGTATATGGCACGAGCTACTGTCTGAATAAAAGCAACATTTCTCATCTCATATGGTAGTAGTGCAGAGATGCAAGGTGGGAGTGCTCAAATATGGCCCTTCTGGCACAAAATAGGGCTGCGAAAAGTAGCATCCGGCTCTAGTTCCACCACACATCTGATCAGTAAGCTGTTTGGTGCATCCGAGACGTCCCCCAGCCCACAGCCGCCGATCGGATCATGTTTTCAGAGGAGCTTTCTTCACCCTGTCGGATATCCGATCAGGCGCATTGGTGTGCGACTTGAAACGGCCTCGCCCGCCCTCGTCCGTTTCCTGAAAGTTGCAGAACACAGATTTAGCATCGCTGCGGCAATTGTTAAGCGTCGAAATACATTTCTACCGAAACTACAAAATATGGTATATACACCACATATGGATATGTTTTAATGTTTCTTTTAAGATGTGATGAAGTCAGCCTATGGCAGGTAGTAACCTTCTTCTTTACTATCTGGACGACATCCTCATCTTGCAGACCATGGCTAGTACCACAATGCTGTGGATAGTGCCTAGCGCTGACTCCCCACACAAGCACATACTTCACATCCTTAAGCAAGCTCCTATGGATATGATTGCAGAAGTCTTCAACGGTGCAACCACCCCTATCCTGATGTGGCACAAAACCAGAGCCATCAAACAAAGTCTGTGTGCTACTCAGTGCAACGCATGAGAGAAAGAAGACATACGGTAGAAAGGACAACTGGGTCCCCGAAATCAGGCTGCTGACCCTGCGGCTTCGTGTACACTCTCACCAGACCCATTTCCTCCCACATTCTTGCTAATAGCCTGTCCAAGTTCAACTGCAAACGAGAAATAGTTTCAGATACAATGGCGTGCACATACACAGCACAAATAATCAAGGAGCATATGGAAGTTTCATGAAGGATGAAACTTACCTGCATGTTGCAGCTGATCACGAGTGAATTCGGTTGCCGAGCAAGATTATCCACATCATCAATACCCACAACATCAATCTTGTTGTATACATAAACACACTTGATATACTTCCGATTTCCTTCGATGACATCAATGAAATCATCCACAGTAGCATCCTCACGGAACAACACCTAAAGTAAGCCAAATGATTTCAGTTAACTGAAAAGGAGCGCACATGACACACTTAACACAAACGCACGCACCTCTGCATTATGAATTTTATACTCATGCAGAATCTGATAGCAGAGCTTTTCATCAATATGAGTTAAAGGCGCCGTGCTGTTGAAACTAATCCCACCAGTCTTCTTCCTCTTGAAGTATATCTGTTCGTACACAAAGAAGTGATTCATCAACCAAGAAAAAGAAAGAATAAGTGCACATATGATGTTTCTTTGCAATCAATAGAAAGTGATAAACAGAAACCAGCGACTCCCTTAGACATCATTTAGGAGAAAGCCATTTGACATGTTGTAAGACTAACTCCTAAAGCTGGTTGGTCGAGTCATATAATTCAGGTTAACACTTGTCCGTTAGAACACCAAAAAGTACAACATACTTCAATAGTTGTGCCGGATGTTCACAAAAAAGGTGATCTAGAACCTGGATAACTGTCAATACTATGCCAACTATTTTTTTAGCTTGGTCTCCCTTCATCTCCTTTGTGTGATTTTTGTACACAGTCAATAATACACACGCTGTCATTTCTAACAAAAGATGGGATATCTTCAACAGAAACCAAATTAAATCAGAACTTATTGATGATACATTATGAGCTTTATGTAAGATCATTTGAATACATGATTGCAACTCTTTTGAGGAGCGTATTTTTTCTAAACAATTGATTCTGATGTTCGTGAATTAGCAGATGTCCCTGTTGTCAAGGATGGAGGGAAGGAGTAAGTAGTGTATGAGAAACTTTGCACATTCCTTGAGCACTGTGCTTGGAAACACTTTCCCATCATAAACAAAAAAGAGTCAATTCAGTTTCGGATTGGCTCAATTAGATCTATGTGGAAATTGACTTGAGCACAACATACAACTTCAGTACTGCATAGAGTATCTTCTTGGACAGTTGTTCTATTTCTACTTGGTCTTGTCCTATTTCGTGGTCACACTAAGTGAACAAATGCATACCAGAGGAGGCCTTTTGTTAAGGCGGAGGCCAACAGCTTCCAGTTCTCTAGTTAATATTTGGCGATGCCCTTCACTCTGAAAAGAAATATAGAACAAGAATCAAATAAGCAATTAGAACTAAGGTAAAGCCTGGTCATGTGCAATCATCACATATAAGAAGGGAAAGAACGCATGTAAATAGATTTTATTTCATATTGTTTTTTAAAGAACATAGTCAACCAAACTCTTCATCTCCATTAACATGAGAAGTTTCACGTAACTATACCATTACTTATAGAATAAAGATGGCACAGAAACTCTATTCAAGAATTCAGAAATATCTTAGCACATATACAAACATGAAGAATTTAACTGAACTGGGATTTACATGCTACTAAAAATTATAGGCTTTTGCTCTAGAAACAACGGAAAAATCTAACTGAGAACATGCATCCCACTTACTCCCTCCTTCCCAATATCTAAAAGTGTATTGGCTTTTCCACTAACTCCCATTATGTGAGGCATGTTAGCTTATTTGCTTTGTTTCTTCTGTTTTCGCCCCCTCCACAGAGCGGCCCTCTTGCAGTCATGGACAGATATTTTTTAAAGTACCCATTTTTTCAGATCATAACAGATCGACATCGTTATTTTCTTGACAGCTTTGGGGTGAAAGAGTTTGGCGAGGGTGTAGTTCAGCACGGCAGGCGAGGGTACAATATCGGTGAGGTCACATGATATCGTTTGCAGGAATCAATCTCTTGATTCGTGGGGTCAGAGATTGTGCAGCCTGCCATTACCACCATCTGTAAGAGAGTGACTTCGGAAGGATCACAACTGAAAGCAGGGAAAAAAGTCCAGGCACTAAGCTCCGCGGCCCGCGCAAAATTTTCATGCATATAGAGAACTCCCTAAACCTTCTCAATTGCCTCTCATCTTGTTTTACTGTGTTAGGACTCGCTAAATATTTCAGTTGTTTCTGTTGCTAACATGGCCTTTTCACAGTTAGACTAACGGATTCACAAGTTATCCATTTCCGTTAGTCTAATGGTAAGAGGAAGTCGTGCTAGTTTAGAGAGCTCCAAAACAATTTTCTTTTAATGCAATTCCCTCTTTTTTCTCTTAATTTCAAGCAACACTTATTTAAACGGTTTTCTTTATTTTGTCTCCATTTTTTCCTTTAGATTATAGAACTTCAATTTTTGCAGCCTAAAAATCTCTCCCTGATAAGATAACTTTGAAACATGGTAGACGATTAGATTAGATCAAAACTTTGATACTTGAAAGCTCTAGAGTCCAAGACATATTTCCATTCCTTTATGTTTCCCCTTCTCTCAAATGATAAAATATAGTTGCACTTAGGAAACTCTTTTTTTCATAGAGCAAATAGGGATGCACAAGCAATGAAACAAAGCTGATAGAGCTGCATTACGTACTTTTGAAGCATCCAAAACCATAAGCACAAGATCAGATGACTTGGCGACAGCGATAACCTGATGTTACATCAAAAGTAATACCCTCAAGTTATGTATGCCTATAAATTAAGCACAAGTCAGAATTAAACAAAAAAAAAGTACTTACCTGTCTTCCACGCCCCTTGCCTTCAGAGGCTCCTTCAATGATACCAGGAAGATCAAGAAGCTGGATTTTGGTATCATTGTAATGGATAATACCGGGAATGCAAGTGAGGGTTGTGAACTCATATGATGCAGCTTCAGAATGTGTCCCAGTCAGCATAGTTAGAAGAGTTGACTTTCCAACACTGCAATAAGAATTCTCATACATGTGAGGAGTCATACTGACATTATAGATCTGAGCTGAAAACTAGATTTAGCTTTATATGCATTGCAGTACAAACAAGGAATGATCTTTATGCTTAAGCTAGCAACCACATGAATAAGGGCATGTGATTAATATTGGGTATTAGAGAGTGGGTCATATATCATACATTTTTTTCAAGGGAAAAGACAGAGGCGCATACACTACAGCATAAACTGGGTAATAAGAATATCAGATAATGCAGACATCAAATATCCATCATAAGCAAGCTGACGGCTGAATTAGATTGACAGATAGGCATGGGTCAAGAATACAATGAAACAAATGATGTAACTGGATAGACACAAGGTTCTCCTATTGATTATAATAGAGTACAGAAATAAAAATCCACTGCTACAAAACGATAGGCTTGAGGCCTAACACTTTAGTACTCAGCTTGTAGGCATAAGAAAGAGACCTGGGAAACCCTATAAGCGCAACACGACCGTGGCCAAATTTTGTGACTTCAAAACCTTCTCCTCCTCCGCTGGCACCCTATATCAACAAAATGAGATGGCTGATGTGACCACACAAGTTCAAGGAACTAACAAGTCCATTCTCCTTTTTTAGAGTATGTTGCTCAAAATCTTTGAAGTTGATGAGTGAAAGAACTCAGCAAGGATTGGCTAAGAAAAAACAAAACAATAGTTTTGCATGAACGTCGAATTTGCGCAGCGCCATAACTCATGAATACCTTTGGAGGCTCCAATAATTGTGTTCTCAGCTTTGCAATTTTTGCCTTCAGTTGTCCAAGATGATATTCTGTGAAGCAAAAGAAGATAGGTTAGTCCCTACAATAGGGAGAAGAACCTTTAACATACAACATAATAAACCACAATGACCCATTGCTAAATCAGGATAAACTGCAGATAGTCGTTGATAGACAACCTTATTAATGAAAACTTAGAAGTTAACAGGCTGAGGGACATAAATTGTGCAGATATAAATGTACATGCAGTTCCTCGCTAGACAGTGTTTTGTACAAACTTTCTCGCAGTTATCTGATCTGGCATACATAGCAGTACATATGTTTGTGGAAGGCACACCCATTTGTAACTTCGTACATACACACAAAAATGCATAAACAAGGATATACGTGACACAATTGGTTGGTTCAAACTAAAAGAATCATAAGAACGGAAAAGGATTGTTCTCGAACCCAGTAGTCATAAATAACATAGATATTCATGCCCACAGGGAAAACCATTTGTCTGAGAATTTAGAATTGTTGTGATTCCACCAGGAGATGCACACACAAGCATACAGCCAGTCCGAATTACATGTATGTCTATGACATTGAACGGACATATGATAAGAAACTGTAGCTACAGAACAAAATGTATGTCTATATTTTCTATCAGATGTCCGAAAACATAGAAAGGGGAACTTATATCCATCATCACTAGACAAGTGGCGCGGTACGTTATAATTTCACCAAGACTAGAAAAGAACAAACAGCACGCAGTGAGTGGCAACGATTGCACGGCTGTAATTTCAAGGGGCAGCGAAGAAAACACAACCTGTTGCTTTATTCTTCTGCGTCCGGGCCATCTCGGCCTCAATCTCCTTGATCCTCTCGAGGATACCCATCTTTCACCTTGCAAGGTATGCAACTTGCTCCCCAGGTAGACGGACCGAGATCGATCTTACACGAGAAGAAGGAAGATCTGTTGGATTCGATTGCTAACAGCGGAATAAAAGACCAGGGAAAGGCGGAGAAGAGTACGGGCAAGCTAGGGTGTCCTCACCAGAAGGAATCTCGGGGGGCGGAGACGGATCTCCAATCCACGGCCAGTCCAGCAGTGGGGCTTCGCCGGCGCGAGAGAGGCGCAGGGGTTTCGGCCGGCGGCGCTGGGGCTTTGGGCCGGAAGAAAGAAGTGAAGAGGAGCACGCACGCGGGTGAGGAATTTGGGATGACGAGGGTGGTTCCAGAAAGTGGATTGGATGGCCCTGATTTAATCCTACACGTCTATTTCACCAGTTGCATAGTCAGATTTTGCATTTTTGCTGCGCCTGCAGGTTTGTCAAAATCAATCAGGATTTATAATCGGTTTTTATTACGATTGCGAGATAGCTATTTTCACTTTGTTGATTGTGAAGAAAGTTATGTACATGTAAAAATAGTGCATGCCTTCGTGGCTCTATCAAGCGGTGACGAATCGTGCCCTTTCGAAAAACGTCATTTTCAGAAGAAAAAAAGTTCTCGGTAATCTGGTTGCCAAGGTTGATGGTTGATATTGAGGTGATCTCTAGATGTCAAAATGTTTTATCAAGCGGGGGAATATTATGGAAAGTTATGTGTTCAGATGAAATCATTTCTCGTAGGAAAAACAACAAGGGTAGTTCTAAATCTTGATTTTGAGAAAGCTTACGATGAAGTTGACTCCCAATAATTGTGCATGTCACAAAAATGTTCAGTAAATGAGTGAAAGATACTTGTGGCAAGATTTTGCTATACATAGAGGGGCGAGGTAAGGAGATCTTTTCTCCGCATTCCACTTTAATTTGGTAGCATAGTCTCGCTAAGATGATTAGACGAGCTCATGATGCTATACTTGTTTTTGGCATGGTTCCTCTTTTGATTCATAGAGGGGTTGCAATGTTACAACATGTTGATGAGACTATTATGCTTGTCAGAGATGACATGGAGCAAGTCGTTCATTTGAAATTGATCTGTTATATGTTTAAGGTTATGTCAGGTTTGAAATCAATTTCACCAAGAGTGAAGTGATGCTGGTTTTGGAAGATGACTCTAAAAGACTCATGTATGTTGATATATTTGGGTGCCAATTGAGGCCAATCAAATATATTGGGGTGCCTTTATATGGTTCTAAGTTACATGTAGCTGACCTGCTACCTCTCAGTAATAAACTCAAGAAAAGGTTGGATAGATGGATTGGCAACTCCTCATTGATTGGTGACGGAGTTATTCTTATTCAGTCCTCTTTGAGTGGCATCCTCATCTATCTCATGTCAATGTATCTGTTACTTGATTCCAATTTGGAATCCAAGACTAAAATCATTAGAAAATTCTTCTAGCGGTAAGCTGGTGGAGACTCTAAATGGGGAAGGAATATGGCAAATCCCTAGTAAAAGCAAATTATGGGGTGCAACATGGGATCTAGAGAATCAATAAGAAGCAGAATGACTCAAATACTTGGAAGGACTTGCTGAAAACCATACACTTGTATTTTCTTGGGAGAATAATCGTTGTGGGGGTGTCAAGAAGACTTACTTTTGGTATGATTGATCTTTCCAAAAATGGTTGGATCCTTCGATGTAAAATCAGCTGTGGCGGACTTAGAGACATGCTTGTGGTTGTTGCACCTAGCGAGGCCCCTCATAAGCCAAAGTGGAAGTTCACAAAATATGGAAAAAAATCTCTGCCAAACATCTTTACAACAAACTCTTCTCTATTAGGTTGGACAAGTCTCTTAAATATCTTTGGAAGGCAAAAAAGTTGCTTCTCATAATTAAGATCTGGCTCTGGTTGATCTCCTGCAATGTCATTGCCATGAATGATAACATGAAAAAAACTGGATAGGAAATCACTCTTGTAGATTTTATCCCGTAGATGAAACTATTGGGCATATCTTTTTTAAATCTCCTGCTGCAATCTGTATGTGGAGCACCATCTGTATGTGGAGCACCATCAGTATCACTATTGGTGCTTACACTAGACCTATTTGTTTTACGCAATACTTTTGGTGGATTGCTAAACTTCTTCCTTTGGGGACTAATATGTATATAGTGGGTGTTGCGGCATTATGCTGGGCTAGAAAACTCTAAATTGTGCATGCTTTGAAGAAGAAAAAACCATATATTCTCATGTTGAGTTGATTTGTTACATGTGTGTTTTTCTTTGTTATTGGTCAGGTTTGCAGAAAGAGGATGAGAAACATAATTTGTTGGATGGTGTTGGACGACACGGTTGGGGCTTGTGTCACATGAAGCAATGAACTCTATATCTGCTCTCCTTAGGATTTAAGACGAGAAAGAATCAAAAGATGAGGACATATTTGTTGGTTAAAATAATCTCGAAACCTAAAGCTATGTTGATGCTCTACCTATGCTCTTACTTGACCTGGTGTGAAGTTTCAAATCTTTTGGCCCCGTTGGTTGCCTTATGCTTATATGAAAATCAATTGCTGGGGGTGCTAGTTACCAACACGTGAAAACCGCTGATGATCTGTGTTTGTTGATAAAACGGGGTCGTAGTTTGACGTTGAACGCCTTTTTTAGCTTTTTGTTTCTTTATGTTTGGTATTGCGGTACCTGAATTACTGTTTTATTATCCTTGGAGAATGGAATGCGTCTCCAAAGTTTGAAGGTGTATGGAACAGTACAATTTGGCATGATTTTTAGCACATTCCTTTATTTTAATAATTTGTTTGCATTCTAGATGTCTCGGCTACCTTTTGACACCATATTGTTGCAAAGGCTGAATGCACATAGTATTATCTTGTGGTATTAATATAATATATATTTTCTTCTTCTTTCTAAGCGAAACTCCTAGTACTTCTTTGAAACGAGTTGGCTTGGTTTCTGACCAAGGCAGCTTGCGCCGATTTCTATTTGGATGCTCAATTTGGATGAAAAATCCCTAAATGAAAATATCAACCCGACTGACGATGTGAAATAGAAAATCTGCAAGGCCGTTCCAAAAATAATGAGAAAATGTGATATGCCGTGAGTGTGAGTCCGAGTAGAAACTCCAAGAGCGTGTGCATGAATCATTGCTGGATAGATACAAGAACAGGGCTGGAAAAGGATCCGCAGTTGTAATATTCTCCTGATGTTGTTTATTTTTCGTTTACAAGATCCTATTGTTGCTGTTTACCTTTTGCTCCCTGAAATTGTTTACTAATACGAATTGTTTCCATTCTTGCAGATAATAACAGGCTAACAGCGGTCTGTTGCAATTCGCACATATCCGTCGTAACAATCCCAGCTAATTAGGGTTTGTCGGTTCATGTCAGCGCATATATATATGCGCATATCCGGCCCCCACGCGCAAGCACGCGCAAACACGCGCACGCATCGGTAGGTCTCCTGCTCCCGCCGCCATCCAGTACCCTGGCCATTCCCGATCGATCGAGCTGGACGATGTGCTGGCGCCAGTACTGGTGCGGGCATGTCCACCACCCCGCGGCGTCTCGCGTCCACGTCTCCGTCAGCAATGGCGGAGTCATCCTCGGGCTTCTCGTCCTCCTCATCCTATCCTCCTCAGGAGACGGCGGTTGCGCCGCCGGCGCAGCAGCAGCATCCGGCGTGCGCCGCGTGCAAGCACCAGCGCCGGAAGTGCGCACCGGGATGCCCACTAGCGCCTTATTTCCCCGCCGACAAGCCCGGCAGCTTCCGCAACTCCCACCGGCTCTTTGGGATCAAGAACATCCTTCGGTTCCTGACGAGAGCTGGGCCGGAGAAGAGGGACGACTGCATGAAATCGATCTTGTACGAGGCCGACTTGCGGGCTTCCAATCCTGTGCGCGGAGCGTACGGCGTCTACCAGGATCTCTCGCAAGAGCATGCCCTCGCCACGGCCGAGCTCGATGCCCTGAAGAAGCAGCTGGAGAAGTACCGCCCGGCGCCGGACGCTTCAAGATTCCTCTTGCCGAATTACCCGTGGATGCCGCCACAGCCGTTGCTGTATACGATACCGGAGGCGCATCAGCAGCCGTTCTACGGCGGCTACGTACCTCCTGGTGCCGTGAAGATTGACGCCGACGCGATGGTCGGCGTGAAGGTTGACGAGGACGAAGAGGACGAAGATGATGATGATGATGATGACGAGGGCCGTAAACTGGTGAGGGCGCCTTACGCTCGAGATGTGCCATCGTCGTCAAGCTACCAGTCTTCCCATCCTTCGCCTCGCGGACTTATGAATCGTCGCGCATTAGGTTTAAAGTTTAATACTGGTTGATTCCATTTTCATAGACAGGTACAAAAAAATGAGAAAAAAGAAAAAGTAAGAAAGGAATAGATAATTTTTGTTTACCAAACCAATTTATCATCCGATTTATTCAGGATATATAGAAGACCTCGTTATGTGGATTTATTCATGTCATGTGCCTGCCATCACACAATGCAGTTGTTTTCAATCCACAAGGAATAAACCGTGTTAGTTTCAGGATATGGATGATTTAATCGACAAAAGAAGATGATTTCTTTTTTTAGAGGCAGATGATTAGTATTGCTGAGGAGTGTTTTACACATTTTCTTAGCCTGCTTATTTTGGCTCCTTTTTGGTAGCTTTCAAAACAGTTCGGCTCTGTTAGACAATGAAGAATTTCTAAAACCTCAGTATTCGAAAACCAGAGTATTTCCACGCCTAGGCAATGAATACTACAATATCGAGAAAAAGAGCTCCGAACCACTTTTTTGTATAGTGCAAAATAGTTCAGTTTTTGCCAATACCATGGTATGTAAGACTGCAGTTTTGCTAACGTCAAACACATCAAAGTATTTAAAACTATGATCTTTTCATAAACCACAGTATTCTTAGAAGATTGACGGCAATGTGACGGTGGGCGTGAACAGTGGCGGAGCTAGAGGATATATCACCAGGGTGCCTACCGGTGCACCAAGAGGATAAAATCATGTTTTAGGGGGTGCATACATGGTGAAAATTTGCAATATTACAAAGAAATATTTTTCTACCAGGTGTCCTGTGCACCCGGCTGGCTAAATGTATCCCCGCTGGTGGGTGTGAAGGTTGACGAGTACGACAAAGATGGTGATGATGATGAGGGCCGTACACTCGTGGGGGCACCTTATGCTCGAGATGTGCCATCGTCATCAAGCTACCAGTCTTCGGATCCTTCGCCTCGCGGACTTCTGAATCGTCGCGCATTAGGTTTAAAGTCCCGGTTGATTTCATTTTCATAGCCAGGTCCAGAGAGTCAGTAATTGGAAAAGCAGAAAAAGGGGGAAAAAAGAAAAGAAAGGAATAGATAGTTCGTCTTCACTAAACCAATTTATCATCCGATTTATTCAGGATGACCTATCTACCTCGTGAACTCTATATACTCTGTCATGTGCCTGCCATTCACACAATGCAGTTGTTTTTAATCTACAAGGAATAAACCGTGTTAGTTTAGGAAATGGATGATTAGTATTGTGTTAATCCACGAAAAAAAGATGGTTAGCATTGTGATATTGAATTATTCACGTTTTCCTAAGAGTCATTCACGTTGGCTGAAAGAAGTAGCTGCATTACCGAGGGCTGTTTTACCTCATGTCTCTTCAAGATTGAACGATGGCGGCCCATGTGCGTCGCACTCCCTCAATGGCATCGTTTATGGAGTCCGCACTGGTTGGAGGGACCACGGCGGTGTTGAGATTGCGACGGTCTCGATCTTCACGCCGTCGGGCCTACAGAGCAGGATCTGCAGCGGCTTGTGGCAGGGAGGTGATGGCCGGTGGTGGTCGCTGTGTGTGGCACCGCGGTTGTCGGTCGCCGATCTAGCGGCGGCGGATCTAGTAGCGATCGATATGCTAGGTTCGACGTTGCTGATGTCAGCGCGGCAGCTTGACGCTTGGGGTGGCGGCTGGACTTTCTACACCGGCATACATCGTGGTCATGTGGTTGACGGGATAACGAGATCTTCATTTTGGTGGTAGTCTCGAGCTCCGTGTGTCGTGGTCGGTGGCAATATGGGAAGGTACCTCTACTATGACTGTAAAGTTTCGAGGTCGGCGCCAATATGGGATGCCCTCTCCACTTCGAGACCAGGTTCGATTCAACTCAGCAGGTGATAACACGATGGCTTTTGAGGAGCTGTTGAGTTATGCCTGGCCGGCGGTGGCGATGCACGATGTCTCATATGGAGGTGTCAAGTCATGCCTGACCTGGCAAGTACTACACACGACGTCTCTTCCACGGTGTCAAATCATGCATGTTGTTACTCGGTCGAAGTTTGTGCGACAATGGCTAGATGCGTGGCGGTATGGGACGTCACCGACTTTGAGTTTCTCCTCAAGGGCCATCTGGTTGTGCGGTTAGGTGATGATGGTAGAAGTGTCGTCATCGAGTTTGCACACTTTGGTGGATATTCTGGCAATGTTGACGCGCGCTTGCATCGTGCCCTTGCCGAAGATGGGGGCTCGAAACTCGTCTATGGGGATGGAAATCCTGATTTCAACCTTGCGTTGGACTCGGCATCATCAACACACCTTTTCTTCTTGAAGGGTTTGCCTAAAAGCCTTGTATTTTCTCTTTGTTTTGGTCTTTTAACACATAATTAATGGTCTTGGTGGATGCGTACTATCTTTTTGAACTTTGCAATAAAAGAATTATGTGCATCGTTTTCATTCAGGGACATGCTCCCGTTTTCGAAAAATAGCAGCATAGAAATCAGAAATCCACTTTGGCTCCCGAGCTCATATGCTCTTGTTATATTAAATGAAATTTAGAAAATAGAAAAAATTAGAAAATTCTGAAAATAGTTGGAGGCGGACACATACAAATGTTCAACATACGTGCCAAGTTTCGTGGCGAAATGATATTCGGTATGCCCTGTGCAAAAAAGACAAATCAGTGGTCGAAATTTAATTTCAAAAACATACTTTTTGGAGCACTGATTTTGTTATTTTTTCACAGAGCACTACACATGACATCTCATCACGAAACTTGGCACGTATTTAAAAAACATATATATGTTCATCACCAAAAAAATTCAGAATTTTTGGAGATGTTTTACTATTTTTTAATTTCGTTTAATATAACACAAGCATATGAGCTTGGGGATGTTGATGCATGTAAAATGCATACATGAATTTTGCATTGTTTTACTTATATTTCAATCATATTTGCATCATATAAGGGTTATATCATTGTTTTATATTGATTTTGGGAATATTTCATAGTTTCCCTATTTTTCTGGAATAAACCCTGCACAGGCAGAAAACCCTATTTTCTATATTTTGATGTTTCAGGGACCCAAACGACGTCCAAATGACCTGGAAATTTACGAGCATCAGTTTTTGGAAGGAACGAAGCGTGGGAGCGAAGGAAGCGAACAAACGGAGGCCCGAGGGCCAAGATAGGGTGGCCCACGCGGCCAGATTCCTTGGCCGCGTGGGACCCACCATCTTGGGCCTCGAGGCTCCGTTGCCGTCGATCTTTTTTCCCGAGCCTCCGTCTTGACCTAAAAACGACTATAAAAATAGTCCCCGACGCCCTTCGAAGAGGAGCGCCGCAGAAACACAGAAACCACGAAACAGAGACCTGGAGTTGCAGATTGGAGGGGGAAAACTCCGGCGGGGCGCTGCCGGGGTGGTCTCCATCTTCTCCAACATCTCCACCATCATCACCATGATGAAGGGGGAGTAGTCCACCCCCTGGACTTTGGGTTTGTGGTGGTAACTTGATCCAATCTCTCTATGTGTGATCATTGTTGAAGTCCATATGATGTGCCTTGCATGATTATGAAACTATCTTTGTAATTCCTATGGTGGATATTGTGGTGTGATATGATATTATGTTATGCATTTACCGTCATGTTGGGATTTTATGGTTTGTCATACTTTGGAATACATCTATGTTACATGCAATGGATTTATCTATTCTTAATGCCTTGTTTATCCGCGCTAACGGGGTGGTTGACAACCATCTCGGTGGGTAGATGAGAGGGATGTGGATGCACGTACATTAATAAATCATTGCACTAGTTCTTAGAATATGTTTTCCTTTAAGAGTATGATGTATGTGGGTAGAGAGTGGCCTAGTGACAGAAGGCATAGGCATTAAGTGACAGTAATGTCGCCCAACATTCTTTATCTGGGGGTAAAAAGGAAGAAGTATGATGTGGGAGTGACAACAAACCACGCCAGCCTTACGAGGGTGACCCTAGCAACACAAATGATTATTTTCTTTCAACTATGTGTTTTAGTACATGTAGCCGTCATAGAAGTTTATCATTAAAGCATGACAATTGTGTGTACTTTTTATCTATAACATGATAATCACCATAGATGGGAGAGAGAGGATTAAGTGAACCCATGAACCCATGTCAATTGTTCCTATAAGAGAAAATCTTTGTCTTGTTCTCTTGCATTGAAGAGGATTGGGACACTTTTACATTCTTGTTTTGTTACATTAAACTTCCATCCATTAAATCAACCATCTTGTTCTTTAAACTTGTTTAGTGCATAATCAACTAAAACTTGTGACACTTTAGTTGTAGGGAATAGATGACTTTTCCTTCTTGCTCCTGTGGATCGATACCCTACTTCCACATTAAGAGGTGCTACAGTGATCCCCTGCTCTTGGGGGTTATCAGGGAGCCAAAACGCCTCTCTCCGTAGAAATTACATTTAGAATACCTATTTTTGGATATACATTTTTCACAATACACACAAGGATACCACAATATTCACAAAGGAATCTATATAAATATGATCAAATAAATTAGAACAAATACACATAAATCATATTATTTTCTCTTCTTGCCTCAAATTTCATATTGATACACACATAACACTTGCACATGTTATCATGTCTTACATATGAAGCAAAAATGTATGCAATGATGTCGGAATAGTGGGAACATCATCATGTGTCTTTTAGAAGTTAACATTTAAAAGGAATTGAAATACTATAACATGTCCAACAAATACAACACTTATAATCAATGTCATTAAGAAAATTAATCTGCAAAATAAATATAAAAGGCAAGCTCCTGAACTAAAAAGCTGGCGTTAGTTGCTAATATAGTTGCATGTCTTCTAGATATTCTACTCGGCTTTGTTGTGTAGTCATGCTAGATCCATGGTAACCTCTACACACACATACTATCATTGGATGTGATGATAAAAAACATATATGCTGACATATACATAATAGAGAAATGTTATTCTCTAGTCTCATCTAAATTCTTAGATGCTTCAACTAGTGGGTAGGACAATGTTATGTAAGGGCTTTTGAAAACCTTATCATGGTCTTCCCACCAGTGCACCAATATGTGTACAATGATAAACAGAGATTGTGTTGTGTGAAGAAAGTATATGTGCGTCTTTTAATAAGTGTGTAAGTAAGATTAGACGTACACATAGTCAAGGATGACACATGTTTCTCTCATGACACCACGCCATGTATTTATCCCGTTGCTACTTCCATCTACCACTTCGTAGATAAAATCAATGGCCGAGCTAAGGTGTGATACCAATGTGTTGGTCGTGCACTCTCACATTGTGCTAAAAGACTCATGACACAAACAACAAATTTTGTCTTAAATCTGTCTTCTCTATAGACTGCATGACTAACAATTAGCCGTACACACAACCAATGATGACACATGATTCATTAATTATTAACATGGCATGTGTTCGTCCCATTGATAATTCCCTCTACCACTTTGTAGATAAAACCGAAGGAATAGCTAAGGTATATTCACATGTGTTGGTCGTTCACCCTCACATTGTTACGAAACACAGATTTATTTCAGACAATGGCAATATACTAATATGAAAAAGATACCAATTATATCTATCCTCTGCAACAATGTAATGTCAAGACGTAGTCGATACATCAAGTATGCACACAAGTACACAACATGGGCCATAATAGCATTCAAACTTTGGTAAGAACCCACATAGTTGTTGTCAGCAATTGGTCCAAAACTATGGAGGTTATATTGGGCTTTGCAAATTAATTACTTCATATTTCCACAAAAGGGCTATGAGATAAGCTATATTTCCATGTTTTAAAACTATTTTGTTTGACCGGTTTCAGTTTGAGTAAAGAACCTTATACATAATGACCACAGGAAAAGAAAAACAAAATCATAACACCGTGAAAAAAACTCAAGAGAACACATACACAAAGAGAGAAGGAGAGAGCGATAGTTGAAGCTGAGGCGAGCGTCGTGCGTGTGAGTGTGCTTCTTAGAGGACGCCTTGCCTTTCCGCTTGGTCCTGCATGGTGTCATGGTTTACAACATACCAGAAGGTACACATAGAAGAAAAAAAAGATGCCATGACATGTTGAATCATACACAAATTTAGCAGAAAGAGATGTGCAATATATGTTGTTGTTTGCCCCCACAAGGAAAACATGGATTTTGTTTTGAAGGACTAGACATACCATAATTGTCATTGACACAAAGGAAAATTTATACTCCTTCCGTTCCTGCAAATTTTATGTACAATTTGACCAAGATTTTAGAAAAAAAACATTAACATCTACGACCCCAAATAAATACCCTTAGCCACAGCACGGAATATTCATATGATGTCTATATAATATTATAAATGTTGTTCGTTTTTTCCAAAGATTGGTTGACTTTCAAAAATTATAGACCATACTTTCATGAACGGACAAAATATGAGACTAGAGTCAGCGCATAGTTTTTTTTTTTGGAAAATTTGCATGTGAAATAGACCACACAAGAAATTCGTAGAAACTGGATGTCATGACATGTTGGATCTTACATGAATTCAACGCAAGAATTAAATGCAAAAATATGCAATACTATATGTTATTGTGTTGCTCCACACAGGAAGCATGAGATTCTGTTTTGTGAAGGATTAGGTGTGCCATAGTTGTCACTGAGACAAAAAAAATCATACGAATTCATATGTTTTTCAAAATTGCGCAAAATAGATCATAGAAAAAAATCTTACAGTATCCATTGCCCCAAACCAAACAAGCTCGATACAATTTTTCTATAGTATAAGAAATGTTCTGTAGTTTTTCTAGGACAGAAATGTTTTGCAAATAGTAGGTGTTTCTAATCTTTGAACCAAAGATACGAGAGAGACATATTGTTCCCAAACCTATTTTTGTGTGGCCGAGATGACTGTTTCGAGAGATTAAATGTAGAGTAAGAAAGAAAAAACAGAGAACCCAGAAGGCCAGTAGCCCAGTACTAGCCTCCGGAAATACCTAGAGAAGGAAAGAAAAATCTGAGCACTTGTCTTTCTTGTCCACCTGCGCCGTCTGACGTGGGCTGTTTCCCAGCGCCGCTTCTTCCCGACCACCGCGGCACACCTCGCCGCCGCTGAATCCCCCGCCTCCGCGCGCCGTCTCTCTGAGACCTCCCGTCAACACCGCTCCGTCCCTCCGCACCCTAACTCCCAATCCAATCCTTCTGCCTTTCCGCGCGCCCGCGTGCTTGGGACTCGGGATCTCGTCGGAATAGGCGGCGGCGGATTGGGGATTCGGGCCCATGGCGTGGCGGCGCCTCCTCTCCCAGGTGCGTTTTCTAACAACTCTCCTCTTGCTTTTCCTTTCGCGGGCGGTGCGGTTGGGATGGGAGGGATGTAGGTAGCCGTGGTTCCCATTAGTTCTGGGAGCTTCGCCTGCGGGTGCCCGTATATTGGAATACTGTTGCATTAGACGATAAGACTGCTGGTTGTAGGTTGTGACTTGATAAGTGTGATCCCGTTTATCTTTGACGCTTGCGGATTTCAGGTTAATTAATCCACGATTAAAACTACAAGAGCTTCGTTCTTGTAGTGGAATGTGTTTCTCGTTTTGTATCAGAAGTTATCAGATTACTGTGACGACCCATATGAGATTATCAGGATATTGGTAGGTTTAAGTCTGGAGACTGGCTTCTGTCGGAGCCAGGATTCCACCAAACGCCGGGGCAAAGGCTACGATCCTGCAATTATTCTAAAAAGTACTTCGTACCAAGCCATAGTAAATATGGAATTAATATAGCTCAATTCAACCTGGTATTACTGTGACGACCTGTATGAGAACAAGATAATACCCCGCGTGTTGCGGCGGAATTTGTAGCAAAAACAGTACAAATAAACCTTACTCTCTTATAAGAAAATATGATGCATACATGCCAAAATATGACTACTTTGCAAATGGAGCATCGCACTACACTACAAATTTCTGTTCAGATTTAGCTTTAAACCTGTAATATGATTCCGATTGAATAAATACCTATTCAAAATTAATGGTATTTCATGATATTGCAGTAACTAACCCAGTTTACAGGGAATGAATCATGAAACCGACCATACATTGTTTGAAACTAACTCAACTATTCCTGCTAAACTTAGGTGGGAATACATAATTACAAATTATATGTGGGCATCAACATCCGTCCTTTCTATTTTGAGAGTGATGAACCTCTATCCTCGCAACCGTAGAAGAAAAACTATGGTTCAGCTATGGAAACAGTGACACACTCCTTATCATAATTATTACAAATAATCCTAATGCCGTTCAACATTTGAGTAGTTAATGTAACAGGTAAAACATCAGAAATACTTTCATTGTGTTTGCTTTGATGCAGCCCCAAATATACTCTGACAAAATCCATTGAAACTTAGCAATTAATCAGGCCAAAAGGGAAAATAAATGAATCTGCATACTTGAACAGAATGTCATGGTTGAGAGAAAAAATACCTTATTTTTCAGAAACATGGCAGCAGAGTGATGAGCAGGTTCATCTTTGAATTAATCATTGTCTGTGTACTAAAGCTGAACCTAGAAATGAACCATTGTCTTTGTACCAAAGCTTATCGTATGCAGTTTCATCTTCAGAGCACGCACATGAACTTGATGTACATAAGTCCAAAAATTGCCATTTAGCTACATATATAGATCCATAAATATTCAGAGGAATAAACCATTTGAAGGTGTGTTGCTGAAAAGATCATAGCCTTCAGTTAATTATTTCAAACTCCCCCGCAGAAGAGGATACAAAAGATGATCTAGGCTGATAAACATTGTAAATGGGGAAAATCAACTATATTGTAAAAAAGAGTGTAAGTTACATACCAGGAAAATAAATTTACGTGCAGTATTGGTGTGTAGGAAAGAAGTATAGCGTTGATTGGTACACTTACTTACAGGCAAAAGGAACACACATTATATCTCAGTTAACTTGTAATGTAGCAAACTTAAGGAGTAAAATATCGGTAGGAAGTCCCTGCAAGAGGCTGCAACTAGAAACATATGATTTCTTATTTGGGGATAGTGAGGTTCGATCGTTCATAAATTTAAGAGAGATCGTCAGACTGGACTTACGGTTTGCTGATGCACCGAGCTCCCAGTGCCAACATTTTCCGCATAGGGTAGTTGATAACCTACAAACCATATAAAATAACATCTATACATGGCAGCTGTAGATGAAGTACACCCATCCTTGTCAAATAGATCATGCCCATGAACAGTAAGAAACATAGGATCTTAATCGCCAAACACCGTCTAGCCTTCTGCTGGTGCAGACCATCATGACCCATGGAGAGCTCATCGATGTGGTACTCTATGTGCCCCATTGTAGCCGACGTTGTCGTCGGGTCATTGGAGACTTCTAAAAACACAGAGATATCTGAACATGTTATTGATCAACAATATGAGAGAGGAAAGATTCAGATGCGTAGCTACCTATGTGAGGGGAAAGACATTAAGCAGGTACAGAGACGATTCCCGCGCGTTGCCGCGAAAATATATGATCGAAGGTGCATTATTAGAATATGATTAAAACATGAAATTTGTGGAAAATAGATATTGAGAATGTCATAATCTTAAATTCAGAAAATCAAAATTTTATTATGCCATTAGCCCATTACCATGAGACATGAAGTATGAAAAGAGAAAGTGAATATTTGTGCATCAGTACATGCACAGTCGAAAAGAATGTGTTTCTCAATGGTTGCAAGCCAACCTGACATACGCACAAAGGATATTAAGAGAGGAAAAAACAGGTCCCATACAAAATTGAAGAAAGAAATTATGAGAGCTAAGAAGTAAGAACTGGTGGAATTGACAGGCGATGTTGAGCAGCATTTGCTTACCAAATCATTGGATGCCTCAATTAGGTAGGACACACATGCAAGTAAAAAATACTCTCAACCTGACCGTTGTTCTCTCTGCCTCTTCTTTTATCCTTCCCATACGTCGCAAAGACCAAATCCATCTCATTGGTATTCTGCTTAAATTCGGCGTTTTCTCATCTTGTCTTTTTAGAGGGATCCCTCTTGTCTGACAGATCGATTCGGAGACTTGGGCCACGGTAGAGGCAGAGGAAGAAAGAATACAGATCGATCTGGTTCTTCCGTTGTTGGCTTTCAAGTGTGAGGTGGTAAGGTGGAGCGGCGAACAACGACACACCTTCTATAAGCTCGCATCGGCACGGCCGGCAGAACCCATGCACGAGATCTTGGTGGCCTGGACCAGCGCATCTGCCGTCTATTTTCCACATGGCGGCACTCCTTGCGATCTTCTGAAATCCTTCGCATGGAAACACGAACCGTCTGGCGAGAGTACTCAGCTGGGGCTTGGTCCCAAGGCTACGAAAGAGGAGAGTAAAATTGAGCAATCTGACGGTAGAGGAAAGAGATTTGGGCTGAGTTGAGGCCGTTACAGGTATTGGAAGAGCCCTTGGTGGTAGGATGACTTCTCGACTACTCTTCGTGGGATTTGACATCTCGGCTGAACATTGAATGAGGTGGAGCTGCATTGTAGATATTGCGAAACTGAACCGGACAAACAGATGACATGGGTTGAAAAGATGACATGGAAGACTGATGAGGTGGCATGCTTGTTGAGAGAAATCAGGTAGTGGGCTTCTGTCGGAGACATGATTCCACCAAACGTCGGGCCAAAAGCTACGAGCCTGTAATTATTCTAGAAAGTACTTCGTGCCAAGCCATAGTAAATATGGAATTAATACAGCTCAATTCAACCTGGTATTACTGTGACGACCTGTATGAGAATATCTAGGATATTGGTAGGTTTAAGTCTGGAGACTGGCTTCTGTCGGAGCCAGGATTCCACCAAACGCCGGGCCAAAAGCTACGAGCCTGTAATTGTTCTAGAAAGTACTTCGTACCAAGCCATAGTAAATATGGAATTAATATAGCTCAATTCAACCTGGTAAGTTAGGGTTGGTATTTGTATCACAGGTTGCAGCAGTGTTCTTTCTTTCTTTCTCTAGCGCAGCTGCCAGCCTCAGCATGTCTTTGACCAATGCGATGCTCTCTGGCACCTTGTTTAATTGGCTGGAAGAATTGACAATACAATGAACCAAAATCTCTTCAAATGTGCCAATTACAATGTTCATGCACTGCCCAATCAGATCCAGCACATCTCACCGTGCCCAAGATACCCATCTCACCTCAATCAACATAAGAAGAAAACAGTAGGATAGCTAATCAAGAACCACAAACAATAATGAGGCTCGACTGCTCTGCCTTGGCCTTATCTAGCATTGAGCGCTTCAACTCGCCTTGTGTCGGATGCGGATGAGGGCACGTCTCTCCAGATCTGAACCTGCACTTGACCGAGTTTTTTTCCTCCATGGCTCTATCCTCCACTAGAGCTCCTCGCGCAGGTAGCGTTGCTGCTGGTGGCCATGGTGGAGCTTTCTGCTGTGTACACCGCCAAAAAAAAGGATGGGAAACTCGGGGAAGTAATTTAGGTGTTTTGGGTTGGGGATTATTGGTATTGCGGAAGAATTGACAATACAATGAACCAAAATCTCTTCAAATGTGCCAATTACAATGTTCATGCACTGCCCAATTAGATCCAGCACATCTCACCATGCCCAAGATACCCATCTCACCTCAATCAACATAAGAAGAAAACAGTAGGATAGCTAATCAAGAACCACAAACAATAATGAGGCTCGACTGCTCTGCCTTGGCCTTATCTAGCATTGAGCGCTTCAACTCGCCTTGTGTCGGATGCGGATGAGGGCACGTCTCTCCAGATCTGAACCTGCACTTGACCGAGTTTTTTTCCTCCATGGCTCTATCCTCCACTAGAGCTCCTCGCGCAGGTAGCGTTGCTGCTGGTGGCCGTGGTGGAGCTTTCTGCTGTGTACACCGCCAAAAAAAAGGATGGGAAACTCGGGGAAGTAATTTAGGTGTTTTGGGTTGGGGTTATTGGTATTGCGGCTGGAGAAACAGAGGATTTGGAGGCGTGGCTGAGTTTCTACTTCCTGCATCCTGGGCCAAGCTATACATAGGCAACGATGTTTGCATGCCCTGGGCGCCCAAGGCCCATCTCCGCCCCTGTTGTTAAATATCGAGAGTTGCTTGTTATATTGTTCCTTGCATTGAATAATTTGCTCAGTTATTTTATCTTGTGCTCTACTTGTTGCTGTATATATTTTTTGCAGGTATTGTTGCTGTATATATTAATGTTATTTGCAAAATTTAATTCAGGTATTCGTTTTTTTATTGCAGGCTGCAAGGAACCAACCAGCATATGCAGTCTATAATGAGTTGGCAGCTTCTTCCCCTCTGAGATCACTTAGAAGTGACATCTGTGCAGGTACACGGTCTTTGTACAACGAGCAACACGTTGGCTCGAATAGTAATTTTATTTACTAACAGTGCGGCATTTGCAGCTTTCTCTACTTGTTATAAATGCGAGTGTCTATATCTGCATATTAAACACATTTTTTCAGTCTGCCCCTTTGTATCTTTTATGAAATTGCATTGAAGCAGTCCATGAGACATTTTGGTATATTTGTTTTTATTTTGTAGCTAGTGTTGTTGCGACCATTGCTCTCGTGGATAAATTTCTTTGTGCTTCTTTTACCGAGTTTTTTTATGGCGATTATCAATGCAGGTGGCGCACGCAGGAACTTACATGATAGGTATCATTCAAGCTATTTTGGTGGCCTTTCACGCAGCATGCGAGACCTGGGCTCCCAAAGTGAAACTTCTCTGCTAAAAGAGATACACAGAAGTGACCCAGAGCGTGTGATACAAATATTTGAAAGCCAGCCTTCATTGCATTCGAATTCTTCAGCACTTTCAGAATATGTAAAAGCTCTTGTCAAGGTTGATAGGCTGGATGATAGCACGTTGCTGAAAACATTGCAAAGAGGTACCAATATCCTTATCTTTGGTTTGTTCAGTATGTTGGTTATTCAGCTCCTTTATGTGGGACATGCTGCTGTTTCTGATTTTCCTTTCTAAATAGTTAAGAAGGTTCCATCAGCTGCCTGAGCACACAGTTTTGTTTTTATATTAATGCTTGTTTCTTCTGCACTATAGCACCTTCAGCACATGCGATTTTTATTTGCATACTGATTGTTTCATTTTGTCACTAGTCTAGTAAGGAATCTGCAGGTTACATTTCCCTAAAAAAGACAGGCTGCAGCAGGTTGCAACATTTGATGTTTTTTATTTATTTTGTTTTAGCAACTTGGGTGCAAAAGAAGAGTTAAAAAGTGAAAAGTGTGCCATTGATTCAAATGCTCTGCACCAATAGATAGACATCCAATGACTCAAAAATGCATTTTTCTAAGTTTAGATTATAAACCCCACATGCACAGTGCAAATTTCTAGATAACTCCCTTTTAGGTACTTTATCACCATATAAGTTGTCCAATAAACGAGTCAATTTGCATCTTTCAGGATATAGTATGAATTTCACCACAAACTTCTTCGTTGACTAGGTTGTGGTTGTATGATTTAAAAATTGGATGTGATTCTGCATACTAGATCAAACATACAATTGCAAATTGCTCATACCTATTCATCTTCCGATGTCATATAGATGTTTCTATATCTTTTACTGTAGTCCCAAATGATTATTTTAATTTGTATGACGTGTGGCTTATCATTTCAGTTTTCTGTAGATATGAAATTGGGCATGAGCATCATTCCTTAATGACTACTCCCTCCGTCCCATAATATAAGATGTGATTACAATACTCCTATATTGGTTGTAATAACATCTTATATTATGGAACGGGTAGTTTTCTTGTTAACCTGGCTTAACATTCCAAGCACGTAATACCTGTCAGGTCTTGCTGCTTCAGAAAGGGCAGAAGGAAGCCTTGGTACCATGCCAGCATTAAAGAGTGCTGGTCAAGTGACGAAAGATGGAATAATTGGCACTGCGAATGCACCTATTCACATGGTTACAGCAGAGACAGGTCAATTTAAGGATCAACTTTGGCGTACCTTCCGAAGCATTGCACTAACTTTCCTATTAATTTCGGGCATTGGGGCTCTCATTGAGGATAGAGGAATCAGCAAAGGTTTTGTTTTCTCAAAGATCTGAATGACTAATTTCCTAATTCCATTTTGGACTTCGTCCCAGTAAAAATTATTGATAAATGTTTGTAGGCCTTGGTCTAAACGAAGAGGTTCAACCAAGCATAGAATCTAGTACTAAATTTAGTGATGTAAAAGGTGTTGATGAAGCCAAAGCTGAACTCGAGGAAATAGTTCACTACCTTCGAGATCCGAAGGTAAATCTATTTTTATTCTTTCCATTAGCTACTCTTTTTATATAATATAAACCATTGACAATCCAATAGGTTTAATTGCCGGATGCCATAATTTGAACTGCTTTGCATTACGTTCAACTTTTGAAGTGAATTATGTTGTTGAATCTCCTTTTGTTATTTAACTCATTTGATCTATGAATAGCCTGCTTAATTCAACACATTGTTTGATTTTGTCGGCCGTAATCTTCTTGTCTTGGGTTAATGTTGTGGTTTATGTCTGTCCAATTTGTTTGTCCTCATATTGATTGCTTTTCTCAATGCTAAGTTATTTATTCCATATTTTGTGATGTAGACATCAGCTGTTAGTCTCCGTTTTCGTGTATCTTGGGTATATCCATTTCTTGGAGTTAACCTCCAATTTTGTTGTGATATCTGTTCTATTCATACTCACAAGCTGCCTGCATGTTTTCCAGCGTTTTACACGTCTTGGCGGGAAACTGCCAAAAGGTGTCCTGCTTGTTGGCCCTCCCGGCACAGGCAAGACCATGTTAGCAAGGGCTATTGCTGGGGAAGCCAGTGTTCCTTTTTTCTCATGCAGTGGTAGTGAGTTTGAGGAGATGTTTGTAGGTGTAGGAGCTAGAAGAGTGAGGGATCTTTTCACTGCAGCCAAAAAACGATCGCCTTGTATCATATTCATTGATGAAATTGATGCAATTGGTGGGAGTAGAAATCCAAAAGATCAGCAGTATATGAAGATGACCTTGAATCAGTTGCTTGTCGAGCTGGATGGCTTTAAGCAGAATGAGGGGATAATTGTCATCGCTGCGACTAACTTCCCCGAGTCATTAGATAAAGCACTAGTCAGACCTGGGCGCTTTGACCGTCATATTGTTGTTCCTAATCCGGATGTTGAGGGCAGACGGCAAATTTTAGAGGTCCACATGACAAAGGTAAATTCGGGGATTTCTGTTTGCATGCTATCCGCGTCAAAATGTGATCTCATACCGCTTTGCACATAATTGCAGGTCTTAAAGGGTGATGATGTGGATTTGATGATCATTGCCAGGGGAACACCAGGCTTTTCAGGTGCTGACCTTGCTAATCTGGTGAATGTGGCTGCTCTTAGGGCTGCCATGGATGGAGCGAAATCTGTTACAATGAGTGATCTGGAGTATGCCAAGGACCGGATCATGATGGGTAGTGAGCGCAAGTCAGCAGTGATCTCGATGAGAGCAGGAAACTGACAGCGTACCATGAGGGAGGGCATGCCCTTGTTGCCATCCACACCGATGGTGCCCACCCTGTCCACAAAGCTACCATCGTGCCCAGGGGGATGGCCCTTGGGATGGTGGCTCAACTCCCTGACAAAGACGAGACTAGCATGTCAAGGAAACAGATGCTAGCAAGGTTGGATGTCTGTATGGGAGGGCGGGTGGCAGAAGAGCTTATATTTGGGGATAGCGAGGTGACATCTGGTGCTTCATCTGACTTTGAGCAAGCAACTTCGATGGCGAGAGCAATGGTTACTCAATACGGTATGAGCAAGCAGGTCGGTCTTGTTTCGTACAACTATGAAGATGATGGAAAGACTATGAGCTCGGAAACGAGGCTTCTAATTGAGGAGGAGGTGAGGAATTTCTTGGAGAAGGCATACAACAATGCAAAGACTATCCTCACAAAACACAACAAGGAGCTCCATACTCTAGCTAGTGCACTTCTTGAGCACGAGACCCTCAGCGGAGCCCAGATTAAGAACTTATTGGCCCAGGCAGATAACAAACAGCCGCAGGAGCATGCTGTTGAAGCCCCACAGAAGACACCAGCTTCACCCCCATCACCAGCTGCAGCAGCTGCCGCTGCGGCTGCAGCGGCAGCACAACAAGCGGCAGCGCAAGCCACGGGTGTTGCAGGTATCGGGTCTTAGCACGTGGGATATCCACAGGTTTGCGTTGTGTATATTTACCAAACTAGCAGTTTTTCCCATCAAATTATCAGCTGGTGAGCATCATGAAGAATATGCTACGCTGCTGCATCAACACGAGGACACATTGATTGTTTGCAAGATACAATTGATGTTCCCCTGGGTGAATAGAGAACACATGGAAGAAAATTCACACATCGTAGCAGGCACATGTAGCTAGTGTTTGACTGTATCAGTTTTGTTTTCGCATGCCGAACGATTGTTCTGTAGTTTACAACTCAATAATTCTTACCGTTGATACTTGTATTTGTATGAATAAAGGTATGCTCTATTCTGAAATCTGATACACATTTGGTAGCTGCTGAGTCTATTCTTCTGACCCTGTTATGCTTATCTATCTTTGTATTTGTAATTTCTTTAGAACATGGAAGAAATAAGACTTGTCTTGATAGGTTGCATTCCCACACACAATACCATAGGCCATAGCCGAGTCTCGTATCCCTTACGCCGGAGGCTACCAAGGATCGTAATTACACCACTATGAGTTGTAAGAGTCTAGCCTTCAACACAACAACATTTATAACAAGGAATATGGCTCATATGGTGGATGCTATTTTTCGAGCACACGAGCTCGCTTGTTTGGTTTTCCGACAAGGAAAACGACAAAATGAGGGAGGAAGGCCCGTAGCCAAAACTGGCCTCACCGCCCGACCTCTCAAATCGCGGCTTTCGTTGCTCCAGACCATCCCCTAACCTCCCCCTCACCCCTTCTTCGAGGACTTGGGTTGGAGCGGGGAAGAGAATGCGGGAAAGAGGGGAGCCTCGTGCACGCGACATGGTGGAAATCGAGAGAGCGTTCGATCGCTCGAAATAAAGCGATTTTGCTCATATGGTCAACATCGCTGCATTTGACCGATGAGTACAAGTTCTGGATTCCTATGGGTATCGGTGTCCAACAATAACACCTTGAAGAAGGAACGTCGTAGAACGTCAGTGTCGTTTGGTCCAAATAGCCAGGCAAGCGACTGACTACGACGGTACCACTCCCACCTTGTGGATCATACCGGCTGCCAAATGGGATGATTTCGACAAAACTGGCCTGAATTTCAGCGCAAAATAACTCACTTTCGAAATTAATCTGTTTAATGGCGCTAACCCTCAATGCTTCATATTTCATATGACTTATTGGTCAATGACGTCATGCTTCATAGCACGGTGTTATGGTCCACGGCGTCATAGCCTCTAGCTGTGGACCAAAGCTTTTTGCTATGGAAGATGAAGCCTATAGTGCTTATAGTTATCCTGGGTGGTATCAAGGTCCACAGCGTCATAGCCTCTAGCTGTGGACCAAAGCTTTTTGCTATGGAAGATGAAGCCTATAGTGCTTATAGTTATCGCTGGGTGGTATCAAGATCTATTTGTAATTTTATTACTTTTAGATTTATTTGTACCGTTGATGATCAATAATCGGTTGACCTTTTCGCAAAAGAAGAAGAAGATGATGAAGCCTTTGACCCGACGTCACGCTAAGTGCATGGAGCTCTTGGGGACTAGCGTGATGAAAAAAAAAGGTTAGTTTTAAGATTATTTTTAAAATAGGGTTATGTTGTGTTGATTTTTTTTTAAAGAGTTAGTTCTGTACGTTTTGATCGTCAAATGGTTACCACGAAAAGATAATTGATGCCAATACGAGGACGGCATCCTGCATCTGGAACACGCGAAAAATGCATGTTGCCCCCAAAATCCTGTGCGATCTCCGTCGATCACAATTGGATCCTTACGAACCAGCGGCCCAAAGATCAGAAGTGGCGGGATCGGTTACCCCGGAAAAAACGAGCAGGCAGAGTCCCGCCGCCGCTCGACGGCGGCAATGGCTCCTCTCGGCGAAACCATATACGGTGGTGGTGGTGCTGCTGCTTTATAGGCACTGTGAGTCGGAACTCGGAACAAGAGTGGTAAACATACGGTATATCAGAGCAGATCAACCATATCTTGGAATGTTTGCATACACGAGTGCGGCAGGCCAAGCAGCACCACCATGCTGCCGTCCCGCTTGTCGCGCATAAACATGACCACCTCCCCGCGTGGCAGCTCCGCGGGGCCAGACTGCGTCGCCTCGCCCCACCCGAAATTCGCCGCGTGGAACCCCAGGCGGTTCCACGCCGTCACCAGCGTCGTCGCCGTCATCGTCGGCGCCCGTGCCTGGGCCACCTCGATGTGGTCGATGGCCGAACGGACGAACGCGTTGTCCGTGCGCGCGATGGCGTCCTGGACACACCGTGCAGCCTCGGACACCGGCCCGGCGACGAGGTCACCCGCGGCCGACACGCAGCAGGCGAAGACGACGGCGTTGCCGCAGAAGCCGCGAGGCAGCGGCGGGTCGACGCGCCGCCTGACGTCGACGGCGAACATAAGCCTGCTCCTCTGCTCGGGCCGCATCCTCATGGCGCGGGCCGTCGCGCGCCACACGAACGCCGTCAGCGCGACGAAGGTCGAGCGCGCGGCCGACTGCCGCTTCAGCCGCGCCAGCCTGGCGGCGTCGATGGTGAAGGCCCGGTGCACGCGCGGTTCGTCGCGGCGGAGGTCGGCGAGGCCGGACACGTCCGCCATCTCGGCGAACTCCTCGTGCGGGAAGGCCACCGTGGGGCTCGTCCTGGCGCGCAGCACGGTGCGGTCGAGGAAAGGTGACGCGGAGAGGGGCGCGCCGCGGGCCGTCTCGGCCCAGGAGCGGAGGAACTCCGCCGCGGCCACGCCATCCGCCAGGCAATGGTTCATGGCGAGCCCGAGCACGAAGCCGCCGCACCTGAACCTGGTGACCTGCACGGTCAGCAGAGGCGCGTTCTCCTCCGAGTTACTACTGACGAACACGAGCTTCGCCTGAACCGCGGCGTCGGGCGCCGACACGACGTCCCCGATCTCCCTGAGCTCGCAGTCAGCGTCCGCCACCACGAACGGCACGCCGCGGCGGTCGTTGCGCACGGAGAGCCTCCCATTGTCGGCGTTGACGACCAGGCTACCCTCGTATGGATAGTAGTGCACGAGCACCCTGCCGAGGGCGTCCATGATCACCGTGGCCGCGTCGGCGCCTGCGGGCTTCTCGCTGGACGGGCTGAAGACGTGCACGGTCTTCATGAGCACGGCGACATTCTGGTCCAGGTTGGAGAGGTAGTAATACTCTCCATTGGCGGCGTTGGCGGCAGCAGCGTGCACGAGCACCGGCTCCGACCTCCTCACCCTCATGGTCTGTCTTCCACACCACAGGTAGTATCCGTTCTTTGTGATGTCAGTGGGGCTTTGCTTACGATGCAAACTTGGTTTATATAAATCAGAGCTTCAAGACATACTATTTACGTACAGACCAAAAGGAAAAATTTGAGAATTTGCTCACCGACCGAAAAGGCCAAGGTCAGATAGTTAGTTTGGACCATTAATTCCTTGGTTATCTTTACCATTTCGGATGACTGACTCCAGTAACCAAACCTAATTACTTACATACCAAAAGCGTGCACTGTTCGATATAGATTATCATCTGTATCCTTTCCCCTTCAGGCATAGGTTGCACAAAGAGATATCCATTCCGGTCTCGCCGACTCATTTTATATTTTGTACACGTACATTCTGCCTGTAAAACAATCGCAACTGTCTGCAACAAATCGGAAAATAAACATAAAGTCCACAGTTAAACTTGGCCAGCTGAGCAAACAATTTCTACTGCTGCGAGCTCTCCACTTTGGCCTTGAGCGCCTCAATGACCGCAGAGAAATCCTGATCGGCGAGGCCGAGCGATTTCGCAACCTTGTATAGCTCGTTTGCAGCTGCAGCTGTAGGAATGGGTTGGGACACCGATTCTGCCAGGGCCAGCGCCAGCCTCAGATCCTGTCACGCATGAGCAAAGTTTTTTCCTCAGTGCCAGAATCAGATGAGGTGCGAAATGGCAATGTCTATTTCAGTGCTGTATACACCGACGTGCGAAGTGAGCAGGCGCTACCTTCTGCTGATGTTTCAGGGGAAACGCGGTAGGGTATGCAGCTTTAACCATGGAAGGGCCCTTCAGGGAGAACATGGGGGCATTGATCGCGCCTTGTGAAATAACCTGTTGGAGGACCAGACCATCCTGGGTTAGATTCTTTCTTGTTAGGCTATTTCAGGTTTTCTCCGTTTTGTTTCAGTAGAGCTACCTCGATGATGGTATTCGGGTCTAACCCGACTTTTTCACCCAGGAGTAGCCCCTCTGCAAAGGAGACCATCATGCTGCAGTGTTTCACCACAAGGATCAGGTGAAAAGAAGGCATTGATAACCACCATATGACACAGCCAAATTTGATACGATTTCAGATAAACGAGGTTCGATCTTACCTCCCCATGACCATATTAACCACGAGCTTCATTGTTGCGCCATTCCCGACATCCCCAAGATAAAATCTTGACTGATTTCAGAGTAAGAAAACGTAAGCACACATATCCCGATCAACATGAGGTATCAATTCAAGTGCTTATTGCTGATTAGAGATGTTAACCTTGCCCATGACATCAAGTAGGGGTGCCACTCTCTTGTACAAGGATTCATCACCTTGGCAATCATATCGAAAGTTTTTCAGCTATCGGATAAAAAGGTTGTACCTACTACATTTTCTTAACTACAAGCATGGTGACAGATATTTTACCTGCGGTAAGAAAGATCAGCAGTCCATCTTCTGCTGGCTTTTTTGAGCCTGAAACTGGAGCCTACTGAAAAGTCATCAAGTGAGCATAGGACCAATAGTACAAGCACTGAAATTACATTACTAGTGACACATTCTGACAAGAAAATCAGCAATTCGATACAAAAGGAGTACAGGCAACGACAGGGGCCAAACACTACCTCAAGAAAAGATGCCCCAGTACTTGTAATATGTTTTCCGATCAACTTAGATGTTGCATCGTCGACCGTCGAGATATCAACATACCTATGACAGACAAGTAAGAGAACTATGAGCGAAACATGGACAACATACATATGACACACAACCATGATGATTTCAAGTTCTACTTCTTCTGTTCTGCATATTCTCTTGGCTTTCTGTTCACTTTTTTCTCAGTGCAACCGGTTACCACTTACCCTTTACCTGGGGCCATGCCTTCGGCGGCTCCATTGGTCCCGAATGCAACCTCAGCCTGTGGGACAAACCGTTTACAGACACAATTAGGTCAGTCATCATGCTGAGTCTTCACAAATAGAAGAAATGCGACCATAACTCTGAAAGGAAAAAGTTGTACCGCGCTTTCTGGATCAGCAAGCATCGCAAAGGTCACGTCACAAGATGATGCAACTCCGGCAGGTGAAGATTCGAACCTGTAGGAAGCCAGCCTCTTGTATTAGCATCAAGCGGAATGTTGCACACATCTTTTGTTACATCGGAGTATGATACTGTCTCTCAACTTAACAACATGAAGTCAACATTAAAAACATGAAACTACCTAATATAGACTAGTACCATTGACAATAAATTCCTCGTAAGTGTAACTGTAAAGGCCCTGGTCTCTTCAAGTGGAACAGCTTTGAATGGGATTTTAGGAAAACATAATATTTTCAAAAGAAAGTAGAGAAGAATAAGGTAAGCATAAAGTATAAATTGTGTTTAGTAATGAACATGTCAGAGTTTTATAGCACGACCCAGTTTCAGTAATGAGGTACTGTGGTCTCGGCCGTTCCACAAGCTTAAGACTTGAGAGTACTACGAATCAAGATAAGGTAATAGCCCAGGTAGTTGTTTTGTAAGTGGCACACATTTAATAAGTAAAAGATGGTTATATTTGAGGTCGAGCATACTTGGCACCGAGGCTGAGAAGAGGATCACACTTGCTCTTGGTCCTGTTCCAAACTGTAACATCACAACTGCAAATCACCATGAAACAATTCAGACACCAGTCATGGGTCATGCCCAGAGCATAAGCATAAGCATAGAACCATACATTTCACTACCACGAAATGTTAGAGAAACTTCTAATCCATACCGATGAAAATGTATAAAAAATTCGTGCGTCCTCTGTCCCAACCCAAGACAAGAAGATAAGGTACTGAAGGTAAAACTGTCTCCCAGCAACACAAAAACGTACTAGAAGAGAAGGAAAAAGAGACAGAAGTAAAACTGTCGGCGGAAGGAAAGGGAGAATCACCCAGCCTTGATGAGGTTTGATGCCATGGGGGCGCCCATGATCCCGAGGCCCAAGAACCCCACCCTTCCCTGGAATCCCACCCCTCCAGCAGCATCTGCGGGGTACAAACAATCTGTTAATTACACCGAATCTTTCAACTACACTACACAGCTGCGGTTCCTGTTGGGGGGAAGGGCTCTGATGGAACCGAAGAACGAAGCCGACACCTGAGGAGGAGGAGGCGGCGGAGCAGGACACGAGGAGGCGGGATCCTCGGCGCAGGGGCACCGCCAGCCTGGGGCAGAGGAGGAAGGCCGCAGCCATGGCTGCGTAACGGATAAGATTTGAGCTGCGCTGCGCAATGACGAAGCTGCAGGCGCTGGTGGTCGCGGATTCGCGGTGGCAAATGCGAGCCCTGGTCCGGTGATGCGTCCTGGTCCTAGTCTGAGGCCCCGATTCTAACGTCAAACTTCCTTGTACCATGGGAATTTACTCGTTAATAGTTGAATTTGGATTTAGAATTGCGATGTAAACCACCACCATTTGAATTGATCTTTCCTTGCCCTCTCTTTCCGAATGTTATCCTCCAAGCACTGAGCAAACATGTCAAGTCCGGTAGTGAATATAGTTTTGAGTATTTGAGCCTAATTATTGTCCGCAATGTGCATACACTGCACAAAACGATAACAAGAAGAGAGAGAAAATGGAATATTTGTGGATGGATACGTTTTAAATGTAAGCAATGAAACAAGTTGCTTAAGTCGCATAGTTTTTATTCCAAGATGGTCATGACGTTATATCTCATCAGTAAAAAAAAAGTAGTCATGACATTATTCTTTACGTAGATCATATGCCATCTGGCTGAGCGCATCCAGGAGCACAACCTTTTTTGCAGTCTGGTCGAGTCACGAAGCAAAGATCTGGCCCTAGGTCACAGCAGTAACACTTGTTATCTATGCAGGGAGCAGGGTCCATCGTCTTTTATATGACATGTGCATATTTGGACTTTGTTATCCGTACGGTCACTTATTCGAGATGCATGCGAATAAGACCGTGCAGGTTGATTATAGTTTTCAATCTAAAATGATTTTTTTTCGTCCAACCAATTAACAGTTCTTGAAAGAAGGGATCGTAAGCATATGAAATACCTTTTGAAACAACAACTAAGAGTTTTGTCAGAATTCCCATGATCGGTCGATGTACTTACATTGTGCAAAAAGAAAACTTACCTTGTGCGAGTATTGTGGTACATGCGAGGATAACCACCATAAGCATGGCCACCCTGTTGTTTTCCTTCGTCAGACAAGCCGATCATCCTATTCCAAGGTTGTTTGTATAAGTCTGACAAGCAGTCTGCACATATATATCATTCAAAACAAATGGATCTATTTGTTTAGTATCAATCATTAGGCCAAGGTTTGTAGCTTATCCTTGCAAGTATAAAACCAATAAATGAGTAAATCATAGATAAAATTTCATAGCTTTCCATTTGTATTTGTTGACACAAATTAACTACACGATCCCCTAATCAGTCCTAGCCTCCTGATTATACGTATTACTCCTAGTGTAAGTTGTGTACATCAATTATTTATTTGGGTACATAAATAACTATTTCTGTGGTATATTTCCCAACAAAGCTTTTTTGCACGTACCCTTAGGGTTTTGTCCTCCCGCGACTCGGCGGCGAGTTTACGGAATCTAATTCGTCTCGGACTCTAAGTACCGATCGTGAGACAGAGATCCTCAATTTCTGTACATGTTGATTCGCGTCCTCTCGATCTCGGTTTTGAGGGACGGCACGCGGAAGAACTAGGGTGTTGGCGGAAGTATGTCTGAGATCCGATCTGCGTCGAGCGGGGTCGGTGATGGAGGTAAAGGATCGGCAGGCAAGGATATGATCCAAGAGGAGGGTATTGATTCGTTGCTCAATCATCTGGAGATAGGAGATGATGAATTTGATGATTTTTCATCGAGGAAGATGATGTGGATCTGTCTGAGACTACCCGATGGTTGGCTATAGCCCGGGTGCATTGTCCTAAGCGCTTCAGCCATGAAGCTTTCAAGCAGCAGATGCAAGTAGCGTGGAACCCTGCCAGGGAGGTTATGATCCGGCCTGTTGGTGTGGATCGCTTTGTTATCCAATGCTTTTGCTTAGGTGACTGGGAGGAAGTTACAGAACGAGGTCCGTGGCTCTTCAGGGACTGGGCTGTTCTTATTGCACCGTACAATGGGTTTGATGATCCTGACTCGATTGAACTCGAGTCCATGCCGATCTGGCTCCAAGTCCACAAAGTGCCGGAAGCATACAGGAAACAAAAGGTAATCTCACAACTAATTGAACGCTCTGCTGGTGAGGTTATTGTTTTAGAGATGATACCATCTGGAGTGTTCAGAGGTGACTTCATTCGAGCTAGGGTCAAACATGATGTGCGTAAACCGCTAACAAGGTTCCTGTCGATATCCCTTGGTGGAAAAAGAGCTGCTTTTGCTGTTAAGTATGAGAAGCTTGGTCTTTTATGTTTTGCTTGCGGACTTATAGGACATGACTACAAAGAGTGTGGTACAGGAATTTTTGAAGACAAGGACCTGAAATTTGGAGATTGGATTTATGCAGCAGGTAGCCGCGGGAGAGGTGGTGCTTTTGGGCGTGGCCAGTCTGGGGGAAGGGGTTCTACTGAGAGTAGACCGGATGCTACAAACAGCATGTGGGGCAGTAGTGGGTTCGAAAATTCTGGCCGAGGTCGTGGTAACTATGTTGACTGGAGGGCTCACCCTGAACGTGTGACTGATGCACATGATAATAATCAAAAAGATACTGTCACAAGCCCACTGAAGCAGGGGGATGCCTACATGTCCGAAGCAGATAAAAATGCAAAGAAGAGGTTGAATTTTGAAGATGATGGTAGTGTTGAAGGTAAACAACTTGCTTTGACCAATCAAGCACTTGTTGATCAAACTGGCCGGGCAGATGGGGAACCGGTTGAAGAAGTGAACAAGGAGAAGAAGAGATACAAACTAGCAGATGGTACCATGATTTCAGGTGCATCAACAGGATCGGCGGCATCCCTCGAGGATGACCGCCGCACACAATGATCATCTTAGGTCTGAACTGCCAGGGGATGCAAAAGCCCTCGGCAGTTCGGTCGCTCCAGGGCCTCCAGGAGCGACTAAAATCGGATGTGTTTTTTCTGTCTGAAACACATCTGAGTAAAATTAAGGCAGAACGTTTGAAGGTGAGGTTGAAGTTTGATGAGATGGCTGTTTCAGAAAGTGATGGGAGGAGTGGTGGCCTTGTTCTCTTCTGGAATAAGGATATCACAGTTACGTCTAAAGAGATTAGCCCTAATTTTATAGATATTCGCATCAATGAACACAGTGATTCGGGATGGCGTAGTACTGGTTTCTATGGTGAGCCAATGGGCAGCAGAAAACACATGTCTTGGCAGTACATTAGGGATCTGCATGCTAGGATTGATCTTCCATGGGTAATGTTGGGAGATTTCAACGAAATCCTATACAGTACCGAGAAGGAGGGGGGCAATACTCGTCCTCTGTGATGCATGCAAGCCTTCCGTGATGTACTGAATGATTGCTACCTCGAAGACATGGGGTACTCAGGTGACATTTTCACTTGGAGGCGTGGAAGGATTCGGGAGAGGTTAGACAGGGCGGTTTGTGATCTGCGCTGGGCGGCGATGTTCCCTTTGGCTGGTGTGATCAATGAGGAATTTAGCAAGTCTGACCATAGACCGATTCTTATTAACACTGAACTGAATTCTGGTATGTTGTCTATCAAGCCCAGAGGACCACCAAAATTCGAGGCCCGCTGGTTATGTGAAGAATCTGTTGAAACGATTATTCAAACTGCTTGGGACCGTGCCAAATTGTTGCATGCTTATGAATCGCTAAGTGACCATACAAAAGAGGTACATGAAGCCTTACACCGCTGGGACAAAGAGATTCTGAAAGCGCCTAGGAAGCGGCTGCGTGAGCTACAATTAGAACTGAATGCTGTAATGACGAGTCCGCTAACAGATGAAGCAGTAGCACAGCAAAAAGAAATTCAGCTGAAGATTGAAAATTTACTAGAACAGGAGGAGTTGTACTGGATCCAGAGAGGGAGAGTTAATTGGCTGAAGCAGGGAGACCAAAACACTTCTTTCTTTCACCGATCGGCTATGGCAAGACGAAAGCGAAATTTTATTAAATCTTTGAAGAATGGTTCGGGTGATGTGGTGGAGGACCAAGACCAGTTAATGTCCATGGCAGTGTCCTAGTTTGAAAATCTGTTTACCGCAGAAGTACAAAATCCTGATCAGGCCGTCGTGGACAAAATTAAACCGTGTGTCTCGGTGGAGATGAATGATATTCTAATGAAAAATTACTCAAGGGAAGAGGTGAGGAAGGCAATGTTCAATATAGGCGACTTAAAAGCGCCTGGACCCGACGGTCTCCATGCTATTTTCTACAAGCGATTCTGGCATATCATAGGAGAGGATCTGACGGACGAGGTTCTTTTGGCTGTGAACAACAAGGTAATTCCGAAGGGATGGAATGATACTACCATTGTCCTTATTCCGAAGGTAGAAAACCTAGATTCTATTACCCAGTTCCGCCCAATTAGCCTATGTAATGTGGTCTACAAGGTCATATCGAAGTTGATTGCCTCTAGACTTAAGCTTCTCTTGCCTGATATTATTTCTCCGACCCAAAGCGCTTTCATCCCTGGTAGGCTGATTACTGGTAATGTTTTGGTGGCCTATGAGTGTTACCATTCCATAAAGAACAAGAAGGTGGGGAAGTATGGTACATGTGTGGTGAAACTTGATATGCACAAAGCGTATGATAGAGTCGAATGGACTTTTCTCAAGAAGGTGCTGATTAGGATGGGATTTGATACTGGATGGGTTGATCTTATTATGGCATGTGTGTCTTCAGTAAGGTACCAAGTTCGGGTAAATAATGTTCTTTCTGATAATATCTATCCATCTAGGGGTCTCCGCCAAGGTGATCCCTTGTCCCCGTATTTGTTCTTGTTATGCGCAGAAGGACTGACAAGTTTACTGAAGTTTGAAGAGGAATCTGGGAATCTTTTGGGAGTTAAAGTCTGCAGAGGGGCACCGGCTGTTTCGCATCTTCTTTCTGTTGATGATTCATTAATTTTAATGAGAGCGGATGCAGCAAATGCCGCTAGTCTTCGTCGAGCCCTAGATGACTATTGCTTGGCTTCGGGTAAGTTGGTAAGTGAAGCTAAATCAAGCATATTTTTCAGCCCTTGTGCATCTGTTGATACAAGGATAGAAGTGTGTTCAATTCTGAACATCATGACTGAAGCAATCACCGATAAATATCTGGGATTACCACCTCTTGTTGGGGTGGATAGGTCGGACTGTTTCCAACACATTGTGGACAGAATTTGTAAGCTACTGAGTGGTTGGAAGGAGAAAAATTGTCTTTTGGGGGAAAAGAAGTGCTTCTTAAGGCCGTCATTCAAGCCATACCTGCATACGCTATGTCTGTATTCAAGCTGCCCAAACAGATTATTAAAGGGATAATTACTGCGATGTCCCAAGTCTGGTGGGGAGATGATGATCAGCAGAAACATATGCACTGGTTTGCATGGTGGAAAATGTGTGTTGCCAAAAAACAAGGTGGTATGGGTTTTAGGGATCTTCACTGTTTCAACCTGGCTATGTTGGCAAAGCAATGTTGGAGGCTTATTGCTGATCCTAATTCTCTTTGTGCTTCTGTCCTGCGTGCTAAGTATTTCCCCTCCGGAGATCTTTTAAACTGTCAGCTAAAGAAGGGGAGTTCATACACATGGCAGAGTATCTGGGCAGGAATTCAGACTTTTAAGAGAGGTCACATTTGGAGGGGCCACACCCGCATCTTCACAAAGGTGGCATATGCATACCAGTGACGCTGTTAAGCAGTCCTCCAATCGTCTCCAGCACAGGCGCCGCTTCCGCCACTTCTTCTGTCGAAAGCTCATGGTCACAGGCCTTCGTCCTAGCGGCTATACCAGCATTCGAAAATGCTGGAACCCCTTCCTGGTCGACGAGCACATAAAACCACCTTTTCCTCCACCCTTGCGCCGAGTCGACTGGCTTCAGGGCAAAGTATCGGGTGTTGCTGCGCACTTGGATCTGCAGGCCTCCAACTGGATAGGTTCGGCCGCCTCGGTTGTTGGGCCGGACCATGAAGATAGACTTCCAAAGAGCCCAGCTGGGAGCAACTCCCAGGAAGCACTCGCACAATATAATGAAACAGGCTATGTGTATAATGCCGTTCGGGGTGAGATCATGGATCTGTACCCCATAGGCGAACAGCAAACCACGAACGAAGTCGTGGAGGGGAAAAGATAGACCCCTAGGCAAAAACTCCGCAAAACATACGCGCTCATTTGCGTGAGGTTCGGGGAGTACCTCTTTCGATGGCGCGCGGACGGTAAGCTGGTCCGGCGGCAGCAGTCCGTCCTCGCGGAACTTCTCGAGATGAGCCGCTTTGATCGTGGACTTCATCCAGTCGCCGTCGCTTTTCTTGAGGTCGACGGCGGCCGCAGATGCGCTTGCCGCGGTTTTCTTACCCTTCAGAGCGGCCGCGTCAGTCGCGGGCGCATCGGAGGCAGAATCTTTCCTCTTTGGCGCCATAGCGGTGGTGGCTAAGGAGAACAGCAAAAGCTTGGGCACAAGAGCAATGGAGCAGGGGCGCAAGGAAGAAGATGGAACAGGGGCGGCGCGCAGAGCAAATGGCTAGTAAAAAACAATGCCAGCGCCGTTCCCCTATTTACCACAAATCAAAGGCAATCACAGCCATTCAGATCCTAACCGTGCGCTACGCACGCAATCTCATCGTACACGTGGCGAACGCGGAGGGCAACCGTCGCCGGCCACTCCGCCCACTACGCACGCAAAAAGAGGAGCCATAATCACCTCTCCGTAAAAAGTGGGCCAGAGTGGTCAAATCAAGTCCAAACTGCACCGTCGTTCGGTCAGCTCTGCACAAATGGGCCCACTTATGTGTCACGTCCCATCCATCGCAGCATCACGCACGCCACGCGTGTTAGGCAGCACAGTCGTCAAAAAACGTCATCCCTGACATCATCTCAAGCGCTTTGATCAGAAATACATTCGAGTACGCTCAGCGCATATTGGTCACTCGATTGCCTTGTTTGGTTCGGGTGTGAAAAAGCAATGATAAGGCAAAATTGGTCACTCGACCGTTCCTTCGGCTGAGGCATATTACTCCCATCGGGAGCGTATCAAAAAATTTCTTCGACTAAAGATGCTCACGACAAAATGATTTTGAGATTATCCTCCATTGCAAGCAATAAAGCACAATCTCGGGGGCTACTCCCATCGGGAGCGCTGTCGCGCACCCGATAGAATAATGTCAAATGGTCAGTCGACAAATGAATCGACTCAGTTCATATACAAAATCATACTCGAAACATTCCCGAGTTGCGTCCGTCGCAAATACCTCGGATGCTGCACGCATAGTGCAAAGGTAAGACCCGCCGAACTTTCGAGCTGGGCTAAGGACCGTTCCAGCAACGTCAATCCTTATCTTTCCGTGTCAGCAGACATGATGAAAAATCCCGACGGACGCGTTGGGTAAAATTCAAAGTTATACTGCATATCGACTCAGTAAGATCTCAAGCGGCCTAGTCGAATCTGACCAGTTTGTTCCAGATTCGAGTCCGGGGACTCGAGTTTGATTGAAAGCTAGTAAGGTTTTACCCGAATGTGTAGTTAACCAGTCCCGATCCGTCGGGTATACTGGGCCTACTAAGCTATTATCCCTTGACCTTCATAAGCAAAAACCACAGTCGATGAAATACTCGACATAGCCAACATGTGCTATTCATACAGGAATTCCAATTATAATATACAGAATACAAAGCATATGACGTGCACTTACGAACGAGTCCATGCCTGATTCTTCGAGTTAGAAAAGTACTCGGGGGCTACTAACAAGGGTATACATCTCGGGTACCCTACCGTAAGGGTACCTGGTGCACGTGACGACTAAGACCCAATAGCGAAGAGCCTACTCGAAGCCCAAGACAAGAGGCCCAAGAAGATGGAGTATCCTCCAAGATTAGACATAGGCATAGTCGGTTTAGACTTTCCTTACGTGTAAACTAGGTCGGTTACGAACTCCCGAGACCCAGCCTATTTAAAGGCTGGGAGGGGTGCCGATCTAGGGACAAGCCATACTCAAACCACCAAAGCTCTAGCGAGATCGACATCTCGCGGAGTCACCTTGTAACCTCATAATCTCACGCGATCAATAACAGACAAGCAGGAAGTAGGGTCTTTACCTCCACCCGAGGGGCCTGAACCTGGGTAAATCTTTGCCTCTGCTTGTCAACCGACGAAACTACCAGTACTACCACGTTCTCCCCCCATAATCTCAACCCTAGGTCCTTAACCATGGGATTTGATGAGTGTACCCCTCGTCAGTGGGTGACGGCTCGCAAATTAATATTTGGGATGATCCTTGGATCCCTAGTAGTCCGACTAGAAAGATGATGACACGTCGGGGAAATATTGTCTATACAAAAGTTTCTGAACTTATTGACCCGGAAACGGATACATGGAATGAAGAACTATTGAGAGATATTTTTTGGGATATTGATGTGGAGCGTATCTGGCATATTCCCTTAGCAAGAAACATGACGCATGATTTTATATCCTGGCATTTTACTAAAACTGGTATCTTCTCGGTTAGATCTTGCTACTATGTTGAATGGAGCATCAGCATGGAAATAAACTCAGAAGAACTTCAGGTTTTGATACATCTTCAAATTTACCAATTTGGAAGACAGTGTGGGGTCTGAAGGTGCCGGCAAAGATTAAAATCCATTGTTGGCGGTCCCTTCTTGGAGCAATTCCTTGCAATGGTATTCTGGCTAACCGTCATATCCAGCCGAGTTCTCAATGTCAGTTGTGCAATGTTGAGTGCGAGAGCCTGCGCCATGCCTTCTTCTGTTGTCCAAGAGTGAGTGAAATTTGGTCACTGCTGGGCATGGGTGAGTTCATATCACATGTGTGCAGTCTGGAGCGTGATGGTGGGCCGATTCTTGAAACGCTGTTACGTGATCGCCTGGCAAAAGCTCCACTGCTCCATGAGGTGGATAGGAACGATCTTGTTGCTACAGCCGTCTGGTACATATGGTGGGAAAGGCGACAGGCCACTCATGGCGAGACTATCCAATCTCCTGCCAGGACGGCTCAGGCCATTTCCACGTTATCGCTTAACTATTCAAGGTCAAAGAAGAAAAGTTCCGGAATAAACAGACACGGTTGGACTAGACCAAGTGAGAATTTTGTGAAACTTAATGTTGATGCTAGCTTTAGCTATGACACTTTGAAGGGAGGAACATGAGCTGTTATTCGAGATGATAAAGGAACTTTTTTGGCGGCTAGCAATTGTGGTGTACAATTTGCAATTGATCCATCTACGACAGAGGCGCAATCACTTCGTGATGGACTCCTTCTAGTAGGTCAAATTGGTTGCACTAGGATTGAGGTGAACTCAGATTGCTTGGAGGTTATTGAGGTGATGAAGCAGGGTGGCCATTCTCTAGGGTCTGCAGCGGCGATTTATGAAGAGTGTACTTTCCTTAGCCTTAATTTTACTAAAGTAGTCTTTAATCATTGCCCTAGAGAAGCAAATGAGGCAGCGCATGTGCTAGCCAGTAGTCCGGAGGGGAATCAGTCGACTGTTTGGCTTGATGACCCCCCTGGTTTTCTTTTTCATGCGCTCGTAAACGATGCGTCGGTGTTGCACCCTGACTAATGATGTAATTGTGGTTGTGGAGGCGGCAAGTTTCAGACGCGCTCTTTTCCTTACCAGGGTACCTATGGGACTGGAAGGTTTTTAATGAGGCGGCTTGCCGACCTAATATAGTGGTTGGAAAATTTCAAAAAAAAAATTGTTCCCTACTTTTCAGTTTAAGAAAACATAACATGATTGTGAACCAATTTTTTCTAGGTTTGGATGAAACCCTACAATAATCAAAAATGAAATTGTAGCTTCAAAAAGCTTCATGCACTTGTTACGCATTTTTGATACATACTAACCATTCTCAAAGAGTGTGCATGATTATTCAAATTTATATTCCTTTTTCCCCTCGACAATATTTGAAGCTAATAAAGATGTACGCCAGATACATTCTCCAAAAAAATAACAATATTAGTAAATGGCAAGAGAACAACCTTTCCTATCTAATTTTCTCCTAACAGGAATGTTTAGTTTATCTTGGTCGTACCATAATAAATAATTAAGTTATACAACTTACATTAGAAGTAATACATATAGAAGCTATTCAATATAATTAGGAGGGTAGGATTGATTAGGGATTGTTTTTATGGGGAAGCTAGGGGGTTTTCTAATTAATTGTGTCAACAAATAAAAATGGAAAATCGTAATTTTTTAGTGATTTATTCATTTATTAGTTTAAAATAATAACAATAAGGTACTAGCCTAGGCCCAATTGTGCTGATAAATTGTGTTGTTTAGATAATTTTGATGACACAGTACAAAAACAGTAGAACTCTATATTTTATTTTAAAAATTGGGTATATGTTACATTTGTACAGGATTTCACTCGGACTCTATTGTAGTTATTTCTGAGGATGCCTTGTGTTGTTTAGTCAAGTTTGATTATGCATTGTGTTGTTTAGATAATTTTGATGATGCACTGTTGTTAGATAATTTTTTTTGAAGCCTATTGTTGTTAGATAATTGTGATAATGCCTTGTACTATTTAGATAGTTTTTATGTTGTACCAATCGAATTATCAGGAGATGTACCCTCAGACTTCCTCCGCACCCATGCTGTTTGTTGAAGGTATTAGTCGCCCGTAAAAATTGGAGGCAACTTATGAGAGACAATGATTTCAGAAAGCTAACACATGATTGGGATTAAGGGAATGGATGATAAAAAGAACTTTAGAAATGTAGCATGTAGGGAGGCCCTACCTCTTGCAAAGGATCTCCGCCTGCAACATGTTCATGTGGTGAGCAACTGTCTTTCGGTCATAAAGAACATGCGGGGAGATTGCTTTGATCGTTACTGGCCAAATAGTAAAGAAGGTGCAAACTACAGTCAGTTATTTTGTGACTGTGTATTTCAGTCATGAAAATAGGTAAAATAATAGAGGTGTATATCGTTTAGCTTGCTCTGTTATTTCTTCTTTACCAGGTCGCCATATCGGTTGGAGGAGGAGAGCGGACTGTTTGTGTCGTTGGCGGACCGTGGAATTAGACATCGGTTGTCTCTGTTCGCGGATGATGTGGTGTTGTTCATCAAGCCAACAGTGGATGAAGCGGCGGCGGCAGTGCAGCTTTTGGAGTTGTTTGGCGGAGCGTCTGGTTTAAGATGCAATTTGGCAAAGAGCTCGGCCTCCCCAATCCGTTGTGATGGAATCGATCTGCAGCCGATCATGGACGTGCTGCGATGCCCAGTCAAGAACTTTCCGATTCAATACTTGGGACTGCCTTTGTCGATTGGAAGATTGTCCAAAGCGGAGGTCCAACCGTTGGTGGACAAAATTGCCGGCCAATTCCCCACATGGAAGGCATCGATGTTGCAGAAGAGTGGGCGGCTCATTCTGGTGGATACAGCGCTCTCCGCCTCGTCTATCTATCACATGCTCTCGCTTGATCTGCCGCCATGGTTCTTCACCTGTGCGGAGAAGTTACTAAGGGGTTTTTTCTGGTCGGCATCGACGGAGGCGCAGCGTGGGCATTGTGTCGTGGCCTGGCGCACTGTATGTTTGCCGAAGGAGCTCGGCGGCTTGGGAATAAAAAATCTGCGCCTAATGAACCACGCCTTGCGGGAACGCTGGCGGTGGCTGGAGATGTCAGGGGCGGCGAAGCCTTGGAGGGGGCTCGAGTTCAAGCTGGCCCCGGAAGCAGAAGAACTGTGTCGCGCTTGCACCAAATGTGAGCTGGGGAATGGAAGAAATCTGAAGTTCTGGACGAGTCAGTGGATCGACGGGCAGAGCATCGCCCAATTGGCGCCGAATCTGATGGAATCCGTGAGCTTGGAAGCGCGCAAAGCATCGGTGGAGCAAGTCTTGCCCAATCACGCGTGGGTGGCGGGTATCATTGGAGCTCCGTCAATCCCCGCCATTGCGGAGTTCTTGGAGGTCTGGGACTTGGTGGGAGCCAGAGAACTGAGCGAGGAAGAGGATAAGTTCACCTGGAAACTGACAGCTAATGGTGTGTACTCGTCCCGATCCGCGTACAACGCGTTTTTCTTGGGTCGCGTCGGGTTCAAGGCCGCCGAGGAGCTGTGGTCAGCGGGAGCACCATTGCTGCACAAGCTTCATGTGTGGTTTACACTGCGTGGGCGATTGTGGACGGCGGACAGATTGGCAAGGCGAGGACTCGAGCATCCTGATGCGTGCCCTCTGTGCTGCCAAGAGGATGAATCGGCGGAACATCTGACTATGCAGTGTCCCTTTGCGAGAGAGGTCTGGTATGAGATGTTGCTCCCGTGGCGGCTACACCGTTTCACTCCCACCGCGCAGTCCATTCTAGCCGATTGGTGGTGTCAGCTGGCCGCGGCCGTGCCAAGGAAGAAGAGGAAGGACGTCAATTCCATGGTCATCTTAGTGGCAAGATGCCTTTGGCTAGAGAGAAACAGTAGGGTGTTCGACAAGGTGGCGTCGCTGCCGTGGACTGTTTGTAGGGCAATTAGAGCTGAGTGGGAGCTTTGGCGTAAGGCCAAGCTATGTGGGGTGGATGAACTGGGTAGTGAGTAATCAGTTCTGTACTTGAGAGGGAAATCGCTTGTGATCTCCTTTCTCGGCGTTTGTTGTAAAATTTTCTCTCATGTCTTAATAAAGAAGACACGCAATTCTCTTGCGTGTTCTTGAAAAAAAAAGGTCGCCATATTTGGCTTGGTTCGCCTGATGGCGTTTGTATGAACATTATTTCTGCAAGATAATAAAGTCAGAAGGTACTTAAAAAGGTAGACGCGATCATTTGCAAAAAAAAAAGGTGGACGAGATGTATCCTCCAAAGAAGGTATAAAGTTGGCAGGTACTCAAAAAAGGTGGACTGGATATAACCTCCAAAATGGGTGAGGTAAATATACATATATGATATACCTACAATTTTTCTCCTAAAAACTAGTATTTTAGCCGAAATAATACTTCTCAAGTTTAGGTATTTGAATATATTCCTACCAAACTATAATAGTAGTAATTTAGATGAATATATAGCCGTATCTTACCCACAAATGACCTGTCCGGTAGTAATAGATGATTTCCACCTAGCTCCCTTGAAATTTTCCAAGTGTATCACGTCAGATAGGTAGTACCCAATTTCTCCCGACCATAGTGGAGATCAAACTCACACAAACCTCTTGGATTGTTGCATACTGCAAGGTCATCGGTGCGGACCATGTCTTGGCATCTGCTGTCTAAACATGCTACGATAGACGATGACTAGATAACATAGGCTACAATGGCAGAGCGACGCGAGAGGCACCCCCCCCCCCCCCCCCCCCTCAGCCCATGGGTTTCTTATGAATGAAAGCCATATAAATGGGCCATTTTCCCCCGATGTAGGAACACATTGTTATTCTTGAGATTGGATGAGTGCATTTCTACTTTAGCTACGTAATTAAACCATTAGTCCTTCTAGTTAATTCATTGCAAATGAGAAAAACATACACTTGAAAGTTTCATCTACAGATCTGAGTCATGCCCATGGATATATTTTAGTTACGACCTACTTTTGTTATTCTTATGTATCCTATTTACTATATTGCTCATAGAATAGTTAAATCAGTAATTACTAATTAGCAGTTTAGTTATTTTGCTTTATCTTTACACTATGCCACATGCACATATGCAAAAATAACTCTTCTGCCAGTTTCAGAATCTCTCGGTTAAAAGATTTAGTTGATTATTAGTACCGTTACCAGATTTTTGTCATTTTTTTGGAATTGGACTCGGGCATTATCAGACGCTCAACTCAACCAAATATCCCTCTATATTCAACTAGATTCAACATACATACATAGCAAACTAGAATATTCCTACGTCTTAGCGGAGCGACGTGAGAGGGAGCTGCCCCCTCCCCTCTCCCCCTCAGATTTAGTTGATTATTAGTACCGTTAGCAGATTTTTGTCCTTTATTTTGGACTCGGGCATGATCAGACGCTCAACTCAACCAAATATCCCTCTCAGGTGACAAAGAGTTCTGCAACTCCTCCATGCAAACCTTGCCTAGCGTGTCTTATCTGGTTTATCCTGACCAGTTGCTCAGTTGAGGCATTTGCGAACCCTCGCTCGAACCTCAGAACCGCGTGCTCATATACCCTGGTGAGCACCGCCGACAAGAATTAACATCGTTGCTGCATGCCACACGTTCACCATCATTTGAAATGCCCCGTGCAAGCAAGTAAAGGTTGAAAGGTACGGTTTAAATGGCCAACCACTGCAAGATAGAATTTTTGTAGCAACACAAATCACCAGGAGATTATACTCAACGGTGTTGATTCTAGTGTGAAGCGTGGCGCCAAGGCACACATCGGATCAGACCTAGAGATGGTGGGCTCATTCCTACCTTACTTTGCTCGCTTAGGAAGAGCTAGTAGCAGCAGAGCCGGTCCATCGACTGAGCCCTAGGCAAAGAAGGCGACAGCCCCGAGACCCTAGAGGAGGACCTCAAGTACTAAAATAAGTTTATAACTCTTATTTATTATTGTATATATATCACGTATAAGACACTATTGACCATTTATAAATAGCAAAAAGTTGACCTTAGATTACATTAACAATTGCACTTGTTAGACCAATTACCAATATGATGTACCAGATAAGAAGAAACCAATTAAATAAATCGTTATAAGTTTAACTTGGCGGCTAGTCTCCCTTGAGAATACCTTACACATGAATTTCAATGTTTTGCTTGATATATTTCCAATGTTTAATTTCATGTATAACTTCTTATTTAAAAACTAAAAGAATCAATTATATACATAGACACATTGCAGTGAGCATATATAATAATTGAATTTTGTTGTGTGCAATAGTAGAACCGTAATATTTTTTTGTTCCTAAGTGATTATTATAAGTAATGTTATTTTAGTAACAAGTATAAATCATCAACATTACTAAATCCGTGGTAATTTATAGGACACATTTGAACAAGTAAAAAAATGATCATGTCAACTATTTAATTTATATTCCAGAACGTTCTATATATTTTATTACAATACACTACACACTTTTCTTAAGATATTTGCTAGGTTTTGCGCATTGGATCTCTACCAAAATATTTAACAATACATATATGTTATATAATTCATCAATTGTGAGAACATTAAAGGAGTAATGTGTTTTTTTACAGTTTAAGATGATTTTGGATCTTGATAAGGACAATATCTCACAAAGGAAAAAATTGTATAACTCAAAAATATTTTCTCATAAAAATTACAACTTTATAACGGAAAACAATTATAAAATATTTTATGGTTAACAATGCTAACTAAGTATACAACATATTGTTAAAACCATAATATGGTGAAAACAATTAAAATTATAAAACTGAGTGTAATTATATATATTTAACTCGCCCTGAGTCCAAAAATCAACTGCGGACGGTCCTGAGCAGCAGTAAGGGTCCACGACGGTCGATGCCGTCGGCTTAGGTGCAGGTGGCGGAGGAAATGAGACCTTGTGGCCCAGAGGCCTGGCAGGTTACTACCAATCATTCATCTGAGGTACGATATGTAGCTTATCTATTTTAGTTATGAAATATTTGAAAAAATAATGAGCACATTGGGCATCAAATGGATACTCATTTGTAGCTAAGGTTGCCATCGACAAATTGGATGGTGTACTGGTTTTTTTTTTTTTTTGGCTTACCTTGCAGTGGCATGCATGCTCTCCAAAACTTTTGACTGGAAGCAACATGTATATGCACGTACTTCTTACTCGTAGACTCAAGCCAAAGGATTATCATGAAATTACAATTTTTGTTTATTCACACAAGTCAAAATGCCACCACATTCATTCCCGTGTTAGAAGCCATGAGAGTTTAAGACTTTTGGATCGTTTCCGGCGGGGATCCTTATCCTAACGAGTTGGGAAAGGAGTAATGAAATTGAATTTCCCACTTGATAAGACCCAATCTAATTGAAGAATACTAACCAAAATAAATGAACTTTAAAATGGCTAAATCAAAGGTTTCGACTGAAAATTTAACGGCTTTTGATCAGTACACTAACAACTTAGAATCCATCTTCACCGCAAAACTTTCAACTAGGAAACAATAAAACTATGTAATTATACTTCACGCTTTTGACTACACGAGTGAAGCTCTCTATGCCCAGTAATGAAGATTTCAACTTCGCCAGCGTCTCAAAGATTCTATGTCGGATCTTTTTCAATGTTGTACCAGGAAGAACTTGTCGGTTGTGCAGGCGATCGATGCCCACCGCTGGACGCGGCACCTTAGGGCTGACCTCCCAATCGGGGCTATCACCCATGCCTTGCACCTCTGGGAGCAGGTTCGCAACGTCGCACTGCAGATTGGTAGGCAGACGCAGTCACCAGCAGGCGGCTCCTATTCGGCTGCCTCGGCGTAAGCTATGCAGTTCGAGGGAGCCACTCGATGCAGCTACCCTGAAATTGTCTCGAACAACGACGCGCCGCTGCACTGCCGTATCTTTGCTTGGACGGCGATCCAAGGAAGGTTCCTCACCACCGACATGCTTGTGAAGAGGGCATGGCCCAATCCCCTTCCAGTGATACACTCCGAGACCATGAACCAAGTGCTAGCATTTCCTGTCTTACAGAATGGCTGCTGCGCACCCATGCCAATCTCCCGAAACATCTTTGCAAGGGATATGGAACGCGCTCGTCGAGTTACTTGGTGGTCTATCTAGAAAGAACGAATCACTTCTATTTTGCAGGGTTGAGCCGCCACTATGCATATATGCTCTAAGGTGCCCTGCAAGAGTCTATCTTGTGGCACGCAGCTGGAAGAACTGATGTGCGAGTGCTCTTGCACAGATGGAGAGAACAAGACTGAAGACGGCCTTAACTTATTTTTAGCTCTCGCTGCCAGTTGTACCATAGCATGTACGGACAGTGGCGGACGCAGGAAAAAATTGGAGGGTGGACACACTCCAAAAAAGAAATTGCACGACAATTAATTGTTGTCAAATGAACAATATAAATAGCGAATCGATTCATGACATTGTAGTATATAATACATATGTTTTAAACTCATGAACATTTTTAAATTAGTGAACATTTTTGAATTTACCAAAAGTTTCAATTTAAGTGGAACAACCCAATAGAAAAAAACTGTTTTGAACTGAGCATACGAACCAGAATGGCAGAACCAAGGACACAGCGAACGCGTGAAAGAAGCTACTAATGACCGTGTATTTTCCTTTTTTTTTTCTTTTTGCACGGGAGTAGCTAACACGTGAAGGAAGGACAATGCAAAAGCAGTAAAGACAGTACTGTTAGAGATGAGCAACTAACTTTCACAGGGGGTCAAAGGCCATTACATGTACATGTGGCAATATGCAGAGAACCTCTACAATGGGGATACAGGAAAATGACCTATACACATCTAACACCCCCCCTCAAACTCATGGTGGGTCAACAACACTGAGTTTGGAGAGAAAGAACCCATGCTGCGCTCGAGTCTGTGGCTTCGTGAAGAAATCTGCCAGCTGTAACTCAGAGGGCACATAGTGAAGAGCAAGAAGCTGGTCCTGCACAGCAGCACACACAAAGGAGGCATCCACACCGATGTGCTTGGTGAGCTCATGCTTCACCGGGTCACGCGCAATGCTGATAGCACCTGTACTGCCTGACAATAGAGGAGTCGGTGCAGCAGCAGAAACACCAAAATCCTCTAGTAACCATCGCAACCAGGTCACCTCAGCTGTCAACATAGTCATCGCTCGCAACTCAGCCTCTGCACTAGAGCAGGAAACTGCAGTCTGTTTCTTCGTCTTCCAGGCAACGAGAGATCCTCCAAAAAAACATAATAGGCAGACAGCGAGCGGCGATCAGAAGGATCACTAGCCCCACGTAGCATCAGAGTAGGCCTGAAGCTGGAGAGAGCTGGAGCGAGGAAAGAAAAGGCGACGGGAGATTGTGCCACGAAGATATCGTAGAACATGGAGGAGGTGACTATAGTGGACAGAGCTAGGAGCTGAAACGAACTGACTCAGAATATGGACAGGATATGATATATCTGGATGAGTGACAGCTAGATAGACAAGGCTCCCAACAAGATGGCGATAGCGTGTGGGGTCTGTGAGGGGATCACCATCAGTAGCACGAAGCTGAACATTGAGCTCCATAGGAGTCTCACCAGCGCGCTCATCACCAAGAGCGGCACGAGCAAGAAGATCCTGAATATATTTTTCTTGGGAGAGGAAGAAGCCATCAGAAGTCGAAGAGACCTCAATCCCGAGAAAATAGCAAAGTGGACCAAGATCAGACATCAGGAACTGCTCACGGAGGCGGCCCTAAACAATGGCAATATACTCAGGGTCATCGCCAGTAATGATCATGTCATCAACATATAAGAGGAGGAGCGTCCGACCACGAGGTGAGGTGTGGACAAACAACGCGGGTCATGGTCACTAGGCGAGAAACCAGCGGCAGTCACCACAGAGGCGAAACGCTCAAACCAGGCGCGAGGGGCTTGTTTAAGGCCATAGAGGGAGCGCCGAAGACGGCAGACCATACCATCAGGAACAGAGTACCCCGGTGGTGGCTGCATATAAACCTCCTCACGCAACTCACCATTGAGAAAAGCGTTCTGGACGTCAAGCTGAGACACAGACCAATGACGAACAGAAGCCACAGCGAGAAGAGTGCGAACAGTGGTCATGTGGGTGACGGGAGCGAACGTCTCATCATAATCACGTCCTTGCTCTTGCTGAAAGCCACGAGCCACAAGACGAGCTTTGTAACGCTCAAGAGAACCATCAGAGCGAGTCTTAATCTTATAGACCCACTTGCATGTGATGGGACGAACACCAGGAGGAGGGGAAACCAGATCCCACGTGCCAGTGCGCTCAAGTGCAGCAATCTCCTCAGCCATCGCAAGCTGCCATTCAGACTGAGCCATGGCATCCCGATAGGAAGTGGGCTCAGTAACAGCAGAAAGACCGTACTGGGAAGGAGAATAGCGATCAGGAGACCGTAACGAAGGCCGAGAACGAAGGTTATGAACCGGTGTACACGGGGAAGGTGGCGCTCCGGAAGTAGAGGGCATGTCAGAGGGATCATCCTCAACACGAGGGCGACGAGTGTAGTGGAGAGGAAAGGGAGAAAGGGGAGGGCACACTGGAGGGGTAGGTGGAGAGGTAGGTGACGAGGGAGGAGAAGAGGGTGGTGTAGGAGGTGTATCAAAACAGTGGGACTCACCGGAGGGGGAGGTGGAGAAGGAACATGAGGCACAGGAGGAGATGTGTCAGGGAGTATAAGGTGGGACGCGGATAGTATGAACGAGACTCATCAAAAGTCACATCACGGGAAATACGTAGCCGACGACTAACATGATTCCAACATCAATAACCCTTGTGCTCATCACTGTAGCCAAGAAAAACACGACTGAGCAGTCAATTTGGTGCGTTCGCGTGGAGCAAGGAGAACATAGCACACGCACCCAAACATGCGAAGAGCTGAGTAGTCAGGAGAACGACCGGAGAGACGCTCCATAGGGATACAACCCTGCAAGGCAGCCGAAGGCTGGATGTTGATAAGATAGGTGGATGTGGAAACAACCTCAGCCCAAAAGTGGGGAGGAAGAGAGGCGTCGACCATCATCGCACGAGCCGTCTCTAGGAGGTGGCGATGCTTGCGCTCAGCAATGCCATTCTGAGCGTGGGCACCAGGACAAGAGAACTGGGCAAGAGTACCCTGCTCGGCAAGAAAACCATGCAACATCTGGGAGATATACTCACCAGCCGAGTCAGCACGAAAAACACGAATGGGCGTGGAAAACTGGGTGTGGACCATGGCAGCAAATCGCTTGTATATAGAGAGAACTTCGTTGCGAGATTTCATAAAATAGAGCCAAGTGTAGCGAGAGAAATCATCAATAAATAGAACATAGTAGCGATGAACCCCTTTCGAATCGAAGGAAGCAGGACGCCATACATCAGAATGAACTAGGTTAAAGGAAGCTGGAGACTGACTCACTCGTAGGATAAGGTAACTGAGTCTGTTTGCCAAGTCTACAACCATTACAATGTAAAGAAACATCGCTAGAGACAGAACCTAAGACACCTTGATGCACTAACGATGACAAGCGAGAGCCACAAAGATGACCAAGTCGATGCCACTGCTGGAAGGACGCAGAAGAGGAGGCAGCAAGAGCATGTGAACTGGCGGGTGTGGTGGCAGCAGAAGGAACACGAAGCCAGTCAACCTCCCAAAGGCCCTGAGCCTCACGGCGCCGAGGGCCAGCTCCAACTAGAGCCTGGGTGCGACGATCCTGAACAGAGCAAGAGTCGGTATCAAGAATGACACGACAACCAGAATCAGTAAGTTGTGCAGCGAAAAAAAGATTCAGGGTAAGACGGGGAACATGAGAAACACTAGGAACATATACGGAGTAGAAAGGGTGCCACGACTAACAACAGGAAGAGGTGTGCCATCGGCAGTAAGAACATTGACAGGAGAATCAAGAGGTCGAAGAGAAGACAGACAGAAGAATCAGAAGACATGTGAAAGGAAGCTCCAGAATCCAGAACCCACGGAGATGTACCTGACTGTGTAGGCGGCGATGGCGGAGCAGCAGTAGTGGAAGCAGTCAGTGAGGCAACGGTGCCCGTCGAGGAAGAGCCGAGGAAGCCAGCATACGCTTGAGCCGCACAATATCCTGGTCAGTGAGGGACTGGGCTGACGAAGGCGCACGAACCGCAGTAGAGGAGCGACCCATGTCACGCTGACCCATGTCACGCTGCTTCTTGAAACAATCAGACTCTGGGTGACCCGGCTTCTTGCAGTAGTCATAGAACATGTGAGAGCGAGGCCGCCCCCCCCCCCCCTTGCAGAGGGCCGTCCGCCCACCCCCGTGAAGGAGTGGGTAGCAGCGGTGGAGCAGACGACACCGGGGCACTGGCAGCAAGCACAGTGGGAACCACAAGTAGACCAGCAGAACAGAGTCGGATCTCCTCAGCGCGAAGCTCTGCAAGTACCTCTGAGATGGGAACACGTCGACCACGAGCAAGCAAGTGAGCGCACCGAGGCTCAAACTCGGGACGGAGGCGAGACAAGAACTCATGGACACGCTGAAACTCCAAATCTGATCTCACTGTCTGACAGCATTGACAAGTACCGCAAACAACAGTCCTCAAAGAGTCAAGCTGACGCCAGATGGCAGAGCACCATGTGTAGAACTCATCAACAGTAGAGTCACCCTGCTGAAGCATGCTCCTGACGCACCACAGACAGGTAGAGAGCATCACCAGAGGGCTGATAGCGCTGACAAAGATAAGTCCACATAGCAGCAGCAGTGCCTAATCCCATGAACTCAGAAGCAAACCGAGGCAGAACACTAGCAGTGAGAACGGCAGCAGCACGGGCATCATCATTGCACCACTGAGTGTAAGCAGTCAACTCATCACGATAGATGGAAAGAGCATCCGAGTAAACTGATACCTGCTGATCATAGGCTTCAACTGCAATATCATCAGCATCCTTGGCAGCATCACGATCAGCCTGAGAAGCATCAGCGGCAAGAACAGGTGGCACCGGTGGAGGAGGAACCACAGGAGCAACGGGGCACGGCGGACGGGAGACCTCGCCGGAGAGAACACCCCACAACAGGAGGCCGCGCATATGGATACACATAAAGCCCACAAACTCGGCGTAGTTGGTGCCATCAAAGATCACTGAGCACCGAGGAACAACAACATAGCCCGAAGAGGACATCGCGGGCTCTTTTTTTTTTCGGGCTCTCATTTTTTTGGTCAATGGAGAGAGAACGTAGATCTGCTGCACGAGCTCGTCGGGCCGATGCGCACGGGAGGAAGATGGCGCAGAAGGAGGCGAGCAAGGTCGAGGCAGCAGGGCAGGTCGGCTGCCGGGTCTAGGCCGGAGGGGCAGCGGCCAGATTCGCGTCGGAGGAGCGGCGGGTGGCTCCCCGATGGAAGGGCGGCGGTCGCAGCAGGCCGGAGCAGCGGTGGCGGGGGCTGGCCTGAGGGGCGGCGGCAGTAGGCTGGCTGGGCGGCGGCGGCGGTAGGCCAGAAACGGCGGCGGCGGCAGGCCGGAATGGCGGCCGTGGCAGCAGGCCGGAACAACAGCGGCGACGGCAGGCCGTAAACGAGCAGCTCGGTCACGGACTCGAGCAAGAGGAGAGAGAGGCAGCCGGCAAGCCTAGCAACGGCGGCAACGGCGATGAATCTTGCACGGAGTTGCAGCGTGCGGGAGGAGAGCTAACCTACGCTCTGATACCATGTTAGAGAATGAGCAACTAACTTTCACAGTGGGCCAAAGGCCATTACATGTGGCAATATGCAGAGAACCCCTTATACAATGGGGATACAGGAAAAGGACCTATACAATCTAACAAGTACATCGGCCAAGCCCACTACGATGGGTTGAACTGTGGGGCGTTCGCTCCTAAACGGACGCAGAGAGCTCCGAATACGTGAACGACAAACCCTATGCGGCGCCCGTTAGCGCCGCATAGGGGAAGCGCCGCCTGAAGGATTGTCTCGCGTGCTGCTATTGGGCCGGCCCAATGGTTTCGTTTTGTGTTTTCGTTTCTTTTTTTTCGTGTCTTTATTTTTCTGTTTCCTTTTCTTTTTTTTTTCAGTTTTTGTTTTTGTTTTTTATTTTATTTTTTCGTTTTGTGTTTTCGTTTCTTTTTTTGTTTTATTTTTTCTTTTCTTAGTTTTGTTTTTCGTTGTTTTTTAAATTGTTTAATTTTTGAAAATGGACCCAAATTTTAAAATGGTTTTCAAATTTGAAATTGTTCATTTTTAAATAGTGTCATTTTGAAAATGATTCCAATTTTAAAAATGGAACCATTTTTGTTTTTGTTTTATTTTTTATTTTCTTATTATTATTATTTTTAAATTGTTTTTTCAAAATGGTTCCAAATTTTAAAATTGTTCATTTTTTTGAAACGACTCCATTTTTTAAATGGTTCCAAATTTAAAAATAGAATATTTTTGAAAATGGTTCCGAATTTAAAATGGTTTCAAAATTAAAAAAAGGTTCTAAATTTGAAAATTGTTCATTTTTTGAAAATGGTTCCTTTTTTAAAATGCTTCCAAATTTGAAAATTGTTCATTTTTGAAAATGGTTCCATATTTAAAATGGTTCCATTTTGACAATGGTTCCAAATTTAAAAATGGTTCCGAATTCAAAATTGTTCATTTTTTAAAAGGTTCCAACTTTAAAAATGGTTCCATTTTGAAAACGGTTCCAAATTTAAAAATGGTTCCAAATTTACAATGGTTCCATTTTAAAATGGTTTCGAATTTAAAAGTGGCTCCATTTTGAAAATGGTTCAAATTTGAAATGGTTCCAAATAAAAATGGTTCCAAATTTGAAAATTGTTCATTTTTTAAAATGGTTCCATTTTTTGAGAATGGTTCCATTTGAAAATGGTTCCATTTTTAAATGGTTCCTAGTTTTAAAGTTGTTCATTTTTTTAAACGGTTCCATTTTCGATAATGGTTACAAATTTAAAAATGGTTCCATTTTGAAAATGGTTCCAAATTTAAAAATGGTTCCGAATTTAAAATGGTTCCAAATTTAAAAATGGTTCCATTTTTAAATGGTTCTATTTTGAAAATGGTTCCAAATTTTAAAATGACTCCAGATTTTGAAAATGGTTCCAAATTTAAAAATGGTTCCATTTTGAAAATGCTTCCAAATTTCAAACGCTTTCTTTATAGACCTACCGATTTTAAAACTCACTGCAAAGTTTCACAAAAAGTTGAACAGTACCACGAACGAACTAAACAGAGGAAAGCAGCGAAGAAACAGTCGAAGCAGCGAGGCAAAACATTTTCCGCGTGGGCAAAAAACTTGGGCCGGCCCACGTAAGGAAGTTAGTAGGTGGCGAGGGTCGAAATCGACGCTAACGAGCGATATAGAGAAGCTCCCTACGTGAACGCTCTCTCTACTCTAACGACATGAAAAGGGAAAGTAAGCCTTATATGGCAAACTGGGCCGTGAGATTGGGGGTATACCGAATATTTCTCAGATTTCTGGGTGGGCCGCGGCCCCACCGGCCCGCCCCTGCGTCCGCCCATGTGTACGGACGTTTTTTGGCTTCCTTTTCTTTCTTTCTTTCTTTCTGCTCTCTTTAGTACTCCGTGCTCTTCTAAAATCAATAAAAATCAGTTACATTCGTCTTTTTCGTCAAGAACAAAAATCAACTGCAGATACCTTTCTACTTACACAGTCAGCTTTCAGAACAAGAAGCTATTTTGGAGCTCTAGAGAGCTAGCATAGTGGAGGCGGTGCCGGCTGGTCGAAATTGTCCGTGATCACCAAACCTATGATCACCAAGAGGTGTACATTTTACTCCATCTGTTTCTAAATATAAACCTTTTTACTTTTTTTTTTAATTCGTATGTATCTAGACGTATTTTGGTTTATTCATTCACTCATTTCAATCCGTATTTAGTCCATATTGAAGTGGTCAAAACATCTATAATTTGGAAAGGAGAGAGTATATTTCAGTGCACACGCTACTACAACAAATTTGGTAGTGGTTCAAAAATGTCTAACATAACTAGTTGGTTCTCGCTATTTTTTTGAGATATGATACTTGTTGAATCTTGAGTTTCCTGGTGACATTTGGTCCTTAATAATACTATGAAGTGTTTTTTTTGCATGTGTGAATGAATGTTGAGACTATTATAGAATTGCTGCACTAGCCATCTAGACCAAAAGTCCGAACTGATGAAAGGGGTTAGGCAATATATTTATATTTAACACTCCCCCTCACGTCTAGGCTATTTTAGTCCTTAGCGTGGGATAGGAGCGGGCCGCAGGATCTTTTTTCTTTTCTTTTTTAATCCGCGTGAGCGGGGTCTCGAACTCGAGACCTCTTGGCTCTGATACCATATAGAATTGCTGCACTAGCCATCTAGACCAAAAGTCTGAACTGATGGAAAGGGGCTAGGCAATATATTTATATTTAACAACTATTGCATCAGTTCGTGATGATGAAAATAAAAATGTAGGAGGATTGAGAATCCTAGAATCTATACCTAATAATAAAAGCATTAAGACTTCTTCTCGTACATCATCGAAAATACCCCTAAAGTTGACACAAATTACCCACCACTGCCACCCATAAGTCAGAAAAACGGTTCGTTTTTTTTTCACAGCGCTGCTCACGTCCGTCCGGCCAGCCCATCAATCTTCTCGCTCAACAAAGCCCAGCTCAAGTCAAAAGAAAAAATATCCCATCAATCTTCTCACTCAACAAAGCCCAGCTCAAGTAAAAAAAAAAGAGCCCACCTCCAAGTCAACCAGCACGATCCCCTTTCCTTTCATCCAAAAAAAAAAAACGATCCCCTTCCTCTCACGATCCCTTTCCTCTCACGATCATACTCAAGCACGAACTCATGGATTGCCTCGCCGTTCACCTTGCCGCGCTCTGCTCCGACCCCAACTCCAGGACGCTACCATTTTCGGTGGCAATGGCAGGCCTTCTCTCCCTCACGTCTCCGGTAGCCGGTTTGTTGTGTTGTGTCCGGATTCAAATACTCTCCCATCTCCGTATCATATTCGAACTGTACACGGTACAACGACACGGCTCGGATCAGATCGATTCTACATCACCTATAAACATGCAGACCACGGCCCATAGAACCAACACGCGACCTTTGCCGTTTGTTCTCGAAGAGCCGCCTCGCCGTTCCGCCGATTTCGCCGGAATTCTACACGAGTTTTGCGTTCGTGCTGGTTGACTTGGAGGTGGGCTTTTTTTTTTTTGACTTGAGCTGGGCTTTGTTGAGCGAGAAGATTGATGGGCTGTTTTTTTCTTTTGACTTGAGCTGGGCTTTGTTGAGCGAGAAGATTGATGGCTGGCCGGACGGATGTGAGCAGCGCTGTGGAAAAAAAACGAACCGTTTTTCTGACTTATGGGTGGCAGTGGTGCGTAATTTGTGTCAACTTTAGGGTATTTTCGATGACGTACGAGAAGAAGCCTTAATGCTTTTATTATTAGGTATAGATAAGTGGAGGAAGTACCCAGTAGGCAATACTTGCATGTCTTTGCTTAGCTACGAGTTCCTGCAAACAACTTGTCTAAAGTACTCCGTTCCCTTACCTACTTGTTCAAAGTATACCCATACAGGCGGACGTCCGTCTCGTCCAGCGGATGTAGGTCAGACCTCAATTTTGTAGCCGAACAAGGATGTAGTGATGTAGCGACCTAAAATTTTGCCTCGGCCAGCGGATGTAGAGACGTAGGGATGCAGGTGGATGGTCCTCACCCTAATGTAGCAAAGTACTCCATCGCTATAGATCTTACTCCCTCCGTTTTTTAATATAAGATGTTTTAGTTTTTGTCCACATGCACATGCACACAAATATATGTAGACACATTTTTTTGTGCATGTTCACTCATTTTAGTGTGCATATAGATAACATGTGTACCATCTAAAACATCTTATATTAAAAAACGGAGGAAGTATGTAACGCCCCAATTTTGGGAAGTCAGAAAAACACAATTTTTAGAGAGCCAAAAATCAGGACCAACAAAAACTTTTTGAAAAGGCTTCACTAATGCTTGTGTTTTACTTCCCATTGCTCTGTTTAACCTTGTCTGCTTTGTTGTTCGAGTTAACAACCACTGAAAAAAAACACCAAAACTTTGAACTCAATTAATATAACATATCTTTTGATTTTGGTGATCATGTCATGACAGGACGAATGATCCATATATCTTCTCTAGTCTTCCTTTGGCCAACCTCTTTCTCATCTTTTTCAAGGCCCCTTTGATGGCATTCCGAATTAGTGGCTATATCACTCTTATCTTTGCATCTTTTCTAAATCACTTCTTATTCCTTTTGAGATCAACCTAAGTTCCTTGCCATTCTCTTTATTTGTGTTTCACCACTATTATAGCCAATGTTCTTGCCTTGACCATTAAAACCATTTTCTCTCCAATGATTTGGTGCTTACTAAAAAGCCTCTTGTTTTCTTTGTTTTCACAAGAAATCTCAAATAATTTTCAAAAGAGTTATTTCTTAAAAATCACTTCTGTGATCCATATGATATAACCTCTCATCTCAATTCAAAAATATTTGTTTTGGAAACATTTTTCTTAGGATAATAATTTATTGACAAAAAGGCCAGAAATGGATTTTAAAATGTTTTATGAATAAAAGTATTTCAAAAATTCTTAGAAAATTATCCAACATTCCTTTGGTGATATGTAACTCCTTTATTCAAAAATATTTGCAAATACTATTCAAACTCTTGAAGAAAACTTGGTAAAACCATCTCTGGACCGATCTTCTTTGTTGTTAAAAGATTGCCTTTTTAGAACCTCACCTTTATCTTTGTGGTGTTTTTTTTGGAAATGTACAACCACCTCATCCATCCTTGTCATCCTAGGTATCACCCTATGTTTTAGTTTACCTCTGTATGCTTTTAACATTCTTAATCCATGATGGTTTTGATTCCACCAAAATAACAGTTTTCTGAACCTGTTACTTTATTCTCTTTTTGTCTCATTTCAAAACCATCCAAACTTTCTTCCACAGACGTGCATTGGTGACCCTTGGGATAACCATAGATAGCAACTCATCCCTGTACCCTTTTTCTGGACTCTTTTGTCCATTTGGTCACATACCCATGATGGTTTTGTTACCCTCATGATAATCGTTTCCTGGAACTTAGAATTTTCACTAAGTCTGAAAACTGCATTTTTCTGAAACTGTTATTTTGTTCTCTTTTCGACCCCTCGCAAAACCCTGTAAACCTCCCTGTAAATTTGTGCAATTGTGACCTTTGTGATCACCATAGGTAGTACTTCATCTATATATCTTTCTTCTTATCAATCTTGGTCATTTGGTCACTTATGCATGATGGTTTTGAGACCATCATGTTAACAGATTTCTGATTTTTCTGTCAACACCTCAACCTTGCCCTAAAACTCTTCTAACCTCTCCTCAGCACCCCATATCCCTCCCTATATCTCCTAGTTACTGTCTTGGCTCGTTATTGTGTTGCTTGTTGCTACAGGATCGAGAAAGAGAGAAGAGAGTATGATGGCCGTGGCCATTAGGCCATGCATGGCCATGACTCCTCATTCACTTCACCCCTCTCTCATTCCCTATGCCTTGGACGTGTTCTGGGCTCCCAACAACCCCCTGGACCTTTTTCCTCGACCCTGGTTAACCCTAGCCCGGCCTCCCCTTTTGTCCTCTCCTTGTGGGCATTTTGTCGAGCACTTAATGGGCAGACACGACCTCTCCTTTGTCCCAGACCTTGCCAACGGCCCCAGGCCAGTAGCTCGCCTCCAAAACGAGCAACAGTGCCAGCAGACGCTCCTCCACCGCCCTCATCAGCCAATCCCGCTCCCGTGCACCTCTTAACTCGAGCTTGTGCTCCGAGTCCACCATGGACCGGCCACCTCTCGGATTTAAGCCCACAACCCCTCTCCCGTGCCCTAACCTTGTCATTTTCACTCCCCAATGTCCAACTCCACCAGCGCTAGCAGAAGATACGAGCTCTCCCCTGCTCTAGCTCGGTGGAGCTAGGGTTTCCTCCACCTCGGGCTGCCGGCTTGGAGCCTTGTTCCCTGACGAATCCGACAACTACTTGGCTCCATTTATGCACCACCTTGCTCCTCTCATCTAGCACTACCTCTGAGACATTCTCGTTTGGTTGTAGGGACACCGAAGCTGTTGCATGCATCTCGTGTCTACCGTGGACGTCCTCTCCATTGTCGCCGTTTGGAAGCTCTCCAGCACGAACTGCAGCGAACCCCGGCCACCCCGACCCTCTGCACATCTCCTGCACTCTCCCCGCTGTCCACGACCCTCCCCACGGTGAGAAACCAGTAGCCCAGGTCGAAATTCCTCTCTTAGTCACGTTCTAGGAGTTGCAAGGAAGGAGAAGAACAGCTACCGTCGGATTTCAGATCAACGGTTACGATTGATTGTCTCCAGATCTATTCCTGGCCCTTAGATCTAAATCCTACGGTGACTTACCCCTTCAGTCCAGCAAGCAGCGCAGTGGGCCGGCCCAGCACTGTGCTGCTCGGATCTGCTCTGATCTGGCCCTTTTAGATGTTTTTCTTGTAACTTTTATTCTTTTCTGTAAATAGCTGTTTCTGCTCTGTTAGTTTAAATCTAAATAAAAGTTAAGCTTCATGTTTGTGCAAACCAAAAATCACAGTGGTAAAGCAATAAGTTTTGAACCACATCCAACTTGCAGATCTGAAAAATATTAATTTGTGTGCGCATGCAAATTACTGCACTGCCACTGGTCTAAATCAAAGATCTAATTTTATCTTGAGTTGTATGAATCCAAATTTTGTAAATCCAATTGTTCTGGAATGCTTGTGAGTGTTGCTTTCTGTAGAAGTTAACCTCATGTGTTTGTGATGCTTAGTTTTTAAATGACAGGTGTTTGAAGTTTGGACCAGTAGGGTTTTCTAGCATTTAATTAATTTTCTGTGAATAAGATTTTGGACTAAATCCAATTGCATTAGTTTAAAACATTTACATGGAACCTAAACCTATCTTTGCATAACTTGTTGTTAAACAGAACACCCTGGACTTAATAAACTCTAAAAATGGTGTTTTCTGCCTATTAAAAGTGATAAAATAAATATTTGGTCCTTTATGAAATTGTTGCTATGGTTGTTTGTGAAATGTTTAGGTACTGTAGATCACTACCTAATGTTGTTCTTAATATGTTAGTACTGTTAGTGCTTAAGTAAAAACAAAATGAAGATTAGTTGTAGAATGCTTTTGGTGCCTAAGGAAATAAAATAAATTAATCATGCTTGTTTGCTTAATTACTTGATTAATGAAATAAAGTAAACTTCACTAATAAAGTTCTTCTTAGCTACTGGTTGTTTTAAGTTTATTAGGGATGTTTAGTTTTACAAATTGAAAGTGATCCCAAAAGGTTGTCTAATTATCACCTTAACCCTATTTGTAAATAAATAATTAATTGTATTGTAGTTGCCAAACATGTTGGTGTGATTTAATATGTTTGCCTTGTTAGTTAAACTTGGTAGTCTTTAAATTTAATACTAGCATGAGTAGTTGGTTAATGTCTCTATCTTAACTTGGTGAAATATTTTAATAATAGAAAATAATTAGTAACTTAACTTTTGTCTGAAGTATTTCTGGAAAACTAAAGAGATACTTTTGTCTGAAGTATTTCCTAAACTACGGTAGCAGCCCTTGACCTAATCACTCTAAGTGGAGTTTTGTTTTAGGGTTTAGTTAAAACCACCTTCTTATCTATTAGGGTTGTTGTGTATACTTTCTTAGGTGTGTTTGTTGTTTGTCTTAGCTTTATGGACTTGTTGCTTATCGTTGTATAACTAAGTGAATTGTTTGCTTTTGATTGTTAGTTTAGTGCCTTGTGCAATGCTTGTTGTTTGTTATGTCCTTGTGGCATTGTCTTGTAATTTGAGTGTTGTTCCTTTTCTTGTTTACGACGTTAGATACGATCGGGAAGGAACTGGAAGTGAGGAGAGAACCTGAAGAACATCAAGATAAAGACCAAGGACATATTGCTGAGCCAGGCAAGCCACCTCACCACTCTACTGAAATCCTATTATTTTCACAAGCATGTTTTGTTTTTCAAAATAAAATAATGCATGTTTTATTTCCTTTGTGGCATCTTGCCACCCAAAAAAAAAAACTATTTTACAAAATGTTGTTTGGCCAAAGATATCTACTAGAATATAATAGGTGTTATAAAGATTAAGACTTCACTTGAGAAGCCTTCTACTGAAGGCGCTATCAAGAAAATTATGTTCTCTAGTAGTATATCCTTATACTCTTACCTCAAAACCTTAGGATGGGAGCCTGGATTTGATGAAATGTTTTTGAAAGAAAACCCGAGTCGCTGGGAGCGATCGGCGAGAAAGTGTTTTATAAAACCCATGTTGCTGGGAGCAAATGGAGATGTTTGTGAAAACCCGAAGTGCTGGGAGCATTCGGTGAGGTTACGAAAACCCGAGCTGCTGGGAGCAGTCGGAGGTGGAGATGTTTTTGAAAAACAAAGTACTGCCCTAGCGGCTCGCCCGAACAATTAACCCGTACAACCACATTACCTCAAAATGGGCACGGGGCTTAGCGGAAGCTTGTTGGTGTTAGTATTCGAATACTCCTCAATTGGCTAGAAGGGGTTAGAGTCCCCGGAACCGAATGCTGGATATGGGCATACAAAGAGTGGACTTTGTGTGCCACCGGGAAGCAACGGTGGGTCTCCTATCATGGCGGTGTGAGACTAGGGGAAACCGGATCGATACGGCTAGCTCACTTGGTGCCGGGGAGAACAAACCCACTCGAAGAGGATATTCTTATACTAGCACTGACATAGTGGAAGTTAGGATCGGCCGTCTGATGTGTGCATGCTGTCTCCGTACAGTCCGTGGTTGATCCACGGCAGACCATCCGAATCTTGTGGTGAAAGTGTACCACCTCTGCAGAGTGTAAATCTATTCGAATAGCCGAGTCCTCGGTCATGGACGGTTGAAAGGCCCCCGATCTAGGCGTATGGGCATTTTTATGTTTTGAAATGAAACTGTTTTCGGAAAAGAAAAAGGAGGCATCAAGGAGTTACCTGGGAGGTACGGATTTTGGGAGAAGATGGTTGGTCTCGGGAGTCAACCAGTCGGAACCCGGAAAAGAAAAAGGAGGCATCAAGGAGGTACCTGGGAGGTACGGATTTTGGGAGAAGATGGTTGGTCTCGGGGAGTCAACCAGTCGGAACCCGGAAAGGAAAAAGGGGCATCCCTATCCTAGTGTTTTGAAGAAAGCTTTACAAAAGTGTTTTCAAACGTGGAAATGTTTTCTGTCATTTCTAAAAGAAGGAGAATTATATCTCCAAATGCCTTTTTCAACAAAGATATAAAGATGTTGTATTCTCTATGTCTAAAAGCATCGTTTGCGAAAATTAAGCCCTATAGTCATATATAGCAACTATCCCAGTTTTCGAAAACGCTTTCTATTGCATTACCATGAAAACTTAAGCCTGGTGGTGGTCTTGCGAGTACGTAATTGTACTCATGGCTGTGTCCCTGGATATTCCAATGTCCAGATTTTCAGCGAGAAGACCTACGCCGAAGATGAGGAGTACGCTGACGACTACGCCAACTGAGTGTCACCGGTCAACTGCTCGGTGGGAATGCGTCCGGTTGTGACGAGGGCCGACGCTAGCCGAAAGCTTCCGCTAGATCGTAGTTAATTTCCGTCCGGCGTGACGATGGTTGCAGGCTTGGTCATGTGACCACCATTTATGTAATTCTTGTACTAATCAAGTTGGATGATGTAACTCTGTATACCATGTTGGTTATGTGATCGCGATGCACTGATCATTGGGATCGTGGTCTGTTTACATAACGTGGGCACCTCGGACTGGTAAATCTGAGGGGTCCTTACAAAGTAGTAAGGAAGTAGTAAGTAAGCTCCCCACCACCCCCCCCCCCCCCCCCGCGTTTTGAAAGGAAAACTCTAGTCTAGTGTTAGCTCAGTCCGGTAAGAGGCCAAATGAATGTCCTGCCCTCAGTGACAAATAAACAACAATTATAAGATATGTCTAGAAAAAATTGACACCATTTCCCCTCTATTTTCAGCATTCCAACAAAAATAGTGGCAATGTTTACAAAAAATCGCACTGACTCCCGAGCTCATATGCTCATGTGGAATAAACAAAATTCAAAAAATAGTAAAACATTTCAAAAAAAATCTGAAACAAATTGGAGACGGACACATACAACTGTCCTACATACGCGCAAAGTTTCATAATGAAAATATATGTGTGGTGCACTGTGTAAAAATAACGAAATCAATGGCCATAATGGGATTTAAAAAATAACAAAATCAGTGGCCAAAACACCACTCCCCAATATCAAACAATTCCAGCATACTATAGTTCCAGCAAAAGAGTAATACTTATCTTTGTATTTATGGAGGAGAGAACCTTCAAAGTTGTCTATGTTGCTTCTTTCCTGGACATGGTCCGGAAATTCCGGTGTCGAAAAAGGCCGGTAGTTCCGAGGGGTTAAACCCCGGGAGTTCCGGACTCTGGACCAGGAAATATTCTGCCCAGAATTTTCGGTTAAGTCTTCGGCATGGGGCCAGAAGATTCGGTGCATGTGGGCCTAAAGTGTAGGTCTCCTTCCTTGGAGTTGGTTGCGCGTCCCAGTTTCCTCTCCCCATGAATCAAAAGCTTTAAATGGCTAGATGTCCCTTTCCAATCACCCATACTTGATGTCCTTCAAGAATTTGGTGGAGAAAACCTAGATCTACCCATTAACCGAGCCAAAAATTGACCCCCCCTCATTCCCTCGTGGAACTTGTTACCAATTGGGTTCTTTGGAACCCTAGATAGAAAATTGAGTTGTAAGAATTGGGTTCACCTCATTCCCTCGTGGAACTTGTTACCAATTGGGTTCTTTGGAACCCTCGTGGAACTTGTTACCAATTGGCTTCACCTTGTTGTAAAAATCTTTGGGGCGTTGTTGGGAGATTCCAATTGAGTTGTGGATATTGCCCCAACCTTGTTGTAAAGGTTTGGTCAATGTCTTCAAGTCGACCTCATAGTTGAAAGGACAAGGATGTCGCCTAGAGGGGGGTGAATAGGCGATTAAATTTTTTCCGGTTTAGGCTTGATAATTGCGGAATAAAACTAGGTGTTAAAAATAACAAGCCAACAACCTAAATATACTAGGCTCACCTATGTGCACCAACAACTTATGGTAAGCAAGACAAGCAACAAAGTGATAGCAATATAGAATACTTCAAGCACGAAGGCTATCACAATGTAAAGTGCATAAGAAGAGAGCTCGGGTATAGAAATAACCGAGGCACACGGAGACGATGATATATTCCCGAGTTCCTCCTTTTTAGGGGAGTACGTCTCGTTGGAGATGTGTGAGGCACCACAAAGGTCGATCTCAACGCCACAAAGGCTCACCCTGTTCTCCGATGAACCGCACCACAAAGGATTGGTTCACCTTCCACTATCGGAATCCTTCAAGGCGGAATCCGGAGCCTTTACAACAACGATTCGGGGCACACACCCACAAATGAATTGGGGGCTCCCGAACAGCTACAAATGACCACAAGAGGTCTCAACCATCACAAAGGCGTCTAGGGTCCAAAGACCCAAGAGTAACAAGTTCACAAGCTTTCAACTTCCACGAATCCTCGTGGAGAGCACAAACCGATGCACAAAGCAATGGCAAGAGCATAAGTGCTCAAATCCTTCACTCTCAAATCCCACCAAAAGCAACTAATGCTTATGGGGGGGAGAAGAGAGGAAGAACAAAGAAGAACTCAACAAATGAACTCCAAGATCTAGATTCACTAGGTTCCCCTCACTTAGAGGAGGAATGGATTGGTGGAAATGTAGATCTAGATCTCCTCTCACTTTTCCCTCAAAGATAAGCAAGAATCATGGGAGGATTGAGAGGTAGGCAAGCTTTTCCAAAGGTCAACAATGGAGGAGAGAGAGGAAAAACGAGCTTGAGAGATAGGGAACCGTTGGAGAAGAAAGGCCCCTTAAAAAGGTTCCCCAAAATCCAACCGTTAAGCCCAGAAACGCCCCACAGCGGTAGTACTGGGCCGATCCCGGTAGTACCGAACCGCGTTGACTCGAAGAAGAAACGAAGACTGAAGGAAGCTTCCCAGCGCTGGTCCACTTCGGTAGTACCGGACCCCATGGTCCGGTAGTACTTCCATAGTGGTAGTACCGCACCACTACCGGGACCAGTACCGGCTAAAAATGCATCGATTCCAGAACGCCTTCTGGAGATGCGGTACTGGCCCCGGCACCGGCCGCGGTAGTGCCGCACGGCAAGATTCCGGGGTCACCCGGTAGTACCGGGCTTGGGTCGGTACTACCGGCCTAAGAAGAAACTGCAGAAACAGATAAAGAAAACCGCAATAACTTTTTCGTCCAAACTCCAAATCGGGTCGGAAATATTAAGAACCATAAATAGAGTTAAGTTGACACACATGGGAAGGTGTGGAACTTTTCTCACGGATAAACCGATAATATTTCCAACACGAAAACCCAACAAGTTTTTCATCCGGACTCCGTTTTCTATGATCTTGGGCTTGCTCCAAAGATAATCACTAGCACTACAAGATCATGCATATACACATCATAGTCCATCATGTGAGGAGGATAACACAATAGGAGAGTTTGACCTCTCTACAAGAGACAAACCGGTAAAACCTACAACATCAAAAACACCACACCACAAGATATTCAAATGAAATCCGTGTTTGATGAACTAGAGCTTGGTATGGAGATGAACACAAGCTCTAAATTCTCACATGGATAAAAGCCAAATAAGAACCTAGAAAGATGATATGCCAAATATGCAAAGGTTTGAGCTCTCCACAAAGATGCGATCAAGTTACTCACTTGAGAGCCCCTCTTGATAGTACGCCGTCTATCCTATAACCCGGTCTCCCACTAACACCACGAGACCGGTAAAATAGAAACCCTATCAAGATCATACCTTTGCCTTGCGCATTCCACTTGAGCTAGATGATGACGATCTTGATCTCTTCAAGTGGACCACCTTTCTTGATTGCGCTTGCTAGCACATGCTTGATGAAGACTTCCCAAATGCTCCCCCATACTCCATTATGGGAGAGCCTCGCTAAGCTCCGTTTCACAAAGATGATGTCTTGAATCCTTCAAGACATACTTGCCATATGCTCAACTCTACACATGACCATTCTTCATATAAACCCTTGAATAGAGCATTGATCATCATGTAATCTTCTAGAGTCCAACACATGAACTCCAATCTTTTCCTATGGACCAGATCTACAAGAATATCTCAATGCAAACATTAGTCCATAAGGATTGTCATTAATTACCAAAACCACGCATGGGGCAACACATGCACTTTCAGTCTCCCCCATTTTGGCAATTGATGACAATCCCTTTTACGAGGGTTTATATAATGAATTAAGCAACCATGCAACACAATAAGCAAGGATGCAAGAGAACAAAGAACAAAATGAATTAAGCAACCATGCAACACAATAAGCAAGGATGCAAGAGAACAAATAACAAAACCATATTCTCTTAAAACCCTCTAAATCTCTCCCCCATTGGCATCGATTGCCGAAATGGGTGAAAAATTATGAAGGCCAATTTAATAAGAGCTCCCCCATAAAGTGTGCATTTCTCATGATATGAGTGAAATCAATTGCACATATCCAATGAAGAATAGTTGGGAAGGAGATCAAACTATATTGTGGATCCAAAAATTGCAAAAGAATATCAAAGAGAAAGATACTTCGACGAAAGAAGCAAGCAATCAAAAGGATCCAAAAACAATGTTCTAAACAACAAGAGGGAACTCCCCAAGGTACGTGCACAAAGTAGGATTTGCAAAGCAATATGGAGTGCACAACATGGAATCCTCACTCCCTCTTAGAAGATGTTGAACACAAACAAGTGCAAGAAGGCATAAAGATAGAAAAGAAGCAAAACAACTTACAACAAAGAATGTTGAGCAACAAGAACAAGAAGTGACAAATAAAGACTTGCTCAACCGAAAAGAGATGGATGTGGCATGGAGAGACATTTTAGGAGACTAGTGCAAGGATAAGCAATAACATTATCATAGTCTTTCAACATAAGAGGCACATAGTGCATATCATGTCTTTCCAATAAACACAACCCAAAGAAGATGTAGCAACTAGATCCACAAGCTTATTAAGATGCAAAAGAAATACCAAGAGAAAAACAAAGCTTGTGCCTTTTAGAAACCACCAAAGAATCAAACGAAAAAAAAGTGGTCACTAAAGGATTGGAATACCAATTAAAGATGTAACTACTCTCATGTGTATAAGTTTCTAAGTAGACATCAATCATGAAGATATAAGTCCACAAAGAAACATGCACACACAAAATAGATACTACGGTGAAGAACATGATATCCAAGTGGAAGTCATATATACCAATAAGATCTTTGCTTAAAAGCATAGCACAAAGCTCAATTTTATCTTAAAAGGATATAGATGAACTTCCAACACAATCTCATCATAGCATCAAAAATCCACAAGGGAATAAATGATAGATTGGATGCTCCGAGAAAGATAACAAGTATCACAAAGGCAAATGATTTTGCAAAATCATCAATATTGCATATGAGAGACTTTGAGAAGAAATGCTAGATTAACATATTTGGGATTGGTGAATCAATAAAAGATTATGTATATTCCCCTTGATATGTAATCATCCCGGCTTGCTCACATTTGCAATAAAGATGTTTTATAAAGGCTTTTCAAGAACAATCAATTGCAACAAAGGATTCATGCCAAGATACAACCTACACAAGGTTGAAAGCTAGAAAGTATGCATGAGGTAGATACTTGTTACCGAGATAGCATTGGTGATGTAGAAGATAAGAGTTCATGATCATCCGAGCTTGGCTCCAATAAGCACATGGTGATAACACCTTCCTTGTAAATGAGACAAGCTTCCAATGCATCTCCAATGTACCTAAAACAAATTCAAGTACAAAATGGTACCCAAACTCATTGGGTCCAAAGTAGTTAGAGCAACTACAATACATAGGACAAACTCCACATAAATATGTGCATATTGATATGAAATTGAATTTCATGCACATCTTAGCCATTTAGGATTTGATGGAGTTTATCCTATATATTGGATCAACGAAAGTAAGCATGCCATAAGATATACATATAGTAAATATGCATGCACAAGACTTTCAAGAACCAAACAGATACAAATTGGACAAAACACCAATTAAATCAAGAAAGCACACACAAGTGTGACAAGAAAAGAATTGTCCAAATTATATCAAAACCCAAATCAACACATGATTGAAGATACCACTTTGAAAAGATGCCAAATGAAGTAAGATACCAATTGATGAAAAACCATCAAGGAATAAACCAAACCCTCTACACTTTCATGATGGCACAAAGTACCAAGACGAAATGTTTGTCTTCCAAAGAGACACGTCATCGGGATCAAATACCAATTGAAGACAACTAATGTTCAAAAGCATATAGGATTGCTCCCCCAAGATTTGTGCATTATTTATGATCTTGCATTTGAATACAAAATGCACACAAATGGGATCATCACTCTCCATACATATTATTCAAACACTAGTCATGTTCAAGAAAGCAATAAGATATAAACCAATTAAAGAATGATGTTCTACTCAATGTAGGATAGCTTCCCCAAAATAGTGCATTATCTAGAAGTATGACTTTGAATGTAAATGCACAAGAATGGATCATTGCTTTTCCTAACAAGAAAGCACAAAACAAATTTTGAGTAGAGCAACAAGGATCCAAAAGATACAAGGAAGACAAAGAGAGTTAGATCAAACAAATCCTTGGCAATAAAATAAGGCAATTCAAAGCAAAACCAAATGAAGATGGTCTACAAATTCCACCACAATTATGAGTATCACTTGTCATGGACAAGGAGTATATAGAGATATTTCTCGGTGGTATAGGAATGAAACACAAGACCAACTTCACAACAATAAGCATATGGCAAAGATAAGATTTAAAGCCATGCTTAGATAAATAGATATTCTTGATAGCTTCAAATATTCACGCGATCATGCAAAGCAACTCCAAGAGTAGCTTGAAGCAATTGGTTTCCCAAAAGATATATGAGAACATATTTGGGAAAGCCATACCAAGAACTTCCATCACAAACAAGATCCAAAAGAGTGATTAAACAAAATCATTTTAGCAAATATGGAACTTGTTTGAGCAACATGCCACATAGGAATAAGATAATGAAGAATATCAATTCTAGGTGGCAATACCTCACATGTTCACATTTTCTAGGCTTGTAATATGCACAAAGCTTATTACTCCCCCATAATGTGATAATCCAAATTTTCTAAACAAGAGGCAAACAAACCAACTAGAGATAATTAATGGACATTAGAATTTGAATTTCTCATGAGAATGACATACCACATAGAGAGTAGATAATATTAATATATCAACACTAAGTGGTATTCCTCATGTATACACAATTTTAGGATTGTGAAGTGCACGAAGCATATCACTCCCCCAAAATGGATAGTCCATTAATCTCTCAAAAAGAGAGCCAACAAGATAAGATATCAAATAAAAGCAATAAGGCTCAACACAAGTAAATGGTGTGCAAACCAACATACACATACTTGATTACTCAAGATAAGTAAGTAGAGAGCACAACACATACAAACACTAGCAAGGTACAAAACCTAACACATGCAAGGGTGCAAGCAACTTTCAATGTATATATGATTTAAATAAAAGTTACCGCAAGGAGGAACATTGGATATGAGATAGAACAATATAATCCAAATGACTTGGCTTGAGAGAATATAATTGATGAAGATCCCTTAATTCTTCATGATGTAGCCAAGTCTCCAATGCCCTCCAACAACACCTATTGATCAAGTTTTAGCTTGTTGGTCCCCAACCAAGTTGGGTCCTAAGAGGTTAGTCACAATAGGCTTGGCAACCCAAATGGTTCTTTTCTTGACACCACTTTGAGTACCAACATATTTGGCAAACACATTGCCAACCTTATCCTTCCGAAGAGAATAAACATCATCAATTTAATAGGGTTGGATAAGGTACCATTAGTGCATGAAGAAGCAAAGTGACCCTTCTCACGGCATAGTAGCAACATTGCTTCCTCCTTTCTTCTTAGTTGGAATCTCGACTTGAGGAGGGGTAGCTTGATTCTTCTTGGGAAGAGGTCGTTCTTCAACTTGAGGAACTTGAGTTTGAACTTGAGGCTTCTTCCCTTGTTGCTTCTCACTAAGAGCTTCTTCTTCAAAGGGCAAGATCTAACATGGTGCCCTTCAACTTTGCACTTGAAGCAAACAATCTTGGCCGAATCTTTAACTTGTTCTTGGCCCTTTTTCTTCTTGTTGAACTTGGACTTGTTCTTGTTATTGGAGTTGAATCCAAGTCCACTCTTGTCATTGGGGCGTCTTTGAACACTCAACATATTGTCAAGTGTGGACTTCCCAACATGACGCTTTTCCAAGTCTTTCTTCAAAGAAGTGACTTGGGCCTTGAGCTCTTTTAATTCCTCTACATGGTTAGTATCACAAATACTAGAGGAAGTAGAGCTTCATTGTTAGAGCAACAAGGCATGGAAAGTAATTCATCACAAGATGTAGCAACATTGTGATGGATGAATTACTAGGACTAGCACAAGACAATATAGCATTAAGAGTAGAAGTTGTGCCATTGTCCACATGAGGCTCACAAGATGTTACCTTTGACATAATAGCCTCATGAGCTAACTTTAGCCTTCATGGGATGCTAGAAGATCCTCATTAGAGCTAGAAGCTTTTCATGACTTTCTTCTAATTTCCCATACTTGCTAGTTAGCAACTCAAGTTGAGCCCTTAGCTCAACATTCTCCTTCAAAATAGATGCTTCACGAGAAGTGGAGTTAGTAGCACAAGCATCATTATCATTAGCAATGGAAGAAGACAACTTGGCAAGCTCATCATTTTTAGATAGTTGAGTTTGGAGTTGATCATGAGACTTGATAAGGAGAGAGTGTTCACTTTCTAAAGCCTTGTGAGCTTTGTCAAGTCTCTCAATGTCCTCACTTAGTCTTGCATTGCCAACACCAAATTCAACTTTTTCCTTTTTAAGCACTTTATATTTAGCAAGAGCATGATATCTTGACTCGATATTTTTTTCCTCTTTCTCTCCGCCCTCCTCCTTGCTTTGAGAGTCCGCCGCCCGCCTCCAGTTCCGGCCTCTCTCGCCGCCGGCGCCTGCGCTGGCCGGGGTGGAGATGATCTAGGGTGCCGGCCCGTGATGTATAGCAGTAGTTTTAGATTTCGATTTCTCGTTGTTGTGTCTGGCGGTATGCCGTTTTTTTCTCCCTTCTTGACTGCGCTCCGGCGACTCGCAGCGGCGCCGGAGGCGGAGCTTCGCTACTCTGCAGGTCGGATCTGAGGTGGATCGATTGCAGGGCTGGCGGAGCTCAAGGTCGTTTCAATAAAACCGCTTGCCGTACCGCCTTTTCTGCAGATCGAGGGATGCGGTGGTCTCTTCTTCCTCTGGTCGGACGTGGTGGCGAGGAGCGGAGGAGGAGCCGTCGATTTTCCTCTTCTTCTGCGAAGTGGGATTCTGCTCCTTCCGCGGTGGTCAACGCCGTCGGAGGAGCTCCTCTGCAACTATTCTTCGAGGGCTGGTTGCAGGTCTGCACGCCGGTTTCGGCTGGAGTTTGCGGCCTGACCGTCGGGCCGAATCGGGGCGTCGCCCCCGCCGATGTGCTATCATCTGTCTTCAAATCCCGCCGTCCGCGACGGGTCGATGATGCGGTGACTTCAACGAGGTAATTTCCTCTACAGATTCGTTCCGGCGACATAGCTGTTGTTCTCCTCGTCTTCGATTCTTCTGGTGGCGCGACGGCGACGGACCGAGCAGTGGCGGAATCAACGATGCAGAGAAGGTCCCAGGGTCTTGTTTGTAATTTCGAATGTTGTAGGGTCCTTTCTGTAATTTGTAGAACAGCTGGGCTGTTTCTGGATATTATATGTAATTTTGAATTTCCTGAGTAATATATCCAGAAATTGTATAAAAAAAAAGAGCATTATATCTTTCCTTAATGATTTTAGCAATAATAAGATCATTTGTTTCATCAAGAGATTCAAGTTTCTCCTCAAGAGACACTCGAACCTCTTGCTCTTCCTCAAGGGCATTCTCTAAGGATGCTTTTTCCATAGCATCTTCTCTCTCAATTTTACATTTCTCATCAAGTTGAGTTTCCAAATCCTCAATTATTTCCCTACTCTTAATAACATAAGCAATGATTTCACATAGAGGAGGGATAGCTTTGCTACCTTTGGGGAGAGCAGTAAAAACCAGCTCTCCCTTCTTTGTTAAGAATTCAACATCAAAATGTTCTTCATTAGAATCCTCATCCACATCATCACAATTTGGATTCAAGGTAGGAGATACCTGATACGTCCAAAACGTATCTATAATTTTTGATTGTTTCATGTTAATATTATGCCTTTGGCACTTGTTTTTATATTAAGTTTATGATTTATTTGGACTAACCTATTAATAGTTGTAAAAGTGCACAATATTCTTGTTTTACACTTTGATGTGTAGGAATTATCAAGAATACAAGAGGAAACCTTGTTGGAGTCGAATTGGGACTTTCCTGAAATCTTTCTGAGAACTTTTTACGAAGATTGTCAGTTTGACCCTCGAAGACGACGTCAAATGGAAAACTCAATACATAGAAAGTTGCAGGGAATTTTCTCCTAATGGACCTGGATATAAAATTCGGTCCAATCCGAGTCCGGACAGTCTAGATAAGCCCGATTTACCGAAACCCTAAAAGGGGATGACGGAAATCCGAGAATATATAAAGGGAGGAAACCTAGGTCGTGGCCAACACCCCATACCACGAATTTGCAGCCACCAAAGCCACGTTTTCGCCTCCCCCATGGATCCCATCTCCATGGGGGAGGGCTCCCAAGAAGCCATGAAGGAGGGAGGCTAAGGGGCGGCGCTCCCCATGATGCCGGCGTCGGGGAAGGAGCTCCCCGCGCCGCCGCCGCCGCCGTCGCCGCCCTGCGCCACCGCACTGCCTCTCCGCCGTCTTCACCGCCATCTCCATCACCAACTCCTCCTTGTATTCAGTGGTTCATCCTCCCACAAATCTCTGTACCGTCCTATGTAAACATGTTGTTTGATGCTATAATATTTATCCTATGATCTATGACATGTTTGTGTAGTTTATTTGTCTTTTGATTGCTTGGTTGAATGTCTTTGGTTTATTAGAGTTGTATGTTGATATGGTATTGTCCTTTGGTGTCCATTATACTTGTGCGCGCATGGATCAACATCACGGGTTGGTAGTATTTGTAAACGAAGGGGGAGTCCTGCCGGAGTGACAGAAACCTAAGGGCGCGAACCGGTTAGTTACACGTATGGGAGTAAGAGGACCTTAAACTTAAGGCTATGGTTGGGGAAACCTTAATGCATTGTTAGTATTCGCGGATGCTTTCTAACAATCCAATCATATAGTACTTGTAATCCCAAGTAGTGGAGTGCATGTATATTTAGCCTCTCCCACATAGAAAACTGCATCGAAGACAATGAACCCGATATATTCGGTAATTAATCTTGGACAAAGCCATCACAATTACCACCACTTTTCACACTCATGGTACTGTTAGTTTATGGTTACTTAGTGTACTTTATTGCTGCAGCACTAACATTTACTTTCTTGTATTTATTATCTCGCAAAGCTATCTCTCATACCCGTATTGTTAGTATTATTTCCTAGATAAAGTAAACGTTTAGTGTGCGTAGAGTTGTATCAGTGGTTGATAGAACTTGAGAGAATACTTATTACCTTTAGCTCCTCGTTGGGTTCGACACTCTTACTTATCCCCTATACTTGTGGGTTATCAAGACCTTTTCTGGCGCCGTTGCGGGAGCAATAGCGTGGAGTGAATATTCTTGTGTGCACTTGTTTGCTTTATCTCTAAGTAATTTTTATTTTCAGTTTTAAGTTGTTTTCTATCTTAGTATGGGTAGGAAATACGAATTATAAAAAAATTAGTTGTACTTGTTATCTAAAAACGTTTTCAAAAAGAGAGTGATTGGAAAGATGAGCAATGGTTAAGTGGGGGTCGACCTTGAACACTTGTGTTCATGCCTATGAAACCAAAGCAAATCTTTCCATGGAAGCTTCTCATCCAAAAACATGTAAATATTGTGTATATACCTCTGTACATAAAAATAATATGATAATAATAATCTCTAGTTAATTAGAAGTTGATAGTTTTACTTTGCTGTCCAGAAACAGATTTTCTGTGCTCCACCGTATTAAATGTTTAAAATCACCAGAACGTGATCTTGATCTGAAATTTCTTGAGTGCAAAGTAATGCTTATTATTTCTTTAACTTTTTGTGATTTGAGTTACGTAGCTGTCTCGAAAAATTCGATCTTCACCGACTGTTCAATTTAGACAGATTCCTGTGCTTCACTGTAAAAAATCGTGATAAATCTCAGAATAGTATTTTGACCTGAAAATTTTTGTGCGTAAAACTGAGATTATGATCTGCCTTTCATTAGTTAAAAGTTTTTCGATTTGAGCTACTTAACTATCTCGTTGAATGCCATCTTTACGGACTGTTCAGTTTTGACAGATTTCTTTGTTTATTCAATATTGTACTTGGTGTTGTTAGTTTCATTAGTTTTTCGACGGACAACGGAAATCATGAACACCTTAGTATATACAGTGGCTAATGTTGAGTAAAGATTATAAAACTTGTCAATGCTTGAACATGAGTGGATTTTATTTAATGAGTACTAACCCTACTAATGAGTTTTGTGAAGTTTTATGTGGATGTAGCTTATAAGATCTAATCAATATGGTGATATAAGATGAATAAGAAGACGCAAGAGCTCAAGCTTGGGGATGTGTAGGTACATCCCAAGAACATATTCAAGAAGATACAATCATCTAAGCTTGGGGATGCCCGAGTCATCCCCCTATTCATCAACTAACATGAGGTTGTCTCGTTCATACTCTATATTACCCGTCCACATGATATGTATTGTCTTAACTTGTATTATAATTGTTTTTATATGTCTTGTTTTACCTTCTTTAGTTTTATTAGGATCTTTATTTGGTTTTTATTGCTTCTTTACTTTCACTTATAAATTCAAAACAACAAAAATATTTTCTTTTCTTTTGTTTCTTTATTTGGTTCTTTCTTTGTATTCTAATAGGTTTTACTTTCATTTTATTTAGAGTTTCCTTGTGTAGCTAGCATGTTTAGGTATTGTTTAGCCTCTGGTGTCTTAGTTTATCAAAATAAAGTACCAAGTTTTACCCATTTAGCTTAGTTGATACATATGTAAAAAGTGATTTTCTGTTTTCGGTATCTACTGCTCATTGCGCGATTTTTCATATTTTACTGGAAACTCTAAAAATCACGTAAAAATTACTGATGTTGTATCACCGAATCCTCTGCATGCACAAAAATTGGCTAAAATTTGGACATGTTTAAGTGCACCTAAAAATTACGTTTGCCAGCTGCTGTTTTTCTGGACAGATTCGACTTTTGTTGCAAGAGTGGCCTCTTTGCGTTTTCATTTGATTATTAATGGTTCTTACCTTTCATTTAGAAGTTGGCCATTTAAGCAACCTTTCTGTAACTTAAAAACAAAATTTGATTTGGTTTAATAGCAGCACTTTGGAAATATTATGTATTGCAATAAGTGCCTAGCTAAAAGGCGTTAAAGAAAAGCGCTTATGGAGGCAACCCATTATTTTTATTTCTGCAATTTTTCTTTTCTTGAGTCAAGGAGTTTGTTTACTTCTGTAGCAACTCCTTTGTATCTTTACTTTCATGCATTGTTGTGCCAAGAGTAGTCTCTAATGATAAGATGTTGCTAAAATTTTGATTGCTGCGCAGGAACAGATTTTGCTGTTCACTGTACGAAATTCATAAAATCACCAGATTGTGAATTAAATCTGAAAATTTTTGTGCGTAATCCTGATATATGTATGCATCTTTCGTTAGTTCAAAGTTTTTCGATCTGAGTAACGTAAGTGCCTCGAAAAAATTCGTCTTTGCGGACTGTTCTGTTTTAGACAGATTATGTCATTTATTTTGCATTCTCTCTTTTACTAGTGTTGAGTGGAATTCTTTTTTGGGTGGAAGAGCTTCACGTAACATCAGTGGCAGTAGCTAATGTTTAAAGTAACGGTCATATTGCGTCCTTACAGAACATGTGAGTTTTTGATTGTGCACTAACCCTCTAATGAGATTTACTTTGAGTTTGGTGTGGCGGAAGTTTTCAAGGGTCAAGAGGAAGAGTGATATAATAGGATGGAGAAGAGTGAAGAGCTTAAGCTTGGGGAGGCTCCCATGGATCTCCCCAGCATATTTCAAGAAGACTCAAGCGTCTAAGCTTGGGGATGCCCAAGGCATCCCCTTCTTCATCGTCAAAATTATCAGGTCATCTCTAGTGAAACTATATTTTAATTCTTTCACATCATATGTGTTGTTCTTGGAGCGTCTGTATCTTATTATTTATTTATCTTAGCATCAAACACCAGTTACATTAATAAGTTGATCGTCACATATTTTATTTATCCTGTGTTTCAATGTTTACTTGGTTAATGGATTATTTGTTGAAACTTAAAAATGATGTGTGAATAATATGTTTAGTAGTTTATGTTTTCTTATGGTTAGTCTCAACTAGCTAATAGTGCATATTATGTTATTTTGATATTAACATGCATTGTCCTGTTCATAAGATGGTATGGAATTGTGGTATCCTCCTCTGAATGATTTACTTGAATCGACTTGGCACATGCTCACACATGTTCATGACTGAAAAATAAAAGTCAATTAAGCCTTGATGATCTATTTTGCCTCAGAGTTTTAGTATCATTTTTATGCCTCCGTTAATTTTATTCTGTCGCAAGTATGATTATGACGGTTATTGCTCTCTTGATTGTCGCTTCCCAGTCTATTGCTAGCCTTCACTTGTACTGAGCGGGAATGCTGCTCGTGCATCCAAATCCCTAAAACCAAGTTATCCCAAAGAGTCCACCATAAATTCCTATGCATGGTATTTCGAACCATTCCAAGTAAATTTTCATGTGCTACCTTTAAAACCTTCAAAATACTTCTCATTTTGTGACACTGTTTTTAGCTCATGAGGACGTAGTAGTTGGGTTTGTTATCTTCCATACTAAATTAAGTCCCCGACTTGCATGCTTCATCTGCTCGTCACTAATTTTGCAAAGAGCTGGTTAGACCATTATAACATCTAAAAAGTAAAATAAAATAGGCACTCCTCCATGGTATGAGATTGTTGGCAGGCACCCGAGGATTCGGTTAGCCATGGTTTGTGTAAGCAAAGGTTGGGAGGAGTGTCATGCTATATAAAAGTGCATGCTATAAATGCCTAATATCAATAACTCGGAACCGCTCTCAACTTGTTTAGTATGGAAGATAACAAGAACTCTATTACTGATTCGTTGACAGGAACAACCACCTCCCAAAACAATTTTTACTTCTTTTTAATAAAAAGCTCTAGCACATGTTAATCCCTGCTTCCCTCTGCGAAGGGCCAATCTTTTATTTTAATGTTGAGTCACCATCCTTTCTTTGAGCACTTCCTGAGAGCATAACTGTCATTCTTAGTGTAATGTGCTTGTCCCAGAATGCGGTTATCTGCGGTATAACTATGATGCTTTTACCTTTGATATCTTTACATCTAGTCTTCACTTGAACTTCAGAGGTGCCTTGGCATTTATGTTTTGCTCCACAATTAAGGGCAAGCGAGATATCACTCTACCATGCTTTATTATGATCATTACAATCTTGTTGATGTTTATAAATTTCATGTTATGAGCTCTTAGTTCGTTGATACTTTTCATTAGGTAACATGATTGCTAAGTTTTATTATCCTTACATCATGCAATTGTTAAAGACCTGATCATAGCATTTACAATCAAAAATTATTTTGTTATCATTTACCTACTCGAGGACGAGCAGGAATTAAGCTTGGGGATGTTGATACGTCCAAAACGTATCTATAATTTTTGATTGTTTCATGTTAATATTATGCCTTTGGCACTTGTTTTTATATTAAGTTTATGATTTATTTGGACTAACCTATTAATAGTTGCAAAAGTGCACAATGTTCTTATTTTACACTTTGATGTGTAGGAATTATCAAGAATACAAAGGAAACCTTGTTGGAGTCGAATTGGGACTTTCCTGAAATCTGTCTGAGAACTTTTTACGAAGATTGTCAGTTTGTCCCTCGAAGACGACGTCAAATGGAAAACTCAATAAATAGAAAGTTGCAGGAAATTTTCTCCTAATGGATCTGGATATAAAATTCGGCCCAACCCGAGTCCGGACGGCCGAGATAAGCCCGATTTACCGAAACCCTAAAAGGGGATGACGGAAATCCGAGAATATATAAAGGGAGGAAACCTAGGTCGTGGAGTGCATGTATATTTAGCCTCTCCCATATAGTACATGTTGTTTGATAATATAATATTTATAACAATCCAATCATATAGTACTTGTAATCCCAAGTAGTGGAGTGCATGTATATTTAGCCTCTCCCACATAGAAAACTGTATCGAAGACAATGAACCCGATATATTCGGTAATTAATCTTGGACAAAGCCATCACAATTACCACCACTTTTCTACACTCATGGTACTGTTAGTTTATGGTTACTTAGTGTACTTTATTGCTGCAGCACTAACATTTACTTTCTTGTATTTATTATCTCGCAAAGCTATCTCTCATACTCGTATTGTTACTCTAGTATTATTTCCTAGATAAAGTAAACATTTAGTGTGCGTAGAGTTGTATCAGTGGTTGATAGAACTTGAGAGAATACTTATCCTACCTTTAGCTTCTCGTTGGGTTCGACACTCTTACTTATCGAAAAGGCTACACGCGATCCCCTATACTTGTGGGTTATCAATACCTCGAAATCCTTAGCCATAAGGCAAAAGTGAGTAGTGGACAAAGATGATGAAGAATTACTTGAAGCACCATTGAGATCCATGTCTTGTTCCAACAAATGTTGGGATTCCTCTACATTGTTAGCCACACAAATACTAGAGGATATGGAAGAATTATTTTCATGGCAACAAGACATAGGAAGCATATAATCATGTGATTTAGTTGAGCAACTATTACATGAGAGGTAGGCAAGCTTTTCCAAAGGTCAACAATGGAGGAGAGAGAGGAAAAACGAGCTTGAGAGATAGGGAACCGTTGGAGAAGAAAGGCCCCTTAAAAAGGTTCCCCAAAATCCAACCGTTAAGCCCAGAAACGCGCCGCAGCGGTAGTACCGGGCCGATCCCGGTAGCACCGAGCCGCGTTGACTCGAAGAAGAAACGAAGACTGCAGGAAGCTTCCCAGCGCTGGTCCGCTTCGGTAGTACCGGACCCCATGGTCCGGTAGTACTTCCTTAGCGGTAGTACCGCACCACTACCGGGACCAGTACCGGCTAAAAATGCATCGATTCCAGAACGCCTTCTGGAGATGCGGTACTGGCCCCGGCACCGGCCGCGGTAGTGCCGCACGGCAAGATTCCGGGGTCACCCGGTACTACCGGGCTTGGGTCGGTACTACCGGCCTATGAAGAAACTGCAGAAACAGATAAAGAAAACCGCAATAACTTTTTCGTCCAAACTCCAAATCGGGTCAGAAATATTAAGAACCATAAATAGAGTTAAGTTGACACACATGGGAAGGTGCGGAACTTTCCTCACGGATAAACCGATAATATTTCCAACACGAAAACCCAACAAGTTTTTCATCCGGACTCTGTTTCTATGATCTTGGGCTTGCTCCAAAGATAATCACAAGCACTACAAGATCATGCCTATACACATCATAGTCCATCATGTGAGGAGGATAACACAAGAGGAGAGTTTGACCTCTCTACAAGAGACGAACCGGTAAAACCTCCAACATCAAAAACACCACACCACAAGATATTCAAATGAAATCCGTTTTTGATGAACTAGAGCTTGGTATGGAGATGAACACAAGCTCTAAATTCTCACATGGATAAAAGCCAAATAAGAACCAAGAAAGATGATATGCCAAATATGCAAAGGTTTGAGCTCTCCACAAAGATGCGATCAAGTTACTCACTTGAGAGCCCCTCTTGATAGTACGCGTCTATCCTATAACCCGGTCTCCCACTAACACCACGAGACCGGTAAAATAGAAACCCTATCAAGATCATACCTTTGCCTTGCGCATTCCACTTGAGCTAGATGATGACGATCTTGATCTCTTCGAGTGGACCACCTTTCTTGATTGCGCTTGCTAGCACATCACTAGTAGGAAAATGCCATTCTGTGGCGCACCAAAAAAGGTTTCTGTGGTGCATGGTGGGTGCGCCATAGAATCCTCGCCACAAAAATATTATTTCTGTGGCGCACCCCCAGATGCGCCACAGAAAACAACAATTCTATGGCGCACCCCTACCCGGTGCGCCACATAATTTGTTTTTGAATTTAAAAAAAAAGGCGGCCAGATCTGGATCTGGGATTTTCAAAAAATCCAAAAAAAACAAAAAAAAATGAAAAATTCAGAAAATGAAATAATTCGGAAAACCCTAAATATTCGAATTTTTTAAACATTTTTAACACCGACATGGGGATAAAACCCGGGTACCCAAAGGCCCACAGAAGATCCCGAGTGAAACGCAAATTCAAGTGCCCGGCCGCCTCCAGCTGTCTGGCTTAGCCGAGCCCGCCTGCCCCGAGCGCAGCCGGACTCCGCCTAGCCAGTCGAAGCACAGCCGAGCGGCATGAGCAAGGGGAACTGCAGACTCGTCATCAGTACAGTTCCCAGACAAACAGATAACGAGAAGCATCGCCCGCCTTATGCGACCAAGGTCATCGGTAGCAGCCGGATTCGGTTGCTCGCCAGCCGGATGAGCGGCTGCCGCGCTCCCACGACGAGCAGAAGACAAGGGCCCGTGTTGGGCGGATGCCGGGGCCGTGCCCGGTATGCCCTCCACGTCGCCTAGACATGGGCTAAAGCGAAGCATGGCCTGACGTCACCCACAGTGCCCAGCTGCCTCGACAGGCGGGAGACACGGGGCGCTGCCCCGCGCCCGACAAGATCCTAGGCGCCGCCTGCCCGGTCGGCGGGGTCCGGCACCTGATGCATGTAAAATGCATACATGAACTTTGCTCTTTAATTACTCATATTCCAATCATATTTGCATCATATAAGGGTTATATCAATGTTTTATCATGATTTTGGAAATATCTTAATTATTTTCTATTTTTATGGAATTAACCCTGCACAGGCAGAAAACCCCGTTTTCTTATTTTAATGTTTCAGGGACCCAAACGTCAACGAAATCACCTGGAAATTTACGGGCGTCAATATTTGGAAGGAAGAAGACCTGTGGGCGAAGGAAGCAAACAAACGGAGGTCCGAGGACCAAACGGGGGTGGCCCACGCGGCCAGGTACTGTGGCCGCGTGGGGCCCACTCGTTTGGCCCTCGTGGCTCCGTTGCCGTCGATCTTCGCTCCACCGACATAGTTTTGACCTAAAAACGCCTATAAAAAAGGTCCCCCGACGTTCTCTGGAAGGAGCGCCGCACAAACACAGAAACACCGAAATGGTGATCAGGAGCTGCAGATTGGAGGGGGAAAACTCCGGCGGGGCGCTGCCGGCGTGGTCTCCATCTTCTCCATCGACTTCTCCACCGTCTCCATGTTGAAGAGTGAGTAGTCCACCTCTGGACTATGGGTTTGTGGAAGTAACTGATGTATCTCTCCTCTCTTGAGCTTCACTAATTAGCACCGTATGAGCTGCTGAACATGATTACGGTCACCGTTGTAATACCTTTGTGGTGGATCTTTATGAGTTAATATATGTTTGAGATTGCAATGTTTGTTTCAGTTATGAGTATAGATGGATATTATGTACCCCGTTCTTGTCTACTTGTTTTGATCAAGCATGTTTATGAGAGCGTGTGTGGGGGAACGTGTGCATTAGTTGGAGTAACGGGGGGTGGCTAGTGCAGTGAACGTGAGAGAAAGTTCTGCGATCCACTTTGGTATCTTTACCTTACTTTGTTACCTCACTAGGGATAAACTGAAATACCATGCTACCGGGGATGTGGGCGTGACCATTGCCACTACTCCATGACTAGATCTAGCATGTTCTTATTTTCACTTCATGTCATGATACTTAATGCTATACTCTGAGTTATCTTAATTACTGAGGTGTTATGATTTAGTTCGCATCTTGGTGGAGTATAAGAGAGGTTAATAACCAAAAGATCTCTATGTTAGGACGTGATGCCCATATATCTAAGTAACTTGTTATCAAACCCTGTGTTGCAATCTCATATGTTAACTTTGTGTGTTCCATTGTCTACCAATTTATAAAGAGAGAGTGCATTTGTGAAACCATGAACCCCAGTCCATTTTTAATCATAAGAAACACCTTTCCAACACCATATACCACTTTTCTATTTTCAGCCATCATTAAATCCGAAAATACAAAAATACTTTTCATCTTGCATACATCATTCAAAAACCCAAAAATATCATTTACCATTGCATCCACCATCATTGCATATTTATTTCTTGTTTGCATTGCATAACTATCCTGATATCATTCTTACACCTTGTGCTTGACAACCACAGGTGAGGTTGAGAACCAAAACATCTAACCTTGTTTTGTAGATAACCAAAAGAAAGATAAGAAGATAAATCTACCACTTCAGATTCCCCGAGAGTTCGATATTAAACCCTCGAGTCACCCCTCGTGGGGAAAACTGTCTTCCACTTACTATACACTCTGCACTTGGAGTCTCAACCTAATCTCGTATATTTGTGCAGGCATCAAGACTTGCTCTTCGGGATCATCAGCACCGCAGCCGGTCAGCCCTCCACGACGACAGGCCTACCCCGACATCTCCTACGCGGCTATGGAGTTCGACTGTGCGAAGCGTAGCGCACTGTGCCGCGGACATGCGGCGTCACGGAGAAACCCCCTGTAGCCGACACCGGCCGGCTGGCGCGGACCAGCCGGCCCCGCCTGTAAGCCGGACAGCCAGGCCTATATAAGACTGTCCGGTGCCCAAGTAGAAGGGGTCGCCTCATTCTTCTTCCTCCCCACACCCGAACCATGGAACACTCCCCGAACAGCTCAAGGAGCAACTCTGTACTGTGTCCACCATTGATAGAGAGATCGAGCAGGAGTAGGGAGGGCTCCGAACCTGGGTACTTCCCGTGTCCGCGCTCCGGCGCAATCCCTGTGGATGCCGCTGTTGCAGAACGCTGCCCCCATCCCGATCTTAGCCACCCCGTGGCATTTGCCGTGTTCCACACCACGTCATTTGGCGCCCACCGTGGGGCAGATGGCAGCAGCCGGAGTCACATTCCGCCAGGGATCCCGCAGCCGTCTCGGCGAGCGAGTCGCCTCCGGCCTCGTCTCGACGTTCGGCTCCATCGACTTCGTCAACGACAACGCGAACTGCTTCGCCGGCTCCGCCTTCCCCGAGGATGGCACTGTCCTGCACTTCGGCGAGCACCGCGTCTACATCGCCCTCGCGCCCGCCAACATCCAGCGCTGCGTCGACCGTTTCCCCGAGGGGACGGCCGGCTGCGAGAGCAGCACCGAGACCCGCATTTACGCGGAAGTTATGGTGTCCGACGTCGCGAGCACCCAGCAGCACGCCCCCGTCAACTCCGTCCAGGCTATGCTCCAAGGCCTAGTCACACCCATCGCCGCCGACGCGGATCCCGCGTAGGCCGCCATCATCCTCGAGCAAGCACGCCAACGCCTCCTCAGCAGCGCGCACGGCGTCGCAGCGACGCATCGCCGCATGGAAGCACAGGTCCGCGAGTACAACTTCGCCCACGGCTTCACCCTCATCGCCGTCGAGCCCAACCCGCGGGGAAACGTCAGGCGCAACCTCGCCAATGAGATGGCAGGAGGACCGGCTGCCGGCGCCGAGCCGGCTGGGCCAGCCGGAGCACCGCCTACTCGTCGACCCGTCTACAGCTCCCCCGCGAAGAACATGAAGGCAGCACGCGCCGCCGCAGCAGAACTGCCCAACCTGGAGGGGGACGAGCTATGCGCGCAGCAACAGCGCGTCCAGGACCTCCTCGACACTGCCGATCACCAGTTTCGCCAGAACTAGGCTGCGTCCGCGATGAACTCACCGTCCCTCCCACCGCCCGCGCCTGGAGCCCCTCCACCCAGCGCAATTCGAGGTGACCGCCAGGCGTCGTCGCCACAAGCCCCCCAGCCGAGCAGAAATCGCGCACGCAGCATCAACTCCAGGCCAAGCCGTTTCAACGCGCCGGCTGCCGGCGAAGGCCAGTACAATTACCCCGACCCGCCGCCTGCCCGCAGGGGAAGTGTCCATGACCGGCTGGGAGATCTAGGCCCGACGTTCAGCCCCGATGCCCGTGACCGCCTCGACGCCCTGGAGAAATCCCGCCGGCTCGAAGAAGAGGAGGGCGAGGTCCACCGGTGCTTCGGACCTCGCATCGCAAGAGAGCCTTTCCCGCGGAACTTCTCCCTCGCGCGCGACACGCCCAAGTACAACGGAAGCACGAAGCCATAGGACTGGCTATCCGACTACGTCACCGCCGTCTCCATCGCAGGCGGCAACAAGCGTGTAGCGGTGCGCTACGTGTCACTCATGCTGAAGGACTCAGCTCGCACATGGCTCAACAGCCTGCCGGATGGATCGATCAACTCCTGGCTGGACTTCCAGCAGGTCTTCGTCAGGAACTTCTCCAGCACCTACAAGCGCCCGGCTCGCCCTCGCCAGCTAGCCAGCTGCACCCAGGGCAAAACCGAGTCCGACCGCGACTACCTAATGAAATGGTCAACCCTGCGCAACACCTGCGAGGGAGTCCACGACATCCAGGCGGTCGGCTTCTTCATCAACGGCTGCCGGGAGGGCACGATGCTCAAGCACGCGCTGCTCCTAGACGAGCCAAAGTCCATGGCGGAGCTCATGACCATAGCAGACAAGTACGCCACGGCCGACTCCGCCATGAGAATCCCAATGCAAGTAGATGGAGCCGGCAGGCCACAAGAAAAGCCGGCTACGAGAGAGCCAGGCGGCCCCAGCAACGACAACCGAGGCAACCGCGACATCCGGGACAATGGAGGCAACCGCGACCGCCGCGACGATCGAGATCGAGACAGCCGGAAGAGAAGTGGCGCGCCAGACGGGCGGTACGAGAACCGTGCCGTCAACACAACCGAAGCCGGCCAACCGGCTAGCGACGACGGTGGAACCGGAATCCCCGCCAGTGGAACAAGCCAGAAGGGCGATACGAGGACCGCCAGTGGGCGAAGCCAGCATACCTGTTCGAGGACATGATGAACGGCCCATGCCGGTACCACAGCGTGACCGGGAAGCCGGCCAGCCACACGACGGCGCGCTGCAGCTGGACTCTCCGTCTGCAGCGCGGAGAGGGTCCGCCGCCTCCAGCACCCGGCCCACCCCCTCCCCAAGGCGGCATCAACATAGGCAACAACCAGCGCAATGAGCGCCCAAGACAGCCGGCTGCCGCAGCCGGCACATCTCGTGACATGTACCCCAACAAGGACGCCGCGTACGTCATCTCCATCATCGAGCGCAACGACAAGCGCAGCCAGCGGCTGCGCGTCGCAGAGGTGAACGCAGTCGTCCCCGCCGTCCAGCAGCTGATGGACTGGGCAAACCAGCCCATCTCCTTCGGACCAGGCGACCACCCGGATATCATGCCGAATCCCGGGGGCTACAGCTGCTCCTGGACCCCACCTTCGTCACCGAGCAAGAGTTCGCCGTCACCTTCTCCCGAGTGCTCATCGACGGAGGAAGCAGCATCAACATCCTGTACAAGGACACCGCCGACAAGCTGGGATAACCGAGGCCCGGATGAACCGCAGCCGGACGATCTTCCACGGCATCGTGCCGGGGCAGTCCTGCACACCAATCGGCACCGTCCGGCTGGACGTCGTCTTCGGAGACAAGAAAAATTTCGCCGTGAAAGCATCTGTTTCGAGGTGGTGAACCACCGCAGCCCCTACCACGCCATCCTGGGCCCGGCTCTCGCTCAATTCATGGCCGTACCCCACTACGGCTACCTGAAGATGAAGCTGCCGGGCCCGAGCGGCATCATCACCGTAGCCGGCGACTTCAAGCGCTCCATGGCATGCGCCTCGGCCGGCTCGAAGCTCGCCGAGTCGCTGGTAGCGGCTGAAGAGTTCAAAGATCAGGCGCGCCGTAGCGGCCGAGCACCCGGAGTACCGGCGCAAAGAAGCAGTCGGGCGAGACGCAGTTTCAAGCCAAGAAAGACAGCAAGCAGGTTCCGCTTGACGCAAGCAAGCCGGACGGGAAGTTCCTCACCATCGGCAACACCCTCAGCGACAAATAGGAAGGCGAGCTCATCGAATTCCTCCGTGAGAATCGGGACATCTTCGCATGGTCTCCAAAAGACATGCCAGGTGTACCGACGGAGTTCGCTGAGCACTCTTTACACGTCAAGCCGGATGCTAGACCGGTGAAGCAACCTCTCCCGCTTCGGAGAGGAGAAGAGAAGAGCAATCGGAGAAGAAATCGCCCGGCTACTCGACGCGGCTTCATCATGGAAGTGTACCACCCGGACTGGCTGGCCAACCCAGTCCTGGTGATGAAGAAAAACAACACCTGGCGCATGTGCATCGACTACACCAGCCTCAACAAAGTGTGCCCCAAGGATCCCTTCGCCTTGCCACGCATCGACCAAGTCATAGACTCCACCGCCGGCTGCGACTACCTGTCCTTCCTGGACGCGTATTCCGGCTACAACCAGATCAAGCTCCACCCGGATGACCACCTGAAGACCGCATTCATCACGCCCTTCGGAGCATTCTGCTACACGGTCATGTCGTTTGGCCTGAAAAACGCCGGCGCCACTTACCAGAGGTGCATGCAGAAGTGTCTGGGCGACCAGATCGGGCGCAACGCCCACGCCTACGTCGACGACATCGTCATCAAGACCAAAGAGCGCCGCACCCTCATCGACGACCTGAGAGAAACCTTCGCCAACTTGCGCCGGTTCCAGATGAAGCTGAACCCGACCAAGTGCGTCTTCGGAGTACCGGCTGGCCAGCTACTCGGTTTCCTCGTCTCCGCGCGAGGGATCGAGGCCAACCCAGACAAGATCGCCGCCATCGAGGGCATGGAGCGGCCAACCGGCTAAAAGACATCCAGAAGTTCGCCGGCTGCCTGGCCTCGCTGAGCCGGTTCGTCAGCCGGCTGGGCGAAAAGGCCCTGCCCCTGTACCACCTGTTGAAGAAAACCGGCAAATTCGTCTGGACGGACGAAGCAGACGCGGCCTTCGCCGAGCTCAAGAAGGCACTGTCCGAGGCACCGGTCCTGGCGCCGCCTGCTCCAAAGGAGCCCATGCTCATGTACATCGCCGCCACCAACCGGTGCGTCAGCATCGTCCTAGTGGTGGAGCGCCAAGAGGAAGGCAAGGAGCACCCGGTCCAGCGGCCGGTCTACTACGTGAGCGAGGTCCTCTCGCAGTCGAAGCAGAACTACCCCCACTACCAGAAGCTCGTGTACGGCGTGCACATGGCGGAGAAGAAGCTGCGCCACTACTTCCAAGAGCACGTCATCACCGTGGTGAGCACGGCTCCACTCGGAGACATCATCGGCAACAAAGACGCAACCGGCCGAGTCGCCAAGTGGGCAGTCGACCTGGCCCCGCACACGGTCCTGTACCAGCCAAGAGTATCCATCAAGTCCCAGCTCCTCGCCGATTTCATCGTCGACTGGGCGGAAACACAGTACCTGCCGCCTGTGCCCGACTCCGCGCACTGGCGGATGCACTTCGACGGCTCCAAGATGTACGAAGGCCTGGGAGCCGGAATCGTCCTCACCGCGCCCAAGGGCAACCGGCTGGAGTACGCCGTGCAGCTCCACTTCAAAGCCTCCAACAACGTCGCCGAGTACGAGGCCCTCGTCCACGGCCTCAAGATCGCCAAGGCAATGAGCATCCAGCGCATCCTGTGCTTCGGCGATTCGGACCTAGTGATCCAGCAAACTTCAGGAAATTGGGACGCCAAGGACGCCAACATGGCCTCCTACCGGTTCTTCGTGCAGCAGCTCTGCGCATGTTTCGAGGGGTGCGAATTCCACCACGTGCCCAGAGCCAACAACGAGACGGCTGACATGCTAGCCAAGCTCGGCAGCACCCGGCGAGCCATTCCACCCGGCGTCTCCCTCGAGCACGTCTACAAGCCATCCATCACACCGTCACCCGACTCGGAATCCATCGTCATCCCGGGGGCTGCAGCCCACCAGCCGGACAAGCAAACCCGGGGGCTGCAGCCCACCAGCCGGACAAGCAAACTCGGGGCTGTCCCCCCACCACGTCATTTGGACCCACCCGGCTACGAGGCGCCAGCCGCACCCGTCCCCGAGCTCATCGACAAGACCAGCGCAAACCCGGGGGCTGCTCCGACACACCCGGGGGCTGCGCAGCCGGATCCAAAAGCCGCCCAGCTGGCGCTAGCCGGCGTCTTCACCATCCACGAAGTTCCCTCATGGGCGCAACCATTCCTCGACTTCCTCGCACACGGCACACTCCCAGAGGAGGAGGTGCAAGCACGACAAGTTCTGCGACGCTCCAAGGCGTACACCATCATCAACAGCGAGCTCTACAAGCGCAGCGCGACAGGCGTTTTTCAGCGGTGCGTCGAGCCGGCAGAGGGCGCCGCCTGCTGGAGGACATCCACAAGGGCGAATGCGGGCACCACGCCGCGTCCAGGTCAATCGCAGCGAAAGCTTTGCGCTACGGCTTCTACTGGCCGTCTGCTCTAGCTGACGCCGAGCAGATGGTCCGCGCCTGCACCGGCTGCCAGCGCTTCAGCAAGCAGAAACACACGCCGGCTGCAGCTCTGCAAACCATCCCCATCACCTGGCCATTCGCCGTCTGGGGGCTCGACATGGTCGGTCCCTTCAAGACGGCGCGAAGCGGCATGACTCACCTCCTCGTAGCGGTGGACAAGTTCACCAAGTGGATCGAGGCCAAGCCAGTCAAGAAGTGGGACGGCCAGACGGTCATCACCTTTTTCCAAGACATCATCTACCGCTACGGCTACCCGCACAGCATCATCACCGACAACGGCACGAACTTCGCCAAGGGCGTCTTCAAGCGTTTCTGCCGCGAGAAGCGAATCCGGCTGGACCTCGCCTCGGTGTCTCATCCCCAGTCAAACGGCCAAGTGGAGAAAGCAAACGGCCTAGTCCTAGCCGGAATCCGGCCCCGGCTGGTCGACCCACTCGAGCGAGCACCCGGATGCTGGATCGAAGAGCTCCCGCATGTACTCTGGAGCCTCAGGACCACCCCCAACCACTCGACGAACTACACGCCTTTCTTCCTCGTCTACGGCGCGGAAGCAGTCCTGCCGGCTGACATCGAGTTCGACTCCCCTCGAGCCATCCTCTACACCGAGAAAGAAGCCAAGCGGCAAACGAAGACGGCGTGGACCTCCTCGAGGAGGCGCGAGAACTGGCCTTGTCCAGATCGGCCATATACCAGCAGAATCTGCGCCGGTACCACAGCCGGAAAGTGCACCCGGTCACGTTCCGCGAAGGAGACCTAGTGCTCCGGTGGATCCAAGACACCAAGGGACTCCACAAGCTGTCCTCCCCTTGGGAGGGCCCGTTCATCATCAGCAGAGCGCTGCGCAACAACGCGTACTATCTCACAGACGTACCGAGGAGAAAAAGAACAAGCCGTTTACCCCTTACGAGGAGGGGGAACGCCCGTGGAACGCCAGCCTCCTCAGGCCGTTCTACTCCTAGAAGAAGTGTAACACCCTGTTGTTTCTTTTGAGTAAAAGTTAGCACTCCCGAGCGCACACTCGGGGGCTGCCGTTGTATCAGTGTTGTTTCTTTGTCCTTCGCTGTGGCTAGCCGACTACCGATTCTCGCTTACGCTAGCTTAGTACCGTGCTCGACCCCGACGCCTACTCTCGCATCCGGCTGCAGACCGCAACCCGGCTGACACGTTGGGCAGAAACCGGCTAGGGGGCACACGCGAAAAACTCGTAAGAAAGAAAAAGTCTCCGGCTCGCGACAGAAAAAACCGCGCTCTCGTTCGCCTGCGTTCAGCCTCTCAAAGATCTCAGTACCGTGCGCCCAGCCAGCCGGCCCTCTCTTCGGATCCGGCTGCAGAGTTCAGCCGGCAAGAGCAGGGGTCGCAGAGCCGAGACACGGGAAGGGGCACGGGCGGCAAAACAAGGGCGAGCCGGCCCCTAATCGAATAAAAACCAAGCTAAAAATGCCAACCTTTTCGATTTTGAGGACTAACGATCTAACGAAGGTTCTATGTGTCATTTTTGTCGGCCTCACAAGCTCAAGATTCCTAGTCCAGATTCGACTCAACTGGCTACGCCAGTCGGGCCGAATCTCGGGGGCTAGTGTGCGAAAACCGGCTGTCACGACCAGCCGGGCAAACTCTCGAAGATTCCTAGTCCAGATTCGACTCAACTGGCTACGCCAGTCGGGCCGAATCTCGGGGGCTAGTGTGCGAAAACCCGGCTATCCGACCAGCCGGGCAAACTATCGAAGATCCTAGTCCAGATTCGACTCAACTGGCTACCCCAGTCGGGCCGAATCTCGGGGGCTAGTGCGCGGAAACCCGGTTGCCCCGAGCGCAGCCGGGCTAACTATTCAAAGACACTTCAGATTCAACTCGCCTCGCTGCGCCAGCCGAGCCGAACCTCGGGGGCTAGTGAGGGTAAAGAGGCAAAAGCAATCGCGAGAAACTTCAAGCAGAAACAAAGTAAAGGAGACAAAGCTCCACAGAAGTCACGACACGAGTACCAGAAGTTCTAAACAAGTACGCCCGGCATCCCGGGGGCAAATAGGACAAGTTCAACAGAAACTGCGAGAATACAAGCGGCAACCCGGCATCCCGAGGTCTTCATTCGGCGGCCTTGGAGTAGCTGGCCATGTCGCCAGGTTTGGAGCAGCCGGCTTCTTCGGCGGCCTTCCCCTTGGAGTCCTTCGCCGGCTCCTCGACTTCGTCGCCATCATCCTCCTCGGCGTACTCAAACTCCGAGTCCTTGGCTGGCTGGGCCGGTTTCCTGTCGGGGATGAAGTCCGAGAAGTCGACGAAGTCAGCGATGGTGCAGGCGGCATCACGAATGTCCGGGCGCTGCTTGAGCTTCACGTACGTGTCGTCATCCCGGAAGCCCACCATGAGCAGCTCCAGGTCAGCAGCCGGGTACCAGGACTTGAGCAGCGACACGGCCCACAAGGCTCCGCCACGCGCGGCCGACTCCTGCAGCTCCCGCACCGCAGCCGGCACGAGAGCAAGACGACGTGCCAGCTTGGCCAGGACAATGGGGATTCCCTGGCGGCGCCAGACGTACCTGCAGAGCCTCCCGGACGCGAAGGCCAACGCGCAGGCATCGACCCCAAGCCGGTCGACCCGGTCCGCCACGGAGGTCGAGCAGCCGGCAATTGCGGCATCAGTCGGCTCCACCCCAAGGGTTTCCAGCTGGGACCTAGCCGCTTCCATGCCCGCAGACGGATAGTAGCCTGCAGCCGGACAAGAAGCGTCACGACAAGAAAATCTTCAGCAAGACAAGGACATCGTCACGAAGATTACCTCGAACAGCGAGGTCGATTCGAGCCAGCTCTTTGCGTGCCGACCCCTCCTCCGCCGTCATACGGGTGACCTCGTCCTTCAGCCTCGTGATCTCCGCCTGGTCGTCCTGGCGCTGCTTGTTGTAGCCCTGTTCCAGCTTCTCGAATATCTCCCGCGCCTCCACCGTCTCCTTGGCCTTTGCCAGTCTGTCCAGCTCCGCCTGCCGCTCCTCGTCGCGCTTCTTGAGGCGCTCCACCTCCTGCGCCAGGTCGCTGAACTGGTAGCTAGCCAGTTTGGCGCGCAGCTCCTCGTCGCTCTCTGCAAAGAAAAGCATCAGATCCCGCACCCGGCTCCGTATGGAAAAATCGCAACCAGGCAAAACACTTACTCTTGGCGGCCTCGAGGTCCTTCTCCAGCTGCAGGACCTTCTAGTTGGACTCCTCCTGAAGTTAAGAAAAGATGAGGCTCACGACTCGAGCCGGCTGCCGCAGCCGGCCCAAGATAAAGCAAAGAAATTAAGCACAAAAGCATACCTTAAGAAGCTCCAGGAAGCGGTCGAAGTCCTGGAGCTGGACCACCAGCTCCTTCCGGATCTCCAAGGCGAAGTCCAGCGGGTTGGTCGGCCTCCGCGTCCCCCCGGCGTTGGCGGTGATGGAGAGATCAGCAGGCACCAGCTGCGGCTGCGAAGAAGCAGCGGCGCCCTTGGCCTTCTCCCCGGCAGCCGGCGCCACCTGCTTCCCCGCCTTCTTCTTCGCCACCGACTCGGCGCCCCTCTTCGTAGAGGGTGCCGCGCCGGCCCTCGTCTTCGGAGCGCCCATCGCCCCGACCCCGGCTGCCCTCGGGGCATCGCCGGCCTTCTCGACATCGCCTCCGCCGGAAGGCGGGACCACCTCGACCTTGGGGCCCACCGGCTGGCCTCCCGCACCCGGCGCAAGGGGCTGCTCGCGCTGCTCCCCTGGCCCGCCCTCCTGCTCTCCGGCTGCCCGGGCGGCCGCGTCCGCTGTCGCAGCCGGCGCAGCGGTCGTCTCCGCGGCCCCGCCAACTGTCAAGGGCCTCGGCGCCTGATGGCCCTTCACGTAGTTACCTGCGTGAAAAGTAAATGGGTTAGGTTGAGACTCCAAGTGCAGAGTGTGTAGTAAGTGGTAGACGTGTTTTCCCACGAGGGGTGACTCGAGGATTTAATATCGAACTCTCGGGGAATCAGTAGTGAAGATTTATCTTTCCTATCCTTCTTTTGGTTACCTACAAAACAAAGTAAATGTTTTGGTCCTCAACCTCGCCTAGTGGTTCTCAAGCACAAGGTGTGAGAATGATATCAAGATAATATGCAATGCAAACAAGAAATAAATATGCAATGGTGGTAAATAAATATGCAAGGATGGTGGTAGCAATGATAAATGATATTTTTGGGTTTTATATGATGAATGCAAGATGTAAAAGTGTTTTGTATTTTCGGATTTTTAAATGGCAGAAAATGGAAAAGTGGTTGGAAAGGTGTTTTTTATGATTAAAAATGGACCGGGGTTCATGGTTTCACAAATGCACTCTCTCTTTAATAAAGTGGTAGACAATGGAACACTAGAGTTGACATATGAGATTGCAACACAACAGTTTAATGACAAGTTATAATTATATGGGCATCACGTCCTAACATAGAGACCTTTTGGTTATTAGTCTCTCTTATACTCCACCAAGATGCGAACAAAATCATAACACCTCAGTAATTAAGATAACTTAGAGTATAGCAATAAGTATCATGACATGAAGTTAAAATAAGAACATGCTAGATCTAGTCATGGAGTAGTGGCAATGGTCACACCCACATCTCCGGTAGCATGGTATTTCTTTTTATCCCTAGTGAGGCAACAAAGAAAGGTAGACATACCCAAGTTGATCGCAGAACTTTCTCTCACGTTCACTGCACTAGCCACCCCCCGTTACTCCAACTAATGCACACGTTCCCCCTCACACGCTCTCATAAACATGCTTGATCATGACAAGTATATAAGAACGGGGTACATAATATGCATCTACTTTCATAACTGAAACAAAACCATTGCAATCTCAAACATATATTAACTCATAAAAAGATCCACCACAAAGGTATTACATAGATGACCGTAATCATGTTCAGCAGCTCATACGGTACTAATTAGTGAAGCTCAAGAGAGAGAGATACATAAGTTACTTCCACAAACCCATAGTCCAGAGGTGGACTACTCCCTCTTCATCATGGAGACGGTGGAGAAGTCGTTGGAGAAGATGGAGACCACGCCGGCAGCGCCCCGCCGAAGTTTTCCCCCTCCAATCTGCAACTCCAGGTCTCTGTTTCGGTGTTTCGGTGCTTCTGCGGCGCTCCTTCCAGAGAACGTCGGGGGACTATTTTTATAGGCGGTTTTAGGTCAAAACTGAGTCGGTGGAGGAAAGATCGACGGCAACGGAGCTCCGAGGACCAAAAGGGGGGTCCCACGCGTCCAGGTACATGGGCCGCGTGGGCCCACTCATCTAGGCCCTCGGGTCTCCGCTTGTTTTCTTCCTTCGCTACCACGCTTTGTTCCTTCCAAAAACTGATGCTCGTAAATTTCCAGGTCATTTGGACGTCATTTGGGTCCCTGAAACATTAAAATATAGAAATAGGGTTTTCTGCCTGTGCAGGGTTAATTCCATAAAAAAATAGGAAACATATCAAATATTCCCAAAATCATTATAAAGCAGTGATATAATCCTTATATGATGCAAATATAACTGGAATATAAGTAAAATAATGCAAAGTTCATGTATGCATTTTACATGCATCAACATCCCCAAGCTTAACCTATACTCATCCTCGAGTATGAAGGTGATAAAACTAACATGGACTTTGCAATTTAATACTAACAATGGATATCAAAGATGATTACTATTGCTACATCGAGTCAAATGGTTCATTCTTAAAAGGAGTAGCAATATGCAAGATAGTGAAAAGAAAGAACATCCTATAATGGTCATAGAGTATTCGATGAAAATCTGAATATAAAAGGTGGACACTTTGGAAAGATATATATGTGAGTAGAGGTAAAGCATGAATAAGTTTCATCTAACTTCTGAACTTCTCTACTTAACTTAATGATTGTAATGTGGTAATCCTTGGTGTCAAGCTCTCATTCCCCTATCATAGCATCTTGAATGATTAAGTTTAAAGTGAAACCAAATATGAGTAGTTGATACGTGCATTTTATATCATCATTTATATAACTTTTAGTATCATACTAGAATGTTATTTGCATGATTATATGATTGTTTCTACATGTTTTAGATGATTTTGGTCCCTATTTTTGGTATTTAATTTCTGGGAGGCAGAAAACCTCCTTTTTCTTGTCTTTAATGTTTCAGGAGCTACAGGACCTCAAATAATAAAAGGAAAAATACTGCGTCAGTTTTTCATCGGGAGAAAGGCAGAGGGAAGAAGACCGAAGAGAGGAGAGTCACGAGGGCCAAATGGGGGTGGCCCACGCGGCCCATGTACCTGGCCGCGTGGGACCAGCCCAAACTGGCCTCGGGCACCTCCTCGCCTGGGGCTTTTTATCGACGCCTTCGTCTCGCCCGAAAAGTAACGCCCTAATTTTTCCAATTCCATCCGAGGTCGCGGCGGCAGCGAAACTCCTGATCCCTTCTGAGGGGGGTCAGATCCTGCTGCTCCGGAACTCCGGAGATGGGGGAAATCATCGTCATCGTCATCACCTCTCCTCCTTGGCGTGGGAGGAGGCCTCTACATCATCACCCCCATCAAGACCAGCACCATCATCATCATCATCACCGTGATCCACTCCGTTCCCCTCGCAGTTTGAGAGTTGCTATACCCTAGATACTTGTCTTGTGCTACTATTCATGTTTGTGATTGAGTACTTATCATTATTTGGTGGTGAAGTTATAATTTCAGATTGTGTTGTACCACTTATGCCACTGAATATGATCATGTTTGCACGTTGTGAGTAGTTCCCGTATGTTCTTGAGGGCATAGGATGAATTGGCAATGATTTATATATGACATGTGTTGGTATTTTGTCAAGAGTTTATCTTTTATGTGATTCTATGATGGTGTTGTGCGAACGTCGACTGCACAACACTTTACCTTTATGGGCTCATAGGAGAACACCGTAGTGTAATGAATTGATGGAGACTTGGGAGGACACGTAAACCTGAGACCGAGTCATGAAGTTATATTATGAGGGTATTAGTATCGGGGACCTTAGAGTTTAATGCTATGGTGGGACTTTATGTCTTAATAATTCTTGTGCAGTCATTTACTTGGCCACATGATCCATCATAAGAGCATCTCTAGTGGAACGTGTATATTTGGACGTGTATATTTCCATATACACGTCCATATACACCTTCTCAAATTTTACACGTCCTGTTTTTTCAGTGGAACGTGTATATTTGGACGTGTATATTACAACGGCTATATTTTGAACGGTCAAATTTCAAACGACTATATTTCCAACGGCTATCTTTTTTGTCCACTGTAGAAGTTTGATAAGTTATAAAAATTGATAGACGGTGAATCATAATCGTCTCCAGTTTTGTTCATCAAGGAGTAGATACTCAAACCGAGAGAATGTCACATGGAATATGCACAACTGGAACAACACTTGAGGAATGTTCCCAAATGCTCTTGAATGGAAATCATCATATAAGCGAATTAGAGCAAAGATAAAATGAAGAGACAACACACAATCTCGAATCTAAATCACCGAACTGTTTTTGTGGCCAAGGAATCCCCATCGAGGCTGCGCTCGTGCTTGTGCGCGTTCGGGTGGCATTTTAATCTACATTCACAAATCTACATACCGCTAGCCAAATCAGAGCACCAAATCTGCAGCCCAAATCGGTACATGCCACTAGCCAGATTACACAACGTAGCAACCCAGGAAAATGCAAAAAAAAAAATGTTGCCTGATCGGTACAAAGATCAAACAGAGAAACTCCCTATCGACGTACATATGCCATCGTCTTCCTCCTCCCAGCTTCTCTCCAACCCCCCCCCCCCCCCGACCTCTCTCTCTCTCCCTCTCGATCTCACCGCCTCTCCCCAGCCCACCGACCTCACCGCCTCTCCCCAGGCCGCAGGCCGCCGACCACCCCAGTCCTACAGCCGCACCCCGCCGCCTTCCTACAGCGCTCCCAGGCCACACCCCGGCGCCCAACCCCCCGTCCCTGCCCTCCTTTCTCCCTCCAGGCCCCACCGCTGCCCTCCAGGCCGCCGCCGCCGCACAGGGCCGCGGCCGGAGCTCACCCCGTCTCCCCCGCCCCTCTCTACGCTAGCGCGCCGCCGCCGCCGGATCTGCCGAGCCGCCACCGCCGGATCCGCTACCGTGTCGCGCGACTATCTACGGGAATGGAAAAAAGGAAGCGAGAGAGAGAGCTTACCGGAGGGGAGTGGCCGCCGGCGAGCTTCGATGGGCTCCGGATGGGCTCCGGACGGAGGCGGGAGCAGAGCGTGGCGGAGGCAGTTGGCTCGCTTCTGTCTTCCACGAGCGTGGTTCGGTCGTGTTTACATACACGCCTCGTACCGTCGTGGCCTGGGCGTGGATCGATACACGACCCTATACACGAGCCGCTGGAAGCAGTTTTTCGACTCACGGCGTGTATATTTGCTATACACATCCATATAGAGGATCCACTGGAGATGCTCTAAGGGGTTGTAGTTTATTTATTTAGCTATACCTAATTATGGCTCCGTCCAAAGAAGATTAAAACTTGACAAGATATTCAACGTGTTGTTTAATAAATCTTTATGCCTAGCATCATCCATGCCGCCCTTGGGAACGTTTGCCACATATAAGTTACACATCACTTGAGCTTGTCCTCTTGCCACATAAGAGGATTGGGCTTTCTCTCTTTGAGAGCTTTCACTTGCTACTATCTGTTATCTGCTTTGCAACTATACAACCAAAAATACCAAAAACACTTGCATCTTTTATTGTTTATTTATCAATCTTGCTAACCAATACCTTCAGCTCCTCGTGGGTTCGACAACCTTTTCTAATTGAAAGTTACTACAATTGATCTCCTGCACTTGGGAGCCATCAGTAGTGTGCTTGACAAAGTACAGGTTGAAAGTCTCATGCCCCTTGAATACAAGTACCTACTCCATGTGTTACTCATCTTGGGCAACAAAGAAGTTCAAGTTAAATATCATTGTAAGTAATAATAGTATCATTAAGAGCGTCAACTGGGGTACCTCTTGTCCCAGGATATGGAACAAGCCCATATCAAAATGGCAAGACAAACAAACACAATGAACAATCTCAACACCCTTTTTATTTACCATTAGATAGCTTTTTATTGTAAGGTGTATCACAGAAGGTTCACCATAGCATGTAAGTAAATTTCCACCATGAATGATGCATGGCTTAGATTAGCGGCCCAGGCGTCTCTCTAACCATTTATACAAACTCATTTAAACTACTTCATTTCCACATTTATTTCACCCATGGTAAGCATCCATAAACAAAAGTACATGATATCAACTAAATGAAATGAAGTGCATGTTGAAAGCTTGCCATGTGACAGCACATATGAGCTAACTCTCAACCAAAGACATTTGTCAAGCCCACAACATCATAATTTTAATCACAATGGGTCATGTTTATTTATGCAATGAAAGTAAAGTGTGCATCAAGTTCGAGAGAGCTCTATAACCAACTTTTCCCATAACAATCAAAACACAAGCATTTTCATTCAGAGGTATAGATAACACAAATATCATGATAAACATACTCGGAATAGCATAAAGCTAATAGGTAGATATGGTGGACTCACTGGAAAAACTTTGGTTGAAGGTGTTGGAAACAAGTTTTTGCTTGTTGGAATTTTTGGGCTAGCAAGAGGGAGAAAGTTGACCATCTAAATGCATGCATGAGTGTCCATAGAACTAACTAATCCATGTTAAAACAAGGTAAAATAACATTCAGCATCAAAACATGAATAAAAGATAGCTCTTGATAAAATACTTGCAAATTATTACTCATTAACAAGCTCATGAATCATGCAACTATATGTATCTTTTAAAATCAACTCAACATCCCTTTTCCCAATCTATAATAGCATCCAACATAATTCAACCCAAATTTCCAGTAGCTCTCTCATATATAAATGATAGTGTGGTGGTCTCACAAAATAAAAATCAAACCAAAACAAACAAAAAGACGCTCCAAGTTTATGCGATAAAGTGTTTCGATCGAAAAACAGAAGTTAGACGTGTGCAAACCGAGAGTGTGTAGGTCCAGTGGGGTTGTCTTCACATCCCCAAGCTTATGGTCTTCACCATCCTTGGATAGCTCTTGGTGCATCTCCTCTAATCCCTGTGAAAAAACTTCAAAACACCGTTTCTCCCATTTCTTTTCTGTGGGGCATTAGTAGTGATAAACAAATAGATTTCTTGCTGCATATAATCCTTGAACAAAAATTCATATGAATGTCCAGAAAGTGTATAATGTTGTATGCCTACTCATAAACTCAATTGGATCAAAAAGATTCAAGTTAAAAGTTCTAAGCATGCATCAAACAAAATGGGACAGAATCTGTCCAGAAAAACAGCAGCAGCAAAACGTATTTTTCTACCCTACTTAACTTTGTCGAAAATTCCGAAAAATTCATGCATACAGAGGATGAAAAGTTGCAACTACAGTTCAAATATGAGCTCATTCGGAGTTACAGAATAAGAATTAAAAATCATACCGTGCACAGATTCGTGCAGGAATAAAATCTCCGAACGCTATAAGCAACTTTTCAAACCAAAATGAGTAAAACTTGGCACTTTATTAAAAATTCCAGAAACTAAACTAAACACAAAGTCTCTTGTTACAGCAAGAGGACACAAAGAAAATCACAAATAAAAACAACCGGGTTGCCTCCCGTAAAGCGCTTTCTTTATAGCCATATAGCTAGGCTTCTTACTTGATGTTTATTGTGGACGAAGCTCATGAGGGAGCTTGAACTTTGGTGTGTCCCTCTTCCTTGGGAAGTGTTCCATGCACTTCTTGTGTGGAAACTGAAACTTCACATTCCCTTCTTTTGAATCAATGATAGCACCTGTAGTACGAAGAAAAGGTCTTCCAAGAATAATTGGACTAGAGGTTTTATTCCCCATATCCATGATTAGAAAATCAACAGGTACAAATGTCATATGTAACTCTACCATAACATCACTTACTTTTCCTAAAGCATGTTTAATGGAATCATCAGCAAGTGCAAGTTCAATAGAGCATTTTTCAAGATTTTTCAATTCAAGTACTTCATATAGTTCTTTAGATAAAACAGAGACACTAGATCCTAGATCAAGTATAGCATGGTGTGTCTCTTTTCCAATGGTTACTAGGACTTTGGGAATCCATATATCCCCAAGCTTAGGTGGTATCATAGCCTCTTGGTTGTACCTAGCAATCTTTTCTTTTAACACATGATTAGCAATATAAGAACCAAAACCAGCTTGGTTAAGTTGATGGAAGGATCACTTGCAAATTTTTGTAAGATAGATATTAATTCATGCAAGCTACAATTCTCTAAGTCAAGCAATGGTTCCTTGACTTCACTAAGCATTTTAACTTCCTCAACTTTCTTCTCTAACTCAATTAACAGAGAGATTCATCATATTCAGTTTCGTTAACTTCTTCTTTTAATCCAACAAGTTGAGACATAAATGGCAACAAATATTCAGGATAGTTCAATAATTCATTAAGAGTTTCCTCCAAAGTAAGAGGAACATTTTCAGCAATATTAATAGAATTCATTCCAACCATAGGTGGTGCTTGTGGTTTCCCTGCAGACATACTCAATAAAGTGGCTTGGTTATCAGCTAGTTTTGACAAGGCTTTGTCTAGTCCTGCAGTTTGGAGTTGTAAGCCTTTAATATCAGAACTAATAGAAGCAACAGACTTATTCAACTCTTGTATCATGGTATTATGACTAGCAACTTGTTCCATAAGAATTTTATTAGCCTCAAAATTATCATTACGTGGTGGCATAGGCTTCCAATTATCACTAGCATTAGGATATGGAATAGAAGGACGGTTGTTGGGAACATATGGGGTTTATTATAAGAGTTATAATTGTTGTTACCATACCCATTATTACCATAGTTCCTAATGAAGTTGACATCAATATTTTCAGGATTATTACCAACTAGTTCTTGCAAAGGCACATTTTCAATATTTTGTTTATTAATGAAAGCAAGAATAGTATCCATTTTAGATGACAAATCATTTGTTTCTTCTATGGAGTTCACTTTCTTAGAAGGATTAGGTGCTCTATCAGTATGCCATTGACTATAGTTTTGCAAAATACTTTCCAATATGTTCTTAGCTTCTACTATAGTTTTTCCCATAAACGCACCTCCAGCAGCAGAATCAAGAATATTTCTAGACATGTAATTTAGACCATTGTAAAAAGAGTGTAATATGGTCCATTCGTTGACCCATGTGATGGACAAGTTCTAAGCATAAGTTTAATCCTATCCCAAGCCATAGCAACATGTTCATTTTCATTTTGCCTAAAAGAAAGAATGTTGTTTCTATTTTGCAAAATTTTAACAGGAGGATAGTATTTCTTAATGAAAGCTTCTTTTAAATCATCCCAAGTTTTAATGCTATCAATAGGTAATGAATGCAGCCACTCTTTAGCTTTTCCTCTAAGTGAGAAAGGAAATAACTTCAGTTTTAGAATATCACTTTCCACATTTTTAAATTTCTGCATGTCACATATTTCAACAAAATCATGAAGATGCATAGAGGCATCCTCCATAGCACTACCGCCAAATTGTTCCCTAGTTATCAAGTTCAACAAACTAGGACTTACTTCATAACTATCAGCATTTATCTTAGGTGTGGCAATGGGCCTAGCAATAAATTGATCATTTGGAGTGTTTGTGTAATCACACAACTTAGTTCTTTCTCCCATTTTAGCAAGTTTTTATGTGTTTTTTAATTTTTTATGCAAAACTGAAAATAAATATGCAAACCGAATAAAAATGCAAGACAATGACAAAACAAGATAAATTGCTTTGAAGGTAAAGATGGATAAGATGATGCTCACGTAGGTGCAACCTCCCCAAGCTTAGGTGTTAGCACAAGTTGGTGATGAAGTTGACTTGGTGAGATATCCTTGGATAAACCTTTCAGCAATGATTCCCCGGCAACGGCGCCAGAAAAAGTCTTGATGGCCCTTCACGTAGTTACCTGCGTGAAAAGTAAATGGGTTAGGTTGAGACTCCAAGTGCAGAGTGTGTAGTAAGTGGAAGACGTGTTTTCCCCACGAGGGGTGACTCGAGGGTTTAATATCGAACTCTCGGGGAATCAGTAGTGAAGATTTATCTTTCCTATCCTTCTTTTGGTTACCTACAAAACAAAGTAAATGTTTTGGTCCTCAACCTCACCTAGTGGTTGTCAAGCACAAGGTGTGAGAATGATATCAAGATAATATGCAATGCAAACAAGAAATAAATATGCAATGGTGGTAAATAAATATGCAAGGATGGTGGTAGCAATGATAAATGATATTTTTGGGTTTTATATGATGAATGCAAGATGTAAAAGTGTTTTTGTATTTTCGGATTTTTAAATGGCAGAAAATGGAAAAGTGGTAAAAGTGGTTGGAAAGGTGTTTCTTATGATTAAAAATGGACCGGGGTTCATGGTTTCACAAATGCACTCTCTCTTTAATAAAGTGGTAGACAATGGAACACTAGAGTTGACATATGAGATTGCAACACAACAGTTTAATGACAAGTTATAATTATATGGGCATCACGTCCTAACATAGAGACCTTTTGGTTATTAGTCTCTCTTATACTCCACCAAGATGCGAACTAAATCATAACACCTCAGTAATTAAGATAACTCAGAGTATAGCAATAAGTATCATGACATGAAGTTAAAATAAGAACATGCTAGATCTAGTCATGGAGTAGTGGCAATGGTCACACCCACATCTCCGGTAGCATGGTATTTCTTTTTATCCCTAGTGAGGCAACAAAGTAAGGTAAGATACCCAAGTGGATCGCAGAACTTTCTCTCACGTTCACTGCACTAGCCACCCCCCGTTACTCCAACTAATGCACACGTTCCCCTCACACGCTCTCATAAACATGCTTGATCATGACAAGTAAATAAGAACGGGGTACATAATATGCATCTACTTTCATAACTGAAACAAAACCATTGCAATCTCAAACATATATTAACTCATAAAAAGATCCACCACAAAGGTATTACATAGATGACCGTAATCATGTTCAGCAGCTCATACGGTACTAATTAGTGAAGCTCAAGAGAGAGATATACATAAGTTACTTCCACAAACCCATAGTCCAGAGGTGGACTACTCCCTCTTCATCATGGAGACGGTGGAGAAGTCGTTGGAGAAGATGGAGACCACGCCGGCAGCGCCCGCCGGAGTTTTCCCCCTCCAATCTGCAACTCCAGGTCTCTGTTTCGGTGTTTCTGTGTTTCTGCGGCGCTCCTTCCAGAGAACGTCGGGGGCTATTTTTATAGGCGGTTTTAGGTCAAAACGAGTCGGTGGAGGAAAGATCGACGGCAACGGAGCTCCGAGGCCAAAAGGGGGGTCCCACGCGGCCAGGTACATGGGCCGCGTGGGCCCACTCATCTGGGCCCTCGGGCCTCCGCTTGTTTGCTTCCTTCGCTCCCACGCTTTGTTCCTTCCAAAAACTGATGATCGTAAATTTCCAGGTCATTTGGACGTCGTTTGGGTCCCTGAAACATTAAAATATAGAAATAGGGTTTTCTGCCTGTGCAGGGTTAATTCCATAAAAAATAGGAAACATATCAAATATTCCCAAAATCATTATAAACAGTGATATAACCCTTATATGATGCAAATATGACTGGAATATAAGTAAAATAATGCAAAGTTCATGTATGCATTTTACATGCATCAGCTCCCTGAATAAAAACACGTTGATTCATCCGCCAAGACAGCAGAGATGTTAAGCAATAAGAAGCACTTACCCGCGCACGTTGACCGGGACCCTTTTCGGCCGCTTCCTCAGCAGCAACTCGTCGTCGTCGTCTCCACGCCGGTTGGAGTAGCCGGCTTCGGTCTCTTCGGGCGGGGGGCCGAGGTCGACCACGCAGTCTCTGCACTCTCAACGCTCTCAGTGTCCGAGAGATCAATGACTTCCACAGGTTTTGAGACCTCGTCAACATCAGAGCTAGAGGCAGCCGGCTTACCCCGAGCAGCCATCGGAGCGTTGCCCGCCTCGCCACCTCCAAGCGGCGCCTGGTCAACCGGCGCGTTGTCCGCCTAACCGCCCCCGGCGCGGCCACCGCCTCCCTGGGCGGCCTCGTCGTCGTCGCCCTCGTCATTGCCGCCGCCCTCGGCCGCCTCCTCCTCGCCCTCCGGCTGGGCCTCCCCGGGTGCATCCATCTCCAGCTGGATGTTCGGCCGCAACTGGGGGCCGTTGGGCCCATCCTCCTCAAGCTGGATCTTGAACAGCTGCGCAGCCGGCCAGGTGAGCAGCCGGCCAAGGCATAAAAGAAAGAACACCAGCACAAGCAAAGATAGCGTACCTGGGGCGCCCGCTTCCTGTGGGTATACGGCGCCTTGCTGTATTTCCAGTTCTCCGCCACCCTCTGCTCCTTGGCGACGTGCCGGAGCCAGCCGTTCAGCGACTCCAGCTTCCACCTCTTCCAGGTCAGCCGGGTGGGGTCGAGGCGCCCGCTCAGGAAGCAGATCTTGTGGAGCCGGGCCTGCAGCGGCGCGATCCGGTTGTACAGCCAGCAGAGGGTCACGTCCCGGGTGGTCAGCCCCTCCTTCATGAAGAGCTCCTCGAGCCGCTCGAGCATCTTGTCGACGTCCGACTGGTCGCCGTACTTCTTCACGCCCCAGTTGTCCCTAACTGGGGCGACCGGCTGGAAGGCCGGCAGGCGGATGTGATCTTCACCCACCCTCAGGTTGCGGACGTAGAAGTACGTCCACTGCCAGTCCTTCACCGTATCCGGCTTCTTGTAGCCCGGCAGCTCCGTCCGCGACCGGCGGTAGACGATCGTGGCTCCGCAATCGACGAAGCCGAGCTCCTCCTTGTCGCCGAGGTATCGGCCGCGGAGGTAGAACAGCCGGCAGAAGAGAGAAAGAGACGGCCAGACGCCGAGCCACCCTTCGCAGACGGTGGCGAAGTAGGTCAGCGTCGCCACGGAGTTTGCTCCGAGGTGGTGCGGCTGCAGACCAAACAACTGCAGGATTCGCCCGATTCGCCGGCGTGCGTGACGGGGATTACCTCGTCCTCGGCAGCGAGGCGCACCCCCACGCGCTCCTCCATCGACAGAAGACCGCGCGCGCGGAGGCCCTCGATGTCCTCCGCGGTGATGTGCGAGCCGCGCCAGTCGCCGCCGCCGTCGTTCCCCTCGGCCATCTCGGGATCCAGCGTGTCAGGGGGAGCAGGAGTCGTCGCCGGCGTCGAGTGGTGATGGCCCGTGGTCGCCGCGTTCGCCGCTGCCGCGCGCCAGAGGAAGAGGTGCCGCGCCGGTGGAGGAACTGCTTCGCCGGAGAAGGAGAAGGAGAAGGAGAAGAGAAGCGCGGAAGTTGCAGCAGAGGGCTCGGGCGCGTGGAGGCGAGGAGGCAGAGCGAGGCGAACCCCTCCCGCCGTGGCCGTCGCCTCCCTTTTGTAGCGCGCGCACTCGGTAACCGCCCCCGGAGATCGCGCCGCGTGGCGCGCAACCGCACGATCAAGGGCGAGATCGTGGGCGGCAGTTACGCCACAAAAGATCCCACTCCTACTACATCGCCACAGAAGATCCGGCAACAGAAATCAAGGAGTCGTCTCGACTGCCGGGCGACCGCCTGGCAGGCGGATGGGACGTGCCAGCGTCATCCCCTACGTCATCATCAGCACCCGGCCGGCGGAGCGCCCGACGTTTCGCCTCCTCGACCGGATAAACTTCTTCGGTTTGTTGAACACGCAGAAGCCCTCCTCGCCGTAACAGGCTGCATCGCTCCAACATGTTCGGGGGCTAGTGACATGGGGATAAAACCCGGGTACCCAAAGGCCCACAGAAGATCCCGAGTGAAACGCAAATTCAAGTGCCCGGCCGCCTCCAGCTGTCCGGCTAAGCCGAGCCCGCCTGCCCCGAGTGCAGCCGGACTCCGCCTAGCCAGTTGAAGCACAGCCGAGCGGCGTGAGCAAGGGGAACTGCAGACTCGTCATCAGTACAGTTCCCAGACAAACAGATAACGACAAGCATCGCCCGCCTTATGCGACCAAGGTCAACGGTAGCAGCCGGATTCGGTTGCTCGCGAGCCGGATGACCGGCTGCCGCGCTCCCACGACGAGCAGAAGACAAGGGCCCGTGTTGGGCGGATGCCGGGGCCGTGCCCGGTATGCCCTCCACGTCGCCTAGACATGGGCTAAAGCGAAGCATGGCCTGACGTCTTCCACAGTGCCCAGCAGCCTCGACAGGCGGGAGACACGGGGCGCTACCCCGCGCCCGACAAGATCCTAGGCGCCACCTGCCCGGTCGGCGGGGTCTGACACCGCAGCCGGTCAGCCCTCCACGACGACAGGCCTACCCCGACATCTCCTACGCGGCTATGGAGTTCGACTGTGCGAAGCGTAGCGCACTGTGCCGCGGATATGCGGCGTCACGGAGAAACCCCCTGTAGCCGACACCGGCCGGCTGGCGCGGACCAGCCGACCCCGCCTGTAAGCCGGACAGCCAGGCCCATATAAGGCTGTCTGGTGCCCAAGTAGAAGAGGTCGCCTCATTCTTCTTCCTCCCCACACCGGAACCATGGAACACTCCCCGAACAGCTCAAGGAGCAACTCTGTACTGTGTCCACCATTGATAGAGAGATCGAGCAGGAGTAGGAGTGTTACCTCCTCCGGGAGGGCTCCGAACCTGGGTACTTCCTGTGTCCGCGCTCCGGCGCAATCCCTATGGGTGCCGCTGTTGCAGAACGATGCCCCATCCCGATCTTAGCCACCCCGTGGCATATGCCGTGTTCCACACCACGTCAAACACTCCAAGCATATCTCAAATGATGACTTCCCAGTAGATCACCCATCCTCAGATTGCTCCAACCCTAGCACGCTTAACTTTAAGTTCTATTCAATTCAACTACCCTCATGCTATTTAAGTTTTTATTGATAATAGTATCATATCAACCCTCTTAACCCTTGTGTATGTGTATATATGTGTGTGTAGTTTATGTGTGGTATGTGTATATATGTGTTTTTAAAATTCAAAAAAATCAAAAACTTCAGAAGAAAGTTCAAAAAATCCAAAAAATCAAAAAATCAAAAAATTCAAAAATTCCAGAAAACTTCAAAAAATCCAAAAATTCAACAAATCCAAAAAAATTGAAAAAAAATTGATTTTTTTTATTTTGGAGAAGAAAATCTTCTTTTTAAAATAACTTTTTTTCCTTTTGGAATTTGGAGGATCTGAGAAAAGTTCACCGGGTAATCCCCGGTGAAATCGAGCTCCTTTTTTCTCTAGTTTTTTTTGATATATTAAACACATTTTTTCGACATCGTATGCAAAAGTTATGGCTGTTCAAACTTTTTTTTCGGTTTTTTGCAAAAAAGGTCAAAATTCATATTTCAAAATTTCTAAACCTACTAGACACTAAAACCTAACTATATCTCAAAGGATTTTATTTTTTGAAGGTTTTATCATTTTCTTTTCTTGTTTGCAAAACTGAAAAGGCGATCCACGGGGGAGGGGGTGGGATCCGATTTCAAAAAAAAATCTGTGGCGCATGGGGGCATGGTGCGCCACAGAAGTTCTGTTTTCTGTGGCGCATGGCATCATGCGCCACAGAAGTTGCCTTTCTCTGGCGCATCCCAATCCATGCGCCACAGAAAGGTCAAATTATGTGGTGCATCTGGCCCGTGCGCCACAGAAAGTAGGCATTCAGTGGCGCATCTGGCCCGTGCGCCACAGAAAGTAGGCATTCAGTGGCGCATGGGCTCTCCATGCGCCACAGAATGTGAAACTTTCTGTGGCGCACCAGCTTAGGTGCGCCACAGAATCTTTTTTTGTGGCGCACGGCTCAATGGTGCGCCACAAAATGTGGATCCGTAGAAAGGCAGTTTCCTACTAGTGCATGCTTGATGAAGACTTCCCAAATGCTCCCCCATACTCCATTATGGGAGAGCCTCGCTAAGCTCCATTTCACAAAGATGTTGTCTTGAATCCTTCACGACATACTTGCAATATGCTCAACTCTACACATGACCATTCTTCATATAAACCCTTGAATAGAGCATTGATCATCATGTAATCTTCTAGAGTCCAACACATGAACTCCAATCTTTTCCTATGGACAAGATCTACAAGAATATCTCAATGCAAACATTAGTCCATAAGGATTGTCATTAATTACCAAAACCACGCATGGGGCAACACATGCACTTTCAATAGTGGAGCGAGCAGATCTTGCACGGAAGGAGCTCACGGAGAATCGGGTGAGCACATTCGTGCTATTAGGGTGCCTAGGTGGCCCAACACCCCTCCAACATAGACGTATTTTCCTTGGGAAGGAACTATGGGAAACATCTCCTTGTCTCCATCAATGCGGTTACTTCTATCCTTTACTACTTGTATTTTGTTGCGTATTAATTACTCTTTGTATTGTATCACATGGGTTGTTCTCATCTCGTTGCACATCTAGACAACTTTGTGATACCTTGTTAACCCTAATTAAAAAGAGTACTAAAATTGTTAGTCGCCTATTCACCCCCCCCCCCCCCCCCCCTCCTCCTCTAGTCGGCCATACTGTACTTTCAATTGGTATCAGAGCATCGTCTCTTATCTAAGGCTTTACGGCTTAAGAGTGTATGGTCAACGAAATGGACCCGGAAGCATCCATCACTATGGGCTACTTGAAAGACGTTGTCTGTGGCTTAGAATCCAAGATGGACAAACTTGATTCTAAGATTACCGCCGACGTCTTGTCAACCAGGAACGATAAGATGTGGAAAATGTTCATGACAAGTTCAATGTGGATGCTAGACTCCCATATGCATGCCTTACACATGTTGTATTAAAGGTTTTGTTAGATATTTTGATGTTTACTTTCATGCATAACTTCTTATTTAGAAACTAGCAGGCGGACTTGTATACATCATGTGATACGGAGGTGCATGCATTGCGGTGAGCATATAAAATAATTGTTTTTTGTGTGCAAAACTAGTAGAACTTATAATATTTTTATATTCGTTAGTGATCAATATAAACAATCTTACTTCAATAACAAGTATTGACCATTAACCTATTGTTAAATTATTACTCAACCCACTGTAACGTGTCAGATACATTTGAACACGAAAAAAATGATAATGCCAAGTTTTTCATTAAGATCATATAAGTTTCTATATACTTTGCTTATCTAACCATACACTACACATCTCTATTAAGATATTTCTTTGGTCATATGGTTTTGAATGTAATTAATAATATTATAAATAGAGAAAAATAGTACCACAATAACATACATATACATCATATAATTCACCGACTACAAAAAATTAACGAAGCATATGTTCCCCCCTTTCTCCATATATTTAAAGTGGTTTTATATCTTGTTAAGTGCACTATCTCAAAAGTAAAGAAAGAGCAATTCAGATGTATTTTCAATGATATATATTGCAGCTATATAATGTAAAAATAATAATAAATATTCGTAAACATTATACTATGGTTAACCATGATAACTAAGTAATATTTATCATATATTTATTAAAAACGCAATTTAATAAAAAATAAGTACAAAAGTTTATTATAATTACATTAACTTGTGTTGGGTACAGCCCCTGTGGCTTGGCGTGGAGCCCAACTCGGGAAGTTGGCATGGCAAATAGCCGAATAAGCAAATGCACACACGGATAATGAACAAGGAGAATCTACTATCGATCCTACTCGTGCTTGCTCGCTTGTTCACAGGAATAAACTGGTGCAGCACAGGATAAAATAAAAGGCGAAAGAATGGTGCCGCACGAGGAAAGAAGAAGGTGCGGCAGTCGAAGGCGAATTTCTGATTCTCATGTGGAGGATGGAACACAACGGCAGCAGAGGGACCTAGAGGACAGTGGGCTAGCTAATTCGTACCTTACTTCGCTACCCTGTGTGGCAAGAGCTTGCAACGACGGCACGGTCGGCGGCCAGAGTGTCGTGGAGGCAGTCGATGGCGTCGGCTCAGGGTGTGGTGGTAGATGAAATGCTACTGAGCAATGCTGGGAACTGCTGCTCTTGTTGTTGAAAACACATGGAGCGGCCGTGTTCCAGTCGCATCGATCGTTCCCCAAAATTGACGAACAAATACCATGTGTCACTCTGTTGCTTTTCCCAAAACGGCTACATGACTTTATTTTTCAGTGCATTTAGTTGCGTCCGTGAGAAAAATGATTGTTATCAGTTTGTTTTTCCTTATCTCTTATCAGACCATCTGATACGTCTCAAACGTATCTATAATTTTCGATGTTCCATGCTTGTTTTATAACAAATGCTACATGTTTTTATAATAGTTTTATATCATTTTTATGCATTTTCTGGGACTAACCTATTAATAAGATGCCTAGTGTCAGTTCCTGTTTTTTGCTGTCTTTTTGTTTCAGAAATCCTAGTCGGGAAATATTCTCCAAAAGACCTGAAAATTTACGGGATTTATTTTGCGAAGGGACGAAGGCACCGACCAAAGATCAGCCAGAGGGACCCACCAGGGCTCCCAGTTGGCCCCACGGCGCGGCCAGGGGGTGGCCCGCGCCCCCAAGGCCATGTGGGCCCCCTGGTGCTCCTCCGACACCGCATCTTCGCCTATAAATTGCATCGTCTCTGAAAACCCTAAATACCCGAACACAATTCCACGAAAAGTTCCATCCGACGTCGTCGCCAACCCTAGTTCGGGAGGGTTCTGAAGCTCTTCCTAGCACCATGTCGGAGGGGGGATCATCACCGGAGGGCTCTACACCACCATGCCTGCCTCTGGAGTGATGCGTGAGTAGTCAACCATTGGACTACGGGTTCATAGCATTAGCTAGATATTGGGTTGCGTGTACGGTAAATTAAAAATTTCTGTAAAGCTACGCAATAACTGCCAAGATCTACTATGAAGATACATGAGAATACAAAGATCCAAAGACCTAGATTGAATATGTTACCAACACCGAAGTTGCGGAAGAAGTGTTGATGACGTAGTTGATGTAGCCTGTCGCCGTCTCCCTCAACCAAGCCTGGTAGAGAGATTCCGGCGCCTTCTCCTCCTCGCCTTGTCACCTTGATCCAGCAGAGTGAGGGTCAACCATCGTGATCGACGGATCACCCTCTGAGAGCTTGCACACGTACGCCGGGAAAGGATCACCAGGGCTTCGCCGTCCAAGCTTGAAGCACTACTAGTGTATATGAAGGTGGAGATGTCAACACATGAGAAGGAGAGAGAGAGAGATTAGATCTAGTCTAATAGGATAGGTTGCCTCTAATTAGAGGTTCCTCTAATCCAACTAGAAGGGATCTAAACTAGAGAGAACTTGTCTCGTGAAGGGGAAAGCATTCTCCTTGTCCAAGTCAACTTGGGCAAGGGGAAAGTCCCCTAGCCCAATTCGGTTAGGGAGGGAGGAGTTGGAGTTGGACTCCAACTCCACTCCCCTCTTCTACCGCCACCGCCGGGTGGGGCCCACCCTAGGCTGAACCGACCTAGGGGGTGGGGCCCCCTTGTGTCGCACCGACCTGGGGGGTGGGGCCCGCCCTAGGCCGGCCGGCTTGGCCGCCGCCGCCTCCTCCCCATGGGCCACATGGCCCATTAGGGTTTCGGCTGGGGGGAGCCTCCCCCTTTCGGCGCCTTGGCCCACCACCACCACTTGGTGGTGCGGCTACCTTGGTGGCCCCTAGGGCCCATCTTGGTATCCCCCACGGTGGGCTCCAATTTTATTTATATATTTTTTCAATAATTATTTATCAATTAAATAAATGAATATTTTAATTAATATTTAATCAAATAATATTTTGTCTAATTAATTCTTACTTGAATATTTCCTTTTAGAGAATATTTCACTGAATTAATTACCTATCATACAAAATACTTTTATATGATCCGGGACACCCAGTGTCGTTGACAAAATACTCCAGAAAATATTTCCTTCATATATAAACCCTCGGAATAAATCCGACCGTGATAGCAACTTCTATCACAATGTTATCTCTCTAATATATCCATATCCATCACGCAGATACTATTCCGGTGATACTCTCTCCATGTTCCAGACCAACCAATATACACAACTAACCAATCCTAGTTTAAGCGTGTCCACCCTACAAGTTCGATAACGTGTAGCTATAATTGGATGTTCCCATCCAATCACCGGCTAGGGTTAGATCCCAGGACGAACTGAATAACTGCTACCGTTATGCGAAGACACTCTGTTGAACCTGTTGGTTATTTAATATATCATTCCCATTACTCGCGATACCAAAACTTCGCCCGAGATATAGATCCATGGATGTCACCATGAATCAATCATTGATTCATTACATCTTTGTCTATCTCGTTAACCGGCAAGTTCCATTTACTCGTTTCCGTATTATGATATCCCACACGGTGTAAATTCACTATGCATTGTCTGCAGAACATATTGGATACCTTTTAATACCAAGAGGGCCCAGGGCGTATCTCTCTAATCACCGAGGAGTAATTTCCCATCTCAGAACATTAGGATGTACACACACCTTGGAATCACACAGTGACTGTCGTTTTACTACCTAGTTATGGCCATAGTGTTGACAGTACCAAAGTGACTCTTCCAATATGCATAACCCTAATAACTTCATGGTTACAGGACAAGTTATATAATAACCTTACTGTGATAAAGCTAAGGACAACAAGACAATTTAACGAAATCTCTTAGCATACCATAACTTGGGTCTACCCGGCCATATTATTATCCAATAATATGTCACTCATTGATGTTGACATAAACAATGTTCATGACTAGGAAAGTAGTGTCATCAAGCAATCAACAATTAGTCCGTAAAAGAACTAGGGTGTATTTTACGTGTTCATATTCCCTACACGTGCGAGTGAGATTTCCTCTGAATCACGTATTCAGAAACCACTGCAGTTATAGCATAGAGAATAAAATTATAATTATTGAATCAGATGTATAAATACATTGCCTTTTGGGCATACATCCAACACTAGATGGTTGTCTCTTCTCCTTGTGCTACCATGTTTAGATCTTGTGAGCTGCCTAACATGATCAAGATCTTCTTTATGTAATGTTACATGTTGTGTTTGCTGGGATCCGATGAATTGTGAAATTATGATCAAGTTTGTTCATCTATTTATCTACATGTTTTATTTATGATCTTGCATGCTTTCCGATGCTAGTGGTTGCTTTGGCCAAGTAGTTGCTAGTGTCTCCAAGTGGGGGTATTTATGCTAGATAGTGGGTTCATGTCTCCCGCCCAGGCAACTGGAGACCTGCACGGCCAGACTCGCCAACGAACAGACCTGCGGCGTCCGCTTAATCGCCGCTCTCGCCAGTAGCGACGACACTTTCGGCTCCTCCCACGCCGACCCGTACGCGGCCTTCGAGCTTCTGCGCCGCCACCGCCCTCTGGTGATGACAAGGGGAAGGGACCGGCAAAGGAGTGAAGCGCCGCCGATGAAGTCAAGGGGAAGGGACCGGCAGACGATGGCGGCGCCGCCAGTTTGCCCACTTTTGTTAAGTTTGTCTATATAATTTAGCCGTATGTATGAAATCCGTACTCTATGAGCTCCGATCAAAGTTTGTTATGCAATCCGTTCTACATTTGAGCTTCGATCTACGTTGCTATCATCTACGTTGCATGACTAGAATAGTTTTGGGGTGGGGATTTGGAGGACACGGTTGTAGGAGACCAAATTTAGGGTTTGCCCGGGCAATGTCCGCAACACGTCCGGGCGTGTCCGCGAACACTTTGAGGCCAAATTTGACAATCCCGGTTGAATATGCTCTTACGGTCTAGTACTTTCCAGTACTCGGATTATATGACCGTTATGTATAACCATGTGCGCTTGGCAATTATCTTCGAGGTCCCGTACCCAACCCCACTAATAAACCTCCACTGAATCCTCACATGATCCGGTGCGCGTAGCAATTCTTCTGTCTCGCTCTAGAATTGTACGCCAGTGAGCGGTGGCCACTGTTCCTCTCTTCCTCTTCCTCTTCCTCTCGCTGGAGTGAGTGACGTCGCCTTTAATCTCTCTCCCTCATCCTTTCCCGACACACGTCATGTCGCCCCGCCACGCACAAACCAACGGCCCTTTTCTCACTTTCTTTCCAGCACCAGCCGCCTATCCACAGTTCGCTGACACGCGGTCCCGGACGTCGACGGGCCCGGCGAGTCAGCTGCCAGCCAGAGCACAGCTGTTCCCGGCATGGTGCCCCGGAGGAGAAGATAGAGCCATAGAGGAGAGTAGGAGACTGGAGCGAAACCAAAAAGGAAATCAATGAAGCCTGCTCTCTTCTTAGCTGGAGCTCGCTTCTTCTTCCCTCTGGTGACGCCACCGACGCGCGTGCGCCAGGTCGCGTAATCTGCTGCTGTGATGACCAGCAGCTGTTTCTTTGGGCGCAGAATTTGGCCAGAGCTTCAAAGGACGAACTATGGCGTAGATCTACGCGGAGCAATTTTGTTTTGTGAAGCAAGCAAGCAAGCAAAAGGCAAAGAAAATCATCATATCAACTATACTCCAATAAATCCACATACAGTGTGAAAAACGAAACAAAAAATCTCTCCATCCCTCTACCGCATCCGCTCGTCAAAACGACCAAATCCAGATCTTCACGCGGAGCTTACACTTTGCGTCCGTCGTCGTCGTCGCCCCACTGCTGCCAGAGGACGAAGACAGCCTGATCTTCGACCGGACCGGCGCGGGCGCGGCGGCGACGATGATCGGCGCCGGGGAGGGCGCGGGCGGCTTGGCGAGCCCGGCCGTGAAGCCGCCGCAGAGGACGCGCACGTTGAGCCGCTTCGACTTGAACCGCCCGATCTGGAACCCCACCTTGGAGTCCATCTCCACCGACATGGCGTGGGACTTCTTGGATCTGAGGCTGGCCGCCTGCACCGGATCCACTGTCGCCGCCATGGCCGACGCCGACCCCTTGATGACGGTCGTGTTCTCGACCGGGTGCACGAACCCCGGCACGGTGCCGGCCCCGATGTCCGTGCCGTCGGCCGCGAAGGCCGCCGAGATGTCGCCGTACGCGAAGGCGATCTTCTCGTTGGTGTTGCGCGCCGTCACGGTGAACTCGATGCGGGAGGTCACGGAGTCCGCGTCGGAGACGTTCAGCGCCGCCAGCCGGAGCGACGTCACCGCGAAGGTGGGCAGCTGCGGGTGGTATATCACGTAGAACACGCCCAGCGCGATGGCGCCCAGGAACACCAGCCCCACCAGTACCAGTGTCAGCCACAGGCAGCACGCGCAGCACCACCCGCGTCCGCTCCGCCGGCGCCGCGCCGGCGGCTGCATCGGCTTCGGTCGGTACATCGGAGGGGGCGGGACGCGGCCGGGGACCATGGGCGGCGGCCGAGCCTGCCCTCCGCCGCTGCCGTTCGCCGTGCCGTTGGCGCTCCGCGGGGCCGCCACAGGGACCGGATTGGAGGACGGCGCGTACGCCCGGTCGCCCATTTCTATGTTCTTGGCCGCTGCTGGTTTTGCTCGGCCTCTGCTTGGGAAAGGAGAAGGGAGGAGTAAAAGAGAGTGTGGGGGAAGAAACGCGGAAAAGAGGGCCGCAACAAGTGGGAGCATTTATATATGTACTGTATATATTGTTGCTCTATCTTTGCTTGCTGGTCTTTGACGAGTGATGTTCTCTCATCTTAAAAAAAAAGAGTGATGTTCTCTTTCTAAAAATGGTTGGGTTTTTCCATCTCTGATTATATTTTCTTCCCTTCTCTTCTCGTAATTTCCTTGTTTCTTTTTCCTATGAGTAATATACTTGTGGGTGAGAAAATGCATTTCTATATGCTAGAGTACATGTCAGTTAGCTATACCGGAGTATCGGTGTTTGTCAATTGTGCTAATTAAACTATGAAATTATTGGATTTTTAAGTACAACATACAGAGACAAATCTTTGTAAACCCGATTTAGTTTCGATGACACCACGATGCCTCCAATATATGCCAGAGAGCTTGTTTCAATCCATCGTACGCATACTAAATAAATAAAAAAACAACTTTGTATCATCTTGAAGGTATGATTCAAAAAATACATAACAACTGGGCTACTCGTATTTTAAATTTTGACGGTTATTTATATGACATCTCGTAACACACATCTCGCTATAAAAGACCACATTTGTAAGACATAACTAGGTAAGAGCCATCATATTGGGCGTGACGCTCGGTCTATCAACCTTATGAGACCCTTTGTGCAGGGGCGGACCCAAGTGTAGCTTAGTGGGGGCCTATGCCCCCACTCAAAATTTGATTTCCTATAGTATTTGTCCATATTTTACATATATTTTTTCAGATTTTACAATTTTACACAAAGAATTCCCCCAGTCATTTGATTTGCCCCCACTCCTAATTTTTTCTGGGTCCGCCCCTGCCTTTGTGTCCCTAACACCTTCTTAGGTTTTTAAGAACTGGCGCATATCCTAACTTGTTGAAATAACCCACAGAGAAATAACTCATTCTCGTTTGATGCCCCATACATAAACTATCTTCTAGGGTTGAAAAAAGATTTCACGTATATATCTAGTGTTTTGTCATATTCAATCATTGAATATTTTAATGTTATAAATACATCCCACTACAAATGACAAGAGACAAAAAATTGCAAATGGGGAATAATCCTTGTGATTTGCATCCCGAATAAATATACTTGAATAAACACCGTATGAATTCAAGTAAAATCATATCATATTGACTTGAAGTACCCCTAAAAATTCAGAAAATGTACTTAATGATACAATAGCGACACATTTCTTAAATAATACACAATTAAATAGTTTGTATGGGGTTAACAAAAAAACATATATTGGAGTACTAAATCCAGAACAACTCACAAGTTAAGGCACAATACACAATGCACTATAATAAAAGTTCAAACTGTGTTGTGAAACTCCAAATTACTCAAGTTTACATGTTTCCAAGTCCATGAAGTTTACAAGTACTCAAAACTCCTGACTACATCATCATCATTGTTGATTTAAAAAAATTAACTTGTTGTCCACTAGTTTGATTCTAAAAAAGTATATTTTCTACATGAACCTCCATCAATACGAGCAACACAGCATATAAATATGTGGCAACCTTTTATCAAAATTTAATGGAAGTAGTGTGGTTCTTATTTATATTCTTGACCCTATAATTGATAATCTTATCAAATCGGACTATATGTCTCATCAAGTCCATAATGATTAAGATTGATGGTGTTGTTGTTGAGATGTTGGGCTGGACTAATTTGAACATACAACATGTATATGAGCTAGCAAGTCTTTTATACAAATAGGTTGGAAGTAGGAAGCAACAAAAGATACAACACGGAAAACTTATGTAATATGAAAAATAAGCTACAAAGAATTGTCGATGTTTTAAATGGCTAACTAAAAAAATTGTTGTATAACATGTTTTTGCATTCTTTAACAATATTTTTTTTTGTCTTCTCTAACAACTTTCGAGAATTAGACAACAACCAAGTGGTCAGGGTCGTAGGGTGTGCACCCTGACCAAGGTATAAAAATGTTTTATGTTTGTAAAAATCGGATGTATATACATGTATTTTAGTGTGTAGGTTCACTCATTTGTATTTGTATGTAGTCAAGATTAAAATATCTAAAACATATTGCAATTATGGATCTGAGGGGAGCTAGGGAGCGTAAAATAAGACAATTTTAGCGAGCATTACACATGGCATAGGAAGCCTCTATAATTGGGCGATATTACTCTTGTAGCTCTCGGTGATACATACCATTGGGCCCACGTCAGCTGTGTACACATATAATACTCCCTCCGTTCAGAAAAGGATGTCTCAACCAACTCTAAATTTGAATATATCTAGACATAATTTAGTGTGTAGATACGTCTAAATTTGAAGTTAGTTGAGACATCCTTTTGTAAACGGAGAGAGAGTACATGATATGTGTATACGTAGAAGCCAATCATGGCATGGCATCACGTACGTACAGCCAGGCTGTGCTAGACGATAGGATTCTGTTTTGCATGCACGCGTCCATCCATTTCATCGGCGGTGTCCATACATTTCTTCTTCTTTTGCTCACCATTCTCACCCTGCTCCTGTCATGACTTGTCTGCATCCAACGTGGTGCAGATAAGCACAAGCTAGACGTCCATGTCTAAGCACAGAGGATCCTTTGCCCTGCCAGAGGCCCATCAGGCCGTTGTGCTCAGCTCACTGATCCGATCGCGATCATGCGTGTCCCGTTAGATTGGGCGTTATACTAATCATTTGGACTAATTCGGCCAGAGAAAAGAAAAGAAAGAAAAACCTGCTCGCTCGATCTTTTGTTGCCTTCCCCCATATGGCCACTGCTTGCAGCAGCAGGGATAATAGCATAAACATGCGTGGACGGTCCACTTGAAGACTCGATTTGGTCCAACCAAGTTGAAAGAAAATAATTCCTAAGAATCTTTCTTTTCTTTGCTATAATATTCTCCTTTTTTATTCCGCCGAATCACGACCTGGACAACTAACTAGACTAGTGGATTGAAATAGCGGCCGGTGTGTACTGCATAGCTAGATTAGCCACTTCTCTCTGACGAAAATGCACTCGAAACCTCCACGCCGGCCTAACTTAATTACGAGCTAGTACAACCAGTGACAACCTACGCTACAACGTACCTTTAGCAATTTGTATGTCATTCTGCCAAGGAGTTATTAGATCTGTGGAATGTCGTGTGACGTTTTGGTGTATTTACCAATGTACAGTACGTACGGTTCCTTGCAGCATTTTTTTTTTTTTTTTTTTTTGGAGTTCCCCTCTTTCTAAGCATGCATACGTACCAGTGCATGTACAATTGAAAAAGTTTGGATGGCTTTACGGCGTTTCGACTTGTCTATAGCCGCGTAGCTCGGAGATAAAAAGTCTCTGGGTGCGCACATAGTATTATCTTCTTCTGCCCAGTTTATTTATGCGAGCTGTTTTCCTCAAACCCTGTGTTCCGATAGGGACGCGTCAACAGCCGCTGTACGTGCCTACGTGGAGTGTTTTTGTTTCATGTTTGGCAGGATCAATACGTATTATTCCTGCTCCAGCTGTAGCGGACCCATTTCCCTGTACATACGTACGTGTCTCGCGTACATACGCACCCTAATCCAACTGTCGTACGCGGAACTCCTCAACCACCGTGCACTGTATTCTATTTCTACGTATATCTGTCGATAGGGAAATAATACTGTACAGACCAAGCAATGGCCGCCGTAAAGCGGCTCTGCTAATCTCTGCTAGTAGTACTAGTATGTATTGGTGTTGATGAATGGCTGGTCGGTCGCACGTATCCATCAGTCGTGCGAACATTAACTCGGTGTATTGGAGTACACAGCTACTAGCTGCTTAATATGATTATCCATATTAGTGGGCACAACTTTGTCTAGATACACATGTATCTAGTCTAAATAATTAACTAGATACATATGAATTTAGACAAAGCTATGCCCACTAAATGAATCGGAGGGAGTAATAATACTTCGTAGCTGTAAGTAATTCTAGAGCTAACGTGTGTGTGTCACCTCTTTCTATCTGTTCGAGCAGTGATACGACCACTTTGTCCTAAAAAAAATTTAACCCTAATTAAACCTAACCATTGACGGGAATATACCCACCAGGCTATTGATGCCGCATAAAACGCGGTGAGGTTGAAGAAACCTCTCGCTGACAACGAGGACGGGCTCTTAAAATTAGCGACGCTAAACAATTTGAAACGGAACCTGAAAGCAACTGCCGGGCAAAGAAATGGTTTACAGTTGGCGCAAATACGATTTGGTCGGCGCACTGTGACAGCTACGGAGGGATGGAGGACCAAATACAGACCCGGACGTCACTCCAACTAAGCTACGGCGCAGTCGCGTCTTCTGGTTCCCGATAGAGGTGAACAACATACCGAATATATTCAGAATCTGATCGATCTGTGGTTCAGACTGGAGATGCATTAGAAGAGAGGAGGGCTTGCAACGAATGGAGTCCTGTCCATCTCCATAAGCAGCTAAGCTAGCTGCACCACGAACCACTAGTACAAGGATGATACGGATCAGTGAATGGGGCATTAAGAGCATCTCTAGCAGTACCCGCAAAACGGCCGAACCCGCAAAATTCCGGCGACTTTGCGGATTTGGGGCAATTTTTGGGCCAGACCAGCGTCTGCATATTTGCGTCGGCCCGCAAACGTTTTGCGGTGGCCCGTGAATCTGCACCGCGTACCCCTATTTATTTGGCTTCCCACCGCATTTGCGGATTGCGATCCCCAATCCCACACCTTCTCCGGCGAGCAATCCGTCGTGCGCTCCGCCGTCTCCGACGAGCAATCTCGCCTACCCGTCAACAGATCCGGCGACGCCGAAGCGGGAACCAGAGGCGGAGACTACTCCGACGCGAAGCGCGCGCAGGTCGTCCGCAGCGACGGCGCACGGAAGCGCGGCGCATGGAAGTACAGTCACGGCGGGTCGGTGCGCTGCGACTTGCCGGAGTTTGACCGGCTCCGGAGGGAGCGGGAGCGGGAGATCGACCTCGTCTCCGACGAGGAGTGAAGATCCTCCACCGCTGCGTCGCCGCCGCGCCGTGGCTCCGGTGAGGAGCAAATTTTGTGTAGTTCTAGGGTTTGGGCGGCGACGTGTAGTTCTAGGCTAGTATCTAGGGTTTGCATTTTGTGTAGAAACAACGTTGAAATCTATCTGTAGCGAAGAACATCTATCTAGTATGAACTGAACTTTGTTCCCGCGAAAATCTGCATGTTGAAATTCATATTTGCAGTTTCGTTTGCGGGCTCTGTTTTTCGCTGCCCGATTTCTCGCGCAAGAACACGAAAAACCCGACACTTAAAATTGTTTTGCGGGTTCGAGTTTTGCGGGTACCGCTAGAGATGCTCTAAGAGCATCTCCAAACGGAGCCCTCAAATTCGGCCCCCATAGTATGGGGCATTAAGAGCATCTCCAAGTGGAGCCCTCAAATTCAGCCCCCATAGTGTCCGCGGACGCGTCCGGACGCGTCCGCGGACACCGACCGGACAGCCCCAAAACTAGTGTCCTACAACCACAATGTTCAAATATTGACACCCAAATACATGCAAGCCATGCACGTCCATCATAGAGGTAGTTTTGATGTTCAACTAAATAGTTCACATCACGTTATTACAACATAATTGTATCTAAACAAATAAAAGTAGCCGGACATAAAAGTTCACATTATTCGGACACAAATCATTGCAAATTAAAATTCACTCCTTCCCCATGAAGACATACATATGCTCCACCAGATCATTGAGTAGTTGGGTGTGCACTACTTCATCTCGAAGTTGTCGATGCATCTCAAGGAATTGCATGACATACTCCGCTTCTTGTTCAGGTAGGTGGACATGTTCTCCAGTCTTCTCAAAATCAGTACGAGCTGCCCCTTCTCCCTCATCCTCCACAATCATGTTGTGCAAAATTACACAACAAGTCATGACCTGCCATAGAACCTCCGGATCCCACATCATTGCGGCTCCACGGACTATGCCCCAACGAGCTTTCAACACACCAAATGCCCTCTCGACATCTTTCCTAACAGATTCCTGTGCAGCTGCAAAGCCACATTTTTTGGGACCAGTAGGATTACTGATAGTCTTCACAAATGCCGCCCACTGAGGATAGATACCATCTGCAAGATAGTATCCCATGGTGTAGTCGTGTCCGTTGACGGTGTAGTTGCATGGTGAAGCATCCCCATCACAGAGCCTCTTAAACAGGGGAGAGCGCTGAAGCACATTGATGTCGTTGTGAGAACCGGACCTGCCAAAAAAAGCATGTCAAATCCACAAGTCTTGAGATGCCACAGCTTCAAGTACAATAGTGGCCTCCTTGCTGTGACCTTGGTACTGCCCACGCAACCCCGTTGGACAGTTTTTCCATTGCCAATGCATGCAATCTACTGAACCTAGCATACCAGGAAATCCTCTTGCTTCTCCTAGGGCCAATAGCCTTGCGGTGTCCTCGGCATTAGGTTCTCTCAGATATTTTGGCCCAAACACCTTCACGACGGCGTATGCAAAGTGCTCCATAGCCTCGATGCATGTACTCTCTCCCATCCGGACATACTCGTCTATGGCATCCGCGGCTTTTCCATACGCAAGCATTCTCAAAGCAGCGGTGCATTTCTGCATAGGAGAGAAGGATAGTTTTCCGCAACAATCATACTTCAACTTGAAATAGTCATCATACTTTGTTACTTTCTCTTGTATGTGCTCGAATAGTCTTGAGCTCATCCGGAACCGACGTCAGAAAAACCCCTCATGAAAGACCGGCTTCAGACGCTTGAAGTAATCGTCATACAGATCTCGAGCGCCTTTGAGCCTGTCACGGTCCACGGTGATCCGCCCTTTAATTGATCCCTTGAAGTTGAGAACATGCTCCTCCTTCTTCTTCATTTCCTCTTGAATGCTCATCATGGACATGGTGGCCTCCTCGTCTCCGTCGTCAAACATATCTACATCACTGGACCCGTCGATGAACTCCTTGTAAACCAACTCATCGATGGCCGAGTAATCGTACTCCTCGTCGGACGAAGAATCCATGGCTACATGCATGAACACTTAATCAAAATCCGGTGCCGGCATTTACACAAACACTTTGAGAGCGAGGTGGAGGTCGGGCGATGCTAAACGTACCGGGAGCGGAGCGTCCAGATGAGGTTCCTCCGGCGACGGGCTCCGGCGACCGCAGAGGACTGGGCCGCGGACGCTGTGACTTGGGGGCGGCGGCGGTCAGTCGAAGGGGCTGGCGGCGAGGCAGAGTGGTGCGGCCAAACTGGACAGAGCGGAAGAGGAAGAGAAGAAGCAAGGTTTCCGTCCGATTTAGTGGAAAATTTGGGTAGGCCCGCATTGCCAGATCCGAAGTGGTGGTGTAGTACGGGACTACTAGGGTGGCCCAATCTTCACGGATTGACGAACGAGTGGACGAACTCACGCAAGAACACGAAGAACACGAGGAAGAACACCAAGAACACAAGAACACGCAAAAGATACAAGAACCGTTTCCCTCACCGGTCGGTCCAACCGGCCCAATAGAATCCACACGAAGGTGGGAGATCGGCAAGTAGATACAAGAAGGGATCTTGGATGGTTGTTTCTCCAACGGTCAACCGAACCGATCCAATAAAGTCACCGAGGATGAAAGATTGGCAAGTAGTCAAACTACAAGTAGAGGTCTTGAATCCACGAAGGGATCTTCTCCACTAGGGGAGGAACCATCCCCACAAGGGAGGAAGGAGACCTTTGAGAAGAAGGAGTCTAGCTCTACTCTAATCTCAAAACATAGTCTATCTAGATCTGGAGGGGGTAGGTGCCTATATATAGGTTTGACCCAAAGGGGTAGGTGGGGAGAGATACAAGGGAATATTCCCTGCTTCTGCACGCAGGCAGCGGTAGTACCGTTGGGATACAGCGGTAGTACCGTTCCTGGTAAGGGGCGGTAGTACCGCTGCACCCGGCGGTAGTACGGTGCACTCGCACGAATAAAAGGATGCTCTTCTCCAGCGGTAGTACGTGGCCTGTACCGGCCAAGTACCATTGGCGATACAGTACGCCTTTCCGGTTGCGCGGTAGAGATGGCGGTATCTTCAGCGGTAGTACCGCTCCTGGGTCTTGGCGGTAGTACCGCTCGGCACGGGCGGTAGTACCGCTGCTGGAGCTTCCGCTTCTGCAGCCTGGGTCGTCTGGCGCCTGGCGGTAGTACCGCTGCATGCAGCGGTAGTAACGCTCCTGGAGCTGCTGGCTCATCTTCCTTCTCCTCTTCCAAGGCACCGTCTTGTCGGACTCCATTCCTCGTGCACCTTGGCCATTTCCCGTGGAGTCGTACTCGTCATGACTAGCAATACAAAGTGACGATGGTCAAGTAGTATACCATTCCAAAGTGTCATATCGAGGTTCACGTAAAGGAAGGAGTTCACCTTTGATATCCATGGTGACTTGTGGAGCGTTGGAGTACTTGACATGGTGATGGTCGTATGTCGGGCTACATCATCTCCCCCCCTTTAATAAGAGTCATCCTCGACTCTTGCTCTTCATCACCATGCAAAGGAGGTAGATGTGTTGTCGAAGAATTGGAATTCACCATGCCTACCAACACTAAAGACCAAGCAAACCATGTGTGTGCAAGAAAGAGGAGCATATCAACAATGACATGTCCATTCTTTATCATAGCACCGTTAGCACAACACAAGAATATGAAAATGTAGTGCAAGTGCAAGGTCAATGTGCAAGCAATCCAATGGAACATCTTCAAAATATCATCATGGTGGCAAACAAAGCACATGAAAGAGCAAGTTTTCAACATATTTGTTGCAACACCAATTTGGTAGAAACCATTATACTCATGACAAGACATGCACAAAATGTCATTATGGTTGCAAACAAGCCATTGGCAAGAACAATTGTTCTTCCTATTTGTTGCAACACATAAATCATTCACATAAAAGATTGGGAAATTTGTCTTGCCATAGGAGAAACCAACATCACAAACATGTTTGCAAACAAACCAAAACCAAGAGAAATTGTTCAACTTGTTTGATGCAAAACATGAGAAAGATTCTAGAGTTTGATTTGTTTCACAACTCACATGTATGCTCTCAAGAGCTCTTATTGTCAACTCATGTTCAATTGAGGTTGACATTATAGCATGAGGCTCAATGCACACGAAAAGCCAAAGAAACAAATTGTGTGCATGGTATATGAACACATCATCCATCATGAAGTGTCTCTTCATTTGCACATCACCAAACACATCAAAATCAATTGTGTAATATGACATATGTGGATGGTCACAATACAAAGTGAAGGATGGAACAAGGTCCATAAGAGAAAACGAAACATCTCCAAAATGTGAGAAAGCTATGGGGGCAATCTCATTATCAAGCATTTCAACATTAGTGCAAGCAACACATGTGAAAGAGAAATTGTTCAACATGTTGCAAGCCACAATGGGAGAAAAATAGAAACATTCATAACAAGGCATGCTCATGGCAAAATCATCACAAATAGGTAATTCCACATGATCAACATTGGTTTCAAACAAAGTATCACATGGGAATAAGAATGAATCATATGTGACATCCAAAGAATCATCCAATTCATGCAAACAATCATAGTTCATCATGTCCACTAGCAGGATCATGGTCACATCAACACCCATACCTTTGTAGTCCCGCTCATGTGAAGTAGGTGTTGAAGTAGTAGGGGCTTTCATGTAGCCGACTTGTTCAACTTGATGTAGACATGGGGTGGCATCATCATCATCCTCCATGTACATCTTCTCCATTTGAGGCACCGTCGAGGCGAAGATAGGCGTCTCATCATCCAGGAACCTAGCACACAATGAGAAAACACACTAGAGGTAGAGGTTAAGCTGTTAGAAATCGAAATGGCCTCACAAGACCTATCAACTACCTCTCTCAACTCAAGTGGTGTATCACTCATTCCCTCAAAGTGAAAGCACTCAAACTCACATATGGTGGAGGCACTCAACTCACTCTCACTCAAGTGGGCTAAGTGGCTCTCATGCTCACATGGGATTGGTACCATCTCATAACTCAAGCTCATAGGTATAGGCTCGGTGTCCTCATCTCCATACGCCTCCAAGCTTGAAGGGAAACTCCCATGCTCAACCTCCTCAACCATCTCGCCTCCATAGGTCAATGCCATAGTGTAGGCATCATCACTCGACTCCTTTGCGGAAGGGAAAATCCCATGCTCCGCTTCATCACTTGACTCCATTACCGAAGGGAACATCCCATGCTCGGCATCATCATCACTTGACCCATGGTCAAGGTGATAGGATTCTCCATGCTCGCCTCCGTGGTCGAAGGGAAAATCCCATGCTCGACCGTCTTCTCACCATCTTGGTCACCGTCTTGTTCACCAACTTGGCATTCCCACATCATGTGACCTCTTCTATTGCATAGTGGGCACAAGAGATTGGGACATTCTCGTGGATCATGGTCTTGGCCTTGGCAATTGTCACATAAGGTCTTCTTCTTGCCATATGGGAACCAAAGTGGTGGTGGCACTTGGTGTAGAAACCATATCATGAGAAGTGCTTGAGAAGGGCGTCGTCTTGGTTGTGGCCTCACGTGTGTGACCATGCTTCTTCCGGCGTCGACGTTGGAGTTGCTCGATGAAGATGTCGAAGTTGGCCATGATCTCGTCTGTTATTGGCGCACTTGGAGTGGTAGCACTAGGGGACACCATAGGATGTGCCTTTGTCGCCATCTTGTTTTCGTGTCGACGTTGGCGTTCTTGAGTTGTAGGGTGTCGCCGGAAGTCATTCGGATGCTTCTCCTCATGTTGGCGTCGGCGTGCTTGTTGCTTTGGTGACCTTGCCTTGGAGCTTCCACTAGAGCTTGGAGACATGTTGTGGCCCACCTTGGTATCTTTCTTGTTGTGGCTTGATGAGCTAGATAAAGGACGTAGGCTTTTGGCATACTTGTCCAAGGCATCCTTGACAATTTGGAGCTTGGCCTTATCGATGCACTTCTTGTGGCGCCTTCTTGTTGTTGAAGGAGAATGTCGAAGCTTGTCGCTCTTGGCGACGGCTTGTCATGGCTCCTTCTTGAAGTTGATGGCGAATGGCGAAGCTTGGCACTCCTGGAAGTAGATGGAGCTCCATAGGATGAACTCATGGTGGCCTTCTTGTTGCTCAATCTTGAGCTTGAACCATAATGGGTTGTGCCATGACGCTTGGTGGTGCCGCTCTTGAACATGGTGCTCATGGGGGTCCTCTCCTCTTGCATGTTGTCGAAGTCGCCGCACATGCTACAAGAGTAGTAGTCGTAGACGTTCTCCACCATGTCATCGGAGTGGTAGTCGTAGTAGTGGCGCTCCACCATGTCGTTGTAGTCGATGTTGGTACCTGTGATGAGGCATGTGAAGACACTTGCGCCTCTTGTCGTTGGAGCTCGTGTAGTCGGAGTCGAGGTAGATTTGCACGTACTTGGAGTCGATACAATTTGATGAAGGCTCGACGTCATGGTACCGCTCCTTGTCGTGGACGCTCGAATAGTCGGAGTCGTAGTCGGAGTAGTTGTAGCGGAAGTCTTGGTGATGATCCATCATGTCATGGGGGTCGTTGTCGGTGTAGTAGTCGTAGTAGTCCCCCATGTCCTCAAAGTTTGAGGCATCATAGTTGTGTGGCTCATCATGTACTCATTCTCATCTTGGCCTCCATAGTGGTATTCACTCTCCCTAGACATGTTAACTCACAAGACAAGTGTATATATGTGGAGTGGAAAGGAACTAGAACACAACCTCTCACCTTGTAGATAGTATTGGACGTCGTGGACAACCAAGGGAAACGATCACAAAGTAAAATGTTTGTGTTCAAGTATCCAAAGCAAACTCCAAAACACACACGACTTAAAAGTTGGTAGGAAGGTATGATAGGTGGAAAGCAAATTGAACCAACCAGAAACCAAGATATTGTCAAAGCAAGTAGAGAACCATGATGATCACAAAGCAAATGCAAGTCAATCTCAAAAGATAGGAATGTAGTTCAAGGAAACACACGCGCGGAGAGATAAATGAGACTTATGCAACCAAGAAGTGAGCTAAAGAACCATATGATCCTAGCGAAGACTATAAGCTCGTGTTGCACAAGTACAAGGAGAGCTACTAGCTCGATTGCAATTTATTTGGTGGGCTACAAGATTTGCACAACAATGCACCACCTACTAGATGTTCATCGAGCTTGCGCTTTCCTACAAGATATGGCAAGTGGTGTTTCTTCTTTTCTTTCTTTTGATTTGGCACTTTTTGCTTCTTTTCTCTTTTGAGTCTTTTCACTTTTGCACACTCACTTCTTTTTATGCCAACACAAGATATATTGTATATGTAAACTAGCGCACAACTTTTGCTCGGAAACTACACGGTGCAAATGTGCAAAGCCCAAGCAATCATCAAGAGCTAGCCTCAATAGGACATGGTAAACGCAAAGATATAGTGTGGCTTTCAAAGGAATGGCAAGGGGTAAAGGTTGGCGATGTTATACCTTTCGTCGATGTTCTTCACCCTTTGTTGTAGAAGCTTCGTGCTTGCCCACGAATTTTGGTGGTGGTGGATGATGGATCTTCCGCAATGGTGACGAAGGCCTTGATCATAGCTTAGAAACGAGCCGAAGAACACCAAAAACGGAGTCCGGAATCAAAAGATATGGCCAAAACAATTTTCTGAAAATTTCAGTTTTCTGACGGTACCGCTGGTAGAGGCAGTAGTACCGCTGGAGGTACCGCTGGGAGCAACAGAAAGCGATTTTTGGCGATACCGCTGGCGGTAGTGCTGGTAGGGGCGGTAGTACCGCTAGGGGGGGCGTAGTACCGCTACGGGACGGAGATTTTGCCCGAGAACGCGAATTTTCGCGATTTTGGGTGGAAAAACGACCCGAAAATGGCCAAATCGGAGGGGAAATCGATGGAATTAGGCTATGGGAACGCAAGGGAAGCAAGATCAACTAGTATAGCAATAGATCCACGGATCAAAACTTGCAAAACCGCACTCAAATCTCAGATCGATCCAAAAGCAATTTGGGGCTATTTTTGTGAAAATTTTCGAATTTCTCAAAATCAAAGAAAAATTTGGGGGATTTGTGGGGGAAACAAAGTCAAATCCGTGGCAACCATACTCTGATACCATATGGTGTAGTACGGGACTACTAGGGTGGCCCAATCTTCACGGATTGACGAACGAGTGGGCGAACTCACGCAAGAACACGAAGAACACGAGGAAGAACACCAAGAACACAAGAACACGCAAAAGATACAAGAACCGTTTCCCTCACCGGTCGGTCCAACCGGCCCAATAGAATCCACACGAAGGTGGGAGATCGGCAAGTAGATACAAGAAGGGATCTTAGATGGTTGTTTCTCCAACGGTCAACCGAACCGATCCAATAAAGTCACCCGAGGATGAAAGATTGACAAGTAGTCAAACTACAAGTAGAGGTCTTGAATCCACGAAGGGATCTTCTCCACTAGGGGAGGAACCATCCCCACAAGGGGAGGAAGGAGACCTTTGAGAAGAAGGAGTCTAGCTCTACTCTAATCTCAAAACATAGTCTATCTAGATCTGGAGGGGTAGGTGCCAATATATAGGTTTGACCAAAGGGGTAGGTGGGGAGAGATACAAGGGAATATTCCCTGCTTTTGCACGCAGGCAGCGGTAGTACCGTTGGGATACAGCGGTAGTACCGTTCCTGGTAAGGGGCGGTAGTACTGCTGCACCCGACGGTAGTACCGGTGCACTCGCACGAATAAAAGGATGCTCTTCTCCAGCGGTAGTACGTGGCCTGTACCGGCCAAGTACCGTTGGCGATACAGTACGCCTTTCCGGTTGCGCGGTAGAGATGGCGGTATCTTCAGCGGTAGTACCGCTCCTGGGTCTTGGCGGTAGTACCGCTCGGCACGGGCGGTAGTACCGCTGCTGGAGCTTCCGCTTCTGCAGCCTGGGTCGTCTGGCGCCTGGCGGAAGTACCGCTGCATGCAGCAGTAGTACCGCTCCTGGAGCTGCTGGCTCCTCTTCCTTCCTCTTCCAAGCCACCGTCTTGTCGGACTCTATTCCTCGTGCACCTTGGCCATCTTCCGTGGAGTCGTACTCGTCATGACTAGAAATACAAAGTGACGATGGTCAAGTAGTATACCATTCCAAAGTGTCATATCGAGGTTCACATAAAGGAAGGAGTTCACCTTTGATATCCATGGTGACTTGTGGAGCGTTGGAGTACTTGACATGGTGATGGTCGTATGTCGGGCTACATCAAGTGGCGGACGCGTCCGAGCGGCCCCAAACCCGCCCTACATATGGGCTGGCTTTGGGGTGTGCCGGACCGCCCGGACGTTTGGGCTGACCATAGGGGGTGCGGTTGGGTGGCGGTTTTTGGCCCAAAAGCTGTCCGGGCTGTCCGCCCGGGCGTTTGGGAGCCTTTGGGGGCTCCGCTTGGAGATGCTCTAAGAGCATCTCCACGGCATCCTCTAAATCGGTATCCGGCACCCCCAATTGGGGGTGCCGAACACATGTCCGCCCAACTTTTGGAGCCCGCCCACAACGGCGCACCCCAAAGGCCCGCCTCCCAGACGTGTCTGCCGCCGCCGCCGCTGCCCTCGCCTGCGTCTGCCTTGCCACCCGCATCTGGTTCAGCTCCTCGTGGGACTCCCGCTCGGCGCGCAGCTAGGAGGCCGCATGAGCTAGCTCCTCGGCATGGGCGATGAGCTGCTGCTGCCTGGCTCCTCCGCCTGTGCGTTGAGCTGGTCGTACGCCGCCCGCTCGGCGGCCATGATGGCGTGGCAACGATCGTCGTGCTCCGCTCTCGCGATGGAGGCCTAGATGATGGCGGCCTCCACGGCGTCCCCAGCCACCTCGTAGCCGAGCCTGACCTGGCAGCTGGCCTGCTCGTTGCGCCAGCTCTCGAACGAGTTGGCGGCAACCACCTGGTTTGGCCACAGCGGCAGCGGGAGCGCCTGCTCCGGCTCTTGCTGCGGCGGCGGCGGCACCTCATCGAGCTCCGGCGGCAGCTCCTGGCCGGGGTACGGGTCCTGCACCGGCTCCTGCTCCTCCTGCTCGTCCACGTCGACGTCGTCCACATCCGCCCAGTCGAACGACTGTTCGTCCGTGGCGTCCTCTTGTGCCGTGTCGTGAGCACAACGTGCTGCCTGGGTGAGGGTGGCCCATGAGGTGGCGAGGCGGCGAGGCATCGTTATGCATAGGGCTACGACTACGGCTGGTGGTGTGGTTAAATGGCTACGGCGAGCGTCGGTGCTGGTGTGGTGAAATGGCTGCACGGCGGGCCTCTTTATAGCTGGCCAAGGTAGATGCGGGAAACTGAGGCGGGAAGCGGTGGCGCTGGGCGGGAAGCGTTGGGTGGGTGAGCACGCGTCTCGTCGGAGTTTATGGCGGCGACACGTCTCCGCCACTGCGCCGGAAGCCGGGAAAGGCTGAGCACTCAGCAGGCGCCGCCGTAAATGCGAGGCATGCGGCAGACGCATCGCCGTCTCGTCCCTTCGTCGCCTGCGGAAACGCGTCGACATTAACGCGGGTGGAACGGCCTCCTGCACGACGCCATTAGAGCACCTGTTCGCGTCGTGTCTCTATGATGGGTGGGCCGCACCTGTCGGAGGGCGTGTCCGGGCAGTGTCCGGCACCCCCGAGAAGGTCTCCAAACTTGGAGGCCCTCTCGGTCTCGGGGGTGTCGGGCACGATTTTGCTCGGGCCGACCCTTTGGAGGATGCCGCTGGTGGTGGTTTTTGATGTCTGGACCCCAAATGAACCTTTGGAGGATCGTTTGGAGGGTGCCGGTGGAGATGCTCTAACTTCTTCAATGGCTGCACCTTCATGTGTCCTTCCCATGGTAACCATGGCAGCTGTTGTTTACCGTCGTCCACCTCTTAATTCCGAACACAGCAAAGCTGCGCAGGCTTAATCAAGCTGCTGTTTCTTGGTCCTGGCGACATGACATGACTCGTCGTCTCAGATCAATCCAACCACTCGAGATTCCGAGTACTGCTAGTACTATGAGCCTGAATTTATTGCCAATAAAGCTCCTCGCCGGTCCGCTTTAACATTAAGATAGCCTGATCTGGTTAAATTCGTTTCATTTTGTTTTGCTGGTTAGGGTCAGTAAGTACTTCTCATGGGGGACCTTAGCGGAGGCATGATGTGAAGAAATTCCTTAGTTGACACTGATTAAAATGTGCTTCCCTAGTTAGGTATGGAATTTGTGGAGATGAGTCAGATTGAAGGCCATAAACCGAGCACATTAGGGCGGAACGGTACGGGTCCAACTCCTGTATGAAAATTTTCTCTAAAACAGTATATTCCAAACTTAATTGTGTCTCCCTTTTTGAATATATGAGGTCTCGTGTCTCAAGAAATAAAGTGTTGGTTGGGTGTGGCCGTTTAGAAAACCGCACCTCGTTTACGCACATTTGTAACCTATGTTGAAATAATGATTTTTTTTGAACGAATTCAATACAAAGAAAACCTTGACATAACATCATATGTAAACTATACACACAGTAAAATACCGAATGAAAGAGTACCCGAAATTCACAATGACTCCCGAACTCATATGCTCTGCCTGAATAGAAAAATCGAAAAAAGAAAACATTTCATGGAAAAAATTGATGACGAGCATATATTAGTGTTCTACATACGTGCCAAATTTCTTGGTGAAATTACAATTGTGATGCTCTATGAAAAAACAATCAATCAGTAAAATGGGATAGAAAAATTCTTAGAGCAATTATTTTGTTTTTCCGCATAGAGCGTCACACATATCATTTCATCACGAAACTTGGCACATATTTGAACACTTGTATGTGTTTGTCACCAATTTTTTTAAAATTATTTTCATAATGTTTTACTATTTTTTATTAAAAATCAGGTATGAACATGTTGGCCCAGGAGTCAAAATGTCACTCCCCAAATGTATACCATTTAAAAAAGCACAATCTCAACCCGGATAGGAAGATGGCCGTGACATACATGTGTTCAGAGAAGCACTATTGCCATCCATGGTGGTGAAAATTCCGTAGTCGTGCATCGACGAGGAGTTAGTAGATGTAGTCGATCGGATGCCAATCACACATAGATGCTCTACAAGAACCTTATCACCTTTCACTGCAGGTTTGAGGAGCATTGTTCTGGAAACCTACAATCTCTCGTGCAAACGCGGGATGATAATCCGAGAGGAGCACAATAAAAAGAATTGTGACAAGTGATACACGTTTTTATGATATCGGCTAGTGAGAACTTGTTCCTGCTATGCAATACAAGTCTAATTTTTATGGTGTGTAATAAAGCTGAACTTAGATCTAGATATGATTTTCTTGGTAGTTTAAGGCCCCGCTTGGTATATCGTTTATTAGGCAAAACGATCGGTTAGAATTACGGACCTGTGGAGGTCCGGCACAAAATATGAAGCTGCTCCGTAAAGTACTCGGCTCCGTAATTTACGACCCCAGATCCAAGTGGGCCCTAAGGGGATAAGGTGCCTTGTTAGATGGCGCCTAAGATAAGGTGCTTCTTAGCTGAAACTCCAAATTGTGGCCATGCTCAAGAGAGTTCTTTATTTATTTTTAAAAATGAAAATCATATTTTAATGTTTTAAAAAAGTCTGAAAAAGTCTAAATGTAATGATATATGGTACAAGCGTGCAAAGTCTTATTCCGAAAGACTGTATTCTTGGCTACTAAAAATGGTAAAAGTATGGATTTGTGTATAATAAATTGTGCAAAACTATAATTTGACAAAAAAATCATTTTGTGTAGCAAAAAATACACTACAAAGAATTATGCATCGAGATTTTACAAGTTTGTAAAATACATAATTTACTATATCCATACTATTTTGGAAATTTTGAAACTTTGAGATTTGATTTTATTTTTTATTTTTCGAAAATAATTGGCTCATTGGAGCTGCGCCTCCCCACTCTTGTTTTTTTTTTCCAACAAAACTTCCCCACTCTTGTTTCTTACTTGGTAATGTGTCGCGGCAACACGCCGCGTTCTTCAAGTTAATGTTTTGGTAAAACATGTTGTCAATATATTTTTGAAAATTTGGAGGAAATTCAAAAATAGTTGAAATAATTGGTCTGGTGTTTAGATTTTTGAATTGTTCTGGGGATGTATTTGAAAAGTTTCGAAGGTTTTTAAGATATAGAAGAAGAACAAAAAAGATGGGAAAAATAGAGAGGTTTGAGGATTATTTAGAGTAATTTTTTTATTTTTTTTTGTCATAAAATTTTGTTTTCTTATTGGAATATATTTATTTAGAAATAAATTTTGGAATATTTTTGAGAAGGCCACAAAGTGTTTGAAATGAATTGTTTGTTTTTCTACCTTTTTTAAATTTTGGGTTGAATATTTGAAATTTCTTTCAAAAATTGTATAACCACCGTAAAATAGTATATAAAATGTTCTAAAATTTTTGAAGCACTTTTTTTCTCAATTTTTTTTTGTTTCTGTTGGAAGATATTTATTTGGAAAATAAAATCTGGAATAATTTGGAGAAGTTCCTAAAGCACTTGGGATGACTGTTTTGTAAGAAGTTAGTCTGAATTGTTTTGGAGTTATTTGAAAAGTTTAGAAAGTTTTTGGAAATAGGGGAAAAAAAGAGGGGAAAATAATTTGGTATAAACTTTTTGAAAATTAAGTGTTGAAATAATTTGGAGGAAACTCAAAAACAGTTGAAATAATTGGTCTGCTGTTTAGTTTTTTGAATTGTTTTGGAGATGTATTTGAAAAGTTTCGAAGGTTTTTAAGATATAGAAAAAGAACAAAAAAGATGGAGAAAAATAGAGAGGGTTGAGGATTATTTGGAGTAAAAAAATTTTGTCATAAAATTTTGTTTTCTTATTGGAATATATTTACTTAGAAATAAATTTTGGAATATTTTGGAGAAGGTCACAAAGTGTTTGAAATGAGTTGTTTGTTTTTCGAGTCATAGAAAAGTATCTGTAGATTCCTAAAAGAACGTACATTGAAATCATATTTATTCTTCCAAGTTTTAAAAATGTAAGAGGCAGACGATCAGGTAAATCAAGGTAAACTTATGTGTTGGACATATGAAAAATATAAGATGAATTGCTTAAAGTGCGGTTATATTAACACAATCTCTAGAATTTTGTGAGTTACGTCGTTTGCGTGAAGATATTGGATAGTGTATGCAACAAATATTGGATATGTGCGATGTGGATATTTTATTTTATTGTTTATATGTTCATTTTAGTCTAGGCTTTTACATGCCAATTAAAAATAACTGATGGATTGTAACAAAGTATAAAAATATTTGATTAGTACGAATTAGAGACAATATCAATTGCAAGGAAGATTAAAATGCAATATATAAATTAGAAAATAAAGGGCACCAAATTATAGGGTGTTTTAGTTTTTTTTTCTAAATGTTTGTTAACTTGAAATGTATATCAGTGGAGATACAGTGTGTACTTTTTTAAGAAAATAAAATTTCAATTCCATTTTATTAGTGGGAATGCGTTTTAGTGTTTTTTTTTTAATATTTGTTAAATTGAAATGTCCAAAACTGTTTGTATATTGATGCAAATATTTTTTTTTCCCCCTGGACATTTGGTACTATTCAAATATTTTTGATCACTTTTCTTATTAAAAGTTTTCCATTTGAATTCAGATTTAAAAGTAATGAAGGTTTTTAAAAGTTTTTGTTTTTGAATACTTTTTTTACTTTGAGTTTGCCCACTTGAATTAGTATTTGAAAGTTCGTACGGTATGGAAATTATGTTTGCAATGTTCAATTTTTTTTGTTGAGTGTTTTTCGCATATTTTAATTTTTAACCAAGTTAATTTTTTGACCGTTTGGTAAAATTCAAAATTTTAAAAATGTCAAAGTTTAAAAATTATCTATATTTGAATTACGGTTTGGAATATTTGAATTTAATAAATGTAAGCTTTTGTTTATTTTATGCAATTATATTTAAAGTACTGGTAGATGGGGTCCGCATGTCAGAAATTTTATCGTTTTAAAAAATCTCTATCAACGAAAAATATAGTGTGTATTTTTTTTTAAAAAAATTACAACTACATTTTATTATTTACATATGGTATAGTTGATATGTATATATTTTTTTATCAGTGGATAGTTGTTAAGTTTTTGAAAAAAAAATTTGTACATTTTAATACACTAATTATATTTTTCTGAGTTTAAATAAATTAGTTATGTACTGCAAAATTTAAATCAAAATCTGAAATTTAATATTTACCGAAAACAGTTTTAAAAAAACTGGAGAGCTGACAGGTGGGGCCCGTGATGACGTCACCCGATGACGTCATCAATGGGGGTCGTCTTCCCCGTGCGCCCATGTCGTCGATGGCGCCGTCGGTGGAGGGCGTGAGAGGAGGCGTCGCGTAGCGCGTTCGACGCGGCGTGTCGCGGGGAGCCGAAGGATGGCGGCGATGGGGAAGTCGAGGTCGGGTTGGCGACGAATCGACGCGTGACGGCGGCGTACGGTCACGGGGAAGAAGACGACGGCGCGGGCGGCTCCGAGCTTCTCAGCCCGCTATTTCGCGCGAAAATGGAGAGGGAGGCGAGGACGTCCCGCGGGTCTGCTTCGATTTGAACGGGACGACGTCCAGCGGCGGAACGACGCGGCGGCGGCGGCGGCGTGCTCCGGCGCGCGCGTGGGAGAGGAGGAGGTGAGGGGGGATCTGTGATCGTTTTGCAAAAAAGAACCCGAGATTTCGCAAAATTGCAGATTGGTCCCTGGCGTGTCTGGGACGGCCGATCGCGATCTGACGGCGCGGAGACACGCGGTTACTGGAGCGGGGCACAGTGCACCCAGTTACTGTGCTTCGTAACAGGGAAGCAATGAGAGGGCCTGAATGTAGTTGTCCTTAATATATATAGGTAATGCGCGAGACAAGCTAAGCCTAAAGTTTCAGTTAATTAGGACACTCCGTCCAGCCTGAGCGAAGAAATTAAGCCTGGCGACAACATGGACTATGAAGCCCATGAAAACCCCATTTTTTGTTTCTTAGGGAATCAAAAGAAGGCCCATTACTGTCTATACAAGAAACTCATCCATTGCATAGTTTGTTGCCTAGGCTTACGGTTCTAGCAGCCTTTCTACCCTGGAAACAAGCCCAGATAAACGAGAGTGCTGGTTTGGCTCCAAGGTGCCTTGGAACTCGTTCATAAAAAAATACATTTCGAAATAGAAAAACTGAAAACAATCTCACAGATACATTAAATAGTGTGCATACCTGTAAAAGTTGACAAAAAAAACATGTTCGGTTGTGCAGCACAAATAAAACAAATATGTTGATTCACAGGCAAAAAAGATTTACACAACAACATTGAGCAAAGAAATTAATATTTCTTTACACACATAAATATTAATATTTATTTACGAAATTTTAAAATCCGAAGTGAGCATCTATATGTAGTTCTGAAAATATTTATTTTTTTGGAACTCCATAAAATTTCAAGAAAAACCACTTTGTATTTTGAGCTACACAAAAATAAAAAAAATGTAGATCTATGTATGCATATTTCCAAATCTCTAAGTTTTACCTGTTATTTTCGTGTATACCATGATATAAAGTATTTTGAAACTCGCAAATATGATTTTCAAAAAATAATTGAACGGAGAGAGCACTGGAACTCGGGAGCCAAAATCACTTTCTGGAAAACTTATCCAAATGAAGGTGCTACCGGACGAGAATCTATCAGTGGAAGCTATCCGGTTCATTTGCCCGTTTACTTGTGGGGATGTCTTTCTATGTTGTCGTCCACTCTTCTTTTGCTGCTGCTGCTGATATTAATCCGGTCAAGTTCAGTTCAGACATGGATAGCCACGGTCTAAGTTCAGACATGGATAGCAAGATAGTACATACACCAACCTAATAGCGTGAAGAGGTAGTAATGCTGACGTGCGTGGTGCCTTCATGCCTAAGGTGGCAAGCATCCTCCTGATTAACATTGTGTAGTTTGTTTGTAGATAAACTTGGTGTAGCTTGTGCATTGGCTACAGGCAATGACGAGATCAAGACCGGGGCTACCTACGGCCCTGTTTGTTTCTAGAGTTTTTGTGGGGATTGGTGGGGATAATCCTCTAGTGGATTGGATGAAACCCCAAACTTCAAAATATCGTTTGTTTCTAGTGTATTGGACAGGTTTTATCCCCACCTTTCCCCACAAATCCCAAACTCTATTTCATTTTTTCTCAATCCACTAGGGGATTCAATACACTACCCCTACCTAGTGGATTGATCCCCAATCCCCTAGGGGATTGGGTGAAGTTTGGGGTTTCACCCAATACACTAGAGGATTATCCCCACCAATCCCCACAAAAACTCTAGAAACAAACAGGGCCTACATGGGGCACGTGTTACGGCTACAGACGGCTGCTTTCCAGGTCGGTGCAGCTAGCAGATCATCAAAGCGAAGAAAAAAAATTAAAACTAGCCTAGTTACCAGTTCTTTATGTTTAATCTAGCTTAAACCTCCCACCAAATCACATAATACTGTTAATGCCATCGTACCGGTTCGTTTTATTTCAACAGACCTTTCTATTTCGGCGAGACACGAGGCCCGCTCGCCTCCCCGACGGGAGTGCCACCGTTGTTCTTTTCCTTTTCATATGGTTCGATCCCCACGCCGGTCGCCGCCGACGCAGAATACAGGGCACGAGGAACAACGGCGGGAGGCCGCCCGCATGTGCAGCACCTCTGCCGGAATATACAAGCTACCGCAAGAAGTTAATTACACGATGATGGAGTAGAGCCGCTGCGGTGATCGATCAGACGGTGGCGGAGTCGAGGCGGCTCCAGACCTCGCCGAATGCCCGGCCGGGCCGGCCGCGGCCGCAGACGAAGGCGAAGAGGATCCGCTGCAGCTCCTCGACGAGGTGCACCATCCGCCGCGCCGGCGCCAGCAGCAGCGTGAAGGGTAGCACCCAGGCCCAGCTCCAACAACCAGAAATTCGCGATGATTGGTTGGCGTGCTGGGACCTTGGCAGAGCGACGAGGGGATGGCGCCGGAGAAGTCGTTGGAGCTGAGGTCGAGCACCTCGAGGTCCGGCAGCGCGGCGAGGGTGTCGGGGAGTCTTCACTCTTCAGCCCGGCGCAGGAGCCGGCTAGCGCCGCCACGTCGGCGACGGAGCCGCGCAGCACAGCATTTCCGGAGAGGTCGAGCTCCTCCACCTTGCCGCCGCACTTGGCGACGGCGAGCGCCCCGCTGACGTTGGTGCCGCGGAGGCTGAGCCTCTCGACGGCGCCGAGCTGCAAGCCTGCAACAGCGTGGCGGCGACGGCGCGGAAGTCGGCATTGAGGGGCACGGCGGCAAGCGAGAGCGACGTGAGCCGGCCGCCCGGCAGGCCGCGCCGGGGAACCTGCAGGCGCCGTCGGAACTCCTCCGACTACAACTCTGCTAACCATGCTTCGATATGAACTCTTCTTTGCCTGTTCGGATAGCCTATAAAAAGGACGCGATTCCCTCGACAAAATCACAGCTCAATCGCGATTGCAAGTTCCATTGCTCGAAATTTCTGCCCGTGCTCGACATTGCCACGGTCCTGCCCTTCTGCCGTCCGTCGTTCGGATTTTCCTCGACTCTGTGCTCGCTTGCGCGTCCTCTCTGTTTTTACCTGACAGGATCGAGCTCATCCACAACCTCACCCTCTACAATGGGAACTCCGGCCTTTTCTGGCACGCACGCACCCACATACTGGAACTTCGCTGCAACAACAGTTCAATCCACACTCAGGATGCAGATGAGTATTGCGGGCAGTCATGAGTCCTCTCTCCAATCTGTATGAGCGTAGGTGCGTGTCTTCTTCACTGAGCTTTTTGTTTCAATTAGGACATGTATTAACCTGGGGTGTATATTATCACTGGGTACTGATCAAGATTTGGATACAGCCTCTTCAAAATTGGAAGGCCAGAGACGCCATGAAAGTTCTTAATCGGTCTCTCCTCTGACTCTCTGTAAACCTAATCATGAAGTTTTGCAAGCTTTATAAGATCTGTACAATCTTGTAAGAAACATATCGTTCAATCAAGGAAAAATGGGCGGCGTCGCGTTTTCTGTTCTTTTCAAAGGAATGTTGTATAGTAAAAACAGGAGTATTACAATTGCGGTGTAACCCAACAGTCTAAATTATAATTTCTAATAGAAATACAACCAGATTCAGTGTAGAAATCCTAGATATTTAAATTTGGTTGTGCCATCTAGACAATATCTTGCAGTCTTGGAACTGAAATTATATTCAATACATTATGTTTTCCCCATGGTATTTGGATCATGTTTTTTTTAATATATATTTGAGTCTTTTTTTTTTGCGAAACAAGGAAATATTAGTGAATGAAGAACATGACTGTTCATATATGGACTATGAGTCATGAATCTCGAAACTAAACCCGGTTGTTTCTTCGGCCTTTGTAGCAATGACCTTCAAATAATTTTTTGGTATCCTTCTCTTGTTACTAAGTCATTGTGCAAATATTTAATTCGAGGCGGCATAAAAATAAATTGGACATAGATTGTGTAATATTGACTTTTATCATAATTAAATTTTAAGGGGATAATAATCAATGTACAATACTCTTGCCACGTATCTCCAACGTGAGAAGAAAATTATGTGTTATTGTTAACCAATTTGTTCGATAATTTTTTGTTAGGATACTTTGTCATCCTCGCTGTGATATTTGTAGCAGAGTGATCTTATTACCGTGAGAGGATTGTGATATGCGGATCACGATAGGAAGATTGTGCGCTACACTTTATGGCAGTTGCATTAAAAAAGAGACGTGCGTTGCACGTGCCCACTAACTAGTCTAGCTTAAACTAGCCTAGTTACCTTGGCTTGATCTAAGCTTTATTATTACTGCTTGCTGATCCCGAGCCTGCAGTCTTCGAGCAGACAATCTTGACGTTGTCACGCGCGCGCGTGTGGTCACACAGTTTGCCGTTTGCTTGCATGTGCGGGCGTTGCTGGATCACGTGCTGGTTGTCGCCGTCAGGGGACGCCGTGCCATTGGTACTCGAGCGAGAAGATCTGCACTCACGCGCCGCTCCCATCAGATTTGTCCACATCTGACTCCTTATTCCATCTCCCATTTCTCCTGACCTCATGTGCTTGTCGTCTCATCATCATCAGCTAATCACTATTCTAGATGTGGATGCCCATCTTCACGATTTTCCCGATTAAAACTACTTGAATGCATGGATATGGGGAAGGCAGAGTAAGTCATTGTTGGGATTAAATACATATATGAATTATTGCTCTATACTCTAGACTTTTATCAATAGTTTGGTGTAACTTTTATCAATAGTTTGAGCATTAAGCACAACTAGTAGGAAATGTTTGGGAACGATGTTTATTTTCATATTTGTATAAAGAAAAGTTGTGTTTATAAGTTCAGCATATGACATTTAACAGATAACTGAAGATAATTCACTCCAATCAAGACCTACGGTGAAACAAGACTTTGCATTCTAGGGGCCGCTTCGGTTTTGCAGGTTTCTAAAAACGCGATGACAGTGTTAGAATTTGGGCCCATTAGTGGGCAGCCCAAATAAGCAATTTTTGAAATTTTAAATTGGCCCATGTGCATTTGCATGGCTGGCTGTGGGATGTGCTAAAATTTAGTCCCACATTGCTAGTTGGAGGAGAGTTGCACCACCTTATATAGTGGAGTGTTATGCTACTTGGTGTGCTTGTGAGAATAGAAAGCTCTCTCCCGCGCACTCCTACTCCTCCTCCTCCGCCGCCGCCACTCGCTCGTCTCGTCACGACGCGCCGCGGGTTGCAGGTTAGGGTTTTTCCGAGCCACACTATATATTGCCGTGCACTGCGTGCGCCGTCACACACCGAACCAATCTAGATTTTGCCACATCTCGCGCCTTGCGCTGCCACCGTAGTCTACTCCATCCCGAGCGTCGGCGTGCACCGGCGATCGGGAGAGCAGGTCTCCGGAACCAATTGCCTTTGTGATCCTGTACGGGAGAGGGCGAATTAGGTTTTTGGGAAGCGCCGTTTCCACCATGGGTCGTCTTCCAAACAAGTCCGGCGGTCCTGCCTACCGCCGCCTCAAGCGTCGTCTATTTCGACCCGTCTTCACCAACGTCGCCGTCATCAACAACCTCGCTGCCAATTTGGAAGCACTGAACTTGGCTGCATCGACGACTACTTCCTCTACGACCGTTCGGTACGTGTGACGAATTCCGAACTACTGTGTTACTATGAATATGTTGGCGTATATGTTGTTACTGTTCATTTGCTTAGTATGTCTAGTGTGTTCGTATTTCACATGTTAGTAGCTGGTATTGTCATGTTTAATATTCTAGAATTAATTATGAAATTATTGCCTAATTTTCCAACAGATAGGGAAAACAATAAGAGCCTTGGCTCAGTGGTTAGGCATGCGGTTGTGCGGCCTACCACCTGCGTTCAATTCCCAGCGTGATGCATACAGGTTTTCCCCATTTAATTTTCTTGAGGATCAAGTTTGGTGTATGGGAGACCATCCATTAATATAAAAATCTCTATACTTATAAAAAACATTAAAGGACCAGGATTGATGCGTGGTGAGGCTACGCATTAAGATAAATATCCTTGTAGCTGTGTGCATGTTTGGTGGAGAGGCCGGGAAAGTGAAATTCTCGCTAATTTTTTTTTAATAATACATTTTTTAATTAAATTCGAAAAATATTACGCAAAATAACGAAATTTCAAAAATAATACGGCCTCGGCCTAAGCTGGGCCGATTAGGGCCTGTCGGCCGGAGCTGCGACGATAAGGCCTTCGGCCGACGCTGCGCGTGTCAGAGAAGCTTGTCGGCGAAAGCTAAGCCGACTGGGCCGTATCGGCTAGAACTGGGCCGAGAAGGTTCTGTCGGCCTTAACTGAGCCGAGTGCTTCCTCCATTTTTTTTCCGTCCTCTCCCTCCTTTTTTTAAACACAAATGCATACAAATTATAGATGAAATGAAAGTCAAAATTTAAAACACAGATGCAGACTAATAACAGATGAAATCAAACTCTAAATTTAAAACACTGATCCACACTTATTACAGATAAAAACATAGTCCAATTTTAAAACATTGATCCACATTTATTACAAATAAAAGCACAGTCCAAATTAACTGTTATAACGGGGAACAACTATATACTTAATATTACTAGCGCAACAGTAAACCCTAATTAGCCAGATAAACGCATACCCTTGAAGCGTGCCGATTCAATGGACCAGCACCGTCACCACCACCGCCAATGCAACACCGCTGCACCACCACCACCACGCTGCACCACCACCACCCTACACCAACCTCCACCTAAACTCCACCATTGCTCCAACCAAACAACACGAAATCACACAAAAACCTAATACTTAATATTACTAGCGCAACAGTATATCTGAGCTGTCTTAACTCTCTACTAACATTTCTAGGAGGAAGATTTGGTGGCTGGATGGACAGATCGCCGCTGAAACGCAGCAAGGAGCTGCTGGTTTTCGAGAGGAAGAAGAAAAGGAGAGAGAGGACGCGAGGAGGAAGATGTGGCCAGGCCTGGCCTTATCCAGCATCCTATCGGCCCAGCCCTGGCCGACAGGCCTGTCGGCTTAGAGTTGGCCGATTAGTGCCCACTCGTGACGCGTGACGGCCTGTCGGGCGCAGGCCTGGCCCACCATGCGACCTTCTCGTCTTAGACAAAGCCGATAAGGCCTTATCGGCCCAGCTCCGGCCGACAGGCCCTAATCGGCCCAGCTTAGGCCGAGGCCGTATTATTTTTGAAATTTCGTTATTTTGCGTAATATTTTTCGAATTTAATTAAAAAATGTATTATTAAAAAAAATTAGCGAAATTCTCCCGCTATTTTTTTTGGTAATTTAACATGAACAAACAGCCATCGGGGGAAATCCTCTCGTGTCACCCCCGCGAGGCGGCCGGGAGGAAACCCTAACCCCGCCACCCCCCCCCCCCCACCCACACACACACACCCCTCCCTCGCGCGCTCATCCCTCCTCCTCCCTCGTCCCTCCTCTCGCGTCGCGGCAGATGCTTACGCAACATCTAATCTATCTAATCTATCTAAATGTCGCATGCCAGTCAGCCCGGATGAAAATAACCCATGCGACCATTAATTTCCGCTGGTGGGAGCTAAGATCACCCATATGGATCCAGTGCACAAACCTGCGAATAACCTGCAAATAAATAGCATTTCCATTCCAATTAAAAACTATATCATTCCCGTAATTTCTGAAGACCATAACAACGCATAAACCCCCACACATATCATTTATTTGTTCTTTTTGTTAGTACCTGTCAACTAATTCCCAAACAATTCGTTATGTTGATCGATGGTGGTAAATTGAAAGTAAATTATACTAACCACCAAACAAGACGAGAAAAGAGACAAGCGATAAATAATTGGTACATAAAATTTTCGGAATCACAGAACACACGTGTCAAATCAATTCTATTTTCGCTTGCAAGGTTATCCTATATTAGTAAGACCTTTCTATATAGGAACCACATGAAAATGGTTATCTTTAATGCCACCTTAATTTTTCTTATGTACTTACAAGGAAATTTAGTTCCCCTTCTATCCTTTTTAAGTGTCGCCGAAATGAGAATACGAAGCAAAACTTCATAATTATTCGAGCGACATTTATTTGGATTAGAGGGAGTATAATCATTCATCGAGTCAAATACATAGAACCGTAACCAATCCTAAAAGTGTGAATTCCACCGAAACAAATTGTTCGCATGCGAAAGATGAACATCCATTAACCTTCTAACTAAGTGTAACAATGTGTTCCATTTGTGTTTCCGGTTAAGAGGGTCTGAACTCAATATTTAAAGGAACATTAACTAACACATCAGCCACCAAAACAATTTTCCGGCACATAGTATTAAAAAGGGACGAATATTGTTGGGTTGGAGGCGTATCTCCTACGAAATATCCTCCAAAAAAGAAGTCAAAAATGGATGACAGTTTTTGATTCTAAGAAAATACTGCTGGGAAAGCAGAACTCTTAAGCCATATTACCTCAACCATTGCTCAATAGCTGGGTCTACGACCCGGTAACCTAAGACGAACGTTCTAAGATCTTAGCCTTTCATCTCACCTTCTCATGAAAAACTCATGCATCCTTCAAATCCATAAGTCCCTTCCAAATGAGAGAATAAATAAGCCACTCGGCACGCTGAGGTAATGTTTTTATTCTGAAGATACTTACATTCGGAACATTATATAGCCATTTGGTAAGTAAACCCGAACAATCATTTTGGCTCCCGAATTCCAGTGATTCCACGATTTTGTAATATTCAAAAAATATATTTAAAAGTTTTTTAAAAATCTGAAAAAAATCCGCATGTTGTCAAGTATGTATACTATAAGCGTGCAAAATAATAGTGTGAATCTTTTTATATTATAGGCTACACAAAAGTGAATTTTTTTGGAGATTTGAAACTATACATTGTTCACTATATTTAGATCTTTACATTTGTCTTTTTTGTGTAGCTCAAAACGCAAAGTGTTTTTGCAATAAAATTTTGCACGCTCGTAGGATATATCATTGAAAACATGCATGATTTTTTTCCAGATTTTTTAAAACTTTTAAATTTAATTTTTGTTTTTTCGAAAATAGTGAGATCACTCGACCTCGGGAGCACCAAATCTTCAATCTAAGTAAAACATGTGTTTTTTATACCAAACACCTCCACCCCAAGCCTACTTGGTCCTGGATATTTATATTCATTGGCATCCCGTATTGCAGTAACTAGAAAAATACCCCGCGCGTTGCAGCGGAAATCTCTTTAAATTATTATTATATGAATGAAATGGGTATAAGACACATGAAATAAATTATCAAGATTCAGTTGATCACAATAGTCAAGACACTAAATTTAATTCGCGTGAAATTGTTGAATATTTAAGGACTAAATATTAGTGACATGGACAATTATATGGCTGAAAAAAGATGACCTGGATATGCATGAAGGATGTACTATTAATAATTATTGTTACTGGAAATGACATGGACAAATGATTCGCCAAAATAGTGAGTGATGTGGATAGTTTGCATGTTGAGATATAAAAATAATTAATGGTTAGTGGAGATGACATGGACAAATGATTGGCTAAAATAGTGGCTGATGTGGATAGGTTGCATGTTGAGATAGAAAAATAATTAATGCACTTAGTGGGGTTTTGCTTTTTAAGAGGTATAGATATGTACCTCCAACAAGTTTTATCTTATATGTCACATCGGCAAAATGGAACGATGAACAACAAACACAAACACAGAGGACGCAAGATTTTAATGTAAAAAAAGGACTCCAAAATCGCGGGCGTCAATCAATAAATTTTCACTATATTGAGAGAGGTTACAACACCGGGAATTACAATGATTCGACTTGTCCTATGCGACGGCTTACACACGGTATATAAAGAGGTGGTAACCAACATCGATAATGATCCGTATCCTCTTATCTGCATATAGCGTTCAACTGAATTTAGATCACAACTCAACAGCATATCCTAGTCTTTTCTTTTTCTTTGCAAGACACAGCTATCGTAATCAGGCTATAAAACAGTACAACTAGAGATGGCCAGACGAGCGGAAAGCAGTCCAACCCCGCTCTTTAGCTGCAGCTTCTCTAAAGTCAGTTTCGCCGTAAGGAAAAGACGACGTACCAGAAAAATAATACTCCCCACTAAACAACTTATATTTCTATGATTAAGATGCAATTCGAATGGGGACAAACATCCGAGGTCCATATATAAAAGAAAAGTAGGATCCAAAGTGCGAAAAGGGTTGAACTACTCTAGCGTGGGCGGCACCGACTGGGTCGATTATAGCTGCCTCGGGTGGCTACTTTGGCATCGACGGCCACCTTTGGCTCCCAACGACTTCGATTTGATGATGGCCACACTTTTTTTTCTCCTCGAAAGATGGCGAACAAACACGTCAAAGACCTTTATCATGACTCCACTCATCTACAACGTGCAAGGATTGCTATCACGTGGTATATTTAACAGACGGATGTGCAATCGTATTCCGCTAGTTAGTGGTTACTGCTGCAATTGTCATTTTCATTTCTGATACATCTACCATATATTTCGATGTACTAACTCCGTTCCTAAATATAAGTATTTTTTTACCATATATTTTGATTCTACCTAATGGAATGAACTTTGGAGGATGACGGGAGGCGACTCGAAGGGCGACTCCGCTGGCGACGCCGGCGGGGGTCCGCCCACAGGTAGGTTTTGGGTGGCGTCACCGGGGTCTAGCGACGATGAGGGCGAGGACTCAGGGCAGCCCTCGCCGGAGGGGTCGCTGAGGTACCGGTGTCGTACACCGGCTAGTTCGCCGTTGTGCGATCTTAAGGAGAAGAGATGGCTAAAGAAGGAAGAGAAGCGGAAGGGTCAGTGTTGGGCGGCGAAGACACTGAAGGTCACGTCGCCATCGTCGGTAAGTCCTACATCGTCATCGTCCTTTCGGTTGGGTTCACCGTCTGGACGCTCGTCTAAGATCTCGACGGTTAGCTCGTTTAATCTGCCCGTGCTTTCACCTACTACGTGGGTGGAACCGGTGGAGGCATCGGCCGAGGGATGGACATTGGTCTGTCGTGCTCGCCGGTTTCATTCAGCCTCGAAGGTCAGCCATGGCGGCATGGTTTCGCCATGGTTGAGGAAGACGACGAGCGTTAATTGCGGATTGTTGGATCCAAATTCAAAATCTTTCAAATTGTTGGTGCCACTGGGCCCACAACAAAGCAATAATTCTCTGGGCCTGCCGAATCACGATTCTAGCCATTTGGGCTGTGATCGCGGGCTTAATGCGCCCGAAAACCACGACCAGCATTATAGATATTCCTATCGCTCGCGACAGCGGCGGCTAGGGTTTCTGGGACACGGGTTTTCGCCGGCACCTAGGGTTGTCAACATGTCCAACCGAGGCGGCGGATGGAATGGTGCTGGCGGTGATCGAGGTGGCCGGGCAGCGGGACGTGGCTATGGTGGTCCTGCTGGCCGTGGCGCGGGCAATGGTGGTGCTCCGACTCCAAACTTTGAGGTCGGGGTCCGAGTGGAGCCGCGGGCCAGAACCGTACTGCTGGCGGTGGCAACAATCATCCGCAGGGGCAGATCAATGGAGGTAACCCCTATGGACAGTTTCATGCTGGTACTGATTTTGCTAGGAATCGTGGACGCTGGCAGGGTCCGGGTAACCAATTCCGCGGACGTTACAATGGAAGATCGGGTGGTCGTGGATTTCGTGGTGACTTTGGTGCTGGACGCAATGGAGTTTTCAGGGGTGCTGGCTTCAATAACATGCAATATCATATGCCACGTAAACCGATCCCGCGGTGGGAGCCTACAGTGGCTAAGGATTCTGCCGCGGCTCAAGTTTCTGCTACGGCTGAGGCTCTCATGCCGATTGCGCAGCAGCTGGTGCAGCAGGCTGTGCAGTCCACGAAAGGCACTGCAGGACGTGTGGAGGACCAGCTTCCTGAGGAGAATGGCGGTATCGCAAAGAAAGGGAAGAGTACGAAGTGTTTTCGTTGCGGCTTTTCAGGTCATGTGCTCTCTGATTGCAAGGCAACTTTGTGTAACAATTGTGAAAATGTTGATCATATGGCAGAGGAATGTCCTCTCCTTGATGCTCCAAAACCTCAGCTTGAGATATATGGATATGCTCACGAGGATCTTACGTTCTTTGGGATGCCATGCACAGATACGTATAGACCTAAGAACGAAAATACAAGGCTTGGAATGGTTATAGTAACTGGAGGAGATTTGATAATCCCGCAGGTCACTAGGCAGCTGCAAAGGGTGGTTCCGGTAGACTATGTTTGGGAGGTAGAACAAGTGGGACACAACTTCTTTAAGGTGCTATTTCCTTCAAAAGCTGAATTGGACAGGCCGAAACTGTTTGGTATGTTTCATGTGCACAATAGCCCTTGTGAGATGGTTGTTGATAGTTGGTTAGCACAAAGTGAGCCCATGACCAAGTTACCTCAAGTTTGGGTACGCATGCATGGTATCCCTCCAAAACGCAAAGGTGATTTCCTTGCGCTATGGGCTCTCGGGTTAATGTTTGGAAAGACATTTAAGCTTGATATGGCGTACACTAGACAACATGGCGTTTTGAGAATTCTGATTGGATGTGTTGATCAAACAAAGATACCAAAAAGACTCCCCGTTTTTATCAAGGATGGTTTTTACAACTTGACTTTTGAGGTAGAGCAAGACTTCTTTGATGCGGGTGATGAAAGTATGGGAGATGATGGCATGGATTTTGATGATGGGTCGGGAGACCCGAAGAAGGATAATGTACCTCCCTCTTCTGGTATGCAAGAACATCAGTCTCAAGGAAGAGAAAAATCAGAAGGCACTCCTGATGTGCGCAAGAGAAGTGGGGGTGGGGATGGTAACGTCCCACAGCAACAACTCAAAACTGGTGTGGTTTTCTCACCGAGGCTGAAGGAAAGTATGGAAGCTATCCGTCTTTTTTGGGCACAACAAAACTCTATGGAGAAAGGAAAGAACAAGCAGGATGGTCTTGTTGCGGAAGTGCAACCAAGTGAGGAGATGATTGATACTCCAGTGGTTAGTACTAACACTTTTATTCTCTCTAGTTGCTCAAAGAATTTAAATAGAGAATTCATTACTGCCTCTCATTGACAGGAGACATATGTTGTTAGTGAAAATGAGGATTTTGTGCCCCAGACTATTGTTAATACCCCCAAGGTAATGGACCTTCGGAGTATGATGATATTTTATCTGATCATGTTCAACTTGAGGTTAATGTGACCTCTAATGTTTGTGATCATGTACAGGAACTTGACTCATCTGCGTTGGTTCAAGATAAAGAAGATTTACCGGGGTCACAGGATGTTGATGCTTCGGTACAGAACGAAGAAATGACTGCCGCTGAGGCAGCATTATCCTCTTCTGCTGCGGCGGCATCTATGTGTGCTGAGACAATGGTCACAGCCACTACTGAGCTGTTTCTCGCGGAGGAGCTGCATGCTGGAGCCCTAGGCAACTCGTTGGTGAATGCACCGACGGAAGGATTGGTGATGGAGGTCTACAACGAGGTATGCTCGCCTAATATAGCCGTATCATCAGATGTGGTGGTGCAGGCAGCTGCAACTAATACATGTTCACATAGTAATGATTGTGTACATGATAATGTGCAGGCTGAAAATGAAGTCATACAGGATATAATGCATACTCCTGTGTCTCACCAAAAAAAGAAACCGAGCATGGATTTCTCTGGGCAACTCGCCTTCTAAAATTGCTAATTCGGTAAACTCCATTAAAAAAATTGAGAATGAGAGAGCAGTTACTTTTCTCACAAACAATTTGAAAGAGGTTGAGCATGACAAACATGATAGCCTTGTTATAAAAAGAGCATCCAACATTTCTGAAGATTTAGAAAATGATGAGGAGGACAATTCCTTAGACCAACTGGGTACTGAAGGAATTACAGTACGTCGTAAGAGAACGACAAAGAAAGGCAATGGCCTATCTGTTAATAGACGATGTGCTAGAATCGAAAAGCTAAAAAACAAAAAGTAAGATGAAAGGTATGATTTGGAACAGCGACGTGTTAGGAGATACGGCCAAACATAATGTGATTCAAGAGACGGTGAGAGAGCAAAGATTAGATTTTGTTGCTATTTTAGAGACTGGTAGATCCAATTTTGCAACTCCGTTTTTAAAACAGCTTGCGGGAGGAATGGATTATTCGTGGTATTGTTTACCACCACATGGTCGGTCTGGTGGTATATTAGCTGGTTTTAACAATGTGTCATTATGTATACAAAATGTTGTAGCAGGTGACTATTGTGTTAAATTTCAATTAAAGTCAAAACATGATGGCTTCGTGTGGTCGTTTGTAGTGGTATATGGGGCTGCGCAAGAAGCACAAAAACCCGATTTTCTAGCCGAACTTGTTCGGATTTGCGAGAATGAATCACTACCTATGTTGGTGGGTGGTGATTTCAATATCATTAGAAGACAAGAGGAGAAAAATAACTCGAATTTTAATGCAAGATGGCCATTTATTTTTAATGCAATAATTGAAAGTCTTAGCCTCAGAGAACTTGAGCTCTCCGGGAGGCAGTATACTTGGGCTAGTAGGCGGGATGTTCCAACGTATGAGAAGTTGGATCGTTTCCTTGCGAGTGTTCCATGGGAACAAAAATATCCTCTTGTCACGGTACATGCGATGACCCGCACGGGGTCTGATCATACACCGCTAATTATAGACTCGGGAGTTGAGGCTCACATCGGAAACAAATCGGCTTTCTCATTTGAACTCTCCTGGTTGCGAAAAGAGGGTTTTTATGAGATGGTATGTAAAGAATGGGCTTCTATTGCCGCCGGAGCGTCACCGGTTGAAAGGTGGCAGAGTAAAATTAGGCATTTGCGTCAATATCTCAGGGGTTGGGCAAAGAATATTAGTGGAGAATATAAAAGGCTGAAACAAAAACTTTGTCTTTTAATTGATGAGTTAGATATCAAGGCTGAAACCGTTCCGTTGTCGGTGGCTGAAAGTGCAGCTAAGAAAGAGGCGGACGCGTATTTGACACAACTAAGACGTGATGAAGAGTCTAAATGGGCTCAGCGGGCAAAGGTTAAACATGTTCAAGAAGGGGGAAATAACACTAGATACTTTCATCTCATTGCAAATGGCAAACATCGAAAGAAAAAGATCTTCCAATTAGAACAGGACGAGGGAATGATTGTGGGATAGAACAACTTGAAGGTGTTCATCTCAGAATTTTACAAACGCTTATTTGGAGCGCCTGAACCTTGTTGTTTTACCTTGGACGAGTCCTTTATCGCTGATCTACCACAAATATCACCACAAGAAAATAGCATTTTAACATCTAACTTTACTGAAAAAGAGATGTTTGAGGCTATCTCTCAAATGGAGCATAATAAAGCTCCGGGACCGGATGGGTTTCCCGCTGAATTTTATCAAAGATTTTGGAGTGTGATAAAGGTTGACTTGATGGCCATGTTTGCACAACTTCAAAATGGTGATCTACCTCTTTATAAATTAAATTTTGGGGTGATTACTTTATTACCCAAAAAAGAGGATGCGAGTAGAATTGAGCAATATAGACCAATTTGTTTACTTAATGTGAGTTTCAAGATCTTTACAAAAGTGGGTACGAATCGTGTTTCGTTAATTGCCCACAAGGTGGTAAGGCCTACACAAACAACCTTTATGCCGGGTATAAACATACTCGAGGGGGTAGTTGTCTTGCATGAAACAATACATGAACTAAAAAGGAAAAAACTTGATGGTGTGCTTTTCAAAATTGATTTTGAAAAAGCATATGATAAAGTTAAATGGTCCTTTCTACAACAAGCTTTGCGTATGAAAGGCTTTAATCCAAAGTGGTCCGATTGGGTAGGACGTTTCGTTCAAGGAGGAAGTGTGGGATACGAGTGAATGATGACATTGGTCATTATTTTCAGACGCTAAAAGGGTTACGTCAAGGTGATCCTCTATCTCCAATCTTGTTTAATATAGTGGTGGACATGTTGGTTGTTCTCATTGCGCGTGCAAAAGAAGATGGTCAAGTGGGGGCTCTCATACCTGACCTTGTTGATGGGGGGTGTCCATACTACAATATGCTGATGACACAATCTTGTTCTTAGAACATGATTTAGACAAAGCCGTAAATATGAAATTAATTTTATCAATGTTTGAGCAACTTTCTGGGCTCAAGATAAATTTTCATAAAAGTGAGATTTTCTGTTTTGGCAAGGCTAAAGAAGTAAACAATGAGTATTGTCAAATTTTCGGTTGTGGCATGGGTGAATTACCTTTCAAATACTTGGGTATTCCCATTCATTACCGAAGGTTGTTAAACAAAGAATGGAAAATAATTGAAGATAGGTTTGAAAAGAAGTTAGGGTGTTGGTGATGCATGTAAAATGCATACATGAACTTTGCACTTTAATTGCTTATATTCCAATCATATTTGCATCATATAAGGGTTATATCAATGTTTTATCATGATTTTGGGAATACTTCATAGTTTTCCCATTTATTTGGAATTAACCCTGCACAGGCAGAAAACCCTAGTTTTGTATTTTAATGTTTCAGGGATCCAAACTTCAACGAAATCACCTGGAAATTTACGGGCGTCAATATTTGGAAGGAAGAAGGACTACGGAAAAAGGAAGCAAGCAAACGGACACCCGAGGGCCAAACGGGCCTGGCCCACGCGGCCAGGTACTGTGGCCGCGTGGGACCCACCCGTTTGGGCCTCGTGGCTCCGTTGCCGTCGATCTTCGTCTTGACCTAAAAACGCCTATAAAAAAGGTCCCCCGTCGTTCTCTGGAAGGAGCGCCGCAGAAACCCAGAAACACCGAAACGGAGATCAGGAGCTGCAGATTGGAGGGGGAAAACTCCGGCGGGGCGCTGCCGGCGTGGTCTCCACCTTCTCCATCGACTTCTCCACCGTCTCCATGATGAAGAGGGAGTAGTCCACCTCTGGACTATGGGTTTGTGGAAGTAACTTATGTATCTCTCTCTCTTGAGCTTCACTAATTAGCACCGTATGAGCTGCTGAACATGATTACGGTCACCGTTGTAATACTTTGTGGTGGATCTTTATGAGTTAATATATGTTTGAGATTGCAATGTTTGTTTCAGTTATGAGTATAGATGCATATTATGTACCCCGTTCTTGTCCACTTGTTTTGATCAAGCATGTTTATGAGAGCGTGTGAGGGGGAACGTGTGCATTAGTTGGAGTAACGGGGGTGGCTAGTGCAGTGAACGTGAGAGAAAGCTCTGCGATCCACTTTGGTATCTTTACCTTACTTTGTTGCCTCACTAGGGATAAACTAAAATACCATGCTACCGGGGATGTGGGCGTGACCATTGCCACTACTCCATGACTAGATCTAGCATGTTCTTATTTTCACTTCATGTCATGATACTTATTGCTATACTCTGAGTTATCTTAATTACTGAGGTGTTATGATTTAGTTCGCATCTTGGTGGAGTATAAGAGAGGTTAATAACCAAAAGATCTCTATGTTAGGACGTGATGCCCATATATCTAAGTAACTGTTATCAAACCCTGTGTTGCAATCTCATATGTTAACTTTGTGTGTTCCATTGTCTACCACTTTATAAAGAGAGAGTGCATTTGTGAAACCATGACCCCCAGTCCATTTTTAATCATAAGAAACACCTTTCCAACACCATATACCACTTTTATATTTTCAGCCATCATTAAATCCGAAAATACAAAAATACTTTTCATCTTGCATACATCATTTAAAAACCCAAAAATATCATTTATCATTGCATCCACCATCATTGCATATTTATTTCCTGTTTGCATTGCATAACTATCCTGATATCATTCTTACACCTTGTGCTTGACAACCACAGGTGAGGTTGAGGACCAAAACATCTAACCTTGTTTTGTAGGTAACCAAAAGAAGGATAAGAAGATAAATCTACCACTTCAGATTCCCCGAGAGTTCGATATTAAACCCTCGAGTCACCCCTCGTGGGGAAAACTGTCTTCCACTATACTATACACTCTGCACTTGGAGTCTGATACGTCTCAAACGTATCTATAATTTTTGATGTTCCATGCTTGTTTTATACCAATTGCTACATGTTTTGCATCTACTTTATATCACTTTTATACATTTTCTGGGACTAACCTATTAACAAGATGCCGAAGTGCCAGTTCCTGTTTTCTGCTGTTTTTGTATTCAAGAAAAGCTAGTCTGGAAATATTCTCGGAATTGGACGAAACTACACGGGGTCCCTATTTTTCCAGAACACACCTGACGGAGCGAAGGAGCAGCAGAGGAGGGCCACCAGGGCCCCACAGGCCAGGAGGGCGTGGTTCCTCCCTCTGCCGCGCCCTGGGGTGGTGTGGGCCCCTCGGGGGTCCGCAGCCGCCGCCCTTTCGCCTACTTATTCCCCCCGACGCGAAAACCCTAAGTGCCTGAGCAAATATCCACGAAAAGTTCCAGAGACGCCGCCGTCGTCAACCCTAGCTCGGGAGGGTTCAGAACCTCTTCCCGGCACCCTGCCGGAGAGGGGAATCGTCACCGGAGGCTTCTACATCGCCATGCCTGCCTCCGGAGTGATGCGTGAGTAGTTCATCCTTGGACTACGGGTCCATAGCAGTAGCTAGATGGTTGTCTCTCCACTTTGTGCCATCATGTTTAGATCTTGTGAGCTGCCCTACATGATCAAGATCATATTATTGTAATGCTACATGTTGTGTTTGCTGGGATCCGATGAATATTGAATATTATGTCAAGTTGATTATCAATCTATCTTATATGTTATTTAAGATCTTGCATGCTTTCCGTTACTCGTAGATGCTTTGGCCAAGTAGATGCTTGTAACTCTAAGAGAGAGTATTTATGCTAGATAGTGGGTTCATGTCTCCGTTTAACCTGGGACAGTGACAGAAAGTTCTAAGGTTGTGGATGTGCTGTTGCCACTAGGGATAACCTAACGATACTATGTCCACGGACATATGTGTTTGTTTACATTACGCACTTTACTTAATGCAATTATCCGTTGCTTGCAACTTAATACCAACGGGGAACTCGGATGACAACCCGGCGGTGGATTATTAGTCATAGATGCTGTTGGATAACGATCTATGTATTATGTCGTAATGCCCAATTAAATATCATAGTAGTCAACATGTCATGTATATGCATTGTCATGCGCTCACTATTCGTCAATTGCCCAGCTGTAATTTGTTCACCCAACATGTTAGTTATCTTTTATGGAGAGACACCACTAGTGAACTGTGGACCCCGGTCCATTCTTTTACACTGATTAAACAACCACAAACTGCAAACTGTTCCTTTTTCATTCTCTGCAATTTGATACTCATTTTCCACACCATACGTTTAATCCTTTGTTTTCAGCAAGCCAGTGAGATTGACAACCTCACTGTTTCGTTGGGGCAAAGTAGTTTGATTGTGTTGTGTGCAGATTCCACGTCAGCAGTCCGGACTCCCATCAACAACACTATTTTTCTGGCGCCGTTGACAACCTTCTGAAGAGTTGCTGCTCCTACTGGTTCGATAACATTGGTTTCTTTCTGAGGGAAAACTTCCTGCTGACTACATCATACCTTCCTCTTGGGGTCTCCCAACGAACGTGTGTTTCACGTCATCAAGCTATTTTTCTGGCACCGTTGCCGGGGAGACAGCTGTCTTCTGCAAGGGGAGTTTCACGCTTCCAATCTCTTTACTTTGTTTTTGTCTTGCTTAGTTTATTTTATTTTATCTTGTTTGCTTTCAATTATCAAAAACACAAAAAAAATTAGTTACTTGCATCTAGTTTACTTTCAAGTTATTTTCTGTACTGTTTTTATTTCTGCTAAAATGAGTACTCCTGAGAACACTAAGTTATGTGATTTCACTAGCACGAACAACAATGATTTCATATGCACACCTATTGCTCCACCTGCTGCCTCAGCAGAATTTTATGAAATTAAACCTGCACTTTTAAATCTTGTTATGAAAGAGCAATTTTCTGGTGTTAGTACTGATGATGCTGCTATTCACCTTAATAACTTTGTTGAACTTTGTGAAATGCAAAAGCTCAAGGAAGTAGATGGTGATATTATTAAACTGAAACTTTTTCCTTTCTCCTTGAGAGGAAGTGCTAAAGTGTCGGGGGGCTACCCCCGGGTAGGGTCAAGGCTTGGCATAAGATGAGTTTAAAGATATGCCGAGGTACGGAAAGGGCCGACCTGTTCGGGCCTGGGAGTGTCCGAGCTTCATCTTGACCTGGAGATATAAAGGCCGACCTGTCTTGGCCCAGAGGGGTCCGAGGTATCCTGTTGGCATGGGCCGAGGTTCATAATCCGAGCTATGATCAGCCGACCTAACTACCTCGGTGCTATGATTTGTATTGTGAGTGCAGGAGGAGCTATTTGAAGGAAGTAATGTCCGACCTGGTCGGATCTTAAGTACAAGACCCGAGGTAAGGAGCGGGAACAGGACCCGAGCTAACCAAGGCAAGAGCCGTAGGTCGGGCAGGAGTCAATGCTCCTGTCACTTCCCGCCTGACACGGGAGCGTCTGCCACGGAGCCTGGCAGAGGCGTGCCCCGGGTTCGGCGGGGCTGCACGTCTCTGACCGCTGACCGCGCGAGATCCGGGGAAAAGGCTACGAGGTAGCACGGCGTGGCTACGTCCTGTCTCTGTCAGAGAGACATGCTAGCTCTGTCGTTATGCAGCAGGGGATGGGCAGGCCATGTCTTGTCCCTGACAGGAGTACGATGATGACCAAAGCAGAGGCATGGCTACAGTGTTCAGCGAGGGGCACAACGGTAACTCGGCTGGCCTATTTAGGGGCTTCACCCCTCCTGCTTGAGGGATCGATCGACCGAGGGAGAAAAGAATACACAGAGAGGAACCCGGACTCAAGCAGAGGAGCTCGGAGTTCCTTTTCCCCCCTTGTAGCTTCATCTTCTACCTCAAGTTCTCACCATTGTATCATCACACAGCTCGAGGAGCAGCTTGTACTTGTCACCTTGAGCTATACACCGAGTAGGATAGTGCTGCAGTAGGGGTGTTACCTCCACAAGAGGGCCCCGAAGCAGGGTACATCGTGGTGTGCTTTGTGTTCTTGGTTTCTTGGTTTCTCGTTCGTGTTCTTGCGGTTTCTTGCGTGTTCTTGCTTGTGCACTTCTTGAGTGCATAAACCCTCCCCGGATTCCCCCAACGACCATTCGGCCCCATCTTAGCCATACCTATGGCATCTGCCGTGATCCCACCACGACAGTTGGCGCCCACCGTGGGGCAGATTGAGGCGTTGGAGGGAGTTTACATCCGGACGGGCTCAGGCGAGCGTGTTCTTTCCGGGCTTATCGCCAAGATCGGTGAGTTCACCTTCATCAGCGACAACGCGGGGTGTTTCGCCGGCAAGCCCTTCCCCGAGCATGGCTTCACCATGATGCTTGGCAGCTTCGTCACCTACGTTGCTGTCGAGGTTGTTCGCGAGTACCCGGAGCAGGTGCTCGTGGACGACGAAACTCCTCTCCTCGCGGCTTTAGGTCGGCGTATCACTCGCCCCGAGAGCTGCGTGGAGGTGATGATGACCGGTCCGGTTGATGCCGCTGGCAAAGGAGATGCCAGCAAATCCAAGCCGGCCGAGGTTGCTAAGGTGAGATCTGCAAAGCCCAGGCTAGAGAAAGAGCTGCCTGGTACCCCCGAGGTGCAGGGCCGAGGTGCGACCCTAGTAGAGATAGTGGAGACACTGGCAGACCCAGTAAATCCAGGAGTGGATGTAGTAGTGACTGTGGCCGACTAGAGGCAAAGCGTGTCCTGTTGCAAAGGAGGCTGTAGCAATGATGACAGCTAGAGATGAGTTCAATAGAGATCTGCGTGAGTACAATGCAGCGAATGGCTTCACCCCGGTAGCAGTGATACAAATAGGGGAGCCGAGGTGCGGCAGAGAGGCAAGGGGCTCAATGATGAGATAAACAGGGAGGCTCGACCTACCACCTCGGCTAGGAGTGAGAGTCGCGTGTCGACTGGAAGGCCGGTATATAGTTCCCCTGCTAAGAACCTCAGAGCTGCCGAGGCAGGCAGGGCCGAGCTATCCGGGTTGACTGGAGATGCATGGCGTGCGCAGCAGAAGCGAGTCAATGAATTAGTGTATGTAGCTAACCAGCAGAATGAGGCTCTCCGCAGAGCATATGCCGGGGCTGGTGATTCAGATGGTTTATTCAGCTAGGCCAGTTAGTCAGGTGTCCAAGGGGCAAGCCTCGTCTCCACTCGTCGGAGGAGCCGATCGAGCCCGGAGTGTCACCTCGGGTCAGAACAAGCAGCTGCAGATGTATGATCCGGTGTTAGCAGCAAAGCAGAAGGTGGGCCAGGGCAATGCTAGCCGAGCTAAGGGAAACCCCGGCCCAGGTAATGCAAGCCGAGCTAAGGGTAACTCCGGTCAGGGAAATCAGAATGGCGGGCAAGCAGCGTCGGCTGGCCGAGGTAAACCACCTCCGCCCCCGAGGTATCAGCAACAACCCGGCCGCAGGGGCAATATCAGCGAGAGCCGGAGTATGTTCAGCAACCTCAGAATGTCGGTCAAGGCGATGACCGATATGATGATGGAGACTCGGCCATGGCGCGAGCTGGATACCACAGAGTGGATGGGGCGTTGGGACCTCGGATAGGAGCTCGGATGTTAGCTCCGGCGATGTTCGTAACAAGCTGGATAGAATCTACTTGTCCGAGCAACTGGAGGAGGAAGGCCCTCCTGGTCCGGCGTGTTTTGGACCTCGGATCATGAAGGAGCCACCACCGCCAGTATCTCAGTTCCAGTTAGGTCGGAACACCAAGCCATACAACGGGAGCACCAAGCCGCAAGATTGGCTGACAGATTATGTATCCTCGGTGCACATAGCGGGGGGCAATCGCCGATGGGCGGTCCGGTATCTCCCGCACATGTTGGAAGGTCCAGCTCGGATCTGGCTGAATAATTTGCCGGAGTATAGTATCAACTCCTGGATAGACTTGGAGCTGGCGTTTAACAGCAACTTTGCTAGTACATACAAGAGGCCAAACCGACCTCAGCTCCTGGCAGCATGTAAGCAAGATGATCATGAAACTGACCGAGAATTCTTAACTCGGTGGAGCAATGTTCGGAATTCCTGTGAAGGAGTTGTAGAGGCACAGGCCATTTCCTGGTTTGCAGATGGTTGCGACATGGCAGCATGCTGTGGCAGAGGCTCCAAAGAGATATGCCGAAATCCCTAGCAGAGACAATCCGGATTGCAGATTCTTATGCTCTGGGTGATCCGATGCAGCCAGCAGCAGAGGCAGTGGCACGTAACAGAAGGAGGGAGCCAATAAACAACCGGCTCGGACCAAGGTGTAATGACCGCCAAGAGTTCGGACAAAAGAGGAGGGAGCCGGACTACCCATACACCTCGAACCAAGTTGCAGCGGTGAACCCGGATCAGCCCGGAGCTGGAGGTGTCCAGAGGCCGAAAATCAATGGTCCGGCATTTAGTCCGAACCCGGAGCCACCCTTGACTTATGAATCATGATAGATGGTCCTTGCTGTTACCATACGACCGACCCGCGCAAGCCAGCCAACCATTCAACCCGGCAGTGCAGCTGGAACCGCAGAATCAGAGAAGAAGGGGCGAAGGCCGGAGGAAACAGGAGGACCACCTCAGAGATTTCAGCCGAGGTCCCACCCAATCTGTCCGGAGCAAATGTTACCCCGATAACCACTGCACCTCCTCCGAGGCCTGCAGCAGCAAGGCCCGTGAATGTTGTGAATGTCCGAGGTAATAACAACAACAATGGTGCCGGACCAAGTCAGCAGTATGAATACCCCGGAAATGACTATAGAGAGGCTCATGCGAGCTATGTGGTCTTTGTGACCGAGCCAACTGACAAGAAGAGTGTGCAGAGGCGTGCCATGGAGGTGAATGCAGTAATGCCGGTGGTGCCGACCTATATGAACTGGTCTGAGCAGGAGATCACTTGGAGCAGGAAAGACACACCTCGGATCATGCCGAGCCCTGGAAAGTATGCCCTGGTGGTAGATCCGACGTTGTGTGGGCCTACCAACAATGTGAGGTTCACCCGAGTTCTGGTGGACAATGGCAGTGCCATCAACATCATGTACCGAGACACAATGGTGAAATTGGGCATATCGCCAAATCAGTTGATGCCAAGCAGTTGTACTTTTCATGGGATTGTGCCTGGCGTTTCCTGTGCACCCATGGGCAAGATATGGGTGGATGTAGCATTTGGAACCAAGGATAACTGCCGAGTTGAGAGTATCGAGTTCGAGGTGGTGGACTTGGAGAGTGCATACCATGCATTGCTTGGAAGGCCGGCTCTGGCCAAGTTCATGATTTCCACCCATGTTGCATACCTGAAGATGAAAATGCCAGGGCCTAATGGGATCATATCCATCTCGGGTGACTACAAGCGAGCCATTCAGTGTGCCTCGGCGGGGTCTAATCTGGCCGAATCTTTGGTGATCGCAGCGAGAAGAAGAAGCTGCATCAAGTGGTGGCAATGGCGCAGTCAACACAGCTCGGCATGTCCGGACTGATGAGCCCGGACTCAACTGCAGCATTCGAGGTGCCCAAGGAGACCAAGAAGATCCCCATTGACCCGGAGCACCCGAGCATGGCCATCATTGGGACCGGGCTGGGCGAGAAATAGGAAAGCGAGCTCTGTCACTTCCTCCGTGAGAATCGGGATATCTTTGCATGGTCGGCTAAGGACCTGCCTGGTGTTCCGAGGGAGTTGGCAGAGCACTCTTTATTTGTCAGGCCGAGGTGAAACCGGTGAGGCAACCGACCCGTCGTCTCTCAGACGACCGAAGACAAGTGGTGCTGGACGAGCTGGCTAAGTTGCTTGCAGCCGGGTTCATTATGGAGGTGCTGCATCCGGACTGGATATCCAATCCGGTCTTGGTGGAAAAGAAGAAAGACGAGCCAGCCGTGGTCAAGGTGTGGCGCATGTGCATTGACTTCACTAACCTCAACAAGGCGTGCCCGAAAGATCCGTTTCCATTACCTCGGATTGATCAAGTGATCGATTCCACTGCTGGTTGTGAACTGTTGTCTTTTATCGATGCGTACTCTGGTTTTCACCAGATACCACTGAACCCAAGGATCAAATAAAGACTGCTTTTATTACCCCGTATGGGGCGTATTGCTATCGTGTCATGTGTTTTGGTCTGAGGAATGCCGGGGCAACTTATCAGAGGTGTATGCAGAAATGCCTGCACTCTCAAATGGGCAAAAATGTGCAAGTGTATGTCGATGATATCGTCATCAAAACTAAGGAGAAACGTACTCTCCTCGAGGATCTCGAGGAGACATTTGTGAATTTGAGAAAATATCGGTTGAAGCTTAACCCGGACAAGTGCACCTTTGGTGTCCCGGCTGGAAAGTTGCTTGGATTCCTGGTGTCTAGCCGAGGTATCGAGGTTAACCCGGCCAAGATCCGAGCTATTGAGAACATGAAATTACCGAAGTGTTTGAAAGATGTGCAGAAATTCACAGGGTGCCTAGCCTCGTTGAGCCGATTTGTAGGTCGGCTGGGAGAAAAAGCCTTACCTTTGTACCAGCTCATGAAGAAAAGTACCGGGTTTACATGGACCCCGCAGGCCGACGTGGCGTTCAATGAGCTAAAAAAATGTTGTCCACCGCTCCGGTGTTGGCGTCACCATTGCACAATGAGCCGATGTTACTTTACATTGCGGCCACAAACCGAGTTGTAAGTGTGGCAGTGGTGGTGGAGCGCGAAGAAGGTGGCAGGTCGGTGCAGAGACCGGTGTATTACTTGAGCGAGGTGATCTCTACCTCGAAGCAGAATTACCCTCACTACCAGAAGATGACGTATGGTGTCTACCTGGCGGTCAAGAAGTTGAAGCATTATTTCCAGGAGCATCCCATGACGGTGGTGTGCGAAGCTCCAATCTCGGAGATCATCGGGTGCAAAGATGCAACTGGCCGAGTTGCCAAATGGGCGATTGAGGTGTCTCCATATGCACCACATTATGAGAGAAGAGATGCAATTAAATCCCAGGCGCTGCCGGACTTCTTTTGTGATTGGGCCGAGATGCAGTATGAGCCACCCAGGCCGGACTATAATTATTGGAAATGCATTTTGATGGGTCCAAGACAAAGATCGGGCTGGGGGCTGGAATAGTCCTCACCTCACCGAAGCGAGATCAGCTAAAATATGTGCTGCAGATTCATTTCTCGGCATCAAACAATGTGGCGGAGTATGAGGCCTTAATCCATGGCTCAATGTGGCGAAGGAGATCGGTATCCGGCGTATGGAATGCTTCGGCGATTCCGACCTAGTGGTGCAGCAATCTTCTGGAACTTGGGATGCTCTGGATGCCAACATGGCGTTGTATCGGTTCCATGTGCAAAAGATATCCGGGTTCTTTGAAGGGTGTGAATACAAGCATATACCTCTAATGGACAAGTGGAAAGATCAAATGCTCTAGTGTTGGCCGGCATCAAGGCTCGGCTCATTGAACCACTGCTGAAAACGCCGGGGTGTTGGATAGATGAAATACCAGCAGTACTGTGGGGTCTAAGGACCACGCCAAATCGATCAACTGGCTACACGCCATTTTTTATGGTCTATGGGCAGAAGCTATGCTACCCACTGACATCGAATATGATACGCCTAGAGTGGCAATGTACACTGAAGCCGGGGCAAAAGAGGCTCGGGAGGATGCAGTAGATCTGCTTGAGGAAGCTAGAGAATTGGCCTCATCTCGGTCCGCAATATACCAACAAGGTCTCCGACGTTATCATAGCCGGAGTGTCAACCCTCGTGTGTTTCACGAGGGAGATTTGGTGCTGAGGCTGGTGCAGCGCAAGAAAGGTCGGCACAAGTTGTCACCTCCATGGGAGGGACCGTTCATTGTGAGCCGAGCTCTGCTCAATGATTCGTACTATCTTATAGATGCGCAGGAACCAAGGAAAGATGGGCTGGACAACCCCTGATCAGAGGTCAGGCGACCATGGAATATAGCTCTACTCCGACTTTTCTACTCATGAAGGGCGCAATGTATGTGCCTCGGTTAATCCTTAATGAAATGTCGGCACTCCGAGGTTGAAGCTCGGGGACTGCCTCGCTCTTGTGCTTCTGTTTTATTTCTGTTTGTCAATTTCGTTCATATGCCGAACTATTTTGAACCTCGTCTCAAACTTCAAGTAATGTATGCTGTGTAACTAATCTTGTGACTCGACTGACGAACGCCGAAATGGTAGTCAAGAGCAAAGATGAAAAAACGTGGGAAACGTGAAAATGGACTCGGGACTCGGTCCAAAAGAAGTTCGGCATGTGTCGTTTACTAACCCCTGTCTTTACCCTTCATTTATGTCGAATGATTTTGAAACACACCTCGGCATTTGCTAAGTACTGTATGCTATAAACAACAATCTTGTGACTCGACTGTCGAACGCCAAAATGGTAGACAAGAGCAAAGAATGCCAAGTATAGTAAACACGAAAGTGAACTCGGGGACTCGTTCCAAAAGGGTTCGGCATAAAGTTTTAGAAAAGCATGGTTCGGATAGCAAGATAATAGTACTGGTAGCAAGGCAAACTACTTAAGTGTATATTACATCTGCACCCGGCATACCGGGGATTTAATGTTTTTCTGGAGACAAGTTCAGGCCTCGGAACCAGAGACCTCGGTCGCCGAAATTGTGGTAGCAGGAACCTCGGAAGCAGGAGCCTCGGGCGCAGGAACAACCTCGGGCACAGGAACAACCTCGGTCGCGGAAGCAACCTCGGTTGTTGGAGTGGATGCCGGGGTGTCCGTCACGTCGGGGAGATCACCTCGGTGGCTACGGCTTTGCCGGACTTGCCCTTGGGGTTCGGAGGTTCGTCGAAGTTGAAGTCATCATCAGAATCTCCGTCACCTCGGTTGTTTTGCCGGCCTTGCCCTTGGAGCTCTGAGGCTCGTCGAAGTCAATTTCCTCACCGTCAGAGCCTTCTTCACCGGACTCTGCTTCCTCGTCCGAGCTCTCTTCATCCTCAGAATAGAGGCGCCCGTCATCGAAGGTTCGGGTGTTTGCATAACTAGCAAAGAGGTCGGCTGCTGCTTGGCGTTTCTCAATGCCATCAGGAGTGGTGTTCCAAGGAGAGCCCCTGCGCAGGGAGGTAACCGTGTGGATCTCAACAGATTCATACCAAGAAAGCACAAGGCTTGGCATAAGATGAGTTTAAAGATATGCCGAGGTACGGAAAGGGCCGACCTGTTCGGGCCTGGGAGTGTCCGAGCTTCATCTTGACCTGGAGGATATAAAGGCCGACCTGTCTTGGCCCAGAGGGGTCCGAGGTATCCCGTTGGCATGGGCCGAGTTCATAATCCGAGCTATGATCAGCCGACCTAACTACCTCGGTGCTATGATTTGTATTGTGAGTGCGGGAGGAGCTATTTGAAGGAAGTAATGTCCGACCTGGTCGGATCTTAAGTACAAGACCCGAGGTAAGGAGCGGGAACAGGACCCGAGCTAACCAAGGCAAGAAGTCGTAGGTCGGGCAGGAGTCAATGCTCCTGTCACTTCCCGCCTGACACGGGAGCGTCTGCCACGGAGCCTGGCAGAGGCGTGCCCCGGGTTCGGCGGGGCTGCACGTCTCTGACCGCTGACCGCGCGAGATCCGGGAAAAGGCTACGAGGTAGCACGGCGTGGCTACGTCCTGTCTCTGTCAGAAGAGACATGCTAGCTCTGCCGTTATGCAGCAGGGGATGGGCAGGCCATGTCTTGTCCCTGACAGGAGTACGATGATGACCAAAGCAGAGGCATGGCTACAGTGTTCAGCGAGGGGCACAACGGTAACTCGGCTGGCCTATTTAGGGGGCTTCCACCCCTCCTGCTTGAGGGATCGATCGACCGAGGGAGAAAAGAATACACAGAGAGGAACCCCGAACTCAAGCAGAGGGAGCTCGGAGTTCCTTTTCCCCCCGTTGTAGCTTCATCTTCTACCTCAAGTTCTCACCATTGTATCATCACACAGCTCGAGGAGCAGCTTGTACTTGTCACCTTGAGCTATACACCGAGTAGGATAGTGCTGCAGTAGGGGTGTTACCTCCACAAGAGGGCCCCGAAGCAGGGTACATCGTGGTGTACTTTGTGTTCTTGGTTTCTTGATTTCTCGTTCGTGTTCTTGTGGTTTCTTGCGTGTTCTTGCTTGTGCACTTATTGAGTGCATAAACCCTCCCCGGATTCCCCCAACGACCATTCGGCCCCATCTTAGCCATACCTATGGCATCTGCCGTGATCCCACCACGACATAAAGAATGGTTGCCATCTTTGCCTAGAAATAGTATTGATTCATGGACTAAATGCAAAGATGCTTTTATTGGAAAATATTATCCTCCTGCTAAGATTATTTCTTTGAGAAGTAGCATAATGAATTTTAAGCAATTTGATAATGAACATGTTGCTCAAGCATGGGAGAGAATGAAATCATTGGTTAAAAATTGTCCCACTCATGGACTGACTACTTGGATGATCATCCAAACCTTCTATGCAGGATTAAATTTTTCTTCGAGGAATTTATTGGATTCGGCCGCTGGAGGTACCTTTATGTCCATCACTTTGGGTGCTGCAACAAAGCTTCTTGATGATATGATGATTAATTATTCTGAGTGGCACACCGAGAGAGCTCCAACAGGTAAGAAGGTAAATTCTGTTGAGGAAACCTCCTCCTTGAGTGCCAAAATTGATACTATTATGTCTATGCTTGCAAATGGTCAAACACATGTTGATCCAAATAATGTTCCTTTAGCTTCTTTGGTTGCTCAAGAAGAGCATGTTGATGTGAACTTCATTAAAAATAATAATTTCAACAACAATGCTTATAGGAATAATTTTGGTAATAGCAATTATAGGCCCTATCCTTCTAATAGTGGCAATGGTTATGGAAATTCCTATAGTAACTCCTACAATAATAATAAGAGTGTACCCTCTGATCTTGAAGTTATGCTTAAGGATTTTATTAGTACACAAACTGCTTTCAATAAAACTGTTGAGGAGAAATTTGGGAAAATTGATGTGCTTTCCTCTAAAGTTGATAGTCTTGCTCTTGATGTTGACTTATTGAAACTAAAGAACATGCCTCATGATGTTAAAGAGAGCAAAACTCTCAATGCTATACAAGTTAAAATTGATAACAATGTGAGGATGTTAGCTGAATTGCATGCTAGATGGGAAAGAGAGGATGAAATTGCTAGAAAGAACAATATTGCTAGAGTTTATACTATTACTACTTCTGAAAAGCTTCAAACTCAAGTGTTAACAAACCTCCTACCATTAATGGCAAGATAGTTGGTGTTGGTAATGTTTCCACTTCTATTGCAAAATGTCCTAAATTGCCTGATAACTCTGAAACTGTCCTTGATAAAGATGCTGAAATTTCTAGCAATAAGGAAGAGAATAATTCCATTACTTTTGATGATAATGACTTTGATTTTGATGGTTGCAATATTTCTGAAGTAATTAAGTTCTTGCAAAAGCTAGCTAGAAGTCCTAATGCTAGTGCTATAAACATGGCTTTTACTAAACATATTACTAATGCTCTCATACAAGTTAGGGAAGAGAAATTAAAACATGAAGCTTCTATCCCTAGGAAGTTAGAAGATGGTTGGGAGCCCATCATTAAATTGAAATTGAATGACTTTGATTGCAATGCTTTGTGTGACCTTGGTGCTAGTATTTCTGTTATGCCTAAAAGATTATATGATATGCTTGATTTAGCACCTTTGGAAAATTGTTACTTGGATGTTCACCTTGTTGATTCTACTATTAAAAAACCTTTGGGAAGAATTGATGATGTTCTTATCATGGTTAACAACAATTATGTCCCCGTTGATTTTATTGTCTTGGATATTGAGTGCAATCCATCATGCCCTATTGTGTGGGAAGACCTTTTCTTAGGACTGTAGGTGCTATTATTGATATGAAAGAAGGGAATATAAAATATCAATTTCCTCTCAAGAAAGGTATGGAACACTTTCCTAGGAAGAAGATTAAGCCACCTTATGATTCTATTGTTCGAACAAATTACAATGTTGATGCTTCTTCACTTGGTAATACTTGATGCATGCTTTGTGCCTAGCTAAAAGGCGTTAAAGAAAAGCGCTTATGGGAGGCAACCCATTTTATTTTTCTGCAATTTTTCTTTTATTGAGTCAAGGAGTTTGTTTACTTCTGTAGCAACTCCTTTGTATCTTTATTTTCTCGCATTGTTGTGCCAAGAGTAGCCTCTAATGATAAGATGATGCTTAATTTTGATTGCTGCGCAGAAACAGATTTTTGCTGTTCACTGTACGAAATTCCTAAAATCACCAGATTGTTAAAAATCTGAAATTTTTGTGCGTAATCTTTATGAATGTCTGAAACTTTCATTAGTTCAGAGTTTCTCGATCTGAGCGTCGTAAGTGCCTCGAAAAAATTCGTCTTTGCGGACTGTTCTGTTTTAGACAGATTATGCCTTTTTATTTTTCGCATTCTCTCTTTTACTAGTGTTGAGTGAAATTCTTTTTTGGGTGGAAGAGCTTCACATAACATCAGTGGCTGTAGCTAATGTTTAAAGTAACAAATCATATTGCGTCTTTACAGAACATGTGAATTTTTGATTATGCACTAACCCTCTAATGAGATCTACTTTGAGTTTGGTGTGACGGAAGTTTTCAAGGGTCAAGAGAGAAGGATGATATAATAGGATCAAGAAGAGTGAAGAGCTTAAGCTTGGGGAGGCTCCCATGGATCTCCCCAGCATATTTCAAGAAGACTCAAGCGTCTAAGCTTGGGGATGCCCAAGGCATCCCCTTCTTCATCGTCAAAATTATCAGGTCATCTCTAGTGAAACTATATTTTAATTCTTTCACATCATATGTGCTTTTCTTGGAGCGTCTGTGTGCTTTTTATTTTCAGTATTGCATTTTTATTTTCAATAAAGCTTGACTGGACCCTAGCATTCTTGATTGGGAGAGAGACACGCTCCGCTTTTTCATGAGAATACTCCTATTCTTCACTTATATTTGTTGAGTATTCATATCTAGCGCTGTTCAGCTTTTAGCTCTTGTTTTCATGTATCTCTTGTCAGAGCTATTAGCTTTCTTTTGTAGAAAGTACTCTCTTGCTTCACTTATATTTGTTTGGAGAGTTGATGAAATAAATTGATTGGTGTTTGGTTGGTTCAGAAAATGTTGCATGTGGTAATTGGTATAAGGAAAAACTTGCTTAATCTTGTAGATCACTAAAATGGATAACTTGATGCTTGTCAATTGTTTTGAGTTAACAAGTAGATCATGATTAAATTGTGCATCACATGAGTTAAGCCTATTAGTGAAGAACTACCGTAAAGCTTGTTGAAAATTTGGTTTGCATCGGTGGTACCTCTAAGGTCTAGATATTTTCTAATAACAGGGTTTGGTTAACAAGGAAGACGGTATGAAGTCTTATAACGTTTGCAATATGTTTGTCATATAAAACTTGGTGTACGGGTTGATATTCTTGTTTGCTTACATAACCTTGCTAGCCTAAACTCTGTACTGAGAGGGAATGCTTCTCGTGCATCCAAATCCTTGAGCCAAAATCCATGCCATTTGTGTCCACCATAACTACCTATATGTGGTATTTCCTTGCCACTCCAAGTAAATTTTTCATGTGCTACCTTTAAATTATTCAAAATGTTATTATTCCCTTTTTGTGTCAATGTTTACTAGCTCATGAGGAATTAGTGTGGTTATTCTTTATTCTATTTGTCGAGTGGACTTTTACACCATAACTTGCAAAAAGAGCTGGCAACGGGGTGCCCAGTCCCAATTAATTACAACTTTAACCAATTAATTCTCTTCACACTTTTGCCCTGATTCATCAGTAAGCAATGACAAACAGTGAAATACCTGAATGTGTGTAAACCAAAGAGAAAGAGGGATGATCTGCCTTGCTGGTAGAAATAACGTCCTTCATGGGAGCCGCTCTTAAAAGTCCGTTCGACAGGTAGAATACTGTTCTCACCCGCTACCATTCGTTGACAATTAACAAACACCTCTCAAAAATAGATACTCCTCCATGGTATGTGATTGATGGAAGGCACCCGAGGATTCGGTTAGCCATGGCTTGTGTTAGCAAGGTTGGGAGGAGTATCAAATATTTTATGCAATCTCTATATGCTTTCAAAAACCTAAAAGCTCTAGCACATGATTTAATCCCTGCTTCCCTCTGCGAAGGGCCTTTCTTTTACTTTTATGTTGAGTCAGTTTTCCTATTCTTTCTGTCTTCCACAAGCAAACACTAGTGTCAACTTTGTTACAACATGCGTTATATGCAATGTATTGGACTTGTTATACTACTTTGTGTTGACAATATCCATGAGATAAATATGTTGAAAGTTGAAGCAAATGCTGAAACTAAATTCTTCCTTTGTGTTGATTAAATACCTTTTTAGAAACTATTGCTTTATGAGTTAACACTTATGCAAAACTGTTTGATGCTTGTCTCGAAAGTACTATTCATGAAAACGTTTAGCTTGTGTGATTCATTGTTTACTCATTATCTATTTGGTAGCAAATTATAGACCATTGACTTGGATCACTTCATTCATTTACATGTGCCTTGCAATATTATATGATCAAGATTATGATAGTAGCATGTCACCTCAAAAATTATTTGTTTTTATCGTTTACCTACTCGAGGACGAGTAGGAACTAAGCTTGGGGATGCTGATACGTCTCAAACGTATCTATAATTTTTGATGTTCCATGCTTGTTTTATACCAATTGCTACATGTTTTGCATCTACTTTATATCACTTTTATACATTTTTTGGGACTAACCTATTAACAAGATGCCGAAGTGCCAGTTCCTGTTTTCTGCTGTTTTTGTATTCCAGAAAAGCTAGTCTGGAAATATTCTCGGAATTGGACGAAACTACACGGGGGTCCTATTTTTCCAGAACACACCTGACGGAGCGAAGGAGCAGCAGAGGAGGGCCACCAGGGCCCACACGCCAGGGCGCGGCCCCCCTCTGCCGCGCCCTGGGTGGTGTGGGCCCCTCGGGGGTCCGCAGCCGCCGCCCTTTCGCCTACTTATTCCCCCCGACGCGAAAACCCTAAGTACCTGAGCAAATATCCACGAAAAGTTCCAGAGACGCCGCCGTCGTCAACCCTAGCTCGGGAGGGTTCAGAACCTCTTCCCGGCACCCTGCCGGAGAGGGGAATCGTCACCGGAGGCTTCTACATCGCCATGCCTGCCTCCGGAGTGATGCGTGAGTAGTTCATCCTTGGACTACGGGTCCATAGCAGTAGCTAGATGGTTGTCTCTCCACTTTGTGCCATCATGTTTAGATCTTGTGAGCTGCCCTACATGATCAAGATCATATTATTGTAATGCTACATGTTGTGTTTGCTGGGATCCGATGAATATTGAATATTATGTCAAGTTGATTATCAATCTATCTTATATGTTATTTAAGATCTTGCATGCTTTCCGTTACTCGTAGATGCTTTGGCCAAGTAGATGCTTGTAACTCCAAGAGAGAGTATTTATGCTAGATAGTGGGTTCATGTCTCCGTTTAACCTGGGACAGTGACAGAAAGTTCTAAGGTTGTGGATGTGCTGTTGCCACTAGGGATAACCTAACGATGCTATGTCCACGGCATATGTGTTTGTTTACATTACGCACTTTACTTAATGCAATTATCCGTTGCTTGCAACTTAATACCAACGGGGACTCGGATGACAACCCGGCGGTGGATTATTAGTCATAGATGCTGTTGGATAACGATCTATGTATTATGTCGTAATGCCCAATTAAATATCATAGTAGTCAACATGTCATGTATATGCATTGTCATGCGCTCACTATTCGTCAATTGCCCAGCTGTAATTTGTTCACCCAACATGTTAGTTATCTTTTATGGAGAGACACCACTAGTGAACTGTGGACCCCGGTCCATTCTTTTACACTGATTAAACAACCACAAACTGCAAACTGTTCCTTTTTCATTCTCTGCAATTTAATACTCATTTTCCACACCATACGTTTAATCCTTTGTTTTCAGCAAGCCAGTGAGATTGACAACCTCACTGTTTCGTTGGGGCAAAGTAGTTTGATTGTGTTGTGTGCAGATTCCACGTCAACAGTCCAGACTCCCATCACAACTATTTTTCTGGCGCCGTTGACAACCTTCTGAAGAGTTGCTGCTCCTACTGGTTCGATAACCTTGGTTTCTTTCTGAGGGAAAACTTGCTGCTGACTACATCATACCTTCCTCTTGGGGTCTCCCAACGAACGTGTGTTTCACGTCATCAGAGTCTCAACCTAAATCCCGTTATTTGTGCAGCATCAAGACTTGCTCTTCGGATCATCAGTTGGGCAGGCAAGATGTTATCATATGGTGATCGTCTTGTCTTGATTAACTCAGTTTTAACTAGCCTCCCGATGTTTTTACTCTCTTTCTTCCAAATCCCAGTGGGGGTGCGGAAGAGGTTGGATTACTTTCGCTCTCTGTTTTTCTGGCAAAGTGATCAACATAAGAGAAAGTACCACCTATCTAGATGGAATATCATTTGTCGGCCGAAGGATCAAGGGGTTTGTGTATAGCGGTTTTAGATATAAAAATAAATGTCTTCTTGGAAAATGGCTATATAAGATTTTAAATGAAAAGGGGGTTTGGCAGGAACTGTTGTGCAACAAATACCTTAGTGAGAAAACGCTTGCCCAATGTGAACCAAAACCTAATGACTCTCCATTTTGGAAGGGTATTATGGCGGTAAAGACTGAATTCTTTACGAGGGGTTCTTTTGTTGTGGGTAACGGTCGGCAAACAAGATTTTGGGAGGATACATGCTTGGGAACAAGCCGTTGGCTGTTCAATATCCTTCCATGTTTAATATTGTTAGACACAAAAATGTGTTAGTGGCGCATGTTCTGTATAATAATCCGTTAAACATTGAATTTCGGAGAACCTTCACTGATAACAAATGGCTATCATGGTTGAGACTAGTAGAGCGATTGATGCATGTCACTCTATCGAATGTTGATGACCGCTTTAAATGGAACTTGACTACTAATGGTGTCTTTAGGGTTAGATCAATGTATTCGGATATGATGCATGGACATACCCCTTTTTTACATACATACTTATGGAAATTGAAAGTTCCTCTTAAGATAAAAATCTTTATGTGGTTTTTAAGACGAAAGGTTATTCTTACTAAGGATAATTTGATTAAAAGGAACTGGATCGGGTGTAAGAAATGTGCCTTTTGCCATGCGGAGGAGTCCGTGGAGCACCTTTTTATATCCTGTCCGTTTGTCACGGACATTTGGAGACTATTTCATTTCACCTTCAATATTACCCCACCAACTAGTGTTGCAAATTTGTTTGGGCATTGGCTTAATGGAGTTGATAAAATGACTAAAGCACGTATTCGCATTGGTGTTTGTGCTTTCTTATGGGCTGTTTGAAACTGTCGCAATGATGTGGTTTTTAACAAGGTCAGATATGCTCATTGTTTGCAGGTCGTTCATCGTGCTATCTACTGATTCGTCTATGGTCATTCCTTCTCCCGTCGAGCAACAGGATACCATGGAGTCTGGATGTACCCGTATTATGGCGGTCGTCCGAGCTATTTGCTGCCATATGGGTGACAACATACTAGAAGATTTCAATGAGTAGTCTATTCTTAGTAGCTTTGTTTCGCTGGTTGATTCATGTAGCCACTTTGGCTGATCCGTGATTTGTAATAACTGATTCATACTCTCTTGCTACTTTTATTTAAATATAAAAGGCGTGTGCATCATCATGATGCAAAGGCCGGGGCACCCATTTCTAAAAAAGAAGTATTTTTAGTTTTTTATTCGTACATATGTAAATGTAGACGTATATAGACACATTTTAATGTGTAGATTCACTTATTTCCCTCCATAGTCAACCTTGAGTTATATCTAAAAGATTTTATATTATGAAACAGATGGAGTAACAGTTACTCGACTTGATGATCAGTCTTGACAGCCAGCTAAAGTCGTCAAAACCCAAAATATTTGGCATGGAGCCGACTTGTGTATACGTCGATTCTGTCAAATAAACGCGACTCGGTTCTGCTCTGAAGCCAAATACAGTATGTTCGGGAGTCGAGTTTGACAAGACAACTGCGATTTGTCTATTCTTACAGTACAGCTAATCGGTTTATTGGCCCATGAACCCGAATCAAAGTTTGATACAACTCGATTAGGTCTAACATAAGGCGTATTTTACTAGCGTGAACATATTCGATCATGTCATTATATATTATAAATTACTAGAATGACATCCCCGCGTTGCAGCGGGTATCTCTTAAGAAATCTAATAAATGTATGAAATTTGAAATTTACTACAGAATTATAAAAGAAAAAAAGTTAACATGAGTGACAAAACTAATTCCGGTGTTCTCCTAGCACATGATTTAATTTGGTAATAACATAGTGGGATGGTGCGTTCTTATCAATCGAAGAGCAAACAAAGGATGACATGGACAATTTAATGGCTAAAAGAAAATATGATGTGGATACTTGTATGCAGAGATAGATACTCCCTCTGTTTTTTGATGTAAAGTGTATAGTTTTTTGAAGAAAAATCCATAATATAAGGTGCATTTGCTATTTATGGATAATTTGACCCATCCAAAAATGAGACCTAGTCTTAAAAGAGGGATTAAACGGATTATATTCATTTTGTGCCTATTAATAACTCATCTCTCACGATTTTTTCAGAAGAAAAATGAGCCCACTGTATGCAAAATACACATGTCTTAATATTCGTGCAGAAAACTATACACCCTACATTTAGGAATGAAGGGAGTAATAAGTAATGAATGTAGTGTGTTGATTTGGACAATTGGTTGGCTAAAAGAGTAAGTGATGTGGATAACTTGCATGTTGAGATAGAAACATTAATTGTAGTTAGTGTGATTTTGCTTTATAAAAAGTATAGATAGATTAGAGTCATTCAAGTGTCAAACGATTTCCTCTATTTGATCATCAGATAATACATTACAACTTACAAATTACAGAGGGTCCGTCTACAAGGGGAGTTAGCTATGGTTCACCGACCGAGGTGAATGATCTTTCTGGAAAGATGCCAAGAAACGACTCCATGTATTTTTCCTCCTTCTGCCTCTACAAGGCCTCGAAGTCGATTTGGCGTTGTTTCTGCAACGACTCGGGCTCCGCATGGCACTACTTTTTCAACATCTCATGGCTTGTGGGTGTCCCCCCTCGAAAGTAGGCTTGATAATGCTGTCGGGGTCGATATTATCGGGTTTAGCGATCTTGATATCGTTCATATCGTTCGAGGGGAAATATTTGCTTGGGCCGCGGCGGCGATGTCCATGGACGCCATATCCCTCTTGAAGCTGTCATTGCGGCTCCTGTTAGTCCTTCTAAGCTCCAGATAAAAAATCCTAAATCCTCGGATGAGGCGGTGGTGGCGCTCTAGCGTTGTGCTCTTCTAGAAGATGCCGACTTTGAGTTCACAACGTGTGGCTCTCCAAAAGTTGCGTGGCAACGGCTCCGGTACTTTGGTGTCGTTTCTTCGTCGGGATTTCTCTGGTAAAGTTGGTAGCTTGTTCTACACCTCGGCGTTCACCCTTTTGGGCCTATCCTCTTGAACCTGTCAACGGCAATGCGTGGACGATGGCGGTGATGTTTGTGGTGGCGCTACCTTAGATGGTGTAGTCGGTCTCGGCGGTGGATGGCGTGTGTTCGTGCGTGCAAACTCTAACGTGAGCTAGGGTACGACAACTTTGCCGTCCTGAAAGTGCTCATCTTTTTCGCCGTAGCTCTCATTAGATGGTCGCGCCCTATTTCTCGCATTCGGCTATAATCTCTTTGGTAGTCCTTTTTCTTGTGTGTACAGTCCTTTGTTATAAACTAGAAGATACCCCGCGCGTTGCAGCGGGTATCACTTTAGAAACTATATCGTGTAAATAAAATGGTATAAAAGGTATGACATATTAAATAATATGTGAAAATCAATTGGTCATAGTCTACGTACTAAATTTTCATATACATGAATTGTGTGTGTATTATATATTGTTAATGTGAACTATTAGATGGTTGGAGAATGTATGATGTGTATATTAATAAGTATTAGTGGAAATGACATGGAGAATTGATTGGCTAATAGCATGGATGATGTGGATAGATTGCATGTTGAGATAGAAAAATAATAAATGCATTTAGTGGAGTTTTGCTTTATAAGATAAGAGGTATAGATAGATTGGGTTCAACACATTGTATCTATTTCGGCGTTATTAATTTTAGGTCATAACCTTTTATTTTATATATTTTAAAAATACAATGGGTACTGTCACATTAGTACCAGCCGTGGGCGACACCCTAACACAAACCGGATCATTTTCCCTTTTCTTTCTCCTCTCTTTGTGCTTTCCCGTTCCTTCCTATTTACCGTTCATATACAATCCTCTCCTTCTTTTCGAAATTCACAAATTACCGACTTCCCCTTAAAAAGGCCTCGCCGTCGTGCTCCTCCTCTCTCTTCCTCCTCGCCCCCACCCCGTTTCCTTCCCCCAATCCTTCGCCGCCGACGCCGACGCCGACCGCCGGACGTGGCCCCCTCCAACGCAATCTCCACGGTGCGTATTCCTCCCCCTCACGCCCCTCTCGCTGATCCGATGAACGCCCCCCGGATCGCTCCCTCGCTTCATCCCAGGGTCTCGGATTTTGATTCCCTCCCCTGCTTTTTTTGTTGGTCATCGCGTTGTACGGTGATTTGCTTCCTAATAGGCGGCCAGATCGATGCGGGGAGCTGCTCCAATCCCCGTCGGTGGCCGCCGGACCGGTAGATTTAACTGGTTCCCCCTTCGGTTTTGGGGTTTATGCCTGTTGGGAGATTCGGGCCCGCGGCGCTCGATCCGCCTGGAGGTCGCTGCGCGTGCTTGGATCTCCTCCCGCTGGATCGGCTCGAAAGACTCGGGCTTTTTTTCAAAGCTTTCTCCCCCTTGATTTCGTGACCCCCGCCCGTACGATCTCGATAGGGTTAATGATTCTTGCGGTAGCACTGCCACTGTAAGTTGCCGTGGAACTTCCTTCTGGAGTATATATGTTCAGGGATTGCGTGATCCGCGTGACATACAGTATGTCTGATTGGGTTGCATGCGAGCTTGTACGGTGTGCGATCTGTAGTAATAATTGTAGTAGTGAATCGTAGCTTGACCAGAGGAAAGCCGTATAAGCGTATGCGTTCATCAATTTGCTCCCCTCAGTACATCAGTAACATTCGACTGCCCATAGCTCTCTCCCCCATTTAATGCTCCCGTTTTCATTTCACGGGGCAAATGCACTAATCATCACCTGATAACTCCCAAAAGTTATCTCTTTGACAACTTTTTTGCATATATGCTCCAGAAGCTGCATTGCAGTAGCCCTTGCAGCCCTAAAAACTGAAGGACTCACATCGAGATCTGCATGTTACTTTTATTCCATTTGTTCTTTCTGGAAATTTCGTAGGCGCTCATCTCTTTTGGTTTCCCCTTCCCTAGCTTAAATGTGATGGTTTTATACCTTCCTGTCTTGCAGAAATGGAGGAACCATGTCTTTCCATTCAGCTTATTGATGGAGATGGTGTTTTCAATGTATCTGGATTGGAGACCTTCTTGAAGGAAGTTAAATTGGCCGAATGTGGGCTCTCATATGCTGTTGTATCAATAATGGGCCCACAAAGTAGTGGTATGATTCGCTCCTTTCCTCATCGCTGTTATCCTGTTTAACTTTAACCAGTTATATGTTATACCATTGGTCCTCAATGACCCCTCCCTAACCCTATCTTTTGCAGGAAAGAGTACACTTTTGAATCATCTTTTCCGCACAAATTTTAGGGAGATGGATGCTTTCAGAGGAAGGTATGTTGTCATTCTTTTATATTTACATGCCTTCTTTATATATGCTTTCTTCTGTCCACTAACTAGCATTTATTCAAATTTTCAGGTCACAGACAACCAAAGGTATATGGATGGCGCATGCCCAGAATATTGAGCCATGCACTCTTGTAATGGATTTGGAAGGCACTGATGGAAGAGAGAGGGGCGAGGTAATGAACAAATAAGAATCCCCCAATTCAAAATTGTTTGAAGCATGTATTATCACAGAAGGCACATGCTTAAAAACTTTCTTTTTGTCGACAGTCGACAAGAATATTTTGTTTTTCTTGCATCTTATATCATTAATTTAGGGAGTCAGGTAGGGCATCTCCAATAAGCTACACTATATTTGTCTTCAGCTTACAAACCTGTAAGGGCCCCCTTTGATTTCATTTCATCATATTTCCAACTTGTAATGGATGATGAGATCTAGCTTATTGAGTAAACGCAATAATGTGCTGACTGTTGTGTCTTGACTTCTGCTTTGAAGTTCACGAGCTGAAGCCAACATTTGCTCGCTCTGACCCATATGATTGCTCATGAGATGGTTGCTAGTTATTACGTTTTGGATTATGGAGGTTTTATTCCACTGTCTAATTGATCCACGTAATTTCAGGATGACACCGCCTTTGAGAAGCAAAGTGCATTATTTGCTTTGGCTGTTTCGGATATTGTGTTGATCAATATGTAAGTTGTTCCCCTAATTGATGATGTTGAACTTATTAGTCCCTAAATTGGACAATACATTTAATCAATTGTTTTCTTCAATTCCATAGGTGGTGCCATGACATTGGGAGAGAGCAGGCTGCGAACAAGCCGCTTTTGAAGACCGTCTTCCAGGTTAGGTTTTTTCTGCCATTTTCTCCTATTTTCCATGTTTGGTAAAACTGCACTGGATATTTCTGTATTTTTTCTTTTTTTACTCTTTATAGGGGTGTGGAGAGTTATTATATTCTAATATATCTTCTATCTGTGTAGGTCATGATGAGATTGTTCAGTCCTCGCAAAACAACAATGTTATTTGTTATTCGTGACAAATCAAAGGTGAGGGGATTCACACGGTGCATTCTAGGCTATAAACTATGATATTTTCGAAAGAAACTGTTAGTAACCTTGTTTTTTACTGCCTGCACCTATTTTTCTTTGTACTGGATTAATATGACACCCTTTTTTTGGTTATAAACAGACACCCTGGAAAATCTTGAACCTATTTTAAGGGAAGATATTCAGAAGGTACATAATTTATTGATAGTCCATGTCCTACCTATGCCTGATCATTATTTTTTTGCTTTCAGTATGCTAAACTGTTTTCATCTGTTTGCAGATATGGGACGGTGTTCCTAAACCTCATGCCCATAAAGAAACTCCACTCAGTGATTTTTTCAATGTAAAATCCTTACCACACCCTTTTTGCTTGTTTATACTGTATATGCATCAGCTAGATTTACTCACTGTATTTTTTATAGGTACAAGTTGTGGCTCTTAACAGTTATGAGGAAAAAGAAGAGTTATTTAAGGAGCAGGTTGTGTGACTACAATGTCTATACCTAGATGACACTAGATTTGTGCTTGTTACTTATTTTCTTTGAACTATGAATAACATAGTGCGTTAAATTTCTGAAGGTTTCTAATTTGAGAGAGAGGTTTCAACATTCTATTGCTCCTGGTGGACTTGCTGGAGATAGACGTGGTGTTGTTCCAGCATCAGGTTTTTCATTCAGTTCACAGCACTTTTGGAAGGTCATCAAGGAGAACAAAGACCTTGATCTACCTGCTCATAAAGTGAGCAACCCCCTCCATTTTCTAATTTGAGTTATCCATATATTGTATATTGAAATATTTTAATATGCATCAATCAATTCAGGTTATGGTGGCTACTGTCCGCTGTGAGGAAATCGGTAATGAAAAACTTGCCAGCTTTACGGCTGATGAGGTGATTATAGTACACATTATTAAGCTTAATAAATGCTGCATGGCTCATGAAACCAACTGACACGATATGTACAAATATATAAAGGAATGGCAACAATTCGAGGAGGCTGTTCAAAGTGACTATGTGCCGGGGTTTGGGAAGAAGATAAGCAGCCTTCTTGATAGATGTTTATCAGAGTGAGTTTTCATTGCCTTCTTGTGGTCAGTAATGTTTTCCTTATCCTGGCTGTGGTTGCCCAATTCAGAAGACATGTGGATTGATTACAGCCATTTATCAGTCAGATTGGTTGGTGGTGGGATCCCAAATGGCAGTCAGTTGCTCCCTGATTCTAGTCAAATTTATCCGAGTAGAAACACGGTGACACATATTTCCTGTAAATTGCTGCTAGCCAACGAGTCAAGAGCCCCATTTGTGTGTTTCTTCTGCTTCTGTGAACAACAGTTAGCTCCTTTAAAAAAGCATTTCATGCCAATGAGGGTTGAGTGTTTGCAAACGGAAAAGCAGTCCATATAGCATATATCTTTGTTATAGATGAATAGGTTATCATCTTTCTGAGATGCAAGCCATGCTTATTTTAGTGTATGCCGTGAGTTACTTTTTGATGGAAAACCGTAAGGGTGACCTCGACTGTGTTGTGAGTTACAATAAGCGTTTAGAAATCTTTCTGTCGTTTCAATTATTTTTGTCTAAATTGCAGATATGACACTGAGGCTATTTATTTTGATGAAGGTGTCAGAACATCAAAAAGACATCAACTTGAGTCTAAACTCTTGCAGGTTTTCCCTTCTGTCTTGGTCTAATCTTCAATCTGTTGTATCAAATGACAATTCCTCGCTCCTCGCTTCCAAGCATTTAATCAACAGTTGAGTTATGTACTTATGTTATACATAACGTGAACCAATCAGTCAGCTTCATACAGGGTGCAGTCATCTTCGGGCATGTTGTAGTCATCTTTATACATGGATACACCATACTTGTAATATGGACTTTAACCTGGAGAACAAACCTTTATTCTAATTTCTCGACACAGTTTGCCATATTTTTTTGTAAGAGATCAGTGGAAGAACAGCATAACGGTACCTTGAAATTAAACCCTGGAACTAATCTTAATGCTAACATTTTTGTATAAAGATTGCCATATTTTCTGCAAGAGATAAGTCAAGAGTGGGATATTTTTGTAGAAAACTGAAAACCTAATGTTCGGTCCAACAATATTCTACTGTATTCGTTTTCCTGCCAGAATTATGTTATGTTTTAGATTTTTTTTTGCCTGATCCTGACTGCAGATTTTCTTCATTGATCTTGTCTCATGTTCCATTCATTGTTTAGTTGTGTAGTTTTGGATTTAAGCATTCTTGTCACTGTTAAGTGTTCTCTTTGATGACTTAATGCTTACATGAATTTCCATTCGTGTCCTAGCTTGTCCAACCTGCATACCAATCACTTTTGGGTCATTTACGGGCTAGAACTTTAGAAGCATTCAAGGATTCTTTTGACAAGGCCCTTGAAAAGGATGGATTTGCTGTCGCTGCTCGCGATTCTGTCAAGATTTTCCTGGAGAAGTTTGACAAAGGATCTGAAGGTATGTCTCTAGGAATGTTGCTAATGTACTTGCTCCGTTGCTCGTGTGCTTGTAGAAAATAGTGATCCTCTGTCGTAGGAATTAGGAAAACATTTATGTTGCAAACCAGTCAACTACATGTATAGCTGGTGTTGTGGGGTCAGATACAAGATTGTCAAAGATTTTACCTATTTTTGGATTTTTAAATAAAAAACACACAAGTATATGAAGGATTTGCTAAATAGTTGTGGGGTCAGCTGACCCCACAGCTATAATGTGGATCCGCTACTGCATGGAACCAACTATTTGACACTCGTGACTTGATATTTTGCTGACTGATGTCATTTCTTGGTGGGAAATGGCACCAGCCGCACAAAGCTGGGGATCAAAGCATAAATATTAGTTAAACCTTGTAAGAAACATCACAGATTTGCTGTTTTGTTTTATGGCAGTTGAGATAGATACATTATCGGTCATCGAGGCACTGCTATGCCAAATTAGTGCACCTTTCAAATACTAACTGAGCTAGAAATGAACACGTACTTTCAAGTATATTATTAGTCCAAAGAATGTTATTCCTTATCTTGCAGTCTGCTCCTTTTCTGCATAAATGCATACACCTTAAGGTCACGTACCTGGATATTATGCAGATGCTACTATTGAACAAGTGAACTGGGACTCCTCGAAAGTTAAGGATAAGCTTAAGCGTGACATCGAGGCGCATGTGGTGTCAGTCCGTGCTACAAAACTTTCCGAACTTTGTGCCGGATATGAGGTTGCCTTCACTTTCGAATTTGTTTGGTTACCTTTTCAAATGACTGGTGTAACTGTCAGGACTCAGAACACATATATTTTTTCTAATTTGAGACCTACTGTTTCAGGGGAAACTTACCAAAGCTCTGGCTGAACCTGTTGAAGCTCTTCTAGATTCAGCCAGTGAGGAAACCTGGCCAGCTATTAGGAAGCTTCTTCAACGTGAGACAAAAGCTGCCGTTTCAGGTCTTGAATCTGCCATTTCAACTTTTGAGCTCGATGAAGCTACTGAGAAAGAACTGCTTTCGAGGTTGGAGAATCATGGAAGGGGTGTTGTTGAATCAAAGGCAAAAGAAGAAGCTGCAAGGGTCTTGATCCGCATGAAGGACAGGTGAGCTGTGCTTCAGCTCTAACTAAAGAACGAGACATATCTTCTGCGTGAAAAACTAAAATGTGTAAAATTTTACAGGTTCTCGATGTTGTTCAATCGTGATTCTGACTCCATGCCAAGAGTATGGACAGGAAAGGAAGACATAAAAGCAATTACTAAAACAGCTCGTTCAGCTGTAAGTCAGATGTTAATACTGTCCATTTGAAATATAATAACTTGCTTAGGAACTGAAACTTGAGTCTCCTCTCTGTGCAGTCCATGAAGTTGCTTTCTACAATGGCTGCAATTCGGTTGGATGAAGATGGCGACAACATTGATACCACTCTTTCCCTTGCTCTAGTTGACGCCGCGAGGCCTGGGACTACAGATAGGAGTATCCAATCGCTTGATCCACTCGCCTCCAGTTCATGGGAAAGGGTCTGTGGGCAATGTGTCATATTTATTTGTGTTGTCACCTGAAGCAATATTCTGTTCTTTTTTGTAGACCATTTGGCCACAAATTATTGCTTTGTTATTTGCTTAATGGATGCCATTTATATGAACAGGTCCCAGAGGAGAGAACTTTAATCTCCCCTGTCCAGTGCAAATCACTGTGGAGGCAATTTAAGGCCGAAACTGAGTATACCGTCACTCAAGCCATAGCTGCTCAGGTATCCTCGCGAGCAACATTTCAACAATTATTCATTTTGCACTATCAAAATTCTATGGTTGTTTCCACATCTCCAATACTTCTGGAGTTTCTTTGGAAGAGAGGCGGTCTTGTGTATACTATTATTACTAACCATTTACTGTTCCCTTCTATAGGAAGCAAATAAGAGAAACAACAACTGGCTGCCTCCTCCATGGGCACTGGCTGCGATGGCCGTGCTTGGATTCAATGAGTTTATGACATTACTGAGGTACTTTGTTTTGTCTGCAGAGTCATGCATGAGTTTTGGTTAAGACATCTATCCATTTGGTATGACTGAGATTTCATTTGATGGACAGGAATCCACTGTACCTGGCCGTCATGTTTGTAGTTTTCCTTGTTGGTAAAGCCCTCTGGGTTCAACTAGACGTTGCCAATGAATTCCGAAATGGATTTGTGAGTATTAAAGCAACATTCAGGCTTGCTATTTTCTTTCCAGAAAACAACATCTGACCCAATATTTTTGCTTGGATATTACACAGCTTCCAGCTCTACTCTCTCTGTCCGCAAAGTTTGTACCAACAATGATGAACATTCTGAAGAGACTAGCTGACGCGGGGGCAGCGCCCCCAGCCCCAGAGAGGCAAAGAGAGATGGAACTCCAGCCAAAATCCACAAGGAATAGTTCAAACAGCAACGTCACATCAGCTGGCTCCTCCAGCATAACCTCTTCGGAGAATGGACCTGAATATTCAAGCCCGATAGCGCAATGATAAGTGGATTTCTTTTTTTAGCAACGGTTTGAGCCTAGGAGATCGAAGTGCCTTGTGGTTTGAGCCTAGGAGATTGAAGTGCCTTGCGGTTTTTGCGCGCTCGCCCTTCCCAACCTGATGTATTAAAATTACGAGGAACGGTCCACAGCGGTTATATATGGAATTTTGGGCTGGGAGTCGTTTGTACGAAACATTGTAGAATAACTTTCATCTCCTTTTTGTAAAAGCTTCTATGATGGTTGTATAGAAGATTTGTGATTATTTCTTTCATCTCAACCCATGAGACTAGGGGAAACACAGCGTTGCATTCCTATACTATATATAGTTGGTTGCATATATTGCAATATGCGAGAAGTATGTATATTTCTTGAAACTCTGATCGGGTTGCTCTGCAGAATCATTGGCCGCTTAGATGAGACAAGAGAATATTTATGTTTTTACGATATTGTAAGTTGTTTTCTGTACCAACTGCAGCTTGAGTTACTTTTTGCACGATTAATATTTGAGCTTCACCTGGTGATTTTCTAAGATACTGTGGGTCCTTGATCTAATATTCTTTTTTGGAACAAATATAAGCAACTCTAAATTACCAATTAGACACTCAATATATGCAGAGTTTTAGAATATTGATGACTTGTGTGGTCAGATATCAGGCCAGTAAATTAAAACATGAGCTGTGAGTAGGCGGTAAATACCCTTCACCACATTTTTCACTACCGTATATAGGATATGGAGCGAAGCGGATAATGACTACTCCCTCTGTTATTAAATATAAGATATTTTATCATTTGTCCACACATATGTATACAAATATATCTCGACATGTTTTTAGTGTGTATGTTCACTCATTTTACTCATTTTAGTATATATCTAGACAATATGTGGAACACCTAAAACATCTTATATTTAAAAACAGAGAGAGTAGTTGTGAATTCCAAAATACTATGATAAACTATACTTCTAGCAAAACTATAGAGCAATTAAACCTTTGAACCTTGCAACAGTCAAAGAGTAAAAAAGAAGACATGAATTAGACTGAACTTGAGTATCCCACGATATTTTGCAAATACAATTGAATAGCTGAACCATAACTCGAGCGGTGTTAGAATTTAGGAGTAGACAGGCTCGTCAAATGAACTCAGTAACTCAATAATTACCAAGTTCATATTAGATTTGACTTTTGACTAATATATATATTGGATAATCTGGTTTGAAACATTTGGATATTCCTAATTAGTTTTTGGATGATCGATATCCACAAGCGATTAGCTATACCATATCATGTACCATATACGAGCGCTACTACGGATTCATATATCCTTATCCATCGGTTTCTTTACACGAATATGTATTGTTTAAAATAGATCCAAAGCCGGATTCCATACGGAAAAAACATACATGTTATAGTGAGGGGTTGCTAATCCCAAAGCTTAGCCCCGTAAGCCAAGAGGCATTTAAATCGCCCCTTGAATTTCCTTCTACGAAAATGATACGTGTTTTATGTTGAGGTGTATCGAGAAAAAAATGATTTAGCCACACACAATTCTTGCGAAGGTCATGGGAGCTTCTAGGGGGCAAGGACGCCTCGACACGGTTTTGTTTATCTAATGCATTTCACACATCTTATCACTAGGTTATTTTGGTTTATGTACGATTTTATTCAGATTAAAGGCACCCACATCACTTAAATTTTATTCTAAATAATGAAAAGAGGTCACGAGTCTAAGTTTTTATTCGTCAAAGGCAAAATCGGCCTCTTTTGACAAGAAAAGCCCAACCACAAGAAAAATAGCCTAATTTTTTTTATTAATGAAATATATAGTTCTAGATATACTCAGTCAGAAGTATGGCTACTAAACAGATAACACCAAAAAAGAAAAGCCACCCATAAAAGGTTCACAATATTAGCGTTTGATTCAAAAGTTATTATATTCTGTATTTCATTTCTGAAATAAGCAGGGTTTACCCGTGTGTGGAAAAACCCAAGTGGCCAACAAGGTTTTGGTTCCAGGTAGAAAAAAATTTCCGAGGGTGGTCGGGATTACCGGTTACCGTGGTAACCGGAAAACCCCGACAGGTTACCGGACGAATTTGAAAAACAAAATTCAAAAATTCACAAAAAAATTGGTTCCGATTTGACCATTTGTCGAGTGGTTTTGTTAAAATTTAAAATTTTCAAAATTTTCGGGACTTTTTGCCCGGGATGACCATTTCCCGGGGGTGGTCGGGATATCCAGTTACCGGCGGTAACCAGATTTCCCGACCGGTAACCAAAACCTTGGTGGCCAACACATGGCAAGCGGGCAAACACGCCACATTTCATGCATAGAGAGCTTGGCGGTGACCACTGGGTTATCTCCTTTGAAATTCACAAGATACAAAAACATTGAGCATTGGAAATTAAAAAAAAACATTGAGTTAGCTTCTTGTGCCATTGAAGTTCTTGTAGATTCTTTCCCTCTACTTATAGGAAGTGAAAGTTGTCGTTCAAAATCATGCTTGGGAGGGCTAGAGCCCTTTTTGGAACATAGCCACACTCATCCCCAAGATCGTTGTCACTAGACCACTTGACGATTCAGGGAAGCAGATTTTTGGAACCTATATACACGAGAATCCATTTCTAAATCTTATTGAAATCTTAGAAACCGAGAGTACTACAATGTATTCCCTCCATTCCATATTAGTTGTCGTTGTTTGTAATAAATGTACAAACAACGACAACTATTATGGAACAAGTGGAGTACAATTTAAACTATAGCATTTTCATTTTCATGGGACAAATCAAATGGACTTGTTTTTCTACGAAAATTTACATGGATAAATTCCGACTGGGCAACTCTCCTTGTCTCTGTTGGAATTTACATCTCGTATGGGCGTGTCAGATGTCGATCAAAGTAAGCCAACATGCACAAGGCCGAGTGCAAGTTGATACTCTGTCCTGTACTCACATACAGGGACCAAAGATATTTACATTTGACGCTTTGCCGAAAGAAAAAAAAAATCTCGTATGGGCGTGTCAGATGTTGATCAAAGTAAGCCAACACGCACAAGGCCGAGTGTAAGTTTTTTTTTTGAACATAAAGTGTAAGTTGATACTCTGTCCTGTACTCACATACAAACATTGTTGGCGTGATGGTGAGAGAATTAAGCTAGACTCAATGAACGAAGAGGCTCAAGCTCTAGAGCGGACCTTGATAGTACTTTTGTAGTACAGTGTACAGTAGGCTATTTTGGTGTTTGCACGTACCCCAGTTGAGTGAGCCCCTACTCGGACAGGGGCTTCGGCCTTCCTTGCTACACATCATGCAACCACTTGACAGAGGATTTTCGTTTCAGGCGTCGGCGTGAGTCGTGGTCGTAGTGAGATTTGGTTTTTTGGAGAACAACAAATTATGATAATTGAATAGCAATATTTTCAAGAGTGGTTATTTTCTCTCTTTTACTTTTATATTTTCAGGTTTAGCGTGTGTTTCATTGAGTCGGAATATTTATCGATAATAAGTCATTTGTGGTGATTTCGTCAATTTGATGTCCTCGGACGTTGTCCTTCGTTAGACGATGCAAGAGTGTGCACGTGTGCTGGGACGGAACCGCGGGGGTGGGGGATATGGCCCGTCTATTCCTGGTTCAGTCCCTTCTGATGTACGTCCATGCCCCGCATCTACAGTATATACATTGTTTCTGGTACCATATGTGTCTCGTTGAAGCGAAATATTCTTTTAGTGACTTCATCAATTTTGAAGCTCCAGGGTTTACGCATATGACAGTGCGTGCACGTGCTTTTATGTTGAACTCGGTGTTCCTTAAAACATGACACATAAATAAGTATTAGTTTTTTAGATGCCATGGTAATTGTTTTAGCCCCACTTGTCATAGTTAGAGGGCAAAGACCTAAGCCGTTCCGAGTCAGTAAACCGAAATCGAGGAGGGCAAAGAGGCCTGAACACTATAGCAAAGAGGCTCGCGGTGGCTAGACTAGTGGATGAAGTTGGAGCATGTTTTGTGTGCTTCCAGGAGACTAAGCTGGACGTTGTTACGCCAACACTAGTGCGGGAATGCGCAAGACCGTCGTTCGACAGGTTTTATTACTTGTCAGCGGATGGTACTCGCGGCGGAGTGTTTGTCGCTTGGGTGTCCAGGGATGTGAGGATCTCCAACCCACATATCATGGAGCACACGGTGACGGTGCAGGTATAGGCTAGCGGCGACGACGAGCCTGAGTGGTGGTTCACTAGGGTGTATGGGCCCCGGATGCCGAGGCCAAATTGGCCTTTTTGCAGGAGTTGAGGGATGTACGAGACCTCCATGCTGGGCCATGGATGATGGCCGGGGACTACAACCTCATACTCAATCTGGAGGACAAGAATAACACAAAATTAAATCTCAGCATGATGGGAAAGTTCTCACGAGCTCTTAGGGAGCTGGAGGTGACCGAGCTCTTCCTAAATGGTAGGATCTACACGTGGACAAATGGAAGAGCACAACCAACCCTCGAGAGGTTGGATCGTGTGTTCGTGTCGGTGGAATGGGAATCGGATTGCCCTAGGACGTTTCTCTCGGCGATGAGTTCATCCACTTCGGACACTCCCCGTTGAAGATTTGCCTAGATGCGGACCTACACATGGGAAGCGCTTCCACTTTGAGGTGTTTTTGCCGAAGGTGGATGGTTTCATGGAGGTGGTGACCGAGGCTTGGAACTCGGTGCCCCGAAACCCTAATCCGTACAAGAATGTGGATGATAGGCTGAGGGTGACGGCGAAAAAGCTTGCATGCTGGGGAGACAAATTCATAGGGAATGTCAAGTTTCAAATACTAGTGGAAAATGAGGTTATATTGCGACTAGACGTGGCAATGGAGAAGAGGCCGCTGTCCGAGGCTGAGAGGGGGCTATGGAGGCTTCTTAAGAAGAAGCTCCTTGGACTTGCCTCACTCGAGAGGTCGATTGCGAGGCAAAGGTCGATGCTGCTGTGGCTGCAAGAAGGAGAAGCGTGCACAAAGTTTTTCCATATGCATGCCAAACACCGTAGGAGGAAGAATTTCATAACCGAGCTCAAAGTGGACGAACATTCTTTGACGGATCACGATGACAAGGCTGAGGCGATTGATGACTTCTATGACAAGCTGTTGGGGTCAGCGCCGGACAGGTAGTTCACTTTGGACCTTTAGGAGCTGTAGATGCCGGCGCATGATTTGGAGCATCTACAAGCAAGACGTGCTGAGGTTTTCCGAGCGATGAAGCGCTCGGAGTTTAGAGGGTTTGGCTCGGTTAATCGAGCGTTGATCACCTTGCTACCCAAGAAGAATAATGCGTAGAGATCAAGGATTTCTGGCCAGTTAGCCTAATCCACAGCCTACCAAAACTCATGACAAAGGTGTTGGCGAATAGGTTGACGATGGATCTTCCGAGGATCGTTGGAGGACATCATAGTGCCTTTGTGAGAGGGCGGAGTCTGCATGATAACTTCATACTTGTGCAGCAAACAATGAGGAAGTGCACGCAAAAAGGAGGGCCACAATGATGCTTAATCTTGATATCACTAAAGCTTTTAACATAGTTGATTGGGCCTTCCTTGTGGAGGTGTTGACCAAGTTGGGTTTTGGTCGACATTGGCTTTCGTGGGTTAGCAGCCTTATGGCCACGACAAACACGAGGGTTATGCTTAATGGCGTGGTAGAGAGACGGATTTATAACCGCCGAGGTTTAAGGCAAGGGGACCCGCTCTCCCCTATGCTTTTTATCATGAAGATGGAGGTGCTCCACTTCATGTTTGCACGGACGACGGAGCTTGGAGTCCTCACCAAGCTAGCCCCGCGAGGTTTTAGTCGTCGCACGTCCATTTTTTCCGATGACGTGGTCACCTTCATCCGACCCACGTGGTGTGATTTTCGCGGTTGCAAGGTCATTATGGAGGATTTTGGGGAGGCGTCCGGACTACACACTAAACTCGCCAAATGTTCAGCTAATCTCATTCGTTGTTCAGAGGAGCAGGTTGTTGGAGATATGCCCTAGAGGCAATTAATAAAGTGATTTTATTTGTCATATCTCTATTGTTCATAATACGTTTTAATACCATGCTATAACTGTATTAAGCGGAAACATTAATACACGTGTGGTATGAAAACAACCAGGTCCCTAGTAGCCTCTATTTAACTAGTTCGTTGGGTAACAGATGATCAAGGTTTTCTGATCATGGACAATGGCGTCGGTTAACAACGGAGTCATATCATTAGGTGAATGATTTGATGGACATACCCAAAATATAGAAACGTAGTGTTCATACCTTCGACTGTGAGATCATATCAAATCTCTGCTTCTGAAAGATACGGCTGATCGCATCAAACGGCATGACTTATATAGCGTGACAATAAAGGTGACACTTTCGGGTATCAGAAGGAAGTAGTAGAAGCGAGTGATCAAGAGCGGGAATTGCCAATCCACATAGCAGGATAGATACTCTGGGCCCACTCGGTGAGATTATATCAATGAGCTTGCAAGCATGTGACTAGGTCACGGGGATGTAATATCACAGACGAGTAAAGATAGATTTGTCAATGGCGAGGTCATGCTCGGTAATCATGATACCGGAGAATGACGGTCGGACAAACTAAGTATCGCTAGGCAAGAGGATGAGACTGGACGTCTAAAGGTTCAAACGATAAAAGACATTCGTGGACGCACAAAGGCTATCATGGGTATCCAGATCCCGCTGTTAGTCATTGATCGGAGAACGAGTCTCGATCATGTCTGGAGTGATTCCGAACCGTGGGGTAACACACTTAAGGGTGGGTGACGATTAGATTAGATTTAGAGAGAAAAGAAACCGAGAACTCCGGAAGTGTTCCGGACTTGTCCGATGTTGATCGGAGGTAACGAAATATGTTTCGGAACCCGAATGAATTAAATAATATGTATTTAATATTAATAAGTGTTATTAGTGATTAAATATATTTTTATTTACTTTAATTCGAATTTTTAAAGGCATTAAACCTAAATGGGCCTCAGAGGCCCATTAGGGAAAAACCCCAAAAGGGAAAAGAGAAAAAAAGGGGGAGGGCCAGCCGGCCTGGCTGGGCCAAATGGGGCCCACCTGGGCTGGCGGCTCCTCCTTGGCCGGCCGAGCCATGTGGGGTTTAGTCCCACATGGCTTAGCCAAGGGAGATGGCCTCCCTCCTCCTCCTTTAAATAGGGAACCCCATGCCTTTGGAAATACACACCAATTCTCCCTCTTCTTCTCTCCTACCTTGAGCGTGGTTCCGTTTCTGGAGCTGCGTACGGGGAGGGAAGTCTCTCTACTATACGCACACCGCCGTGCTGCTAGATCCACTCTTCTACTTCCGCTGCTCTGCTGGATCTGGAGCCCGGAGGTCGTCATCCACACCGTACGTGCGTGGAACCGCGAGGCACCATTGTTTGGTGCTGGAGCTGTCTTCTTCCACTACACGACCCTGAGGTCGGCGCCGTCGTCTCCACCGACAACGTTTGTGCGGGAACGTAATCCCGCTTCCGGTCTACAAGGGTATGTATTCTGATCTCCTCCGTATTAGTATATCTGCATAGTATAGATCCTGGCTAGTTTATGGTTATCGTCGGTAGGAATTTTTTTGTTTTCTGTCTACGATCCCCAACAGTGGTATCAGAGCCGATCTATGCGTAGATATATCTGTACGGTTAGAACACATGTTGAATGTGGGCATCGATTCTACATTTGTTACCCTCTCGCGTGTACTTTTTTATATCGCGGGATTGTCGGATGAAGCGGCCCGGACCGACTTTACGCGTACTCTTACGCGAGACTGGTTCCACACTTGACATACGGCTTGTACCGTATATGTGGCTGGCGGGTGTCAGTATCTCCTACAATAGTTGATATTGCATTTACAATGGAGGGCCCCGAAAGGGGTGTAATAGAGACAATTGTCTTATCGCTGTTGTGGTTGTTTTCGTAGGTAAGAAACGGTTCTTGTGCGGAAGCCCTAGCAGCCACGTAAAATATGCAAAAGATAAAGTAGAAAGCGTCTAACTTTATTTTGCAGGGGCAATGTGATATGGTCAAGGTAGGTTTATTAAATTGTTTATAAAACTGTCGGCGCAAGGAGACCATCGGCGCGGAGAGACCATATCATGTCGCATTACATTTCATTTAGATGTTATGTAGATTATGTGCATCTTATATTGTGTATATATATATGTCTATATATTAGTTACACGGCGGTAATAATATAAGATGATCCCTCCCAAAATTCCGATAATAGTGTTCTCCCTCTGTCGTGCACCACCAATAAAGTTCTACGTTACGGGGTACGCCGCTTTGCGGTTACACTCGTCTCTTCGTTCGCATACGGTGGGTGTAAGCCACGTTGCACACGCCAATACGTCAGAGGGTGTTATGGCGAGCCTAGCATGTACAGACATGGCCTCGGAACACAAGTACCGAAAGGTTAAGCACGAGTCACATGCGGTGATGTGATCGATATACGATGTCTACCTTTGAAGTTATGCTATCTGCCTGATCGATGGGGGTAGTGTAATGGATGGGGGTTGTGTAATCACTAAGACGATGCGAGGGATACTCGTCTTGAGTGGGAGTTCTAGTAGTTTTATTTTGAAAACTTGAACCCGTATTTTATTATGAACAAACGTCTTATGTTTTGCAAATTCCATTGTAGATGTCTCGCCCCACCTTTAACCTAGGCCTGTTCCTTGAGAAAGAGAAACTTAAGACCAACGGCTCCAACTTCATGTCCTGGTTCCGCAACCTGAGGATCCTCCTCACTCCCCACAAGGTCGGCTACGTGATCGAAGCCGCCATAGGTGACGCTCCTACAGATACCGCCACCGAAGATGAGAAGAAGGCTTATCAAACTAAGGTGGAAGACTCCTCCTTCGTCCAGAGTGGCATGCTCTACGCCATGGAAGCTGATCTGCAAAAGCGCTTTGAGAAGATGAGTGCCTTTGAGATAATTTCCGATCTCAAGGCTGTCTTTGCGCCGCAGGCCAAGGCTGAGAGGTATGAAGCTTCTGAGCTCTTCTTCTCAGCCAAGATGGAAGAGCACAGCAGTGTCTCTGAGCACGTGGTCAAGATGTCTGGCTACGTTCAACGCCTGAATGCTCTGGAATGCAAGATTCCAGATGAACTGGCAATTGATAGGGTGCTGCAGTCGCTGCCCCCTAGCTTTAAGGGATTCGTCATGAACTACAACATGCACGGCATGGCTAAGACCCTCTCTGAGGTGTTCGTGATGTTGAAGACTGCTGAGGTGGAGATCAAGAAGGAGCACACACTGTTGATGGTCAACAAGACCGTCGATTTCAAGAAGTCTGGCGGGAAGGGTAAGAAGACCTGGAAGTTCAAGAAGGATGGCAAACAGGTTGCTAAGCCTAAAACTGCCAAATCTGGTCCCAAGCCCGGCGTGGAGTGCTTCTACTGCAAGGGAGACGGTCACTGGAAGCGCAACTGCCCCAAGTACCTGGAAGACAAGAAGGCCGGCAAGATTGTCGGAAGAGAGAAAGGTATATGTGATATACATGTTATTGATGTGTACCTTACATGCGCCCGTAGTAATACCTGGGTATTTGATACCGGCTCTGTTGCTCATATTTGTAACTCACAGGTGGAGTTGCGGAATAGTCGGCGCCTGGCGAAGGACGAGGTGACGATGCGCGTCGGCAATGGATCAAGAGTTGACGTGGTGGCCGTCGGCACGCTCCCTCTTCATCTACCATCGGGATTAGTTTTGGTTTTGAATAAGTGTTATTTTGTACCATCTCTGAGTGTAAACATTATAAGTGGTTCTTGCTTGTTGCAAGACGGATATTCGTTCAATTCAGTATCAAGTGGTTGTGCTATTTCGATGAATGATATCTTTTATGTTGATGCTCCTGTGAATAATGGTTTATTCTTGTTGAATCTCGATCGTAGTACACACATCCATAGCATAGATGCCAAAAGGATTAGACTTAGTAATGATACCGCCATGTATATGTGGCATTGCCGACTTGGTCACATTGGTGTAAAGCGCATGAAGAAACTCCACTCAGCTGGACTTTTGGAGTCATTAGATTTTGGATCTCTTGACACTTGCGAACCATGCCTCATGGGCAAGATGACTAGGTCACCGTTCAATGGTTTCGTTGAACGGCGTCGGAATTATTGGGAGTTATACATACAGATGTGTGCGGCCCAATGAGCGTATCGCGCAATGGTTATCGTTACTTTGTAACCTTCACTGATGACTTGAGTAGATACGGGTATATCTACTTAATGAAACACAAGTCAGAAACTTTTGAAAAGTTCAAAGAATTTCAAAGTGAGGTTGAAAATCAACTTAACAAGAAAATAAAGCACCTCCGATCCGATCGTGGTGGCGAATATTTGAGTTTTGAGTTTGGCACACATCTGAAGGCCTGTGGAATTGTGCCACAGCTTACGCCTGCCGGAACACCGCAACGCAACGGCGTGTCCGAGCGACGTAATCGTACTTTATTAGATAGCGTACGGTCTATGATGTCTCTTACCGACTTGCCCGTATCGTTTTGGGGATATGCGTTAGAAACAGCCGCATTCATTTTAAATAGGGCTCCATCCAAATCCGTGGAAACGACACCGTATGAGGTATGGCATGGTACGAAACCTAAGCTGTCGTTCCTGAAAGTTTGGGGTTGTGAGGCTTATGTCAAGAAATTGCAGCCTGACAAACTCGAACCGAAATCGGAAAAGGTCGTCTTTGTAGGGTATCCACGGGAAACCATAGGATACACCTTCTACCACCAAGCCGAGGGCAAAACGTTTGTCGCTAGAAACGGCACCTTTCTCGAGAAGGAGTTTCTCGCTAAAGGAGTAAGTGGGAGGAAAATAGACCTCGACGAGATAGTTGATCCTGAACTCGAAATTCCGAGTGGCGCAACGGAAACTGTTCCTGAACCGTCCTCCATAACAGATGGAGTGGGAGAAAATGTCGAGGAGGCTATTATACCTCGTAGGTCTGGAAGAACCCGTACATCTCCTGAGTGGTACGGTAATCTTGTTTGCACCGTCATGTTAATTGAACAAGACGAACCTACGAATTACAAAGAGGCAATGGAAGGACCCGAGTCCGAGAAATGGCTTGAGGCCATGAAATCCGAAATAGGATCCATGTATGACAACAAAGTATGGACTTTGGTGGAGATTCCCGAAGGGCGCAAGGCCGTCGAGAATAAATGGATCTTTAAGAAGAAGACTGATGCTGACGGTAATGTAACCGTCTATAAGGCTCGGCTTGTCGCAAAAGGTTTCCGACAAGTTCATGGAATTGACTACGATGAAACGTTTTCACCGGTAGCGATGCTAAAGTCTATTCGGGTTTTGCTAGCAACAGCTGCATATCATGATTATGAGATATGGCAGATGGATGTCAAAACAGCGTTCCTAAATGGTAACATTGAGGAAGAGTTGTATATGGTACAACCTGAAGGTTTTGTCAGTCCAGAAAATGCTGGCAAGGTATGCAAACTTCAGCGTTCCATTTATGGACTGAAGCAAGCATCTCGGAGCTGGAATCTTCGCTTTGATGAGGTGATCAAAGGTTTTGGATTTGTCCAAAATGGAAGAGACCTGCATTTATAAGAAAATGAGTGGGAGCTCAGTTGCATTCCTAGTTCTATATGTGGATGATATATTACTAATTGGGATAATGTGGAACTTCTGAAAAGCGTGAAGGAATATTTAAACAGTAAATTTTCGATGAAGGACTTAGGAGAAGCTGCATACGTATTAGGCATTAAGATCTATCGTGATAGACCCAGGCGCCTACTAGCGTTATGTCAAAGTACTTATCTTGACAAGATATTGAAAAAGTTCAATATGCATTTGGCAAAGAAAGGTCTTGTGCCGGTTGTCAAGGGGAAAACATTGAGCACGGCTCAGTGTCCACAGACGGCTCTTGAAAAAGCCGAGGTGGATGGCACTCGATATGCTTCGGCTATAGGATCGATCATGTATGCCATGTTAAGTACTCGACCCGATGTAGCATTGGCTCTCAGTTTGACGAGTCGATTCCAAAGTAATCCTGGCAAGGATCATTGGAAGCTGTTAAGAACATACTGAAGTATCTTAAGTATACCAAGGACATGTTTCTTGTTTATGGAGGCTGTGGAGAGGAACTTGGCGTAACAGGTTACGTTGATGCAAGTTTCTGCACAGATCCAGATGACTCGAAATCGCAAACAGGTTATGTGTTTAAGGTGAACGGAGGCGCTGTGAGCTGGAGAAGTGGGAAGCAACCCATAGTAGCCCAATCTACAATGGAATCGGAGTATATTGCTGCGGATGCTGCAAATGAAGCTGTTTGGCTGAGGAAGTTCGTCATCGAACTTGGAGTGTTCCCGAGTGCGCAAGACCCTGTGAACATCTACTGCGACAACACAGGTGTTATTGCCAACGTGAAGGAACCAAGGTCTCACTCCACCGCCAAACATATTCTCCGACGCTTCCATGTCATACGGCAGTACGTCAAGGAAGGCGATGTAAAGATTTGCAAAATACACACGGACCTGAATGTTGCAGATCCGCTGACGAAACCTCTTCCACGAGACAAGCATGAAGAACACCAGAAGCTATAGGTGTTAAGCTTTTACCAAGTTGTAAACTAGATTAGATTGTACTCTAGTGCAAGTGGGAGACTGTTGGAGATATGCCCTAGAGGCAATTAATAAAGTGATTTTATTTGTCATATCTCTATTGTTCATAATACGTTTTAATACCATGCTATAACTGTATTACGCGGAAACATTAATACACGTGTGGTATGAAAACAACCAGGTCCCTAGTAGCCTCTATTTAACTAGTTCGTTGGGTAACAGATGATCAAGGTTTCCTGATCATGGACAATGGCGTCGGTTAACAACGGAGTCATATCATTAGGTGAATGATTTGATGGACATACCCAAAATATAGAAACAGTGTTTATACCTTCGACGTGAGATCATATCAAATCTCTGCTTCTGAAAGATACGGCTGATCGCATCAAACGGCATGACTTATATAGCGTGACAATAAAGGTGACACTTTCGGGTATCGGAAGGAAGCAGTAGAAGCGAGTGATCAAGAGCGGGAATTGCCAATCCACATAGCAGGATAGATACTCTGGGCCCACTCGGTGAGATTACATCAATGAGCTTGCAAGCATGTGACTAGGTCACGGGTAATATCACAGACGAGTAAAGATAGATTTGTCGATGCGAGGTCATGCTCGGTAATCGTGATACCGGAGAACGACGCTCGGACAATCTAAGTATCGCTAGGCAAGAGGATGAGACTGGACGTCTAAAGGTTCAAACGATAAAAGACATTCGTGGATGCACAGGGGCTATCATGGGTATCCAGATCCCGCTGTTAGTCATTGATCGGAGAACGAGTCTCGATCATGTCTGGAGTGATCCCGAACCGTGGGGTAACACATTAAGGTGGGTGACGATTAGATTGGATTTAGAGAGAAAAGAAACCGGAACTCCGGAAGTGTTCCGGGACTTGTCCGATGTTGATCGGAGGCAACGAAATATGTTTCGGAGCCCGAATGAATTAAATAATATGTATTTAATATTAATAAGTGTTATTAGTGATTAAATATATTTTTATTTAATTTAATTCGATTTTTAAAGGCATTAAACCTAAATGGGCCTTAGAGGCCCATTAGGGAAAAACCCCAAAAGGGAAAAGAGAAAAAAGGGGGGAGGGCCGGCCGGCTGGCTGGGCCGAATGGGGCCCACCAGGGCCGACGGCTCCTCCTTGGCCGGCCGAGCCATGTGGGGTTTAGTCTCACATGGCTTAGCCAAGGGAGATGGCCTCCCTCCTCCTCCTTTAAATAGGGAACCCCATGCCTTTGGAAATACACACCAATTCTCCCTCTTCTTCTCTCCTACGTTGAGCGTGGTTCCGTTACTGGAGCTGCGTACGGGAGGGAAGTCTCTCTACTATACGCACACCGCCGTGCTGCTAGATCCACTCTTCTACTTCCGCTGCTCTGCTGATCTGGAGCCCGGAGGTCGTCATCCACACCGTACGTGCGTGGAACCGCGAGGCACCATTGTTTGGTGCTGAGAGCTGTCTTCTTCCACTACACGACCCTGAGGTCGGCGCCGTTGTCTCCACTGACAACGTTTGTGCGGGAACGTAATCCCGCTTCTGATCTACAAGGGTATGTATTCTGATCTCCTCCGTATTAGTATATCTGCATAGTATAGATCCTAGCTAGTTTATTGTTATCGTCGGTAGGAATTTTTTTTTGTCTACGATCCCCAACACAGGTGGAGATGGCGGAGAGAGAGAGAGTTGGGCTGTCCTATTCAGGCCTTTCCGTGTACGTACTTGGGCCTTCCATTGAGCCCACGGAAACTGACGACGGCCCAACTACAACCCACAGTAGAGAAGCTGGGAGGCAAGCTGCCTTCATGGCGGGCCTCCCTGTTGCGGCGAGGAGGGCGCTTGGAGTTGGTCAAAACGACCTTGACAACCATGATGGTCTTCATGATGAAGGCGTTTGACCAAGACTATTGTGGCAGCAGAGAAGATTTGCCGAGGGTTTTTGTGGCATGGCAAGAAGGAGGCCAATGGAGGGCACTATAGAGTGGCATGGAAGAAGGTGTGATGCCCCACGTCGGGTGGAGGGCTAGGTATTCACAACCTCCAATTCTTCAACACTGCCCTCTGAGTTCCATGGTTGCGGTTGAAGAGGACCGACGTGGACAAGCCATGGGGCGAGTTTGACATCAGAGTCCCGCCCGAGGTTACGGCAATTTTTGAGGCGGCAACTAGATCACATGTTGGCGATGGTCGAAGTACCCTCTTCCAGACGACCAGATGGTTGGAAGGAGAGAGGACTAGGGATCGATTCCCACGGCTTACCCGTAGGGTGCGAAAGAAGACGCTTCAGCGGTGCACCGTGGAGGAGGCTTGTCGGGGGCATGGCTTGTCGATGTGGGCCCGAACATGGTAGAGGACGAGCTGCATGAGTTCTTTACGCTGTGCGAGTTCACTGCCAATGTGGTGCTCACTGAGGTGGCGGACAGGCTGGAATGGTGTTCGGAGAAGGATGGAGTGTACTCCACGAGATCGGCCTACGCCTAAGCCTTTTTTGGTGGTATGACGACGAACCCCACGAGCGAGCAAGTGTGGAAGTCGCGGGCTCCCCTCACCCTTAAATTATTTGCCTTGCTGGTGGCGAAGAATAGGTGTTGGACGACGGATAGATTGAGGAAGCGAGATGCAACACCCTCCGAGATTTCCTCTGTGCGATCAAGTCAAGGAGACCATCGAGCACCTCCTCATTGGTTGTGTGGTGGCCAGAGAGATTTGGCACGATGTGCTGGAGGAGTGGCACATGCCGGAGAGGATGCCCGGGCCTAATACGCGGCTGGAGGTGTAGTGGAAGGTGCAGCCGGCCGTGAGGAGTCAGCGGAGAGACATCTGGTCGATGCTCATCCTAGTCATGTGGAGCATTTGGACACACCCGAATAACGTGGTCTTCAACGGCGAGGCGGTTTCGATGACACTAGTGATTGGGCGGATCCACGAGGAGGTGGAGCAATGGAGAAGAACAAGTCTTTTAAGAGGTGAGCGTTGTAAGTTCATGGTCATAGGGCCGGTGAGGGGACAGAAGCGCGAGTAGTTGTCATGAGGTGTCAGAGATGAGCGGGCGGGGTGGACTGTGTAGATGAGGGCACAGTTTATTTTTGTCCCGGATCGTGATGTAAAGCGTACGGGCTGTTGACCGGGCCGCTTGGCCCCTTCTATCTATGAAAATTATATATTCTTGAAAGAAAAAAAAGTAATCGAGGAGGGGCATATCTACCGTTTCTCGCGCCTATCATCCCATCCGTCCGCCTGCTGCCTCCAAATTTGACCTTCCAAGCAGGTTCGTCTTGGCTCGCGTGCATCCGATCTACGACCTTGACCCAGCAAGCGCGACTATTCCACACTCAATATGCTAAATTTTACCCCCACTTGTGAGCACTGCACACGACCCACCAACTCCGTTCCTTCCTCCTGCTGCCCTGCCCCGCGCTGCATATATAGCAGCTCCGCTGCCTCGCTGCCTCTCCCTGCTCTGTCTCGCACTACCAGCTTACTCATCCATCGAGCCACATCGATTTAAGCAGCTCCATTCATTAGTTACACTTGTTGAGGGACAATGGATGATGTGTGGTGCAGCCTGGACATGCCTGTCGACATCGCCGGCCTCCATAGCGCCCTCGCCGATCCCTTCTGGCAACCCTTCACCGAGTATGTCCCTTGGCTCACACTTGGATAATAATCTCCATTTTCCTTGAATCTTCACTAGTGAATTAATGGAGTATCATGCTCTTGTTGCTAACATTTTTCACTTGACCAGCTCTGCCGTGAGCTCCATCGTTGACGACAATGCCTACTTCGGGGTCGCCGACGTTGATCTCATGGTTTCGACTGATGAGGTGAGCAACTAGTATCCATATTCTCCGTAACTGCTCCGTTGCAAATCGGATCGTTTCGCTTATACCAGATTATTTGTCTGTGTGTAGGTGGACGGCATGGCGGACATGGACGCGTCCGGCTTCATCGGAGGAGGGGACGGCAGCTTCGTGCTGCCGTCGTCGACGTCGTCGTCGCCCTCGTCGAAGCGGTCCCTTTCCCTCGACAGCGGCGGCTCCTCTGGGTCCATCACGCTGGACCACGCCGCCGCCCTACACGCGCCGCCGCCGGTGGCGCACCAGCCGCTCGACCACAACGACGAGGCAATCATGAGGGCCATGATGGCGGTCATGTCCTCGTCCTCGCCCTCCCCATCCTCATCGGCCTCTTCGCCGGCGAAGCCCTTCTCCCGGGACAGCAGCATGCAGCAGCAAGCATCAGCCATGGCGCCACAGCCGCGTGGAGGCGGAAATGGTGGCCACCACGTGATGGTGAAGAGCAGCCTCGCCTCGTCGCCGGAGAGAACCAGCAGCGGCAGCCGGGGACAGCAGCTGGAGGATCCAAGAGCAGCGAGCAGCAACAGCGGCCAGCTCTACCACATGATGTCAGAGAGGAAGAGACGGGAGAAGCTCAACGACAGCTTCCAAGCGCTGAGGTCGCTCCTTCCCCCCTGCTCAAAGGTATAAACATCACCATCACGTACACTCGCTCCAAATTCTCAACTACACCCTTTTGCTCCTAAACTAGTTTATTTTTTAGACAGCTCCTAAAGTAGTTAATCAGGGGCGTCGACGGTCTCCTATGCTAGAATTAAACTATATACTAATAAAACAAACATAATCAAGGGCGTCGACAAGAATTATGGCGATTTGATTTTATGGCAATGTATCAAATATCATAGTATCCAATTTCGCCAAATTTCAGTCTCTTGCTTGTTGATAGGATGGATAAAATTGCTAAATAAAGCATATAAAGTTATAAACACATATTCCTCCTTTGGTTTATAAGGCAGAGGATCCACCCTGCTAGCTCGCTGCAATTTTCAAAGGAGACTTGGCAGAACATGAGTAGTCTTGGTTCCTTCGTCCTGACTTGTCAAGATCAGTGTTTGCTTGTTTAAACCACAAAAGACAAGGACTTGACAAAGGAAAGTGGTTAGAAGGACCACTGGATTTGATAAGATAGAAATAAATATTTTTATGTGGGGACAAGCTCGAGAGGTACATGCATGGAAGCTTCGGAAAGAAAGTAGACGTACTCCACTAGATTCCACCTTAACTTTTCTTCTTATCCTTTTCCCATAAAATAAGATTGTGTAGGCAATTATGCATGAACAGTTTTACAGTTGTATGCAAATGGCTTTAAAAAATACAAAACCAATATTATAGTAGAGAACGGAGGAAGTATATCTGAATTATAACGGCAAGACTAGGTGAAAGCTAAAAAAGAATCTATATTTTCTGTGACAAATAATAACAATCGCTATCCGCTCATAAATACACACGACTTCCTCTAAGCACGTAATATACATACTACATTTATAAATATAGTTTTAAACTTTTTGCAAAAAAATATAGTTTTAAACTTTGACTACTAGTAACAATAGTACAACAAACATCGGGATTTATAGCGTATACATGAATTTTTAAGCATATATACCTTTGCAATTTTCTCTTAGGATATCTTTACCCAATAATAAAAGAAGCAAGGCTTCTTGTTGGTCCGTCCGGTTGTTTTGCGATTTAGCCCTTACGAAATTATGAAATCAACCCGCCGTCCGTTCAGTAGCCATCTGTACAGTTGCCGTCCGATACGGTTTTTAAAATGATCAGTCAAAATATATGTACAAAAAGGATCAGTCAAAATACGTATTGCATACAATGCCAAATTCTAAAATGTCATCTATTATATTTAGTTACTTGACAATAATATTGTTAAGGTCAAGCATTCAATTGAATACCTAAAGCAAGAAGTCTGGAACTTAGTAGTAATAAAAAAAATAGATCGCAACTTTAATGATAAGAGAGGGATATGTTATCTTTAGTTTCTAGGATTCCAAGGATGATTTAAACCTTCGCCAACCTGGAAAGGAGGACTTCGTCGATAGTTAAGCACTTTTGTCGAGTCAACAGTTCTTGTTTGTCCTGCTAATAAACATCAGCATAGGAAGGCGATAGGAAGGATGCAGGATGGTTATGCTTTCTAGTGGCCCACAAATAGACAGGTTGACAGCGGTGGGTGCCCAAGGTATCAAGAGAAAAGGCCCAAAAGACAAGATAAACACTCTTGCCACCTAGACAAACACATCACCTTGTAGTTTTGAGTGGTTGCCAGGAAACAGCATTGTTTTGTCGTATGGAATCGAAGTACTGCAAAAGCTATCCTTTGAGCAAATTAGGCAGATCTTGTCCTTAAAAAAAAAATTAGGCAGATCAGCCATTAGGCAAAACCATTCATTCTTTCAGGTTAGCCTGCTGATTTATATGTACTACCGTACTCAAATATGCCTTTTGCAGAAGGACAAGACGACGGTACTGACCAAGGCGGCGGGCTACCTGAAGACCCTGGAGGCACAGGTGTCTGAGCTGGAGGAGAAGAACAGCAAGCTGGAGAAGCACATCCCGGCCTGCGAGGAGGACGGCGCTACGCACCAGCCAAGGCGACAGAGGGCCAAGGTTCAGATCAGCAAGGAGGGGGAGGCGTCGGAGGAGGTGGTGAACCTGACGGTGATGGTAATGGTGGAGTGCGACGTGGTGGAGCTGGTGCTGCGCATCCTGGAGTGCCTCCGGTGGATGGAGCAGGTCAGCGTGCTGTCAGTCGACGCCGACACCTACTCCCCGCAGGTGCTGCTCAAGGCCATCGCCAGCATCAAGCTCCGGGTCGTCGACGGCAACTGGAACGAGGCGTCGTTCCACGAGGCGATGACCAAGGCAGTGAACGACGCGACCTCGTCTCCTCCTTCCCACGCCCCGATCGCACTCACCGCGTAGCAAGCAGCTCGTTGTGTCCCGAGGCAAGCCCCGGCAGGAACGACTCGTTGTCGGGCAAGCCCGGCCGCGAGCAGTCGTACTTAGCAATGGTAATCTGTCAGGTGTCAGCAGTAGGGCTCAGCGCGTGTGAGGTTAGGTATGATGATTCTGCAGGAAGGTGAAGACCTCAAGACTTCAGAGTTTAGTGGGACTGAGCAGTAGAGATGTTTAGGTTTTGTTGGTAGAACGGCGGTTGTACATACACGTGCGTCAGTGCGTGTCCTGCCGCTTCAGTGCTACAGAATATATACTTACTAGTTAAACCTTGTTTATACTGGTTGTCATGTCTCGTCGCACGGAACACCGGAAGTAAGATTACCTTTTTTAAGTTCGGCACGGGGCGCGGACGAGGCTTGGAAATGGAACGTTACTTCTGGGAGGGTGAGAGAAAACTTCTCCTCTAAGAGGATCCACACGAGCAAACCAGAGACACAGTGAGTTACCCAGGTTCAGACCACCCGCAGACTAACATCCCCTATTCTTGCATGTCTGGATTGATTAGTTCACCATGACGTAGCTTACAAGGTGGTTGTCGGGTGGTGGTCGGCTGGAGGTAGGCGACGAGCAGATCCTTACCCGGAGGAGATCAGCTAGACTAGTCTTGCCTTGCTCCAAATTCTGATCCTTCTCCTTGGTGAACTCGGCCCTCCCTTTATAGGCCAGGGGCACGCCACAGGTGGTCACGCAAGGGACGTGAGGGGTTTTAGGCGGAAAATCGCTCGGTGGTGGTGGTGTCCTATTAGGGGCGACGTAGCCTCCTCTGGTCCTTTCGTTCCTGGATGGTTTGGTGAGGACGTCCACCTTTAGGGAAAGCACGGCGGACAGAGGTGACAGTCCCACCAGCGCTGTTCCCTAACGACGTCACCACTTTTTTTTTTGAAACTAACGACGTCACCGCTTTTTTTGAAACTAACGACGTCACCACTTGGCGCCTTCATCTTCTTGGCGGCCAAGTCTTCTTGATCCTTTCCTACGTGCTTAGGCTGCCATGCTTATCCTCTGACGGTGTACGGAGGGGACACACAGAAGGAAGGAGAACTCGAGATGCTCCTGCCGGGTATCCTGCCTTGCGGGTCCTGGTCTTGCTCGCCGGGTGGGAGACCCCGGAAGATCTCTTGGCCTTGAGTCCTTAGCCGTTCCTGAGTCGATGTCGTGCTTGCCGGATTCCTCGTGTGGTAGGCGGGTGGGCCACCTACCAGGTCTTGTATCTTGGCCTTGTCCATCTTCTATGTGGGCCCACAGGTGGTGGACCCACTTTGGCAGCAGAAGCTCTAAATAAAGAGGTAACTACAATAATTATCGTAAGCCTCGAACTTCTCCCAAAAAGCTATATCCGAACTTGTTGTTATTGTTCCACCATACCTCTCGCTTGCGATGGACAACATACATCAGCAAGAACAAACCCTTCATCGGTGAAGACCGACAGGGACAAAACTTCGGAAGGACCCTTACAACGCCAAACCAAGCATCATGCCATCATCGAGATTCGAGACGGAAGTGGAGCCAGAGGACTTTTGTTCACAAAACACTGTCTGAGTGACCTTGCCATGACATCAAAACTGAAAGATAGAAATCTTGCTACACTGGACAAGAGCGGAAGATCTTCTCCCCTCCGCCCCACGACATCGTAGCCATTGCCCAAAGACGGAGGGGAGCGGGAGATTGGATCTTTAAAGCGACGGCACAAATATTCTAGTTAATATCATCCATTATCGACACTTCTCTATATGTGTGTGCGTGCAACCAGGGCCCGACTAAGGGTCAGGACAATAAGTTTATTTTCTTAGACCAGGCCTGTACAAGTGTTGTCGCAACTTCGATGAAACACGGGCGGAAAGTAAACACGAAACAAACACATAATGTAAGATAAGTCTCTTTATTACTCAGAATAAATGTGTACAATGTGGTGCCTCTACCTTGATTATCTAGTAGCCCTACAGAATCAGTTCGACTTGAAGTTCACGACTCCAAATTTTGAGATAAAATAACTCTGAAGAGGATCTGAATCCTAACCCTCCCCCTCCCAGGAATTCTACTCTCATGAAAAAAAATGAACAAAGCGTACAAGGATAGTACTACCTATGTGCACGAATTGCCTCATTAAAAACCTTGTACTGGTGACGGCACTCATAGTACCGCTCGCCCGAGACTGATACTGCGAGTGGCCTACCAGGTACGGTAGTACCAGTCGAGGTATCTGGCAGTACCGCCCTTTCCCAAGAGTGGCACTACCGGTCCTAGCTAGTATCTAACAACTACCGGCAGGGCTTTAGTCGACACTGATTTTGTTGCGGTACTTCCCTTCACCGCTCAGTGCCTAACGGCTAGCTACTGGACCCGGGTGGTAGTACCGCTCCCTTGACCTTTACTATCGGACCTCGTGGAAACTGCGCATAACAGTTCGATTTTCGGGGACCTATTACGGGGGTCTTCTTCCCCAATGGTTCGCCAACTCTTGAGGAAGTTTTCCCCACCATTGTTGACCTTTTGGAACTTACTTTCTCTCTATTCCTCCCATGATTCTTGTATCTATTTGAGTAAAAAGAGAGAGAGAGGAGATAGAGATCTACATTTCACCAATCAATCTCTTATTTTGTGAGGGGAAGCTATTGGATCTATATATTGTTGGATTCATTTGTTGATTTCCTCATTTGTCTTCCTTAGTATTAGTGGTTTTGGTGAGATTGGATGTTAAGGACTTGACCACTTCGTGTGTTCTTGACGTTGCGTTGGTTTGAGTTCTCTATGATGATTTGGTGAAAGTGAAAGTTTGAGAAGCTTATTATTCTTGGGGTTGCCTTGGTGCCCTAGAGCTTGTTCCTCTTGGTGTCTTAAACGATGATGTTGTCGTGGAGTAAAGCTTAGGAAAGCTTATGAAACCTCCAATTAGGTTCGAGATTGCCCCACAAAAATTGTATGGCTTCACTGATTGCACTCAAGGGATCCATAGTGCATAGTGTCTCT